>OY728136.1:1936138704-1936763704 GCA_963277665.1 Viscum album | reverse complement strand
GAGCTTACAATAAATCTGGTGCTCACAGAGTGTGTCCAGTACTACCCAAAAATGGCAGGCATGCTCCTCCTCAGTAGTCGAGTAAATCAGTATGTTTTTGATGAAGACTATGACAAATCGATCAAGGTAAGGCTGGAAGATCCTTTTCATTAGACTCATGAACACTGCTGGAGTGTTGGTTATGCCGAAGGGAATAACCAAGAAATCTTATTGGCCATAGCGACACCTGAAGGGCGTCTTCTGCACATCCTTGTCTTGAACTCTAAGCTGGTGATAGCCTGACATTATGTCTATCTTTGAGAACCATCATGCTCCCTTGAGCTAATCAAATAGGTCGTCAATCCGCGGAAGTGGGTACTTGTTCTTCACGGTCACCTAATTCAGGTGACAGTAGTCGACACCCAGTCAAAAGATCCCATCCACCTTCTTGGCGAACAAAATCGTAGAAACCCAGGGTGAAACACTGGGTCAGATAAATCTCTTTCCCTGCAAGTCCTCCAGCTGTACCTGCAGCTGAAGAAGCTCAGCGGGAGCCATCCGATATGCTGGAGTAGATATCGATGCTATCCAGGGGTACATGTCTATGTAGAAGTCTACCACTCTACGATGAGGTAGTCCTTGAACATCCTCAGGAAAAACGTCCGCATACTGAACCACCACAATAGGAAAACTCAGACTCTGCACATCAACCGCTTCAAGTATGAGACTAGCCAACTAGTGTGTGATCAGCTTCCCTCTCCCCTGTGAAAGTCCATCCTATGCTGCAAAGGCTCCCTTATCACCGGTGAAGGTGAACCTGGTCCCATCCATGTGGACACACCGCACTTTGCGCCTAATGTAGTCAATCTAAGCATGGACTGTAGATAACCAGTCCTTACCCAAGATGACATCGTAAGGCCTCGACGCCGCTACAAGAAGATCCCAGCCAAAGCTCTCACCTCCTAGAGTAAACTCACACAACCGGCACTAGTGCGTAATCTTCGAATCTCCTCCCGTAAGAGTCTCTAGCCGTAAGGATCGAGTGAACGACTCCGTCAGAATCTTTAAGCTCCGAACAAGGGCAGCGACAATAACAAAATGACTCACACATGTGTCTATATGTACTATAGCAAGGGTGGAGTAGACACAGATAGTACCTCGAATCATCTCAGGTGCGCCATGGTAGTAGGCCTTGACTTCCTGGAGCTGAGCCCGCCTCTGTCCGCCAGCTCACTGTGGTCAGGGTGGACCTCCTGGTGGTGGTGGTGGCAGAGACTCGAAACGTCGTCCACCACCCGCTGCTCGGCCAGCTCCTCTGCCTTGTCCGCCTGCTCCCGGCGGACCACCACGGTCGAACTTCTACCTCTACCTGGGAGGTCCCTCTACTGTCTTCTATGCGTCCGCATGGCGGGTCGGGCAGTTTCGAGCCATGTGACCCTGCCCGCTACATGCATAACACCGCATTCTCCTCATATAGATGGCTCGGTTCTATGTGCCCCACACAAACGAACCTATATCCTGAGGTCTCCCACCTATAGGCTTAGTCCGCTTAGACCTCTGTGTCCACTGTCTACTTCCGGCTGCAGAGGACTCCGCTACGTGTCATCCTGCAGTGGGTCTCACAGCTGGTGTCCGCTAAGCAAGAAATCTATCCACAAGAAGCGCTAGCTCCAGTACTCCTGCCTGTGTCGGAATACTGAGGGAGATCATCAAAGCCCTGATCTCATGTCTAAGTACCTGCTCAAAGGTCTGGGCCCTGAATAATGGGTCCCGTACCATGTCCATGGAGTAGCGTGGGAGTTCAGTGAACCTCGCTGAGTACTGAGCTACTGTCATGCTGCCCTGCTGCAGATGAAGTAACTCTTGAATCCGCACAACACGAAGGGGGGCTAGAATAAACTCCGAGCAGAAGAGACTCTCAAAGTATGTCCAAAGTAAAGATGCCTCTCCATGGACCTGTAGCATTAAGCTCCACTATCTACATGCTTCTGTGTGTAAGAGACTCATGATAAGGATCACCATAAGGTCATCTAGTGTCCCTACCAATCTGAAAACTCTGATGAAAGCCTCCAGCCAATCCTCAGCTGCCTACGGGTCCATCTCTCCGCGAAACCTGGGTGGCCTATGTCACTAGAACTCGTGCAATGCACACAGGCGGCGTGCACTCTCTGCTGCTGGGGTTGGTGGTATGGGTGGGCCAGCGGGTAGGGGTACCGCGGGTGCCTCCGCTGTGATGGGGCCCTGAACCGAGGCCTCCTCACTCGGTGGGATACCATCTCGTACGTAACTCGGAACCCTAGTTGGATGCCTTCGTGGGGCCATCCTGAAAAGAAACAGGTGCACCAATGTTAAATAGTATACCTGGTGAGCTGACACAAATTAATCACAAAGAAAACTTGTGAAACACACATGCAATTAGTGTTTTCGTGCACCGAGTCGGAAATCAGAGGTCAGGGTCCGGGTGTATGGATACGTTGGCTGCCGCACCATCACTGGACTCCCTGGACTGAAAACCACACTCAATACTCTTAAAACTATTTCTTCATTGAAAATAATTATCAGAGTCTTGAGTTCTGCGGTAGAACTGACTCCTCTGATACCAATTTGTAACGACCAGTCCTCAGGGCCCGTGCCCTGACTACCCCAAGCCCGCCTTCCATAGGCCAGGGCCTGGAGACTAGCACCAAAGGCATAAATCCTAATAAAAGGGAATTAATTGCATTTATAAAATTAAACAAACACAGTAAAGTATGCAATAGAAGTAAGAACTATGTAATACTGAATACAAAAGTAAGTGCTGAAAGAAAAGGGGCTGGAAATACAAGCCCAATAGTAAGTACAGTACTACTAAAAAGCTAGTACAACTGCAGTAAAGAAAAACGACAACCATTGAGTCATCCTCCAGAAATCCTAGCTGAAGGGTGGGTACATATGGCCTCCTCATCTCCTCAGGTCTGACCGTCCACTCCGTGTACGTCTCGCCATGTGGTCCACCTCCGGGTACCATCCAGCTACACAAGTCTCCACCTCGATCAGTGCTATCCATCATCTGCATCCAACACAACGTAGTGCGGGCACAGCCCGTGCAGGGGTGAGTATATGATACTTAGTAGGGACCCCGAGACCCCTGAAGGACTCCCAGAATCCAGGAAGGATAAATTACAAAATAAGATACAATCACGAAGTATCAACCCACTCTACTTAGGTATATTCCCATACATATAACTAAGTTATCAATCACAGTTCGACTCCAACTCTCAAGCCCAAGCACAACCTAGTCCGCACAAGAAAGAAGTCAATCACATCGATGATAATGATTGAATGTCAAGACTCAGCTCAAACCGGTATACATCTTTCATATAGTGATAGAGATGATCAGATGTAGTCACTAATTCATCTAAGCTATCGGACCCACGTAGGATACTAGACCAGCTACTCTATCGAACCCACTCAGGATACTAGTACAGAAGTCAAACTGCCAGACCCACTTAGGATACAATTATAGTAGTCATCGCTGTTGAACCCACAGATGATTCCAGTACAGTTGTCGTCGTCATCGAACTCACTAAGGATTCCAGTATGGTAGTCTTTGTAGTCGTTTCCAGCTCTAGGGTTTCCGCACAGAGCATGCTTGATTTTGGGAGGGTCCGCTCCTCGAGCCAAGGTTTCGATACATCAACTATCACGAAGTCTAGAGTTGATGTATCCCGAAGTTCCTTCTCATCAAAAGGAACCCAACGCGACAGATGGCGCGTCAATCAGACACTTGGTCTGAGAGATATTGGCTTTTCCGTTCCAGGGGACCGGTTGGAATTACACTCGTTCCAAACCCGACCATTTTTCAAAGTCATCCAAAACTCAATTAGAGTATCGTAAAATGTCCATCTCATCACGGGAATCCTAGTGCCATAGAAGGTGCGTCGATCGGTCGTACGGTCTTACAGTTATTCAATTTTATGTGAAACGGGCCCGACCCGTCAAGCCCAGTGGGTTGGCGGGTCGGCCCGACCTGGTTCGGCAGGTCTGACCCGGAAGGGGGGTCAGCCTGGCCCGACGTGGCTCGGCCCGACCTGAAGGGGCACGGCCCGGACCAACATGGCATGGCGTGGCCTGGATGGCTGAGCGGTGCAGGGGGGGGGGGTTTCCTGAACCAGCGACGCCGAGCAGTGCCGCCCTCCTGTCCAGCCGGCTGAAGCTGGCCATTCTTCCCGGATGAAGCTGGACGGTCTTCCTAGCATAAGTGACACACACGGGGAGGCCGCTGTACTCTCGCGCGACACCTGTGGGTGTCGGGGCCTCTTCATCCTGGCCAGCTGACGAGCTGGCCGGTTCACCGCCGAAGCGACCCGTGGAGTGCGGGCCGTGGTTCTCCACAGTGCGGTGCCTTAGAGGCACCACGATCCACTAGCCCAACCGACTTCAGCCGGCTGGTTCTTCTTCGATCGAGGGGCCCATGGAAGCAGGCCGCAGTTCCTCTCCACGTGGCCAGCATATGGCCGCTGCTTCCTCCGGTCACCACCACCTCTTCCATCACCGCCTCCATCATAATAAAATAAGGATCCACAGAGGGTCGTCAGGCCGTGTTCCTTTGGCCCGCACCATCTGCGTTAGGAGGTATCATATGGCCGAAGATAAAACATGGTTTCAATAAAGAACTAAGAACAATTTTTATTCAATTAAAATTGAATCAAACCCTCTACCTCGTAATTCACGACGCATGTCATCTATCCGCGGAAGATAAGCGACACGGTAGTTGGGTGTCGTAGAGGAACAGTGTCGTTCCGTCAATGTTGGAGGAAGAGTCATTGTCATAGGCGATGTTTCTCGCGAGCGGTGTCTTCTCCCTTGACGTGGAGGAAGAAGAAGGTAGGAGAAGTCTTAGAGCATTATTTGCCGAGAGAGTATGACGTTCTTCATGGAAGAATGAAGCTCTCCTCTAATTCACCAAAGGTTCCCCCCACCAAAATATTTTCCAAGGAAAATATAATAAAAAGGCCCTCCAATAATATAACATTTCCATGCAATTAAAATTATTTCAAAATGAAAATTGAATTAATTATAGAATTTGTGTTGGCAACATTAATGGGAGGGATATGGAAAGGCTCCACCTTAATGAGGTA
The DNA here is from genome assembly GCA_963277665.1 of Viscum album. Classification (NCBI taxonomy): domain Eukaryota; kingdom Viridiplantae; phylum Streptophyta; class Magnoliopsida; order Santalales; family Viscaceae; genus Viscum; species Viscum album. Next base: position 1,936,758,605 of record OY728136.1, on the reverse strand, counting down.
AAGTGAAGAGTTTAAAAATTTAAAAATGAGGATTTGTCAAATTAAATGAAGGGGTGTTAATGGGGAGTTGAAGGGTTAGACCTCATCTTGTCCCCACCTCACAAATATCCTCTCATGGGTGGTTATGTGAGGTGTGGGTTCCACCCCAACTTTCCTTTGGTGGAAATAACCACCAAACATAAATAAAATTATGTATAAATTTTTTATTAAATTTATTATAAATCCCAAAAAAATAACTTCTCCTCCCGAGCAAATGAAACTACGGTAAAGGTCCCCTTAAGCGAATACCAGTGCTGTGAGTTCATCAGTGCCCTCATATTTCAATTCCGAGCACCAGTTCGAAAGATAGAAAAACCCACACGTATCTTTAGAGAACGTACCCGAACAGAACTTCATAAATTGATTCCGGGTACACTAGGCCTTGGAATCAGGTTCCATTAGAAACAACAGACGCATAACATTCCAAAGTATTTAATAAAAAATTTTCCTTGAAATTTCTGGGTCTTTACATTTAGTGTTGTATACAAAGGTTCTTGACTATACACTAAAAAAGGAGAAGAAGAGAAAAGAGGATCTAGTGATATCTTTTATAGATCATATTCATATTGAGAAGGTGAACATGTCACACTACATCTATCTTCTCTAGATGAATTATGAATCTTGAGACATCCCATATGATTGATGTGGTTGAGGAAAATGATCAATCAAGTTTTCTTTGAGGTATATGAGAACATCATTATTGATATACCTTAAATGGAGTAGACTAAATCTTGTTTTCTATTGAGATAGAAGAACAACACTGCATTAGTTGCCTTTTAACATGTCTTTATATAAGCACATTCAAATAATTATATGCATTTGATAACTTTCTCTATACATAACACATAACCGAAACAAAACTATGATATATTTAGATAAGATATTAATATTTATATACGGTCGTGAAAACCTATTTGTTGAATTATTTGGAATGAATTGGATTAATAACTTTATAAAATATATTTAGAAATTAAATAATGTCTACTTTTAATATAAATTTAATACAATTAGTTTACAAAAAGACTAATAAAACTATTTATTGTTTGAATTTTTTTCCATGTAATCTCATTTTATGTGATTTTTATTTCTATTTAAATAAATGTATAATTAATTATGATAAAATATATTTGATATTATTAATTTCATAAGATAATTTTAGTTGTTAAATGATATGAATTAACAACAATTACAATAAATATTTGAAAATTCCATTTTTCAATAAAAAAAATTCATTATATTTTGTGATTTTACTTAAGAAATGGATTTAAAAATTTTATAATTTGAGTTTCAAAATATGAAAACCATTTTTAATTTTTATGAAAATATTACTTTACTATGATATTAGGGGTTATTTCCAAAAAAAATTATTTCTAAAAATATGATTTTTGAAATATTAATAATTTTTATGATTTTATCATTATGTTTTCATATCCTAGAAAATTGAGAAAAATATTTAATTAATAAAATATGTATTAAAATAAAAAAAATTACATTCTAATATATTTTATTAGTTTATAAATCTTATATCATACATTTTTAGAACTAATTTAAAATGATAGTGTAATAAAAACTGTTTTCAATCTTTTTTTTAAATTAAGAATTTTCAAGGAAAGTTTCATTTTTTTATTTCCATGAAATCCTTACTCGATGTATTTGTTTTATAAATATCCAATTTATATAATGGGAATTTATAATTTTAATAACAATGTCCTACACATGAATTTTAAAAATAAAAAATAAACTTTTTCTCAAAATAAGTTTTTACGTATTATGTGCGCTAATATTATAATTTTCTTTTCAGACACATATAAATTTTATTTGAAATCATAAGGTAAAAATTAAGTAAAATTATAAACATTAATTTCTATCAATAAAATTATTTAGTAAGTTTATAAAATTAATTACAAAGGTAAAAGTGAAATTGGGAAAATATTAAAAGCAAAAAAGCTTTAAAGAAATAAAACATGTCTTCAAAATGAGTGGTTGATTTTATTTTAGACCAAAACATACATTCCCCTAATTTTTATAAATTATTATGAAATTTACCTTGGAACAGTAACAAAAAATTATTGAAAAGATTCTAGTTGATTCCAAAAGTGACATCTCTTCACTTATTAAAATTAAACACTTCATGCACTTCAAGGCTCAAATAACCTTTGAATTTAATATTTAAAATAAACGAAATTTCTCCACCTAGAACCATATATTAAATTCAAAATATTATGGTCACCATTATTTATCATAATAATTTCATTTATAATGATACATTTAAGGAAAATTGAAATGCTTGACATAAATATTTTCAACTACTTAGCGTTTCTTCTTATTTAAATTCATTTTAATTTATTCTAGAAACACTAATATAATGATATAAATATAATTTATATACTTAAATTTAACTATATTAATGGTTTTTTCATTTCTTATTTGCTTATACCCTCCATTAAAGAAAATGAAATCGTTGTTCATTTATACGTGTAGATTACCACCATTGTGGGAAAAAATTTTATATTTTACCACCACTAATAATTTATGGTTTACATAATGGTTTAATTAGGAAATATGATTTTAATAATGTCATTATGGTTATTTTATAATAAATTGGAGAACCTATTAATGATACGATCAAAGAAATGTTCAAATTTAATTCAATCTTTAAAAACATGTGTGTTATTAGAGTATCATTTATGTAATATTTTCATTTTAATTAAGTCTTATTCTACATTATTTATAATTATGTTATAAAAATAATAATAAATAGTAAATATGATCATTATGATTTTGGAATAAGGATATTATAAAAAAACACCTCCTAAATATTCATTAAATTGGGGTATGTTCTTGTTTATGTCGGTTTAACCACCTACTTAAAGAATACAATGATTTATGTCATGAAAGAATATGGGAACATAATTTTGGGAATAATATAATAAAAATAAATAAATTATTTTTATTTGGTTTTTAAAAGGTTTTATCAATAATTTTGTCATTAATTAATTAAAAACCCTTCGTTCAATAAAAATTACTGAAATATGATGATCGTCAATTTTATCTTCATGGTTAAAAACCATAATTGAAATAAAATGAAATTATATAATTTTAAAATATCTTAGAACATCAATACTAGTACCGTAGAACCGATATTGAAAATAGTAAATATGTTAATATATGTATATATAGAATGATATAAATTATAGCTATAAATGGTTATAGTTATAAATAATTTTCTTGGGTATGTATTTAATAAACTTAATTTAATTATTCATGACATTTGGTGAATTGAAAGAAGAATCAGGTATGAGGTAAGGGTTTTTATCTCAAATTATTCTTTTTAAGACATATTTGGTTTTACAAGCCTAATGTATTTTATATGTTCATATACTGACTATTTGAGATATAATCTCATAAACTATATTTTAATCATGTTTTTTTTGTTCAATTAAAAGAGATATCTTCCAAGGGGATTTGATGAAGAACTTACTCAAGCGGTAAGAGTTTTTGGTCTCCATTTTGACTCATTGAGACATGTTATGTTTTATACACCGGGTTTCCATTATAAAATGTTATATTGATTTAATATACCATGAATTTTGTATAGAATATTTAATTGTAATTTATGATATATACTATTCCAAATCAATTTTTTTTAGATTTCTTTGGACTCAAGTGTTACCCTTGTAACACCCCAAAATTCTAACTTACAGCTTTGTATTTGATAGCATGTGTGACACAAATCACTAAGCACGTAAGGGAATATAATATCCTAATACTCTACTATATATTCACTATTTAAAAAAAATCAATACATGATATAAATTTTAATTCAAGCAACACTAAGCAATCTTTCATCACATGCAAGAGACACCTTCCTCAATAGCTTGCATTACAAGCTAGAATGTGTTTCACCAAATAACAATATATGATTAAAATAATATTATTTAATATAATATAATATTAATTATCCATTATGTTAGAGTTTATGAATATTATTAACTAACTTATGAATATTTTTGGTTCATATAGACATAAAAATAATTCATTGGCTACTAATTGATGAGAAAACGAAAAAGAGAACCAATTGGATATAATAGAAACATTGTCATTTGCATGATTCCAAAGGAATTTTGACTTAATAACATAATTAATTACAGTTATTTAATTATTTTATTGAAATATACATTTTATATATTCAACAAATTTTTTTTATATTCATCCACCACGTTTTATAGGAATATGATAAGAACAAACTCTATTTTACACATAAAACCTTTATTTTTATAAAGGTAATTTTACCGTCTCTTAATGGAAAACCCATATAATATTATAATTGTTTACACTTTAATTGATTTATTATTTCAAAATTAATTTCATACATTAATGAGAAATGTAATAGTTAGGTTAGGGTGAATATTTTGATATTTTTTGAAAATCATTCTTTTTTAATGAATAGTTTAAAATATAGTGTATTAGTTCAATTTATTTCATCTAATTATTTAATATGGGTAAATTATAATTTTAATTGGGTTTAAAAAAGAATTGGAACTCATTTTTATCAATTAAAACAATTTATGTCATTGGAATCAATTTTACTTTGATATTGGTTATAAAAAATAAAAAACATTTAGATGTTTTTACATTAAAAACCAGCATTGTCATCTCACCTATAGGATTAAGTTAAAATAAATTTATAAAACTACTATGATTGGAATTTGGAAAAATGGATTCCATATTCGGGATCATAGAAATTTATAATTTATAACAATACCACCATTATTTTTGACCAAAAATGATAGTGAATGTAATTAAAATTAATTACAATGATTAAGGTTAAATTAAGCTTAATAAGAGACTAAACCTTAACCATAAGGCCCAAAAAAACCTATAAATTTGTCCAATAGATATTTCCTAGATATATATCGACCATTTAATCTCTTTTATCTAAATTTTACCACTATTGGATCCACTTTGAACATGAAGAACATAGGGATAATTCCTTTGTCAAAATATTACTGTTATTCCATTCCTCATTCACATTAATGCCCCCAATTCTCCCCACTACTCACACCTCTAAAACCACTTAGGATCTGACATTATATAAATTAATATCTTCCTAACATACCTAAACTCTAATTTTAAGAATATATCTATGCATAAATCCTTCCAACGAATCAGTTCAGTATAAACCAAAAAGAGCTAACCAACTTTTTAGGGCAATGCTTTCCAATGATCACTTTTCATTCAAAAAATTCTCCACCACTTACAATACCCTTCCACCATGTTCATATAAAAAATTATCCTCAATTAACTAGGTTGTTTTTAGGTTAAGGTATCGACCTACACTTACACACACATCCATCTAACAGGTAACAAACATAATGTTTATATAAATAGTGAACTGCCACCTCATGAAACGATGTTTGTTCGTTATTCTTTTACCGCCTCTCATGTTGGTCATTATGATAAGAAATATTTTTATATATGTTATATATGATATTTATTATGTATCTAATCTTCTATAAATCATTTTCAACACGTATATTTATACTTTCCATTTTGTGTAGAAATGATAACATTGTTTGTGGAAGTGTAGACTACCGCCTCTTCAAAGTTATGTGATTCATTCACATTTTACATGGAACATATAAAGGTTGGGTTTAATTAATAATATGTTAAATAAAAAACTATATATATATATAGATTAATGAAATAATTTCATTTTTTTAAATATAATATATATCATTTTCTTTATTACGCTTTCACACACCTAAAAAGTGATAACGTCATTTGTGGATGTTTGGACTGCCGCCTCCTAAACATGATGTGATTACATTATCATCACAATAATTATATATATGAGTCTATATGATTAAATATTATGTTATTTATGAAATAATTATCATACTATAAATATATAATTCTACTTACATTGTTTCCATAACAATCATTGAAAAATGAGAACATCACTCATGCGTACGTATGAACTACTATCTTTGATATTTAATTGTTATTTTTAAAAGTATAATTGATGTATAAATATGATAATTATTTTATTATTATTATTCTGGAGATGTTATATAATTACCCCCTTTGACTATAGTTTACCGACCAAAGTTGTTTTTGACACATAAATTGAATTTGGTCAAAACACCCGATATAACTTAATTGATTCAGTAGATGTACTATACTTGGTAATAAGTGAAGTAAAAGTAATGATAAACATGTAATATATTATCATGAAAGTATAAAAATATCTTAGGTTTCTTATACAAGAATATAAATGATTTTCACCCAAAATGGAAACACAAGGCAATAAATTCTTGTATTATTTTCATCCTGTGAGGCATACTTAATTTTTGGGCACTTAATTTATTATATATGGTGTTGTAATTCCACATTGAAATGTATTTTCATTAATAAAAATTTATTCATGGAATTTTGAGATTAAATTTTATGTATTTTTCTTAAGTTCAGTTGAGTTAAAAAATTACCATGTTGAATAAAATTTTAAAACTCCATTTCTTTTCCTTGAGTTATATTACTTCATCCTTGCCATTAATATTATATAATTATGTGTTTAATAACTTTTTACTATCCATTGTTTTATTTACACTTAAATTGTGTGGATTTATATTTGATACACATAATCTGCTGAATAATTATTTCTCACTTCGATGGTATATCATTTTAAGGGTTTATTTTAAAATCTCATTTTATTCGAGGTTTTTTTTTGTAATTGAATTTGATTTCAAATAAATTATTGGATAATTGTTAAATAAACCATTTTATTTTATTCTAATCTGGTTCTTATGACCTTTATAAAGTATTAGTACCAATTTTCCACTTTTTGGTACTCAACTTCTTAATAAAATGTGTTTTATTAAAACCTGAATTAATTTATCTATTTAGTTAGAGAACATATTTTCTTCTAAATTTTTTTTTTCTAAATAAAATTTCAAAATTTTTTAAAGAAATTTTCCCCATTTTTCATTTATGATTTTTTTCAATGGAATCTTCTTGTTGCTTTCTGAAATAAGGAATTTTTCTATCTCTTTTTAACTTACAAAAGGAATGTTTCTTATTAACTCATATGGAATGTATGGATTTATCCTTCATCATTTATTTGAAGTTTCCTTTGCATGTTTAAAAGATTTATTTTAAAATAATGTTTTTAATGGTGTTTTCAAATAAAAATATTTTCAAAAGGGGTTTTCAAAGTAAAGGACATTTTCCTCATAAATATTTTCCTCAAGAATACTTTTAAAAGTTATTATTTTATTTCATCAATGAAAAAAACCCTTCAATTTTAATCCACATGGGATATTTTTTATTGATACCATATATATTTTTTATCCAGATGGTTTTCGATTTACATGGATAAGAAAAGTATTTAAATTCATCTCTTTAATTTATTTTTTCGGCCCCTTGAAATATTAAAATTTCCTATGGTCATTTAACATTGAAATTCCTGTAATTATCCATATCATTTATTTTGGATATTACTATCTCCTAAACCATATACATTTTTAGATACGTTGTCTACTTTGACAGTTATTTGATTATTTGGGGAAATATTAATACATCTATATTATTCATTCATTACTTTTTATTCGATTTATGAGGAATGATATGTCTGGGACCTGGTTATAGATATCCCATCGATATATGAGTAGTCTCATGGGATGAGTTAGTTGGATAGCCGCTTTAGATGAGGTTTTACATGATATTCTAAATTGTGTTATAAAAGGTATTCACGGTACTAGTTCTATGTATAGAGGAAACATGAGATCCAATAATTAGACATTTACCTCAATTAGACTTAGTCATTATCCATCAATGAAATTTTGCGTCGAAATATCTATGGATACATTTCATTTTTAGTTTATTAGTTAAATAGAACATGTTTTAGTTATTTTCATTTTCATATTTATTATGACTCATCTAGTTGTTGAGATGGAAAGTGTGTGCAGTTATTTACCTTTCTATATAGATTGATTCCTTATTATCTTGTGTTTTCATTTTTTACCTTTCTATACTGTTCTTCTATTTATTTCTTAGTTATATGGAATGTTTATTTAGTTATTTACCTTACCATATTAATTTATTACCTGTGATTCATTGTTGATTCCCCTATGCTTTACATAATATTACTAAGCATTTGATCTCACCATTATTTTTCTTCCACTCCCCAGGAATCGAAGAAGCATACAATTAAAGTTATGTATGAATATACTAGACGTAATAAAGTTATCATCAAAGTAATTTAGAAAAAATATGTTGTAATTAATGTGTTATTTTTAATAAAATACTCATGTATGTATCTTGTTTACCAAAACTATTAAACTCCTCGGTCCATTGGGGCTTGATTCCTTAAGATCATTCCAATATAATCAGTTGAAAACTATGGCTCTAGGATTCATGGGTCGGGTCACTATAGTTGGTATCAGAGGATGCTTATTGGTAATCTTGGGAACAATATTTAGGAAAAAATATATTATAGAACACAACCCTGAGGTTGAATTTCTGGATAAGTATAGAAGAATATCCTAGAATTTTTTAAGGTATAGATTATGTTGGTCTTCATAGCTGTAAATTGATTTTGGGATACTACAAGTGGATATGGTTCTAGCACAGATGTACCTTGGAGTAACAAATCCAACAAGGTGTTCCAAGCCTGACCTAGGGTAACCTGGTGCACAATAATGAGCCTTACTATGCACATATCTTGAAACTCTTGTGGGATATGCTTAGGATAATTCTCATTTTCTTCATAACCCATTATGAGGGACTTTAACAGAAAATAAAAATAAATATCCTAGGTTAAACCTATATTTTTTTTAAATTTTAAAATATTGTGTCATGATTTAGATATCATGTAGATAATTATATGTTTTTTTCACTATGGATATTTTTTAATCACACTATTCTTTCTAGTTTTAGTTAATTGCTAGAACCTGGAATATTTAAGTCAACTTTGAACATGAAGGGAAAGTTAGTGGAAATGAGAAAAAAATGATGTGTTTATAGGAATGAAAGATATAAGGTTTATTCTAAACTAGTTATCCAGAAATATGATTAGTAAAATATACCTTAACCAAATACCAAACTCACTAAAGAAGAGAACAATAGAGGTTTCTAAGAGCTCAAGTGATAGATACCATAAATAAAAGAAGGTTTGATCTCCTCATGTACGAAATGTGTAAGGAAATGAAACTCATCCAAATGAATACTTTGTGGTTTGTTACCTAAAATGTGAGGAACCTGGACATTACCTGAGTCAATGCCCTATTCTAGGAGATAAGTCTAGACTAAGGAAGGATCTATGTTGAAATAAGTGGATGAAGTATTTATATATGTAGGTTATATTGAAAACCTTAGTTAAATGGATATTTTGTGATTAACCATATTTCATGGATGTACATCATATTTATTTTTTCAAATTATATAAATTTGGTTCTAGAAAAAGACAAACTATAATTCGGGTGGAAACCATTAATATCTTCAAAGGCTGTAGATCTTTGACCCATGACTGAAGGATGATAAGGCTTTTATGCCAACCACTAACCTACACCATTTCTTGGTTAATATGTCATTGTTTTTAGTGAATCAATTTGATGAATAAATATTAATGATGTAACAATAGTGTTGATTTTTAGGTTTATATATTAATGTATTAACCGTATTAGTTTTGTGAAATATTTATAGAAAAATATTTTTACTTTTCACTCTTTTATAGGCCTTACAATCCTTTAAATGTTTATTTTAGTACTTAGAGCATAAATATATAATTATTAATTATTAATTTTTGGGAGTAAGGGGAAGAATTAGAATTTGTTAGAATCAAAATCAAAAGATAGGATCATTCATATTAAATTGAAACCTATCAAGTAAGAATATTCCCTTATATTCATGGTTAGTATATGAAATAAAAAACATTAGTAAAATGACTTAGAAATAAAATGTTGTCATAGTACCTTAATTATTTTTGAATCGATGGTCTTCTAAATCATCACATATTTATGGTTTTGAGGCCCTAAACATTATATTTATTATTCAGTTATTTTTTATTGATGAGATAAATCACTCCCTATAAATATTTACACATTCCCTCAAAGTATGTATCTATACTTGACACTAATTTTCTTCTACTTGGAGTACTAGTTACATGTTAGTCCATATGACCTTTGTGGTTCTCATTCTCTCTTTTATAGAGGATTTTTTACGAAACATTATCATTATGTGGGATTATTAATTAGGATATATCAAAAAATATATTACTAAGATTGAAATTAAATTTTGAGGATTCATTATAATTAAGGTGGATAGAATGTAACACCCTGAAATTATAAAGTACAACATTGTATTTGATAGCGTATGTGAAACGCATCTCCAAGTGCACCAGGGAATATAATATCCAGATAATCTAATATATATTCAATATTTTATATAAATTATATAAATGATATATCTTGAAATATATGAAATTCTATATAGTATGTCACTAAACACAAGAGCAACCTTCTTTGATAGATTTCATTACACACAAGACCAGGTTTCACCAAATAATCAGGTTTTAATAAAATGTTATTATTTGATATAACATGATATGACCTAGATGTTTTTTTAGAATTTATAAAAATCATTTTATATTTATGAAAATTTATAGTTTACATAAATATTAAATGAATTCATTGGCTACCAATTAATGAGAAAACTAAAATAAGAACCAATTGGATATAAAATGAAATATTATAATTTAAATGCTTCCAAATGAGTTTTGACTTAATAAACATAATTAATTACAGTTATTTAATGATTTAAATGAAATATATAGGTTATATATTTAATTAAATGTTTTTTATATTAGTCCTCGAGGTGTGATAGGTATAAGATAAGAAAAAACTCTATTTTTCACAGAAAACCAATATTTGTATAATGACAATTTTACCTCTTTTTAATGGAGAACCTATTCAAAATATAAATGTTTATAATTGAATTGATTTATTATTTCAAAATAAAATTCAAATTTGAAATATAAATGAAATAATTTTGTTTGGGTGAATTGTTTATATTTTTATGGAACATTTCCTTTTTAATAAATAGTTAAAAATACTGAATTTTAATTGAAAAATGTTTTTTATCTAATTTATTTATAAGGTAAACATATAATTTTAATTGAATTTAATTTTCAATTATATCATATTTTTAACAATTAACATAATTCTTGTAATTGTAATCAATTCAACTTTGAAATTTATTATAAAAACATAGAAAACTTTGGGATTTTCTTACTTTAAAAACTAGCATTGTTGTCCCGCCTGCGAGATTAAATTTAAATTATTTTCTTCCAATTATATGATTTTAATCTGAAAAAATGGATTAAATATTTGGAATAAAAATAATTTATAATATAAAATAAGAAAAAATCTATTTTTGTCCAAAAATATTACAGAAGGAAATTAAAATTAATTACAACCATTAAGTTTAAATTAAGCTTAATAAGGGACTAAGCCTCAACCACAAGACCCAAATTGACGTATACACATGTCCAAGAGATATTGTATGGCTATATGTAGACCTTATATGTAACACCCTAGACTTTTATGAGAAATATTTTGTTTTTATGTTATATAAATCATCAAACGAATCTTTCGCTGCACGCAATCACGACCTTCCTCGATAGCATGTGTAGTACGCAATACCGAGTTCCACTAAACAATGATATATTATTATAATATTATAAACTGACGGTTATGAATATTATTAACTGAATTTTAAATTTTAAAACATTATTATTCACCTAACACATTTTCTAGAACATGATAAGAAAACAAAATAATTTTTTTGGGTAAAATAAGTATTTATCAGAAAATGCAGTTTTGCCGCCTTTTGATGGCGCACCCAAATTAAATCTAATTTTAACACGTTTATAAGTTCAATTTGACAAAATGAAATTATTATTTTGAAACAGGATATAAAAATTTACGTTGGATAAATTTTTTATATTTTTCTGAAAACATTCATATTTTGATGAATAGTAAAAATACACTAATTTTTAATTAAAAACAACTTTTTTCATTGAGATAATTTATATGGTTAAATTATAATATTGAATGATTTTAAAGTATAGATAGAATATATTTTTACCATTTAATATAATGTATATCCTTAGCATTAATTTCACATTGAATTCATAGGTAAAAACATTTCAATCTTTGGCAATGTTTTAACTACTAAAACCCGTTTTATTAACAACGATATTTATTTTTAATTAATTCCTGCAACTTATATGTTTTGAATTTTGAAAAATGTATTCCATATTCAGAATCATTGGGTCCAAATTATGTTAATAGGCAACTTTTTATTTTTGGGCATTATGAATAGTAACTACGGTAAATTTTGTTTACCATAGTTAAAGGTAAATCAGGTAATTAAGGGTAAATATAAGATTATAAAATTACACTAACACCTGCCAAAATCCTATTGGATGACTAAAATTCGACCCATATCACCTAAGGGTCGGATTAGATTCATTTAATAGACTTTTTTCCATGAAAATAATTTAATTATTATTAAAACCAAATAATGTGACAACATGTCACTTTCTTAAATCTTATAATTATAATAATTTTAATTTGGTGATAAAATTAATGAAACTTCGAACATGAATAGTCTCTAGATGTCTAATACAATTATCTACATCATAGGAATTTATTTATAATTTTTAGGGATTAAATAGTTATCATTATTTATGACACAATAGTGATGTTGAAATTATTTTATTAATTAAAATATCAAATAAATGGTTTTAATATATTAAAATAATTATTATATGCACTATTTAATGTGATCCACTAATTTTCTAAGATACATATTACATTTTATTAATCTATTAAAGCTTTTATTTAGAACATATCCTCTGTATATATTTTATTTAAATTCAAATAAATGAATAGCGTCAAAATTGACACTATTGTTATTTTATAAAAATAACATATTATAAAATTGTTTAAAAATCACAAAATTATTTAAAAATTATAAATTAAAATTTTTATGGTCTAAAATTTCATAAAGTGTCAAATTATGTAAAAGTCAAAACACATATGTAATGATTAATAATAATTTAAAATTTAGAATTTTATTACCACAAATAAAATTGAATTGATAAATAAGGATAAATCAAGTTGGTAGTGTTTAAAATAAATTCCTAACATGTCTAAATTTTATTGGTTGATTGGATTACAACCCTATCCCATATAATATTCGGATATAAGTCATTTTGGAAGTTTTTAAGTGAGGTTGGGATTTAATATAAACTAATTTTTCTTATATTTCCAAAGGTGCCCCTCTCCTCCCTTATAAAAGAGCACCTCCTCGCTCTCCTCCTCACACCAATTTGAGCCTTCAAGCTCGGCCAAACCCTACCCATTTCACTTCCCCACTTCCCTAGAATCATCATAGAGGTTCTGGTCTTCTTCAGAGACCAACCCTAGTGCCCTAAGAGGAGGTTAAGAAGAGGCGTGTCAAAAAGAGGTAATATTCATTACCGATCCTTTCCAAATTCTTTCTTTTTCAACATCTTCTTCTTTAGTTATTTCATTATAAAGTAATAACATCAGTATCACTCATATAATTATATGTTATTATAAGTATTAAACAATCCTATTTCAACATCTATCCATCCTATGGAAAACGAAATCACCGGGCGTGCGTACGTACGGAATACCGTCTCCACGCCGTGGTGTAATCTATTTTCCCCCACCACCTTACATGGATGGGTATAATGGTGTAAATAATTACTATATATGATTATTTTAAAGTTATATTGATTCTAAAATAGTATACATACACTCCAATACAATTCCACGATCATGGGAACGATATCATCGCTCATGCGTACGTACGGAATACCGTCTCCACGATGTGATGCGATTCGTTCTACATGATCTTCATTGCATAATGATTATATAAATGAATTTATTGAATAAATATGATATATAGTACATTAATAAAATTCTGGAAATGATGTATCTATAACCTAAAGATATGAATAAGAATTTATTCGACAAAACACGCATAAGAACAAAAAGTTATAAACACCCGAATAACAAGTAGCAATGAAATATTACAACTAAGAAGCTAAGAATATGACCATATATGATATCATAACAGTAATTATGATTATGGAATAAGTCAATAACATTATTTAAATCATTATACTGGAGGTTCGGACACTTACGAGCCAAATCGGACCTAAGGTAAGGGAAATATCACAATCTCATTTTTATCCGAGATTGTTTATAGTTTGGAATTTACTGGGGTGAATTTTATCATACACATCCATGTTTCCTCAATATGTAATGTTATTTACATCAATCTACAATCGTTTAAATCCAATTTTACCCTTCGGTGAGTTTTTAGTAAAAGATATGAAAGGAATCTTTTGTCGTTTTTCGTACGAGGTACTTTTTGACTTTTCCGACAAAAGTACAAGAAGAATGTTTTTCTAACTTATACGGCATGAATGGATTTTTAAAACATTATTTCTAAGAATCTTCCTTTACAAGTTTTCAAGTTTATTTTTTAATCAAATTCTTTTAGTTTAAAATTGTATGACATGTTAAGAAATGAAAAATGTTTTTGAAGTAGAAATGATATTTTCCTCAAGAATGGAGTTCAAGTGTTTTATCAAAAATATTTTCCATATAAGATAATATAGAGTTCAGTTTCTATCCCTTTTATTACATTGATTTGATTATGTTGTGATGGAATTATTTTTATGAATTCCATTATCTTATATGAATTGTTTTATGATGTCATGTTGTTTAAGAATCCCATTTTTATTACATGGGTTATGCTATGATGGATGGTTTATGATTTTGTGGCACACATAAGAATGGTATCATTATGAGATGGGTGGGACCTATATATACCTCCAATGCATTGGGTAAAGATTTTATATCTCATGAGATAGACATGGCTTGAACGGCAGGTTATACCGGTTCAGTGAAACAGGACTGAAACGAGGAGTGAACTCGGTTCAGAAATGGACTTTTTCCACTAAGATAGTATTGGTAATGAGTCTTGACTAATAAGAAATGATTCTCTATGATTATGTGTGTATGACACAAAGTTTCATGTTTTAAGTTATGATTATTGGGATTACATTTCACTACTATGATTTATTCCATGTTATGAAATTATGATTACTTTTTCAGGTTAAGATTTCCAAAAGTTATGTTCTTATGTATATGATGTGATTGATATTTCTTTTGTTTACCCTTACTGAGAATTTGAGCTCACCCTTTTGTATGTTTTATTTCCCCAGGTCAGGAAGAAGGTTATTAAGTAGTATATTCCCAAAAGGGACTCTAGATATGATGAAATAAATGGGAGGCAAAGTAGATGCTTTATGAACCAGTTGTTTATGTTTCCCAGTTTCTAAAGACTCTATAGCTATACGGTCCTTTCCTGGTTTTGTTATATGTTGTAATAAGTGTGCTTAAATTCTGAAGTAATGAAAATTTATGTAAAGTATGGGTCGTTATAGTTGGTATCAGAGGAAAGGTATAGTCAACCTTTGGAAACTAGGATGTGAAAGCCTTACTAAGAATCCTAAGGATAAGTCTAAGCATAGAACACAATCTCAGTGTTTTAGAAATGGCTATGAACAACCTATGATAAGACCTTAATTGTGAAATTTTATTCTTGATTATGTGGTTTTTCCTATTATAATTAGTGTTTCTCACACTATTCTTCTTGGTTTTAGTCAATGGCTGGAACCCGAAGGAACCGTGTTAATGCAGAATGCGACGGGCAATGCAATGATTGTCCCCCTGAGCAACCAAACGTTATGGGAGCTGGAATGAAAAATCTTGTAGCCATGATCACAAAAATTTCTCAAGCTATGAATCATGTAGGACTTCCAAACGAGCAAATAAAGGAGCAACATTCTGTTGAATCCTTCATGAGGAAGCATCCACCTTCTTTCAGTGGGTCTACTGATCCATTAGTTTCTGAACAATGTATTAGTACTAATGAAAAGATATTTTCAGTTCTTCAATGTTCTGAACATGATAAAGTCATCCTAGCAGTGTATCGTTTGGAAGGGGATGCTGATCAATGGTGGAATCTTATTAAGAATACAAGGAAAAGGGATGAAATTGAGTCCATGTAATGGGACGATTTCAAGAACTTATTTTTCAATAAGTACTTCCCTAGTATTCTCCGAACAAAGATGGAGAAAGAGTTTCTTCAACTTAAGCAAAAGGATGATGAATCTATTGGTACCTATGAAGCAAATTTTACAAGACTTGCAAGGTACGCTTCTGGTTTTATTATCCAACCAGAGAGTGAGATCGATCGATTCTTTAGTGTCTTAAAACCAAGTCTTCGAACGGCGTTAGACATAAGGGACTTCAATAGTTATGAGGAAATCATTCGATGTGCTCTCAACATCGAGATGGAGATTGGAGTAACCCATCAGTCATATGGGTTTGATAATAAGAGGAAAATGGAATTCAAAGGAAAATCTAAAGAGCACACTGAAAAGAAGATGAGCTTTCCCTTATGCTCAAAGTGTGGAAAGAAACATGGAGGGAGTTGTATTAAAGGGACAAGTAAATGTTTCAAATGTGGAAAGGAAGGTCATCGGGCATTTGAATGACGCAATGATGGGAAGAAGATGTCTAATGATGAAAACAAAAGAAGGGACACACAGAATGAACCTACCGCACTTCAATGATTCAAGTGCAAGGAGATGGGGAATTATGCCAATCAATGACCAAATCCAAGGGTTGATGATGATGGTCGACCTCAACAAACTGTTAAGGGTAAAGACAAAGGAAGGTCACATGTAATTTCTATCAGCGATTTGGAGTACGATAACAATGTGGTGAAAGGTACACTTACCATCCACTCTAAAGTAGCAAATGTTTTATTTGATTCTGGATCCACCCACTCCTTTATTTCTGAAGAATTTTCAAAGGATATCACCGTATTACCTCAACAATTAGATGTTGAGTTAGCTGTGACAACCCCTAATGGCACAACAGTCGCATCAAATGTTTATAATTCTTCTCCTATTGAAGTTTGTGGGGAAGTGCTTCCTGCAAATCTTGTGATCCTTCCTATAGTGGAATTTGATGTGATTATTGGCATTTATTGGCTTTCTCTACATGGATCTCATATCAATTTCCAAAGAAGGGAAGTCACATTTCATATTCCAGATCAATCTATGATCGTCTATCGATGCAAGGACGAACATAACCTTCCAGTGGAAATTTCTTCCATTTTATGGGTATTGATTCCACTAAATGAAGGTTATTTATCTCAAATGGTTGGTGAGAAACACATGATTAAAAATATTCCCATTGTACGAGAGTTTGATGATGTCTTTCTAGAGGAATTACCGGGTCTCCCACCAAATCGTGAAGTTGAGTTTTCAATAGAACTCGTACAAGGTGCTTTGCCTATTTCAAAGACACCTTATAGAATGGACCCAATTGAGTTGCAGGAATTGAAGAAGAAACTCCAAGAGAATCTTGATAAGGGGTTCATACTCCCTAGTGCGTCACCTTGGGGAGCACCTGTTCTGTTTGTTAAGAAGAAAGATGGATCAATGAGGCTCTGCATTGATTATCGAGAACTTAACAAGATCACTATCAAAAACAAATATCCTCTCCCATGCGTTGATGAATTATTTGACCAACTACGAGGAGGTCAATACTTTTCCAAGATTGATCTTCATCCAGGGTATCACCAATTAAGGGTCAAAAGGGAGGATATACCAAAGACGGCTTTCCGTACAAGTTATGGACACTATGAATTTATAGTGATGCCATTTGGTCTTACTAATGCCCCTGCTATCTTCATGGATCTGATGAATAGAGTCTTTAGAGACTATCTTGATCAGTTTGTGGTAGTCTTTATAGACGATATTCTTGTATATTCAAAGATAAAGGTAGACCATGAAGATCACTTGAGAATTATATTGATGACCCTGAGAAAGGAGAAGCTTTATGCCAAATTTACCAAGTGTGAATTTTGGATTTAAAGAGTTTCATTTTTGGGTCACATAATCTCAAAAGAGGGGATATCTATGGATCCAGCAAAAACAGAGGTTATCGAAAGACGGTCGAGACCAACAATAGTGACTGAGATCCGAAGTTTTCTTGGTTTGGCATGATATTATCGACGTTTTGTGAACTATATTTCATGATTATCTAATCCACTCACCAAGTTGACTCGGAAAGGAGTTAAGTTTGTTTGGACGGAGGAATGTGAATAGAATTTCAAGGAATTGAAAAGAAGGTTATCCAGTGCACCTGTGCTCACACTGCCTTGTAGTGGAGAAAGGTTTGTGATCTACAATGATGCATCCAAGAAGGGTTTGGGGTGTGTTCTTATGAAAAATGATATGGTGATAGCATATGCCTCACGAGAATTGAAAATACATGAGAAAAATTACCCAACTCATGATTTGGAGTTAGTTGCGGTAATCTTTGCATTAAAGATTTGGAGCCCTTACCTTTATGGTTAAAGGTGTGATATTTATACTGATCATAAAAGTTTAAAGTATATTTTCACACAAAAGGAGCTGAATATGCACCAAAGAAGATGGTTGGAGCTGATTAAGGATTACGACTGCTCAATTCATTACCACCCCGGGAAAGCAAACAAGGTGGCAGATGCATTAAGTCGACAAGACCATGCCAGTTTACCCATGATGAGGATCACAAAAGATCCAATATTTATGGATTTACATGGATCTTGGAATTATAATGGAAGGGGGAAAATCGTATCTTTCTCAAATGAATGTTCAACCATATATACATGTAAAGATTAAAGAGTCATAGAAAGAAGATGTCGAGTTACAAAAGAAGGTGAGAAATGTTCCTGAATTCAACCTTGATTGTGATGGGATAATAAAGTTCAGGAATCAGGTTTGTGTTCCTCCCATCCCCGAATTAAAGAAGGAGATGCTGGATGAGAATCATAGTTCTTCATTCTTTATTCATCCTGGAAGAATGAAGATGTATAGGGACCTAAAAGAGTACTTCTGGTGGGATGGCATGAAAAGAGATGTTGCTGAATATGTCTCTCGATGCTTGGTTTGTCAGAAAGTTAAATCTGAGAGACAGAAGTCTAAGGGGATGTTACAACCATTACCCATACCCGAATGGAAATGGGAAAACATCACTATGGACTTTGTCACAGGACTTCCAAAAACATCCAAAGACAATAATTCTATCTGGGTCATAGTTGATTGTCTTACAAAGTCTCCACACTTCATCGCTATTAGAGAGGATTTCTATCTGGATTAGCTTGCCAGGATATATGTAAAGGAAGTGGTAAGATTGCATTGAGTACCACTTTCTATTATATCTGATCGGGATCCGAGGTTTACCTCGAAGTTCTGGAGAAGTCTTCAGCATACTCTGGATACAGAGATGAGTTTCATCACTGCTTATCATCCTCAGACAGACGGTCAGTCTGAGATAACAATTCAAACTCTAGAAGATATGTTGAAAGCTTTCTCTATGGATTTCAAAGGTGGTTGGGATCAACACCTACCTTTGGTGGAATTTTCTTATAATAATAGCTTTCACTCCAGTATTCAGATGGCTCCTTATGAAGCTCTCTATGGAAAGAAATACAGGACTCCAACTTGCTGGGATGAAGTTGGGGAAAGAATGCTATTAGGACCTGATATTGTTGATGAGATGGTAGAAAAGGTCTGATCTATTCAACAACACATAAGTGCAGCTCAGAGTCGAC
Source organism: Viscum album (assembly GCA_963277665.1). NCBI lineage: Eukaryota > Viridiplantae > Streptophyta > Magnoliopsida > Santalales > Viscaceae > Viscum > Viscum album. The sequence continues at coordinate 1,936,738,790 of OY728136.1, read as the reverse complement.
AGAAAAGTTATGCCGACAACTGAAGAAAAGACCTAGAGTTTGAAGTGGGTGATAAAGTGTTCTTACGAATATCTCCCTGGAAGAGGGTCATGAGATTTGGAAAGAAGGGGAAGTTGAGCCCTAGATATATCGGTCCTTTTGAAATACTGGATCATGTTGGGAAGGTAGCTTACCGATTGGCGCTTCCACCGAATCTCTCTCAAGTTCATGATGTGTTCCATGTATCTCTCCTGAGAAAGTACATACCTGATCCTTCACATGTACTCAGCTCAGAAGTTGTACCGCTAGAGAAAGATCTTTCTTATGAAGAAGAACCGATAAAGATTCTGGATCGTAGTGAAAAAGTCATACGAAACAAGACCACTCGCTTGGTGAAAGTTTTATGGAGGAACCACCAACTAGAAGAAGCTACATGGGAGTTTGGGGATATGATGAGGGAGAGGTATCCTCATCTGTTTGTTACAAAGTGATGAATTTCGAGGGCGAAATTCATTTTAAGGGGGTTAAAATGTAACACCCGAGACTTTTATGAGAAATATTTTATTTTTATGTTATATAAATCATCAAAGGAATCTTTCGCTACACACAATCGCGACCTTCCTCGATAGCGTGTGTAGTATACAATACCGAGTTCCACTAAACAACGATATATTATTATAATATTATAAACTGACATTTATGAATAGTATTAACTGAATTTTAATTTTTACAACATTATTATTCATCTTACACATATTCTAGAACATGGTAAGAGAACAAAATAAATTTATTTGGGTAAAATAAGTATTTATCAAAAAATGCAGTTTTGCCACCTTTTGATGGCACACCCACATTAAATCTAGTTTTTAACATGTTTTTATGTTCAATTTGACGAAATAAAATTCTTCTTTTGAATCAAGATATAAAAATTTACTTTGGATAAATTTTTTATATTTTTCTGAAAACATTCATATTTTGATGAATAGTGAAGATACGCTAATTTTTAATTAAAAACAACTTTTTTCATTGAGATAATTTATATGGTTAAATTATAATATTGAATGATTTTAAAGTATAGAGAGAATATATTTTCACCATTTAATATATTTTTTGTCATTAGCATTAATTTCACATTGAATTCATAGGTAAAAACATTTCAATCTTTGGCAATGTTTTAACTTCTAAAACCCATTTTCTTAACAACGAGATTTATTTAAAATTAATTACTACAACTGATATGTTTTTAATTTTGAAAAATGGATTCCATATTCAGAATCAGTGGGTCCAAATTATGTTAATAGGCTACTTTTTATTTTTGGGCACTACGAATAGTAACTACGGTAAATTTTATTTACCATAGTTAAAGGTAAATCGGGTAATTAAGGGTAAATATAAGATTATAAAATTACCCTAACACCTGCCAAAATCCTATTTGATGACTAAAGGTCGACCCATATCACCTAAGGGTCGGATTAGATTCATTTAATAGACTTTTTTCCATGAAAATAATTTAATTATTATTAAAACCAAAGAATGTGAAAACATGTCACTTTCTTAAATCTTATAAGTATAATAATTTTAATTTGGTGATAAACTTAATGAAACTTAGAAAATGAATAGTCTCAAGAAATATAATACAAATATCTAAATTATAAGAATTTATTTATAATTTTTAGGGATTAAATAATTATCATCAATTATGACACAATAGTGATGTTGAAATTATTTTAATAATTAAAATATCAAATAAATGGATTTAAAATATTAAAATAATTATTATATGCACTATTTAATGTTCTCCACTAATTTTCTAGATACATATGACATTTTATTAATCTATTAAAGCTTTTATTTTGAACATGACCTCTTTATATATTTTATTTACATTTAAATAAATGAATAGTGTCAAAATTGACACTATTGTTATTTTATAAAAACAACATATTATAAAATTGTTTAAAAATCACAAAAATATTTAAAAATTATAAATTAAAATTTATATGGTCTAAAATGTCATAAAGTAAAAAATTATATAAAATTCACAACACATATGTAATTATTAATAATAATTTAAAATTTAGAATATTATTACCACAAATAAAATTAAATTGATAAATAAGGATAAATCAAGTTGGTAATGTTTAAAATAAATTCCTAAAATGTGTAAATTTTATTTTTTGATGCGATTACAACCTTATATCATCTAATATTTGGATATGAGTCATTGTGGAAGGTTTTAAGTGGGGTTGGGATTTAATATAAACTAATTTTTCTTATATTTCCAAAGGTGCCCCTCTCCTCCCTTATAAAAGGGCACCTCCTCCCTCTCCTCCTCACACCAATTTGAGCCTTCAATCTCGGAAAACCCCTGCCCATTTCACTTCCCCACTTCCCTAGAATCATCCTAGAGGTTTTGGTCTTCTTCAAAGACCAACCCTAGTGCCCAAAGAGGAGGTTAAGAAGAGGCGCGTCAAAAAGAGGTAATATCCATTACAGATCCTTTCCAAATTCTTTCTTCTTCAACATCTTCTTCTTTAGTTGTTTCATTATGAAGTAATAAAATCATTATCACTCATATACTGATATGTTATTATAGGTATGAAACAACCCTATTTCAACATCTATCCATCCTATGGAAAACGAAATCACCGCGCATGCGTACGTACAGAATACCGTCTCCACGCCGTGGTGTAATCTATTTTCCCCCACCACCTTACTTTGATGGGTATAATGGTGTAAATAATTACTATATATAATTATTGTAAAGTTATTTTGATTCTGAAATAGCATACATACACTCTAATATAATTCCACGATCATGGGAACGATATCATCGCTCGTGCGTACGTACAGAATACCGTCTCTATGATGTGATGCCATTCGTTCTACAAGATCTTCATTGCATAATGATTATATAAATGAATTTAATGAATAAATATGATATATATTACATTAATACCATTCTGGAAATGATGTATCTATAACCTAAAGAGAAGAATAAGAATTTATTCGACAAAACACGCATAAGAACAAAACGTTATAAACACACGAATAACAAGTAGCAATGAAATATTACTACTAAGATAATAATATGACCATATATGATATCATAACAATAATTATGATTCTTTAATAAGTAAATAACATTATTTAAATCATTATACAGGAGGTTTGGACACTTACGAGGCAAATCAGACCTAAGGTAAGGGAAATATCACAATCTCATTTTTATCCGAGATTGTTCATACATTGGAATTTAATGGGGGAATTTTATCATCCACATCCATGTTTCCTCAATATGTAATGTTATTTCCATCCATATACAATTTTTTAAATCCAATTATACCCTTCATTGAGTTTTTAGTAAAAGATATGAAAGGAATCTTTTGTCGTTTTTCGTACGAGGTACTTTTTGACTTTTCTGACAAAAGTACGAGAAGAATGTTTTTTAATGTATACGACATGAATGGATTTTTAAAACATTATTTCCAAGAAGCTTCCTTTACAAGTTGTAAAGTTTATATTTAATCAACTTCTTTTAGTTTAAAATTGTATGACATGTTAAGAAATGAAAAATGTTTTTGAAGTAGAAAGGATATTTTCCTCAAGAATGGAGTTCAAGTGTTTTATCAAAATTATTTTCCATCTAAGATAATATAGGGTTCTGTTTCTATCCCTAATATTACATTGATTTGATTATGTTGTGATGGAATTATTTTTATGAATTCCTTTATCTTATATGAATTGTTTTATGATGTCATGTTGTTTAAGAATCCCATTTTTATTACATGGGTTATGCTATGATGCATGGTTTATGATTTTTGGCACATATAAGAATGGTATCATTATAAGATGGGTGGGACCTATATCTCCCCCAATTCCTTGGGTAAAGATTTTATATCTCATGAGATAGATATTGCTGGAACGGCAGGTTATACTGGTTCAGTGAAACAGGACTGAAACGAGGAGTGAACTTGGTTCAGAAATGGACTTTGTCCACTAAGATAGTCTTGGTAATGAGTCTTGACTAATAAGAAATGATTATCTATGATTATGTGTGTATTCCACAAAGTTTCATGTTTTAAGTTATGATTATTGGGATTACATTTCACTACTATGATTTATTCCATGTTATGAAATTATGATTTCTTTTACAGGTTAAGATTTCCAAAAGTTATGTTCTTATGTATATGATGTGATTGATATTTCTTTTGTTTACCCTTACTGAGCATTTGAGCTCACCCTTTTGTATGTTTTATTTCCCCAAGTCAGGAAGAAGGTTATTAAGTAGGATATTCCAAAAAGGGACTCTAGATATGATGAAATAAATGGGAGGCAAAGTAGATGCTTTATGAACCAGTTGTTTATGTTTCCCAGTTTCTAAAGACTCTATACCTATACGGTCCTTTCCTGGTTTTGTTATATGTTGTAATAAGTGTGATTAAATTCTGAAGTAATGAAAATGTATGTAAAGTATGGTTCGTTATACTATAATCTCTTGGATTCAAATTTGACCATTATTGGATCAGTATACAACAAAAAAATGCTGTAAGAATTATTTTTTCAAAATATCACAAGAGTGCCACTCCTCCTTCACTATAAAAAGACACCACTTCTAACCATTACTCACAGCTCTAAAACCACTTATATTCAGAAAATATCTTACAAAATAGATTCCCAAAATCTTTAAACATTACTCTAAATCTTCCATTTATGAAAAAATAAATCCAAGGGATCCATTTGGTGTAAACCAAAAAGAGTAACCTATTTTTTAAGTTAATTATTTCCAGTGATAACTTTTCATTCTATATATTCTCTAAAACCTAAAATATTATTCTTCTATTTTCATATAATAAAAATTAATCCTTAATATACTATTTGGTTTTATTATAAATGTTCTATGTAAACTTTCATACACATCCATCTAATTGGTAATGAACTTATTGTTTATGTGAATGACAAACTACCGCCTCACGAAATGATGTTATTCATTCTCCGTTTAATAGACCTTATGGTAGCCATGATGATTGAAAATATATTTATATGCATTATATATTATATTTATTATTAATTCAATCTTATTTAAATATCTTTCAACACATGTATTTATACTTTACATTTTGTGTAAAAATGATAACATCATTTGTGGAAGTATAGACTACCACCCCTCAAAGTGATGTTTTTCGTTCACACCATACATGGAATGTATAAAGGGTGGTTTTAATTAAAAATATGTGACATAAAAAAACTATATATATTATTAATGACATAATTACCTTTAAGAAAATATAAAATATATCATTTTATTTAGTACCCTTTCACTCATTTTAGAAGTGATAACATCATTCGTGGACAGGTAGACTACCGCCTCCTTGACATGGTGTGATTACTTTTTCCTCACAATAAGTTTATATATAAGTATATATGATTACATTATATTGTATTTATGATATAATTCTCATTATATAAAGATATAATTATACTTACCATCTTTCTATAACGATCATTGAAAAATGAGAATGTTACGAATGAGTACGTACGACCTACCGTCTCCATGATTATAACGTTGTTTCATTATTAATAACCATATTTAATGATTGTATTTAAAATTATAATTTATGTATAAATATTATTACTATTTCAGGATAATTATTTTAGAGATTTTATAACCATAGTTGACCTACCAAAGTTGTTTGTGACACATTAATTGAATTTGGTCAAAACACCCAACCTAAATTAATTGTTCAAGTAGTTTTTAAAAACATGGTAATAAGTGAAATAAAATTAATTATAAAAATGAAGAATTTTATCAAGAAAGTATAAAAATATAGTATGTTTATGATAATATAAGTTAAATTATATTCACCCAAAAATTGAACACAAGGTAAGGGATTTTTCTCTCACTTTCATTCCATGAGGCATACTTAATTGTTCTGCACCTAATTTCTTATTTATGGTGTATGTAATGCCAATTTCAAATTTAATTTCATGAATAAATATTTAATAGTGATATTTTTAGTTTCAATATGATGTATATTCTTATGGGGATTTGAGTTAAAAGTTACAAAGTTGAATATAATTTCATAACTAAATTTATTTTCATTGAGTTATATTACTTCCTCATTGTCAATAATATTATATGATTATGAGTCTAATAAAATTTCAGTGAATATTATTGTATTTTCACTTTACTTGCATGGATTTATATTTGATAGAAATAACGTACTAATTGATTTTTTTTCACTTCGATGTTATATAATTTTCAAGGGTTAATTCCATAATCTCATTTTATTTGCGGTTGTTTATACATGAACTTACATTTGAAGAAATTATAGGATAATTTTTCAATAAAACCATTAATTTTAATATCATATGGTTCTTAATGACCATTATCATGTATAATTACAATTTTTCCACTCTTTGGTACTCAAATTATTTAGAAAATGTCTTTATGAAAACCTGAATTCATTTCCCTATTTAGTATGAGAACCTATTTTATTCTAAAAATACATTCTACTAAAAAGGTTTCCAAAAAATGATTTTAACCATTAAAAAGTATTTTAAAGGAATTTTTAACCCTTTTTTATTTATGAATGTTATCAAAGGAATCTTCTTGTCAATTTCTAAAACAAGTCATTTTTCTAACCCGTTTTTACCTTGAAAAAGGAATGTTTCTTTTTTTACATCCGATAACTTGTACAGATTTATCTTACATAATTTATTTGAATATTACTTTTCAAGTTTTACAGTTTTATTTTTAGTGGATATTTTAAAAGAAAAATATTTTCAAATGGGGGTTTCAAATCAAAGGATATTTTACTCAAAAATATTTTTAAAAGTTATTCTTTAATTTCATCAATGACACCAACCATCTATTTTTAATCTACATGGGTTATTTTGTATTGTTAATTTCCATATCCTTTCTCAAGATTTTTTTCAATTTATTTGGAAGGGGAAATTATTGACATTCACTTCTGTGATTACCTTGTTAGTACCCTTTAAATATTACAATTTCCTATGATCATTGAACATTGAAAATCCCCTAATTAACTATATCATTTATCATGGATATTACTATCGGCTATCCCATATACTATTTTCACACGACATCTACTTTGGCAGTTATTTCATTATCTTGGAAATATTGATAAATTCATATTCATCTTTCAATGTGGTTAGTTGATAAGGCACATTGTTAAATCGATTTTTCAATCTATGATGAATTATTTGGAAAGATATGATAGGGGTGGGGACCTGTTATAGAGTGTCCCTCGATGCATTAGTAGTCTCAGTGGATAAGCTAGTTGGCTGCCTACTTTAGATGAGTTTTTACCTAATATGCTAAACTGTCTTGTGAAATGTATTTTAGGTAATGGTCCCATGTACATAGAAAACAATGGGTCTAAAAATTGAGAGTTTACATTATTTAGACTCATTTATTATTCTTCCATGATATTTTCATCGACATATCTATTGATACATTTGATTATCAGTTTATTGATTAAATTCCTTACATTTTAGTTGTTTTACTTAATATATTGATTATACCTTTTCTGGTTGTTGAGATGGAATGTGTGTTCTATTATTTACCTTTCTATATAAATTGAGTCATTATTGTCACGTGTTTTCATTTTTTACCTTTCCATATTGTTTGTCCATCATGTTATTAAAAATATGGCATGTGTGTTTAGTTATTTACCTTATCATTTTAATTTTTTCTTTATGATTCATTATTTCCTCTACCATGATTTAATTAAAAATACTACATATTTGAGCTCTCCGTTAATTTTTCCCTCCCCCTAGAAATCTAATAAGTGTATAATGGAAGATATATAGAAATATACTAGATGGAATAAAGTTATCCTTGAAGTTATTTAGAAAAAAGTTATATTGTTACTAGTGTATTATTTTGTAATAATAAACTCATGTATGTATCTGGTTTAGAAAGACTAATAAACTCTTTGGTCGTTTGGGGCTTGATTCCTTGTAATAATTCTATTCAATTTATAGAAGAAATTGGATCTAGGCTTCTGGGGTCAGGTCGCTATAACTATAGTCATATGATTTTTTGGCAACTAAATTTTTATTCATTGAGTTATGATCATTCATGTGTACTCATTTCATATAAGTTTGTAACATTCTACACTTGTATTTTATTATGTTGTATTATCTCATTTTGTACTTTTATACCACATAATATCTCATGCTTTATAGAGTATGTTTTCCATAAGGGATATTGAAAACTCAAATCTCTTTTCTTTGAGTTATATTTCTCCCTAATGAACTTCTTTATTCAATGGTTGGGTTCTGCCAATATAATATTTTAATATATGGTGGATGCTCTACCTATATGGGTAAATATATATTTTTGTACGAAATAACATTTTTTTTGATATTGTTATAACAAGAGTTTTGGAAAAAATGTTTTTTAGGAAATTTGAAAGTTTTTTCTTTTTAATTTAAAATATTTTTTCTTCCATTCAACATTTCTCCAAGTAAATCTTAATTTATTTGAAAAGATATATATTTTTTATTTTATTTTAAGATTAAATGTTTTTAATGAGTATTATCTTCAAGTTTTGAAAATTTATTTTATAAGTGACCTGCAATATCATCTTTTAATCACTGTTAAACATTTCTTCTAAAATATCATTTATGTTTTCATTTACTTTTCCATTTTCATTTTTAAAAGGTTTACCCAAATAGTGTTTATGTTTCACTATTTATAATATAATATATATATATGTATATATATATATATATATATTGGTGTAATAAACTCATGATACCAGAAAATCCAATTCATGATCCCTTATCAGGTGGGATCATTCAAGTATTCTTTTGCGATGATGTTTTTCATCTATGTTGACATCCATATACGATTCGTTTGTCACTCTAGGGATATGTTATGGAAACATCAACCTTATTTCTATAGTTAGAATATGATATTTTATTCTAATATTTACATAGAATTGTACTCATAGCTCAGTATGGTGTGAAAATAATATTTTACAAAGATCAAAATAAATGATATTCACCTAGAAATAATGTAATTCTATTAACAAGGGAAAAGTATTTTCATTCCATATGTTCCAATTTCAATACAGATGATCATTAAAAAGTTTAAAATTTATTTTTTTAACTATAACTATCTTCTTTTGGATGAGTTGTGATCCTGTTATCCCTATCATTGACTTAGGTGAAATTACTGGGATTTAATATATAATTATTATATTGAAAATGATTATTGTAAATTTTACTATGTATTTTTAGACTATACACCTTATTTTTCTTTATTGATGATCATCATGTTGTCCTTTTTATTAACATGGGGAAAAGTATTGAAATTGTTGCTATTTATTTAATATATTAGGTTAATCATATATGGAAGTTCATTATTTTTCATTATATCGATATCCACATTTTTATTTAGGTGGAGGTTCCTTAGGGAATGATATGAAATGTTTTTTTGACTATTATGGTGAATGCATTAGAATAAAATAATGATGTGTGGGGAAGAACATTATATATCCCACTGATGAATCTATAACTCTCATGAGACAAAAAGGTTTGTTTTTAGTATATAACTCTTTCCAGTATAGGATAGTTTTTTTGTGACAAGGTCCTCACAATATTTTTTTGATGTCAGACATTATGTATTCCAGTAGTATGAGTCCATTATTATTTATATCCATATTTTAATTATTGTTTTGGATAAATTTGTTCTCTACTTTAGTAAAATTTGTAATTATTCAAATTATTTGTTCCTTACATATTATATGTGCCATGATTATTTTTTTGATAGTGTCGGTTAGATGTTCTCTTTACTGAGTGTTTGAGATCACCCATTTCATATGTTTTTTTATAGGTTATGAATTAAAGTAGTACATATGACATGTTCATAGGGATATCACATAAGGAATAATTTTTGGGAGATACTAATGACTCATAATGGATTAAGTAGTTTTATATATAACTAAAAAAAGTATATTGAATAAAAAAACAATTGGTTTTCAAGTTATTTTTTGTTTAATAATTCACTAGTTATCATAACCTAAAATTATCCCAGTGATGTAAGAGATGAAATAATTTATATCAATGTTTTATTTTAGGATAGTTATATCAAATATTTTGAACTTGGTACAAAAGTGTGTACGTAAATTATATATTTATCGAACCAGATATTGGAGAGCGAGTCTAGGGTGTCAAAATTGGTATTAAACAAAAGGGATAAAAGACTTTAGTAGTTTTGATGTTAGGTGAGGATAATTTAAGTGTTTAAAAGTTAAGGTAGATCATAATATAAATGTTATGACATCCCTTCTTTTATTACAAACTTAAACATGATTTATTACATAAAACATCACATGAAACAACAAAGAAGATCGAGAGGTTTAGTGTCTTTGGGGATTAGGATAAATACATAAAAATTTAAAACATGAAATACAATATCTTTATTGAAAACTTCCTTTACATGACCACTACATTCCCTCGTACTTAGCATTGCATGGGATAACCTAAGGACATGAATAAGAAAAGGGTGAGCTATAAAGCCCAGTAAGGTAATACACATGGAATAACATGAGAAGTACAATACATGTTATACATTAGGCATATAAATAGAGCACAAGAGAAACATGAACATAAATGCTTGATAAATCATGACAATCATAACATAGAAATGTGGCAACAACACTTAACATGGAATTAGCATGAGCCAAGGCTCATTGCACATAGAGCATGAGTAAGTCCTCATTGCACATGAAGCACGTGTAAACCCTCATTTCACTTAAATTAGTATGATTCAACACTAATTGCACATGATGTATCATTATACTATACATTACCCAATGTATTGGAGTGCTATAAGGGCGCACCCTTCTTAAACATTTCATTTCATGCATAAATGTGCCACATGGATCATAAAACATGGATTCATAAAACATAATAATTTATTCCACGATAAAGGAATGTGTAATTCTTACATGAAACTTTATAATAAATAAGTAAATTTTCATAATGGTTAATACCCTTGATGGACAAATGGGCTTGGTATTCACTACACAATGACATTGGCTTAGAAAATCAGTGCGATTTCGGCAGCGTAACAGCGTGACATAAGAATTCATAAAAATGGTTGACGAGAGAGAAATGGGTTCCTAATCATATTTACATGTAATGGAAAGTAAGGAGGTCATATAGATACATTTACCAACAATTGTAATGTAATTTAGATTCATGATACAAAAGTATTGCTTGAATGTAAAAGAGGAGAGAGAAGTTCCTTTCGGAATTTCGGCATAGTAACGGGTGTACATGGGAGGCATTTAATGAGAGATAAAGGTTTATACCATAATTAAAACAATAATAGGGAAGTATGGGGGAGGTGAGAAACCATACACCAGTATTTATAATTGAAATTAAAAGGGCATAACAATATGAAGAAAATTGGACAAAAATGAGAAAGGAAGAAAAAAACCCTTACTTGGAAGTGTGTTTCCAAAGGCTAGAGAGAGGCTTGTGAGAGGATTATTGGGAGCATGGGGCACCTTTGGAGGATTATAGAGAGAGTAGGGCAGAGGTTGGATGAACTCCAAGGGCTTTGATTGAGGAGGAAGTGGGAGCTTGGGTGGGTTTATATAGGAAAGGTGAGGGAATTCTTTATTATTTAGGTTTGGGACCCCTTATATTAAATTAATTCAAAACACAAACCATCCCAGGGTTTTTCCCATGGTTTTTGGAAAAGGGAATAGGAAAACAATATTTTATAAGGCCAAATTCCGAACTTCTTAAAATAATCGGGTTGCTTATGTGGAGGTGAGTCACACTCCCATGGAAAACAATTTAAAAAGACAAGGTGTTTAATAAGTCTTGAGGGGTCCATTAATGCATTGAAAAGTAAATCAAACAAACCCAAAATAACATTATTTTAATGGTAAAACATATATTGTCCTATAATAAAGATTATAGTATTTTATTACTTCACTATTGTGTCATTATGATGTTATAAAACACATTATATATTTAAATGGTATTTAATTTTTACCCAAAAATTTGACTGTCTCAGAAAATTATGAAAAATTCACCGTTGGATAATTTTGATGTCCTGATTCCAGAAATAACATTTATTTTATCTAAATAATTTTCTAAATATGTTAATTTTCACTTTTAAAATAAAAACCGATATTTATAAAAAATTCACGGGTTTTGACAGAAATGGCTTTCAAACCTTAATAAAAATTATAATTGCATTCATAAAATTATAAGATCATTTATATTCAATAAAAATTAATTTAATAATAACAATATTTTATTAAAATATTCTTTAATTCTAAAATCCCTTAATATAATAAAATAGAATTCTTAATTAGATAATAACTAAAAGCATTATTTGTATTTTAAAAACAATTTACAATGTATCAAAAATGACAAGGAGGTATATTAATTATTATATAAAAAAAATAATATACATGAACATAGTACTGGAGATTTGTTACAGAACCCCTTAAAATAGCCGTATAAGACCTAAGGGTATGGTGTGCGATTGTGACAGACTCTTGTGGGGGCTCGGATAACATCGCTCGAGTGGTAATTTCTATCAACTTCCACTTTTCCCATAGATGATCCCACTCGAGCTTGACATGATGAAGCTCAGCTTGGGATTGGTCAAGAGCAAAGCCCAAAGACACCACCTCTTTTCTGAGCTCCGACAAATGGGCTTCGTATGTGGCAATTCTACTGGATGAGGCCATCACTACCTTTGTCTGAGTAAATTTGGATTTGTTAAAGCCCTATATTTATACTAATCATGTGATCACTGTTCAACGGCTATATTAGCAATAGTCAAAATTCTTAACATAAAACCCAAGAAGTTGAAATTTAATATAAACATAAAGAGACATTTAATTAGATCAAGACAGATTTCCATTAATGAAACTTTGGGTCATTACAATATTCCCCCCTTAAGAAATTTTTCCCTCTAAATTTTTCTTTTCCCACACTAAAACAGATGTGGGTAACTCAGCTTCATCATTTCCTCTTATTCCGAAGTCGCTTCTTCAAACTTGTGGTTTCTCCACAACACCTTGACGAGGGGCATTGTCTTATTTTATAGAACTTTTTCTCTACGATCTAAGATCGTCACTGGTTTCTCCTCATAAGAAAGATCATCTTCGAATTGTACAACCTTAGAAGAGAGTACATGTGAAGGGTTTGGTATATACTTACTTAAGAGGGATACATGAAAGACATCATGTACTTTGTCCATGGTAGGTGGAAGTGCTAGTCGATAGGCCACAACCCCGACACGATCAATAATCTCTAAGGGACCAGTGTACCTTGGACTTAACGTCCCTTTCTTTCCAAAACTCATGACCTTCTTCCTTGGAGATATGCATAGAAAAACCATGTCTCCAAATTTAAACTAAAGGTCCTGTTGACAGTTATCTGCATAACTCTTTTGTCGACTCTGGTATGCCTTGATATACTGCTGAATGGTTTTCACATTCTCTACCATTTCCTCGACCATTTTTGGTTCAAGCATCTTACGTTCACTGAACTCATCCTAATATACCGGTGTTATGCACCTTTTCCCATGCATGGCTTCCTATGGTGCCATTTAGACGCTTGATTGGAAACTGTTATTATAAGAGAACTCAACCAGAGGAATTTTTTGATCCCATCCTCCTTTAAATTACATTGAGCATGCTCTCAACATGTCCTCATGTGTTTGGCTAGTCCGCTCGGATTGGCCATCAGTTTGAGGATGATAGGCCGTACTAAAGTTTAGTTCAGTATTTAGAGCATGTTGGAGACTCTTCCAAAACATAGAGGTGAATCTTGGATCTCGGTTAGACACAATAGATAGTGGTACTCCATGTAACCTTACCACTTCCCTGATATAGATCCGTGCCAGTTGATCCAATGAGAAATCCTCCCGAATAGAAATGAAGTGTGCAGTCTTTGTAAGATGATCCACAACAACCCATATTGCATTATTGCCTTTGGATGTCCTCGGAAGTCCGGAGACAAAGTATACAGTGATGTTCTCCCGTTTTCATTCTGGTATGGGCAATGGTTGCATCATTCCCTTAGAATTCTGCCTCTCTTCCTTCACTTGCTGGCACACCAGGCACTTTGATGTATATTCAGAGATCTCCTTTTTCATATTATCACACCACAAGTTTTGACGGAGATCTTGATACATCTTTGTGCTCCCTGGGTGAATAGAGAAATTTGAACTATGTGCATCATCCAAAAGTTCCTTCTTCATCTCCAGACTCGATGGAACACATAGTATTTTCCCAAATCGCACAATTCCTTCTTCATTAACATTAAATCTGAGGATTTACCTTTTTTGATAGCTTCCACTTTTTCATGAATTCCCACATCATCCTTTTGAGCATCCTTTAACCTTTCCAAAAGAGGTGGCTGAACAATCATTTGTGAAAGGATTGATGATTTTCCCTTCTTTATGATTCCCATGTCCATCTTCATCAAGTCTAAGAACATTGGATCTTTCTCAATTCTCATCATTGATAGAATCGCATGGTCCTTTATACTTAGGGCATCTTCCACCTTGTTCTCTTTCCCAGGGTGGTAATGTATTGAACAGTCATAATCCTTGATGAGATCTATCCATATTCTCTGGCGCATATTAAGCTCTTTCTGTGTGAATATATATTTAAGACTCTTGTGGTGAGTATATATCTCACATTTCTCCACATAGAGATAATGCCGCCAGATTTTCAAGGCAAAGATCACCGCTTCCAACTACAGATCATGCATTGGATAGTATCTCTCATGGATTTTTAACTGCCTTGAGGCATAGGATATCACTTTATCATTCTGCATCAGCACACAACCTAAGCCATTCTTTGAAGCATCACTGAATACCACAAACAGTTCCCCACTTGTGGGTAAAGTGAGCACAAGTGCAGTGATAATCCTACTTTTCAACTCCTTGAAGCTTTCTTTGCCTTCATCACTCCAAGCAAACTTTACCCCCTTTAAAGTTAGCTTGGTAAGAGGGTTGGACAATCGTGAGAAATCTCTCACAAATTTTTGATAATATCCAGCTAACCCCAAGAAGCTACGGATATCCGTTACCGATGTTGGCCTCGACTATCCCTCAATTGCATCTATTTTGGAGGGGTCCACAGATATCCCATTACACGTGATGATATGGCCCAAGAATGAGATCTCCTTCAACTAGAACTCAAACTTACTATACTTTTCATAGAGATTATCCTTGCGCAAAGTCTCTAGTACAGTTCTTAAATGCTCCTTATGATCCTCCTTGGTTTTGAAGTATATTAGAATGTCATCCATAAAGTCTACCACAAATTTTTTCGAGGTAATATCTAAATACTTTATTCATTAAGTCCATGAAGATTGTTGGAGCATTAGTGTGTCTGAAAGGAATTACTATGAATTCATAGTGCCCGTATCTTGTGCGAAAAGTAGTCTTGGGGATATCTTCCTTCTTCACCCTTACTTGATAATGTCCCGACCGCATGTCCACCTTGGAGAAGTATTGTTCTCCATGCAACTGATCGAACAAGTCATCAATTCATGGGAGAGGATACTTGTTCTTTATTGTGATTTTTTTGAGCTCACGATAATCCATGAAAAGGATCATTGACCCATCCTTCTTCTTGACGAAGAGGACTGGTGCACCCTATGGTGATGCACTTGGGCGTATAAACCCTTTATCCAGATTCTCCTGTAGTTGTTTCTTCATCTCTTCAATCTCTACAACAGCTATTCTATATGGAGTCTTGGATATTGGTAATGCCTCGGGTATAAGTTCAATTGAGAATTTTACATCTCTTCTAGGAGGAAGACGAGATAGTTCCTCGGGAAACACTTCCGCGAATTCCCTCACAATAGGCATTTCTTCAAGGATGGTTTCTTCCTTAGACTCAATCATCTGAGCCAGATACGAGTACTCATAGGGAAATTCAATCCATAGATTAAAACAGGGGAGGACTTATATTCATGGGATGCAGTGATTGCCCCATTTTCCGTACTCACCGACATCTTCACTTCCATGATTTGTGGTGGTGTAGGGATTGTTCTACTAAACTTTTGAGATGTAAAAGAATGCGTAGAACCCGAATCAAAAAGTACGTTTTCTATTCTTGAATGAATAACTAGCGTACCTGTCACCACTTCATGGTCAGGGTTCACTTAGGAAAAAGTGATGGAAAAATATCTTCCTTGCTGCCTTGGAGATTGTTGGTTGCCTCCAAAAACCCTTGGATTAGGGCACTGATTTGAAAAATGTCCCGGTTCTTTGAATTTTTAGCATTTAACAACATATTCAGGTTCGAACAGAGTGTTTCTCTCCTCTGTCGCAGCCGTGGGTCTTTCTTGCCAACAATTAATAGCTAGGTTCCCCTATCTTCCACACCTAAAGCATTTTCTCATCCACTTGAGGAAATTTCCAGGGTGCTTTTTTCCGCAGTTTTGGCAAGTGGGGTGCTGGATCTTCTTAGCACCGTTGGATTTATCCATCGGACCGCCAACATTGAAGTCCACCTTATGCTTCTTGTCCCTATGATACCCCTATGATTCCTTGATGTCCATTTCAACCTTGGGGGGACATCGGAAAATTTCTTCATAGATGTCGAAGTCACAGATCGCCAATGATTTCCACAGGCTAGGCTTCATCCCACCAAAGAAGCGGTCCACTTTGCATTCTGGGGTAACGACGAAGCCGGAAGCATATCGTGCAATGCTTGGGAATTTTGCCTCGTATTCTCCAATATATTCTTTGTCTTTTTGCTTGAGGGAAAGGAAGTCCCTTTCCATCTTAATCCGGAGGGTGCACAGAAAATATTTATCAAAAAACATCTTCCGAAAATCCTTCCATTCCAATGCCTCGATCTCCTCCTCAGGATTTTTATTTTTGATCAATGTCCCCCATTGATCAGGTTCACCCTCCATATGATAAGCTACCAGGAGAACCTTCTCTTGTTCAGAACTTTGAAGGATGGAGAAGATCTTTTCAATGGAGTTGATCCATTGTTCCGCGATCGTGGGATTGGATGATCCACTAAAAGTAGGCGGCCTTTGTCTCATGAAGCTCTCGATAGCGACTTGTTCTTTCTTAGGGGGGGGTTTAATGTTCCTCTTGAACTGTGTTTCTATTCAAAACTTGATTTAGCTGAGAGATAAGCGTGACAAAGTTCGTGATTCCCGCTCCCATTGGATTGGGCGTCTCATTAGTACAGTCATCACACTGATCTTCACAACGGTTGTTAGCCCGAGTCCTCCTATTATCGGCCATTGGCTGAAATAAAAGAAAAGTTAGGGGTAACACATAAAGGGTAATCCCAAGACAAAAGTTTATGACTTATAAATAAACTTTTATTTCCTTAACTCATGAGTCTATAGGCTTCAATCTAGGATTTTCATGATCTACTTTCTAACATATATTCTTAGGGGCATTTTTTTAATTCCCTTAATAAGGGTTCATACTAAAATTGTGAATTTATCAAAACATATCCCCTGGGAGTGTCGTAACCAAGAGTCCATCAAGGCCCATTTTCGTGCACCTGTTCTCGTTCGAGTCTAGCTCAAAGCGGTGTTTTCGGGTTTTACCCCTATGATACATCTATGCCAGAGCCGCCTCTACCTGCTCGTATCCAAACAAGGATGTATTTGTTTGATAAACAACTTAATCAGTACTTACTAAAACTTAGGGATGTTTTTATTATACTTAGTCTTTTATCTAAGGCTTTACTAGGGTTTTCAAATCCAAATCCCAAAAATAACTAAACCTATCCTCTGATACCAAGTATGGCATCCCTGCTTTTATTACATACATAAACATGATTTATTACATAAAACTTCACTTGATACAACAAAGAAGATCAAGAGGTATAGTATATTTAGGGATTAGGATCATTACATAAATACTTAAAACATGAAATGCAACATCTTTATTGAAAACATCCTTTACATGACCACTACATTCTCTCGTACTTAGCATTGCATGGGATAACCTGAGGACATGCATAAGAAAAGGGTGATCTATAAAGCCTAGTAAGGGAATACACATGGAATTACATGAGAAGTACAATACATGTTATACATTAGGAATATAAATAGAGCACAAGAAAAACATGAACATAAAGTCTTGATATAGCATGACAATCATAACATGGAAATGTGGCAACACCACTTAACATGGAATTAGCATGAGCCAAGGCTCATTGCACATAGAGCATGAGTAAATCCTCATTGGACATGAAGCACGAGTAAACCCTCGTTGCACATGAATTAGAATGATTCAACACTCATTTCACATGACTTATCATGATACTATACTTTACCCAATGCATTGGAGTGCTATAAGGGCACACCCTTCTTAAACATTTCATTTCATGCATAAGTGTGCCACATGGATCATAAAACATGGATTCATAAAACATAATAATTTATTCCATGATAAAGGAATGTTGAATTCATACATGAAACTTTATAATCAATAATTAAATGTGAATAATGGTGAATACCCTTGATGGAGAAGTGGGCATGGTATTCACTACACAATGACATTGGCTTAGAAAATCGGTGCGATTTCAGCAGCATAATGGCATGACATAAGAAATCATAAAAATGGTTGATGAGAGAGAAATGGATTCCCCATCATATTTAAATTTAATGGAAATTAAGTAGGTTATATAGATACATGTCCCATCAATTGTAATGGAATTTATATTTATGATACAAAAGTAATTCTTGAATGTAAAAGGGGAGAGAGAAGTTCCTTTTGGAATTTTGGCATAGTAACGGGTGTATATGGGAGGAATTTAATTAGAGATAAAGGGGTATCCCATCATTCAAACAATAATTGGGCAGTATGGGGGAGGTGAGAAACCATAAACCATCATTTATAATTGAAATTAAAAGGGCATAACAATATGAAGAAAATTGGACAAAAATGAGAAAGGAAGAAAAAAACCCTTACTTGGAAGTGTGCTTCCAAAGGCTAGAGAGAGGCTTGTGAGAGGCTTATTGGGAGATTGGGGAACCTTGGGAGGATTATAGAGAGAGTAGGGCAGAGTTTGGACGAACTCCAAGGGCTTTGAGTGCGGAGAAAGTGGGAGATTGGGTGGGTTTATATAGGAAAGGTGAGGGAATTCTTTATTATTTAGGTTTGGGACCCCTTATATTAAATTAATCCAAACCACAAACCATCCCATGGTTTTTGCCCATGGTTTTTATAAAAGGGAAGAGGAAACAAATATTTTATAAGGCCAAAGTACGAACTTCTTAAAATAATAGGGTTGCTTATGTGGAGGTGAGTCACACTCTCATGGAAAACAATTTAAAAAGACAAGGTGTTTAATAATTCTTGAGGGGTCCATTAATGCTTTGAAAAGTAAGTCAAAAAAACCCAAAATCACATTATTTTAATGGTAAAAAATATATTTGGTGAAAATAAAGATTATTTTATTTTATTACATCAGTATTGAGTCATTATGATGTCATAAAACACATTATGTATCTAAACGGTATTTAATTTTTACCCAAAAATTTGACTGTCTCAGAAAATTATGAAAAATTCACCGTTGGATAATTTCGATGTCCTGATTCCAGAAATAACATTTATTTTATCTAAATAATTTTTTAAATATGTTAATTTTCACTTTTACAATAAAAACCGACATTTA
This sequence comes from Viscum album, assembly GCA_963277665.1. Lineage (NCBI taxonomy): Eukaryota > Viridiplantae > Streptophyta > Magnoliopsida > Santalales > Viscaceae > Viscum > Viscum album. The sequence continues at coordinate 1,936,719,126 of OY728136.1, read as the reverse complement.
TCGAAAATTCACAGGTTTTGACAGAATGGCTTTCAAACCTTAATAAAAATTATAAATGCATTCATAAAATTATAAGATAATTTATATTTAATAAAAAATAATTTAATAATAATAATATTTTATTAAAATATTATTTAATTCAAAAATACCTTAATTTAATAAAATATAATTCTTAATTAAATAATAACTAAAAACACTATTTGTACTTTAAAAGCTATTTACAATGTATCAAAAATGACAAGGAGGTATATTCATTATTATATAAAAAAATAATATACTTGAACATAGTGCTGGTGATTTGTTACATATCCCCTTAAAACAACCGCATAAGACCTAAATGTAAGGTGTACGATGGTGACAGACTCTTGTGGGGGCTCCTATAACATCACTCGAGTGGTAATTTCTATCAACTTCCACTTTTCCCATAGATGGTCATGCTCGAGCTTGACATGATGAAGCTCAGCTTGGGCTTGGTCAAGAGCGAAGCCCAAAGACACCAAATCTTTTCTGAGCTCCGACAAATGGGCTTCGTATGGGGAAATTCTACTGGATGAGGCCATCGCTTCCTTTGTCTGAGTAAATTTGGATTTGTTCAATCCCTATATTTATACAAATCATGTGATCACTATTAAACGACTATATTAGAAATGGTCAAAATTCTTAACATAAAACCAAAGAAGTTGACATTTTATATAAACATAAAGAGACATTTAATTAGATGAAGAGGGATTTCCATTAATGAAACTTTGGGTCGTTACAAATGGTATAGATGATCCTTTGGAATTTTATATTATTTAACTTTTAGGTATCAATGCATATTTTATATTTGGATTTAAATAAGATATATTTAGTGAATCTTTTATGAATAATTCTATGTATTGGATAAAATCATAATGTTTTCATAAAATAAAGATTATGTAGTTTTTCTTGGCAATACATCTATATCTAGATACTGAAAAGTGGACGTGGATATGGAATTGATGAACCTAGGGGTAATCACCTTGAAGTGGGTTGGATGAAATATGAATCAACAATTACATTGATGAATGATGAGTGGAGTTAAGAATTCACCATATACTAGACAATCCTAGGTGATATTCTTCATGTGTTCAAATTATTTTTAAGAAAAATTATGATAAATTTTAGAATGATGTTTACTAATTTTTTTAGAGAACCTAATGTACATATAAGGCATAAATTATTCCTTTAGGTATTTATCATATTAGATATTTATGTTCTCAAATGACACTTACTTTGAGGGTGTAGTAAGGAAATAGTTCGAGGTTGATCCCCCAAAGATATCTTGGTCGGAAAGCATCCCAATAGTCCGATCCATTTTTGGATTCCTCATATTTACCCTATTTTCTATTTTTGACAAAAAAATATGTAGCTTGAAATTTGAACATATTTAATTAAGGGTTTTGGGTAAATTTTAGGGTATTGGTAAAGTGTAATCTATACTATAACTTTGGATAAACATATAGAAAAGGCAGAAAAGTGGTGAAAAGGACACCAACTAATCTTGGTCCAATCAATTGGATCATCCTAAGATGGAAAAGACTTATTAGTTCAGTTTAATTGATAACCTAAGCACTAGAATCATGGATTCTATGCAGAAAGAATTAGATGTTATTGGTCCCAACCTAATCTTCCCCTACTTGGTCAAGTTTATTCAATTATTACCTTTGATGGTCTGGGATAATAAAAAAATGAGTTTTATAATTATTATAAACTGGGTTACTTTCTACAGGGTTACACAATTTTTATTTTAGATATTAATTAGGATAAACAACCACTAATTTTGACCCCTAACTCTATGCTAATTATCCACACATTATATAATTGAACTAAAGCGGGAAAATAATTCTCAGTATGATTTGCATAATAAATAAATGAAATAAATAATATAATTTCATAATTGAAATCATGAAAAAGAAATTAAATACAAACTTGTATGAATAAAAAATGATTTACACAGCTACAATCAATGGTTCAAGTCAAATAGTTTGGAAATATAATTTCGGAATAGAATTGGTCCAAAAACACATATTGGATTTGAAAATAACAAAAAAGAAGGTACAGAATAATAAAATAATGAAAAAGAGAAAGGAATAGTTTAATGAGGGAAAAAAGAGAATAATGAAATAATGGAATAAAATACATTCTTGGTTTCATCCCCCCAATATCTATGTCAAGGTTATGAAATATTTTAGGAGACTAAAAGGTACACGACGTGTACATGGTTCATGTCATTTACTGGTTTAAGTGGATTCTACTTCAAAAATTACACAACAGTTAATTGGTTTTTACATGAAGCTTTTATGATCCTCAAAATCCCCAAATATTTTGGATCTTCATATAATTTTTGTCTTGAATCTTAGATTATAACTAGGTTTTAAAATTCTCACATCTTGTATTGAGTTTTCATATTATAATATTTGGATTTTGGGATTTGAATCTTACATGTCATGTAATAAAGACAAATATCATGTACTTTATTCATGAATTGTAATTGGGGTTTACATCTTGTAATTTTAATAGGTTGGTGGATTTTTCAAGGAATAAACATCGTGTACCTCATTTCAATGATATGTAAGGATGATTTCTAACATTTTTCCAGCATTCCTCCTCGATCCTTAAATTTCGAATTCATATACTAACTCATCATAACATAGTGTATTATCAATTAAATTATGATTAGAAATAAATTAACTATATCTAAAATAGATATTAAAATTCATATTATAAAATTCTCCCACACTTGAACAATTTATTGTCCTCAAGAAAAAATCATCTAAAAAGGGATTCCAAATGAGAAATATTTTAAAATAGTAAATATTAATTATAAAAAAGTAAATAAAACTAAGTGTAACAGGAAAAATAATATCCTCCACAATTAATCCTATAGATAAAATCAGTCATGCATCATAGTTTAGTCCCTTATTTAGTTTCTTTCTTCATTTTATTACAATTTCATAATTATTCCTTATATTCTGTACCCATTTTAAACTTACATTACAATAATTTTTCTATCATCACTCAAGGTAGAATAAAACTAGAGTTATGATCATAAATTGAATAAATATTCCTAACCATAGTATTAATTTGGTTCTAAAATCCCCAATTTGTAAAAAAAAATATAAAATCAATCTTGTGGGATTCAGAAAAAATGTTCTAGAAGATCTTAGTCAAAGGAAAGGTGGGTAGAAAATTAATATCAGGCTCAAAATGTGTGCCATCTCCAGAGTTAAATAAATAATAAACATGAATGGTTAAATGAAGTAACTCATCCTGAATAATGTGCGTCCATGCTCCAATAGCTCAAAGTGGATCCATGTGTATTACAACATAGTATTAAGAATCTACCATGTTACTTTATTTTTAATTTTATTTATTTTTTAAAAATAATGTTTAGGATAGATCTCACATCCATCACCAAACCACATATGATTCATCATAGGATTCATCGGTCTGGTAATAATGAATTCTCAACTTTATAATACACAACCCAATATCCATTTTCATATTTTTAAGGAACATGGTAAGAATAAGAAATTATATAAGTAATCATGGACCACATTATATCAATTTGGTGAATGTTTCACTATACGACTCCTGAATGATAACATCTAATGCCCATTAATAGTTAAAATCTCTCCACACTAGTTCAAAAGATAATAAAGCATAGTACTGAGGTTAGGTTATGAAGGGATAACCAACTTAAAACAGATCCATCCTAATAAGGTTATTCATGGCTATTAAAAGATAAAAAAGGAAAGATTTATAGATGGGACTCAAGAATAAATGGATTAAAAAAATTACCTTATCAATTTTAGAAGTTTATTTTTTAAATAATAGCTTCTATAGATCTCACTGAAAGTTATGATAGGTTTACATATTCTAGGTATCTCTCAAGAAATATGTTCAGAAAATAATATAAAAGTATAAGTCTAGAATCCTCTCGTTAATGGATGTATAAAAGTAGTGGAAATAAATGAAGATATAAAATAAAGTAATATCAATTGAAATCAATTGAAATAATCTTGAATTTGAATTAAATTGATCAACTTTGAAATCATGCTAAAAATTAAAAACATGAATTATAATCGGTTTCAAAAACATCTAATGTAACATTTTCTTTTATTTATATGTTTTTACTGAGATTTCAGGTTTAACAAATGTTTATATTAAAAAATGTCTCCAAGATAATTTACAATTAAAAATAATCCAAACTTGTCAATGTTAATGCTCAAGAAAGTCTCCCCCATAAATAATATGATACAATGTTTGCACTATTATAAAAAACATAGAGAGAGAGATAGAAATTATTGCAAAGAAAAAATTAAATGAAAATTTTGAATTGAAATTTGGAAATAAATGGCTCCATGTAGTGAATTTCCTTCTGTGGGAAACTTGGTGGATGGTGATTTTAATTTGAGTTACCTAGAAATATTATTAGTAAAAAAAAACTTAAAGTAGATGAATCAATAGTCTATAAGGTTAAACCAATTTAGATGTAGAAAAATGAGCCAATGTATACAATCAAAACTAATATAAATAAACACAGATAAATTTAGTAATGGATTAAAATGATTTTTAAGGAGACTGATGGACATAGGATGTAAGAAAACGGAAAAAATAGGGCCTAAGCATACAACAGAAAATAAATAATAATGAAGAAATAGGGTTTGCCCCCCATAAATCACTAATAATGTTATCATCTACAATATTGTTGGAAAAAAGAATTAGATGAACTATAAATTTGGAGCATACCATTTATAAAATGATTATTGATAAATTTTTAGTCTCTATCCATTGACCTTGAAGGGTGGTTCTTCACCTTATTGAATTTGTAGTGCGCCATAGGGAGATAATATGATTACCATAAAGGGAACTAACCATCAGGATTTCTATTTCCGACAGAGTAGTTTTGATCAGGAATTAAAAAGTATAACATTATCCCTTAGTTTGAATATTCATCATGCAACATGTTATTCATTCAGTTTCTTCATATTTTATTTTTCTTAAATATGAAAATTTTCATAAGAATCCCTTTTGATATCTTCAAGCTCATCTAGTTATAGAATTGTAACTTACTCAATTTTTTTATCATCCATATACAGTTTCCCAATTTTCCAATAAGGTAGATTATATAATTCAGATGTATAGTGACATATATTCTCATAAATAAGATGAAACCGAGTAGTTCCAAGGGGTGTTTTATAAGATGTGTGATACAAAAAAAGCGCAACATCAAATTTGTGGATCCATCCCTTTCTACGTGTATACAATGTCATTTCTATAATTTGATTAATCTCTCTATTATACAATTGAACTTGACTTCTTTCCTGTGAGTGGTAGAGATTTCTAGTATTATACAAAATTTCATACTCTATGAGAACATATTTCACAACTTTATTTTGAAAGTGTGTCCCTTGATCACTGATGAGTAATATAAAAAATTTAAATCTTGAGATTTTTTTCCACTATAATTTTATAAATACTGTATCTGTGACATGGGTGGTTGAATCAAATTCCACGCATATTGAAACATAATTCATGCAAACCAGGATGAAAAATTTCCCATGATAATTTGGGAATGGATGTATAAAATCGATGCCCCATATTTCAAAGACTTTAACTATAATAATTAGATTATGGTTAATTTTGTTTGTTTTTCCCATGGTTCCCATTTGTTGTTATAAATCAAAAATTTTATTGAAGAACCATTTATCCCTATGAAGTGTGGCCAAGAAAAGAATGATTTGTAGGATTTTAGCTATGTGAATTCGAGCATGTGATTTCCTCCTGCGACTGATGTATGACACATCTCGAGTATGCAATTAATTTAATCCTATAGGATGGAGTGTCTCATTAATCAATCATCACATTGATTAAATAGTAGTGGATCATCCTTGTAATACTATGATGACCCAAACAGAAATCAATTATTTTTCTGGTAGGAGAAGTGGCAGTAAATAGATCCCATGGATAGATAGTTTTTCATATCATAAAATCTTAGTTGTTTTTGAAAATTAATTTTATAAAGTGAATCATCATGAAAATTCTCCTTAATATCTTGATTATTTTCATTCGTAATGCCGGGTAGTGGGAGTTTGGATAGGTGATTAGAAATGATGTTTTTAGTCACTTTTGTATCCTTTATTATTATATTCAATTTCAAAAGCAATATGACCCATCATATCCTTATCATTTTGGAATCATTTTTACTCAAAAAATATGTTAGTGGTGTATAATCTATAGAGACCTAAACTTTGGGTAGTATGAGGTATGAAAAAAAAATCTCAAATTCAAATATGACTTTGAGAATCTCCTTTTCAGTAGTATTATAATTTACCAAAGTGTCAATCAATGTGTGAATGGCATAGTAAATGGGGTAAAAGGTATGTCTAGTAAAATATCTTAAGACAACATCAGTAACAAAGTCACTGACATCACACATATACTCGAAATATTTATCATAATATGGTGAAATGATGATAGAAGTGTCCACCAAGATTTTCTTGAGGGAATTTAACATACAATGACACTCCTCTAGAAATTATAAAATATTGTTTTAAATAATAAGTGTGTTAATTCATGGGATACATTGGAAAACTATTTTATAAAGTGGAAGTAGAATACTATAGCACCCAGAAAGATTTGTATGACTTTTAGTGTTGTAAGATTAGTTAAGTATTTTATGACTTTTATTTTTCCTGGATCCACTTTGATTCCTTTCATTTAGATTTTATATCCTGGGAATATGCATCCTTGAATAATGAGGTGAAATTTTTCCAAGTTTAATAATAGTCATTGTTATTTATAGCATTGTAAGACTAAGTCCAAATTACTTAGGCAAATCTTAAAGGTGATTTCATAAAACTAGAAATCATCCACAAAGATTTATTGGAATACCTCCGCTATTTCATTGAATATATGTGTCATTCACCATTGAAATGTCACTGTTTCATTACAAATATGAAATTACATACATCTATAAGAGAAGGTTCTGAATGGACAAGTGAACGTAGTTTCAGAGTAGTCATCTGGATTGACTATAATTTGACGTTATCCTTAATATCCATCGATGAAACAACAGAATTCGTGCCCTTCTAGTATTTCCATAATTTGATCCATAAAAGAAAATGGTAAATGATCTTTTTAGATTACCATGTTGAGGTTTCAATAATCAATTCAAACATGCCACCCAGTGATGGTTCGAGTTGATATTATTTTAGGTTTATTGTTTTTTACTATGGTTAGGATACCCTTCTTTGGATTGGATTATAGTAGACTCACCCATTTGCTGTTGGAGGTTGACAAACTATTCTATCCTCAAGAATTTTTCTCACTTATTTATTATGCACCTCTTTCATTGGTAGGGTGAGTCACCTCTGGGGTTGGTGTCTGGGTTAAACACCATCCTATAATAGTATCTCAAGGGTTTTGATTGTGGGTATGATATATTTAATATCATCCACTCCCTATAAAATAGACAATTTATTTCTTTTATGGAACTAAAATTGTTTTTTATTCTTGTACTTGGATCAATTCTACATTGATAATGACAATGAGGGTAGCTAAGGTCTCTAAGAACATGTAAATTAGGGTACTCAGAAGAGGTTTTAATTCCTAAATTGGTGGTTTGATGAATGATTGTATAAATAGTGGGATAATATCAGTTTTCATATCTTTAGTGTAATTTACACCATCGTAGTCAACACATTCATCTTCATCTAGAGTTAGGCTCTCTCTATTATCTTCAATGGTCATAAATTTATCCTTATCATCAGCAATAAATATGTATTGATAGTCAAATGAGTCATCCCTTTTTTTGGAGGACTTTTCTAAGTCGAAAATTAATTATTGTTCAACAACTCTAAATATCAATCATCCTTGATTAAAATAAATCAAATCCCCCCCTTTGGTAAAAAATGGTCTCCCTAGGAGGATAAGAATGTCACCTTCTTCATCAATGCCTAGGTTATGAAAATCCTTGGGGAAGATGAATTATAAATTTTTAGCTAAGTTATAAGCGAGAATTCATCAAGGGTACTTGACTGATTAGTCAGCCATTTGAAGTTCTACCCTCATTGGTTTCCACTATTCAAGTCCAGGTTTTTGGACGATACTCTTTAGAATGAGATTGATGCTCATCCCATGATCGCTAACGGTTATTCTAAAATGGTTTGATATATGGAAGATGAAATAGAAAAAACTTATGGGCTCTCACATATTAGGGAGTAGATTTCACAAAAAAACTATAGATAATTCTTCATTTAAGGATATTACTCTAGAGTCTTCCATTTTCCTAATTATAGAGATAAATTCTTCCAAAAATTTGGATCACACAGGTATTTTAGAAATCACTTTTGTTAGGTTAATCTTGATGTGAATTTTTTTTAAAATTTCCATGTTTTTGTATTTTTCCTTTGTTTTGTCTTTTCTCATCCTCTCTGGAAAGGGTAAAGTGGGTTTGTAAGGTGGTGGTGCCACTTAGAGTTATTATTTTTCTGTATTCTATTGAGCTGGAAAATTTTCAATAGGTTCTGATTCTATTAAATTATCCTAAACCACTTTAATTTTGTGATCATAATTATTCTTGGAGATGAATATATCAAATTTTTCTGGTTATTCAATATTCTTGTCTTCACCTAATTATGACTGCTGAAAGTACAAAACTTTTCATCTCATAAGGAACAAATTTTTTTTCATCCTATCTAGCATGTATCTGAACATTTCCAAGAAATGTACTTGGTAATTGGTATAATTAGATTTTAGAGATCTGACCAATTTGAGGATCACTATTCCACATTAAACCTCTTTAGTTTTTTCATTTCAGTTTCTTGGGTTTTTATTCTTTGATAAACAGTCTATAAAAACGAAGTGAACATGATTTCAAGATTATCTTTTAGGGGAAGAACTTGTTTTGGTAGTCTTAATAGAGCCTGCTATAATTGTTGTGGTTGAGGTGGTTGAATTTTTTTTGTTTAAACTGTTACTTTAGCTAAAGAAACATTATTTTTGGAGGATACCTTGGAGGTCATTTATTCTGTGGTGGCACCTGACCATTAATCTATTAATAAAACATTTTTTTTGTTGCACCTGCTGAGCTAGTATATAATTATAGTTTTTATATTGATATTTTTAGGGTTGCTGGTAATGCTGAATTTTTTCATTTTAATGGACATAATTGAAATATTGGAATTGTAGTTCTTCTATACCTTTCTAGGAATCTTTTTATGAATGCGGCCATCTACACATCTCACAAGATTGTATCTACTTCATAGGAGGCTGGGATGATACAAGAAGTTGGAAACTATATAGAATATTGGTTAAGGCCTCTACTTGGCATACTAGGTGGGTATCTTCCTTCATCCGATGAATTATTTTCTAGGGAGGACGTCTATCACTTTTCGACAGGTTGGCATTGTGTGAAACATAACAAAAAATGGGATCTTCCAACTCCAGGTGTCTATAGAATGATCCCATATTTAACAATGAAATCAACATCTATACGAGTGGATTCTTAAATTCCTTGGTAGATTTGTTGAAATTTTGACCTCATATCTATCTCGTGACATGGGGACTTTCATTTTATATCCTTTAATCAATCCCAGGATTCCAACGATTCTTCTCCATCTATTTGATTGAAATTTTAAATTTCATTTCTCAATATCTATGTTTACATCATAGGGATATGTTTATAAAAAAATTTCTTGGATAGTTCATCCCATGTCATGATGGACTCATGATCTAGACTTTATTAGCAAGTCCTTAGAGCTATCACTCAAGGAGAACAATAAATATCTTAGTATTATTACATCATAAGAATCACCCTTATTGTGAAGGGTATCAAAATCCTCTATAAAATTTGAAATGTGTTAATTGATGTCTTCTCTTTGAAGCCCACTAAATTTACCTATGTTTTAGATAACATGGATAATTTCATGTTTGATTTAGAATTTATTTTCCTCAATTGGTATTTGCACAATGTTGGGTGAGACACCACTAATGAACCACAATATTTAGTCTATTATAGTGCACTCTTATAGCTCTAGTCGCTCACCCTGATTATCAAGTGGTGCATTTTGAGGGTTCTGATGGTGTGTTATAGCTAGATCACTATGCTCGTCCATTGTGAAATGTTTCCTTGCAACCAATATTCTACAAATCATAGGATATAAAATAAGAAGTTATTTTTTGCCAAGGATCCCTAAACGAGTCAAAGGGCCTTGAAACATGCACTAATCTAAGAGAATGACGAAACAAGTTATATTCTATAAATAGAAAATATTTTGGAAAGAGAAAAGGGTAAAGAAAAAAGAATAAACAGGGGAAAGGGTGAGGTTATCCAAGGGTTGTTCTATTTGTCACTATGCCTAAGCACAACAGATCGTCGATAATGGAAACAAATTTGATGCCTCCAGAAGGTTTCATTGATTCCTCTAGGTGTTGATCATAATATATATTTATGTTCCCAAACTACACCTAATATTAAGGTGTAGTACTGTGGAAGTCCATGCCCCACCGCTCAGTGAAAACTTATCAGAAGAGAAACCCAGTGGCAATAACCTTTTGAGGGATTACCTACATTTACTCACTTTTGTTTGTTTGACTAAAACTAAGTAGCTACATCTTTAAATATATTAAAATAAGGGTTTAGGGTCAGTTTTAGGGTAGTGAAAAAGGGTATTCCTCAATCTAAATAGGGATAAACATATGGAAAAAAGCTGCAAATAATTGAAAAATACACGAATTGGTCTTGGTCCAATAAATTAGATCAACCTAATTTGGAAAATACACCTTTGGAAAGAGTAATTGACAAACTATGTGTTTGAATCATGGATTCTATGTAAAAAGAATCATGTTCTATTGGTCATAAATTGACTATCTCTAATTAGCTCATGGACATTCAATTTATGCCTCTAATGGGCATGGATAATGAAAAATATTGAGCTTGATAATTGTCATATATCTAGTTACTAGAAATAGACTTACCCTATTTTGATTGAAGATATTAAGTTGGTTCAACTACCTCTACATTAAACCACTAACATTAAGAGGATTATCCATGCATGAAGGAATTGAAGGAAAGCAGGAAAACATATCAAAAACGGATTAGGATAACAAATAGAATTGAAGATATTAGAACAGTTCATAATTGAAATCAAGAAAAATAAATTAAATACTAACACAGATAATGAAACTATAATGAATCGAGTGACAATTAAAGATACAGGGAAAATGTGATTTGAAATGGAATAATGGAATAATATTGATCAACAAACGTTTCTTCAATTTGAAAATGATAAAAATAAATTTTTAGATAAATAAAATAAATAAAAATAGAATAAAATAACGGAAAAAAATAAGAATGAAAGAAAGGATAAAAATAATTTTTGGGTTTTAGCTCCCCTCTTTACAAATCAAGGAAGTAAAATATTCTTAGAGCCTAAATGGTTCATGAAATGAACATGGTTCATGCCATGTAATTTATTAAGTGTATTATTCTTCCGCACTTACATGATGTGTAATTTGTTTTCACCTCATGTACTTCAGATCTGCTAAAAACCTTAAATATTATTTTTATCTTTATGGTTTTTTCAGCTTGAATCTTCAATAACAAGTTTGTTTTTAACTCTTAAGCTTGTGTATTTACTTCATGCATTGTGCTATTTATAATTTGGTATTTGAAAATTTGATGAAGTGTACTCAGGATACACAATGTGTAATGTTTTCACACCATGTAATTTGGAGTCACAAATTATAGTTTCAGCTTGTAGGTGGTGTGTTCAAGGAGTACAGCTCTTGTTCTTTATTTTCATAAGATGTAAGGATGATCTCTACTATGTTTCTAGCATTCCTCCATTGAGCCTTGAATTCCAAATTCCCATAAAAACACATAAAAACCTAGTTTATTATTTTTTAATTCATGATTAACATTAATTAAATGTAACCAAAAAATATATATTTTTTTTTCTTATCAGAATCTAATAGAAAAATGACAACAGATAACCAAGGATTGAATTAGTAGAGTCATAGGTTTATCCAAAAGTATCACATGATAAAAAAAGAGACATTAGGGAATAAATATTTGGATTTATATTTTCAAATTCATAATTTTAATATCATCATAACCATTTGGATAAAACAGGATCTCACAAATAAAGCTGGAAAATGTATATATCTAGAAACCACTGTGCCTTATAACTAAATTATGGTGCATATGTAAATGATTAAAATTTTTAGTATATTCCTATTATAGAGAAAATTGTTATTTTACAAGTATTTAGTTTATTACTGATGTTGATATAATAATATAAATTAAATCACAAATATCTTAGATATTCTAATTAGTGAGTTATATTTATCAATGATATTCTAGTAAATTCTAAATGTTATGGGAATTTTATGAATCATCTAAGGATTATTTTTAATTATTTTTTATTTAAATGTATAAAAAAATATTTAGAAAGATAATAATAATATTTAAAATTATTTGATGGTATTTGTATTTCAAGACCCATAGATTTTATGAAATATCATTTTTTCGAATATAATTATTTCTTTGATAGCTTCTGTTACACACAACAAGAAGTCGAAATGACCCACAATATACTATTAGATTTGAATTTTAACATTTTTATTTCAAACAGTAATCCCAATATAAGGAAAGATGTCACAGGGGTCGAAAGTAATGAAACCCCAAAGCATCATCAATGACAAACTTCAAACCCTCAGCAGGAAAGGACCCCAAAGATGAGAAAGAAGAAAAAGTATTGTTTGATGTTTCCATAGACGCCATGAAGTCCACCACCATATTTCCCTCCCTCCAGGTATGAGAGATCACTATGAACGACCTAATAACAGCCTGACAATTCCTGACTGTATAAATAATGCGCCATGGTATCCTGCTTTTATTTTTTAGCGCATTAAAGAAAACCAATGAATCAGTTTCCACCGAAGACACCACCATATTCCTGCTCACACACAGCTGCAAACCTGTCTCCATAGCCTGGGCTTCCGCCTGAAGCGCATCACCTCCCCCAAACGAAGAATAAAATGCAGCATGTACTGACATTGTAAGATCCCACACGACGCCACCTCCCCACATCTCCCCTCCGATCAGTGATCCATCAACATTGAGCTTCAATCCCTATAGTGGTTCCCACCACCTCACCCACTACCCAAGTCCAAGAGATCCAGCCCGGCGATCCTCAGCACACCCAGCAGCAATGGCGCGTAATGATGGGGTCGGCTTGCAGTCCGGCCACAACCTAAGCAGGTGCAAAACAGTTTTTTTAACCCTGAAATGAATACTGACCAGAGAGACCGAGCCGATACAATGGCGCTTGTTATTCCGGGCCTTCCAGATAGTCTAACAACCAATAGTGAGAATGAGTACCCTTGCTTTCCTTTCAGCACCTTGGTTTTCAGCTCCCCTAAACTAGGAATAAACAAAGCCCTCTGAGTTTCCATCATAGCCGTTCCATTGAAAAAAATACCTGAAGGTTTTCCAGACCCCCCTTTTCCCATTCACTATTATAAAAAAGATTCCCCACAGATTCTGTGCATGGAGACCTGCAACACCAGCACCGGGAGACCATTGGGATCCCCATTCGCTGAAGGTTAGCATCCGTTGTAAGAGCCTTGTGTCTCACTCTACACATCAAAAAATTTAATTTGGAAGGAATCACATTACACCACAGAGTCTCCCCCCACCGGTCAATGTTCACCACCTCTCTTGTCAAGGTATTAAAGTCTTTGATGGAGAAGGCACCCGATGAAGTACCTGTGAAAAATAACTGGTCATCGTCATCATTTGAAAAAAAAGAATTAAACATTTCCATTTGGTTTCCATCGAGGATGGACTTGAGGAAACTCGTATGGAAGGAAGCCTCTTTAAAGGTGAAATATGGAGTTGAACAGCCCGGGAACCACAACCTCCCTGACCCCCAATCCTGCTTCCAGAAGCTTATACCCCCCCCTTCCGATAATCCACCGAGAATGTTGTTGCATAATTTCCAAATATGGTTGCACCAGGTTCCATATATTTGAAGGATGCCTTCTCTGACTATTCACATTAAGGACGTGAAATTTTTTCATTGTTCTACCCCATATAGTTTTTCCTTCCAGGACCTCCCAAGCGAGGTTGGCATGTAGTCCTTGAATGGTTGAGGGAAAGCTTCTTAGATTTATTCCCACCTCCGAAAGAGGTCTGGCCAGCCGTATATCTGAAGCCCAATGATGAAGACCCTCCATATGACCATCCCAAATAAAAGACACCATTATTCTGTCCGGGTTTGAAAACACAGTTTTCGGAACCTTCAAGGTAGACAAAACATGCATCGTCGTGGAGACTAACACACAGTTAACCAGAGTGATATGACCTCCAAAGGACAAAAACCTGTTTTTCTAGTTTTGAATACGCCTAGTAAGCTTGCTAATGAGCTTATCAAAATGCTTCACCCTGAGGAAGGATGGGCTGACTGGAGCTCCTAGATAAACTATTGTAAAAATTCCCTTATTCATATTCAGCCTGGTACTTAAGTTCCAATCCCTCCTTGGAGAGGCACTCCTTTATGTGAAGAAGAGGATTTTGTCTGAATTTAACACCTGTCCTCTCCACTTGAAATATTCCTTAATAACCTTCTTCAACCCTTTCACTGATCTTAAGCTACCATTAATGAACAGAACTGTGTCATCGGCAAACATCAAGTGCGAGATGCCTCTCATGGTATGCCTTCTATGGTAGGGGAGAATTTTCCCTATGACAATGCCCCTATTGATGTAGCAGCTAAAGGAATTTTGAGAAAGAATGAAGATAGAGGGAGACAATGGGTCCCCTTGCCTGAGCCCCCGAAAGGCCTTGAAGAAGCCAAATTGTTTACCCATGAATGAGGTAGAGATCCACACCGAGCTGAAGCTACGAAATAGGAGATCAATTGTCCAGTTGGAGAATACCATGCACTTTAAGACTTTTAGCACAAATCACCATTCCATTCTATCATACGCCTTGGTCATATCCAATTTGTCCACAAGATTTCCCCCAAAGGACTTGTTATTGATCCCACTTGTCATTTCTTGGGCCAAACCAATCGCACCCTGGATTGACCTGCCTTTAATGAATCCAGGATGCTCAGGATTAATCCATGAGTCCAAGTGGGTAGCCATTCTCTTATTGAGTATGCTGGAAAGGATTTTGTATGATAAGTTACACATGCTAATGGGTCTGTATTGGTCAATGGACTAAGGACTACTCACCTTAGGAATGAGTACCTGTTTGGTTGAACAGGCAATATGAGGGAGAGACCCCCCTAGAAGAAGTCCTGGATAACACGAACCAGATCAACTTTAATGGTGTCCCAAGTCGACCTATAAAAAGACCCCGGAAAACCATCAGGACCCAGGGCACTGTCCAGATTCAAGGACCAAACTGCCTCAAGCACATCATCCTCCACCAGAATTTTCCTCATTCCCTCATCAATGACCCCCAAAACACTAGTGGGAATACCCTAAAAAACCCCTCCTCCCCCCTCAGGTAACCCCCTTCCATGCTCAGATTAGGACCATCCATTAGGGACTTCACCTCTGCATTTTCCAAAACCCCAATTTTCTCCAGATCTGAAGAAAATAATCCGTCCTCCCTCCAGATGTTTGGCCTCAGTATTCTCCGACGCTCCTTAATGCAAGCATGGAAGTACCCCAAATTATGATCTCCCTCCCGAAGCCATCTCACCCGAGCACTTTCTCTTTCCAATATTTCTTGTCTCTTGAGAATATCAGGTAAGGCATATTTCTTTTCTCAAAGCTCAGTAAAGGATGGTTCATCCCATGCTTGTTCCAGCTTAGCCTCTAATCTATCCACCTCCACACTGATTTCAGCAACATTGTGATCACGGTTAGGAGTGGTTTTCCTCCATTCTCAAAGCCTATTCTTGAATCGCCTGAGCTTATTGTGAAAGGTAATCCAAGGATTCCCCTGGTGATGCATATCCCAAGATCTCCTGACCTCCTCCAGAAACCTCATATCATCTACCCATGACTCAGAGAAATAAACATGATCCTCACACATTGCACCTGCATGAAATGAGATACGTAGTGGAGAATGATCTGAGAGACTCCCTGTCAAGTGAGTGACTTTGGAATCAGGAAACATAGCAATGGCCACCTCATTCATCAGACACCTATCAAGATGATAATAAGATCTTCTCCCCCTGTTTATTATTACACCAAGTGAAAATACTTCCCTCAAACCCTGCATCCAACAAGCCACTTCTAGCCATGAAGGAGAAAAAAGCCCGACTAGCATTCCGGGGAAACAAGCTGCCACCTTTCTTCTCCTCTGGACTGGCCATTATGTTGAAATATCTGCAGAAAACCCAAGGGGCGACCTCTAGGTTGAAACCTTCAAGATCGCCCCATAACACCTCACGATCCTGCGGGTTACACTTGTCATATATGAAGGAGAAGAAAAACTCCTGAATCCCCCACATATATCTTAGTATTCAAAGCCTGGCCTGTTGCACTAATGAAGTCCACACTTATGTGATCCTTCCAAAAAAGCCAAATATGTGAATTTAGAGGAGCTCCATGTAAATAACCACAAACCTTAGCTTTTGGGCGTAATCATAAATCTTACTGGAATCATGTTTTGGTTCCAAAAAGGACACCAGGGAGACCTACTTGTTAACCAATTCATTAATAAGGAAGTTAGACTTTACCGTGGCTCCAAGCCCCCAGCCATTACACACTAAGGCTTTAAACATTAAATAGGATCCATCTGGCACTGGCCCCAGACTCCCGACCCTTACCATCAGAAGAAAAAGCTGCACATTGATGAACTTCATCTCTATCTCTTGCTCTTGCAGTAACCCCTGGCGCCTCCTGTGAGAAAGGTGGAACAGAAAAAGATCCACCCCTTGCTGACACCCCGCCTACGACTTTTGGATAATCAAATAAAACAGCCGGCCCAAAACTCTGCTCATGAGACAAAACAGGAGGCTTAGGGGGAGAGACAAAGAGAGGTGTTGACTTAACTTCACCCAGGGGAGTCACAGAGCATGCCAAGAGGGGGAACACCACTGGACATGAACCCCGAGATATTAACTATAGCCCGCCCAATACAGTATTACAAACCACCTGCTTGTTCCATCCAGAAATGAGGGTAAAGACCGGAAAGCAAGGGTTCTTGGGAATCCATTGTTCTGCCAGAAAATTCATTCGAAGAAGAAGTCCTAAGAGATCCAAACCTTGAACTAGATGTCCATCCTCGGAAGTGTGAATTGTATCACCACCACCTGAACCCCACACGGAAATGGTACCACAACTGGAAAGGGAATCCACCTCCCCGACCGACGAAGAAGAGGAGGCTACAACACCCTGAACAAGGGACCCCGAACTCACTGCTCCTCTCAAGTTCATTTTTCCACCTGAAGGGGGCTTCTCAGAGGACCTCAGCCGCACTCTTTGAACAGGACCCTTCGCTCGATACTTACAACAAACCTGCAGAGAATGAACGGAGATATGTCAGAACGAACAGAACCTTGGGAAGGCCAGATATAGAAGGGGTTGCTGAAGATCCTCTATTCCCTTTATCCTGAGCACCAGATGATAATGAAGCGGCCGGCTGAGATCCATCTCCACGCAGAGCCAAGCCACAAAAGCCTCGGACATAAGGATAGTGCGAAGATTCGAGCAATGGTAATGGCCCAATGAATCCCCAATGATCTTGAGAAATGATTCATTAATAAAGGGGAGGGGAAGGTCGGGGAGGGAAATCCACACTGCAACACTTGAGCACTCACGACCATGATGCACATCCATTGACCACCGCGAAAGGGAGAAACACCAGTGCCACACTGAGAAAGGACTCTTGCACCACGCATGAATGAAATACTCTCTAGAAGCCAAGAACACAGAGAAGGTATTGCGCCCCAGATGAGAAACTGAGGCCGGCAAAGCGATGCCCCACCACCGAACACACTCTTGGAAGAGCACTAGGGGAGGATTGTCCGTGCCAAACTGCGCAGCAAGTGTCCATTGAAGATCCATAGTCGCCTCCACGAAGGAAGACGCAGAAACCTTGATCACTGGGTGCCCTAACTCTATGAAAGAAGCCGCCACCGCAGAGACCGCCGCCTATATGTTCTGCCCCTGATCCACGCCCACAGGTTGTTGATGAAGAAGCGTATCCTTAAAAGAAGATACCAGGGGCCTAGCCGGGCCGACCCCCTTCATCGGAGGACCTAGATCAGAGGAAGGAGCTGCCTTCGAGACCGCCAGAGCGTCGAGGGAGAGAGCATTAGAAAACTCCCCCACAGGATCCGCCGCCGCAACGTTCTGCCCCAGATCTGCGCCCACAGGTCGATGAAGAAGGAGCGCCTCCTTGAAAGAAAGCACCGGGGGCCTAGCCCGGCCGACCCCCTTCGCTGGAGGTTTTGGCACGGAGGAGGAAGCTGCCTCCGTGAACGTCAGAGCGTTGGGCGGGAGAGCTTTTGAAATCTCCATTCTTCCACAATATACTATTAGAATATTATTATTATATGTTATATCCTAGCCATTGGATTGATGAGTATGAAAAATAATAACTAAATTATGAAAATATATGGTATGAAATTTTTTAAAATTAATTCATTGGTTGTAAATTAATTTGAAATTAAAATAAAAATCATTCCAAAATAAAGGAATTGTTTTTTCTGAAAAATTATTATTTTTGTGTGGGAAATGTGTTTTTATCTTAATTAATCATATTTACCACAACTATTGAATCATATTAATTGAAATATATATATATATATATAATATAATATTATTTATAAAAAAATTAAGTTATATTTTTCTAGGCATGGGTTAAAAATAAAATCGGTTTTAGGCTTAAAAAAAATATTTTTCGAAAAAGCAAATTTTTCTCATTTTGTGCACTTATATTAAAATTAAATTTTCCCCTTATAAAGGTTTAAGTTTACAAAATAATTCCATACATAGAATCAGGACATTCAAATTTGGTAAATAATCCCCTTATATTATTGGTCAATAAGAATTGTAATTGTGATAAAATTTATCAACACAGTAAAGGGTGCATCAGGTTAATGTAGGAAAACATTAAGTGATAGGACCATAATTTCTCATATTAACTATTATTGGATGAATTTAATTTTTCCCATATGGACTTAGTTCAGAAATTTATTTACTTAACAGAAATTTTCCCCTAAAAATGATATTGATATTAGTTAAAATAAGAAAAGTTACAAAGAGCCACACTATTTGTTTTAAATATCCTTTTTTTGTATTCAAATAACTCTAAAAACTAATTATGAATGGATAATAATAATAATTTTTATCTTTATTAAATTATTTTATGAAAGAAATTTACTTCTAATTTTTATTAATTATATAATGACCATAAATTTTTTTGAAACACCGATGCAATGTTTCTCCAATTAACAAATAAAATATAATAAATGACTTTAAAAATATTAAAATTAATATAGTCTCATATTTTTGATGTCTTAAATTATTATTTTAGATTAATATTACATATTAGTGTAATTTTAAATAATTATATTCTTATTCTAAATTTTTATTTATAAATTTTAATTTGAGTTAAATAAATTGTGTCAAAATTGAAATTAACGTTTTTTAATCAAAATAATACTTTAGTAAGTTACATACAAACCATAAAAATATTAAATGTGGACAGATGGGATAATACTTGTTAGAAAATTTTATACTATCTCCATTTAAAATCCTTTTTTATCCATTTGGATTGAGAATTTCCTTATTTTAATTTTATCTTTTAAGAAATTACAAGTGTGTCCTCCCCCATCCTTATAAAAGGATACCCCTTCTCTCTATTCCTAACACCACATTGAGCCGCATATCTTTACCATACCCTGAAAAAAATTCTTGTAAATATCATTATCTTTGTTTTTTAGGTTCTTATCTCCCCAATACACCAACCCTACATTACTTAAGAGTAGATCTAAAGGAGGTCTCTCGAAATAGAGGTTGTTGTCTTACCTGACCTATTTAAAATTAATTCTTCTTTTAATTGATATAAAGATGTGGTATTTGTCATAATATAAAAAAAATCAAGGATCTAAAATATTATTATTATTCATTATTATTATAATACTGTCATTATTCATACTCTTTTTATCAAATGGGTAGTGAAAGTATCGCTAATGCATACATACACCTTATCATCTCCATGTAGTGGTACAATTCAGTTTCCATCACCATATTTCATGGATGATTATTATGTTGGTTTCAAAGATTAAATATTAATTTTATTAATATTAATTATTATAGAATTATAATATCATATCTTCCTTCTTATCTTTAAAACCAATGGAAAACGATAATTTCACTCGTGCATACGATTGACTTACAACCTCCATGAAGCGATACCTTTTTTTATCATTTAAATTTTAATTTTTTGATAAGGAGGATATATATAATAAATATATATGATTTATATGATAAAATAATGATAAAATAATGTTTAATTATTATATATCTTTTTTCATTCCATCCTTCAAAAATGAAAACAACGTTCATGCGCACATACAACCTACTATCTCCACGAATAGTGTAATTCATTTTCTATCTCTTCCATTATGGATGACTCTAAATATATATATATATATATATATATAATTAATATAGAATATAAAATAGTAATTTAGTTTATTGTGTTGTAGAATTATCATAAATTTAAATTTATTATACAAGAAGTTATAACACTAAAAAAGAAAGTGGAACTCACGGTAAGGGGATTTGTATCTCATAATGATTTCTTTGGGATACATTTCATATTAACCACATGTTTATTTTTTATGGTTTATATTATACCCATGAATATATTTTATGATTATTATTATTAAAATTATGGGGATTCACATATCCATCTAATGTTTTTTCTTTCACCGGGATTATAATTCAAAAATTAGTGGTAAGGGTTTCATATAATAATCTCATTGCTTAGTAGGGTTATTTATAATTATTTTTCCAATGATGTAATATTATGATATATCTCTCAATAAACACATGTATTTTCTTATACTCTGATTATTTATATAGAATATATTTTTCCCTTTCATATTCTCCACTTTAAGTACTCAGGAGGATGAAAGAATAATTTCTAGAACAATCAACTTTGTTTCTCTCTTTAGTAGAAAATAATTTTTCATCAATTTACATGTTTTCTGAAAAAATATTCTTGAAAATTTTAAAATTCTTAAATAATTGTTTAATTAATATTTTACCCATGTTTTAATTTTTAAAAAATTATTTTAAAATAATCTTCTTATAGTATTCCAAACTAGGATCTTTTGTCTTTTTACCAAAAATTGGAATCGAATATTTATTTTAACCTGTATGACATGAAACATATTTTAAGTTTTCATGAAAAATAAATTAATTAAAGATTAACTGAAATTTTTCCAAGTTTATTTTCAATTAAAACATGTTATTTAATATTTGGGAAATTTTAAAATTTTGAATTAGTGTTTTGAAAGCTGGAAATGTTAT
This sequence comes from Viscum album, assembly GCA_963277665.1. Lineage (NCBI taxonomy): Eukaryota > Viridiplantae > Streptophyta > Magnoliopsida > Santalales > Viscaceae > Viscum > Viscum album. The sequence goes on along the minus strand of OY728136.1, from coordinate 1,936,697,586 downwards.
TTTCCCCAAGAAATGTTCCATGTGATATTTCAAAATAATTTTCCATCTATGATGAAATACATCGATATTAATTAAGATTTATTTGGTATATGATCTAGTAATAGTATCCGTATTCTTTCACTATATGATTTATGGTTATGATGAAAAAGGTTTATGAATCCGATTTTAGTCCCATGAGTTATACTATGATGAAATGTTAATGAAACTTATTTAATTTTTATAGGTTATGATATTATGAATGTTTTATGATCACGAGGCACAAAAATGTATAGATTATATGATTGGTGGGACCCATATATCCATCCAATGTATTGGGTAACAATTAATGTTCTATGAGATCATGAGGCACAAGAGAGGTTATTCCAATCCCAAAATAGGAAACACATGAGGTTATCCCATGACCTAAGAAGGTATATTGATGGTTAGCTGAATCCTAACAAGTTATGAATTTCTTGGTGGGTTGGCTTGACATAAGGTTTTCTATGCTTATATTTATAACATAATTACATTTCTTATACCATTTTTATTCTCTCATTGATCACACACTTTGATTCCTCTATGATTTATCTCTTATGAACGACCACGATTTATGCCATGACTCAAGATTATGATCTATGATATAAAAGGTATGGAATTAAAATGCTAGCATCATGTTATTATACCCTTATTATCATTTTATTCTTATGTTATCATAGATTTTTCCCTTGATTACCCGTAGTAAGAACTAGATATCACCATTTCTTATGTTTCATTTTTCTATAAAATTTATATGGCCATTATGTATGATATGTATAAGAAGGGTGATATTTTTGAAGAACATGGTGGGAGATGATATAGTTCACTAATGAACAAGTTGTTTATGTATCCAAGTTTCCAAAGGCATAAGACCTATATGATTTAGGGGAATATCGTCTTATTATGTTAAAAAATTATCTAATATGATATTATATTTATGTATGAAGAATACGGGTCTTAATAGTTATATTTTGTTTATAAATATTGGATAACAGATTTTCGTTGTATAAACAACTCTTAGGTTTGAATCATGCCTGATGTTGAGGTAACAAAGGGTTTATTGATTCTGTAATAGGTGAGTTTGATTGTGTTGGTGGCCTTGGTATTAATAATTTATTCATGATACTTTTTTATTCCATACATTTTTAGGATAACTATATAAATTTATTTGTGTCTTACTTTATGAATTAGTGGTTAATACCATTTTATGGTTAAACATAGAGTGAATTTTAGGAGGAATATATAACTTAGTTGTTGTCTATTGACATATAGATTCACATATTTTTGGGAAAAGAATGTTATGGAGAATATATGAATAGGATATACACACGATTAAGTATATGATTGTCAGAATGATTAATATTGTTTAGGAATTAAAAATAACTTCTTGTAGCCTATAATAGTATGGTATATATCATATTAGAGGTTATAAAATGAATGATGGATATGTTAATAGAACCCTCACCTAATTTACCCAATAAGTAATATTTAAAATTTCGAGGAAACAATTTCTTTAATGGGGGAGTATGTAAAACCCAAATAGTATAATATATGAATATCTTTAAATAAGGTAATGTTTTCAAATTTTTACTCCACATGAAACACCAAATATAAATGAAATCTTGATATATTTTTATAACATATAAATATTTAATTAGTGAAACTAATACCTAGAAATTGAATTATCATGATGGAATAAGAGCAAATAGTTTCTAAAACATATGAATTAATAAACTAATAGTCACTCTTAATATATATTAAATTCAAATAGTTTACCCAAAATGACTAATAAGATCATTTTTTAGTTAGAGCAGTATTTTTCTAAAACAGTTCCTTTTTATGCAATATGAATTTATATCTAAATATGTTTTTAATAAATGATGGTAAATTATGTTTGATATTAATAAATTTTTTAACCCTAATTTATCTGGTTAATGACAAGAAAAAATAATAATAGTATTCAATATTTGAAAATGTTATTTCCCATTAAAAATGTACTTTCATTATATTTAATGATTTTATTCAAATATTGAATTCATACCATAAATAATCATATTTTTTAAAGGAAAAATAATTTTTTTAAATGAAAAATATGTTTTATTTATAATAAATTTTTAATGTTAATATGAAATTTTTCATTTCTTCCAAAAATGGTTTTTACTCAAAAAATATTTTTTTTTTGAAAAAATTTCTTATTTTTATGATTAAAATTATGTATTCTTATCATATATATTTTTAAAAACTTTTCAATAATACAAAATATATTTATGGAATAATATTATGAATTTTAATAAATTATTTATGACTAAAAATCCTCTTCCTCGAATTTTTAGAAATAAATTAAAATTCAAATAAAAATTGTATTGGGACTTTTCATTAAATAAAGTATTTTCAAGAAAATATTCAATTTTGGATGTCTATGAAAACATCATAATATTAATTTATTTTAATAATAAAAAACTTTATTTGTTTTAAATTTATAATTTTAATAACTATGGATTAAACATAAATTTTAAACTTAAAAAACACTTCTTTTAAAGAAAATATTTTTACGCGTTATGTGTGCTAATCGGAAAAGTTACCTTTAGAACCCGTAGAAATTATATTCAATAAAATTATTTTAAAGTTTGAAATAATATTGGTCAAATTAGTTAAAAGTTTCAATATTAATTTTTTACCAAAATTTATCACTAAGGTTACGAAATTTTCTAAAAGGGTAAAAGTAAATTAGGGTAAAAAGATAAAAATAAAAAATAAAACAACTTAATCACTCAAAGTATTTTTCCAAATGAGTGATTAAAGTGATTTTATACCCAAAATCACATTAATATAATCCATTTTTCTTTATGGATCCATTTTCCTGGGAATCATAACATCACATTACTGAAAATATTAAATATTCTTCTAAAAGTACCCTTCTCTTCACTTAAATAATGGAACCACTTCCTCCACATCAAGACTCACATTACATCATAATTTACTCATTAAGATCTTATAAATTTATCCTCTTAAACTCTCTCAGACTTTCAATTTATTTTTTTCACTATTAGTTTGGATTATTCTTTCATTTCCAAAGAGACTTTTGAGAAAAATCCAAGTCCCTAACATGAGTGTTATAAACTACATAGATTTTATTTTTAATTATCATCATTAATGTTTGTTCAATTAGAACTAATGTAATGATTTTTTAATACTTTAAATACATTAATGTTACTTTAATAATGGTATTATCATTATCTATTCATTTATCTCACACATTAATTGAAATGAAATCATCATTCAAGCGTATGTGCGGACTATCTCTAGCACAAGAAACACAAATCATTTTTCCTCAATGAACATAATTTATGGTTAAAATAATGTATTAATGAGAAATTATTATCTTTATTACACAGTTTAGGTTCTCGTATAAAAAATTTTAGATCCTATTAATGATATTATCAATTAAATTATCACCGTTAATTCAATCATTTAAAACAATAGTGAAAATTGAAAATATTTTATTCAAAGCATGTAATATTTTCTTATCCATTACTTATTTTTATAAATCCATTATAGTTATGATATTCCACTCTAATTAACACTAAATATAGTATTTATTCTAATGGTATAATGATATTGTAACAAAACCATATCATAGTCATTCATTAAATCTGGGTATGTTTATGTTTGGGTTGTTTTAACCATCTACTTGAAAAGTAATATAAATTCATATCATGAATAACTATGGGAACATAATTACTGGTATAATATAACATAAATATGTAAATATTTTTTTGTTATAGAATTATTATATCAAAATTTAAATCATTAACTATGAAAACACATTTTATTTCACTATGAATCACTGAAACATGAACATTGGAAATTTCATCTTCATGGTTTCTAAAAAAATATGACATGAAATAAAATTACTGATTTATAAAATATATATAAAAATTTAATCTATTACTTTATATTATTTGTAACACCCCAATAAATTAAAAATAAATATAGCCTCTAATGTAGAAAACATCGAGTCTCTATGAAAAAGACACTTTTTTATTATAATTATTTACACAAGATAGTTACAACCTAGCCATGAAATTTAATTTTTCAACTTATATGATTTGAATTTTGAAAAATGGACATACACTTTTGGGATCAATATGTTTTTAGAGTCTAATAGGATCAACATAATTTTTTTTTGATGAATAGTAACTTGACCATTATGAATAGTAATGTACCGCTCTGAATAGTAATTTTACGCTTATGAATAATAACTTGACACTTATGAATAGTAACCACCCAAATGAAGGTATAAATAAAATTTAGGCACCTTATAAATGCTAGTGAATGTTTTAAAAATTAATACTTAAGTATTGGTATTTTTTGGGAATAATAAATATTTTTTTAAAATTAAATAGTAATAAATATACTTAAAATAAAATTTATTTTCATAAAATTAATTCCTAAACAAATATATTTTTTACTATTATTGTAGGATAATCTTATGGGACCTAAGTTAATTTTTGAATGTATTATAAAATCAGTTTTCATTTTAAAATATGTATTTTTCAAGTAATAATGATGTTAATAAAATATTAAATTTCACATATTTTTTAAATTATTTTGATAAAATGGAGTCCATTATTTAATTATAATCATAAAATAATATTTAGGGTGAATTTTTGAGATTTTTCTTAAATACTTCAATTTTTAGTGCATAATGAAATTATATAATTTACTAAATATACTAAATAAATTAATTCAGAATCATTCTTGAGTAATGTCTGATTTAAATGCCAATTTTTTCAAATAAAAACCACTTATTACTGTTTTTAGTCATAGTAAAAAAGACTATTCATTGTCTTGATCCAAAATAATAAAATAATGATTAAAATAATGAAAAAACCCTCCTCTCCTCCACTATAAACACCACCCTCACTCCCTTTTCTCTTCACCGCTTTAAGACTCAAATATTTTCAAATATCTTCCAAAATAATCTTCCCTATTCCCTCTCCACGTCTAGGAGCCCTTGGTGTTTTCAAAAGACAAAAACCCTTTCCCTTACTGAGGTTCCGAAGGTGGTTATTTCAAGAGGTAAATCCTCTCCCTTTTTCATTTAATTTCATTTAAATTTATCTTCTTCTCTCATTACCTCCTAACCTCCTCTGTCTAATTGATCTTGATAACTCCATAATCCTCTATATAATGGAATTATATCATTTTAAGTTAAAACCCATTATCAATCTCTTTACTCTCCCTCATTTATTTTGTAAACGAAATCATTGTCTAAGAGGTGCCAATTTACAACCTTCGTGTATGCGAAGTTCCATTCCTAAAATTAATCTTCAAAGATATTAATGAAACCATTTTAATGATTGATATATATTTTAAAATTTATAATATGACCCTTTATATGTTATGAAATTAACATATTTACATTACATTAATTGATAAAATAAAATGAGTTCGTTATGATCAATAACTGCTGTAACAATCTAAACGATTATCACAAAATGACTTATCTACTGATTCATCCACATAACATGTGAAAAAATGATATATATAACCATTTACAATTTTCTATGTTAATTAATAATATATAAATTCCATTATGGAGAATTATATCCATTCCACATGAACTTCTATACTCATATACAAGTATGACCATCGTGAAAAGTAGGGAAACAAATGCTCTCGAGCGATAAATTTATATTGTATAACTCATGATAAAGTACATAAATAAAATTAATAAAATTTTCATAAATCCAATACATTTAGATAAGGTTCTTAAATAATTAATTAATGGATTTAATTTTTTTATCCAGGATGTTAATTTCAAGTGCAGAACACGTTCAAACAAAAGGTAAGGGGTTTCTCATATCACTTTTATTTTTGTGAGATTTCTATTTTTAACCACTTATTTATTGTACGTGGTGTATGTATATTAAAATTTGATATATAATATCATGAATCTATTTATATTCATGGTATTAGAGTATTCATTTGATGATTGTTAATTTTGTGACATATGAATGAATTGATTAAAAAGTAGGGTTTCCTCATCTCACTTCCATTTTTGTGAGATATTTAGTATTCACCACTATTTCTTCTATACGGTGAATGTATACTTTCCATCATTATAACATATAATTAATATATTTATTTTCATGGTATTTAATGTATCATTTTATGATTATTAATTTTGGGGCATATTTTTCGATTGATTACAAACTAGTAAGGGATTCCACCCGAACCATCATTTTTCGATTGAATTATTCATTCACTATCCTTACCCAACGTAATGTTTATTTATTTTTATTTAGTTATTATATATTCTATTTATATGTTAAAAAATCATATATTTAGATCATTTAATCTTTCGTTTAATGGAATTTTGTGTTTTAAGGGTTCATTTCTCAATTCTGCCTAATAAACAAGCCCGATTCAAGGGAACTTATCGAATTCTTACCCATTTTCAAGTAAGCTAGAAAATATTCTTTAATCCATAATTATATTTATAAAATAACTCATTTTATCATGAAATATATATCTTTTTTCATTTATGGTTTTTTGAAATCAAACATTCCTTTCCACTTTAAAATATAATTAATATTTCCCTTAAACCTCACTAAAATGTTTTATTTCTAGAGGTTCTTAAAAACTCTTTTTACATGATTTCACTTCAGTTGGACATAATTTATTCCAAAAATAAAATTTCAATATCCTTCACTTTTATTTTTTGGGATATAGATTTTTACAATTATATTTTATGATAAAAAGAAATGATTTTCCCAAAGAACGCTTCTTTCCAAAGTAAAAAAGGATTTTTCTCATCTCACTTTAACTTTTATGAGGTATATGATTGTTAAATACTTATTCCATGAATGTAGTGTATATAATACCCTTTTATATATAATATAAAGAGTCTCCTTATTCTTCTAATATTCTAATGGATTATGATTTGGAATGTTTAATGAATATTTCCTCATGTACATTTCAATGGTCTCATTTAAAATTATCTTCATCTATATCGAAATCCTTTGTTGAATATTGTACTTCATTGTGGTATATATATTATGATATCATATACCATATGTTTTGGAAGGTTTGATAATCAGTTTGTCTGTGTATGTGTTAATTTCATACCATTCATGGGTTATAGTTTAAGTATTCACAATTTATAGGCTAGTTTTTTAATATGAAAGTTTATGTTTTCTATGATTCAACATTTTCATGTGAGGAATTTATAGAACATAGTAAGTGAAATGTGTGTCCATCTATAACCCATCAATGCATCAGTAGGTCTAACGAGACAAAATAGTTCAGGATTTTACCGGTTTATGAATGGGCTTGGCACGAGGCCTTGACAGAATGATTATGATGTCTGACATTATGAATTACCCCATTAAGAAACTAGATATTAATAGTACATGTGATTTTTCAACAAGTAATATATCCACAGTTATGTTTTATGGAAATATTTAATCAGTTTTTATCCCTACCATATTATAGTGAAGTTTATTTTTAAAGGCATGTGTTTTTAATTGTTCATCATGCTAAGTGTTTATTTTTATCATTATATCTACACAATATTTTTTATCCTTATTAAGCACCAGATGTCACCCCTTTTTTGTTTTATATTTACCCAAGATGCGATGAAGTGTATTATGAATGAATTATAGGGTTAATATAATAGTTATGGGAGTTACTAATTGATCTTTTATATTGTATTTCATTTCAAGTTGTAATGTTGAACATATGTATGAATCTGGTTTTCCAAAACATCTAAACTACCTTGTCCTTTAGGATACACCGTTCTTATAATCATAAAAATGTAATCAAATAATGCACTGGCTTTGAAAACTTGGTTCAGGGATATATATTTTGTATCATAGGTAGTTTAGTAGAATCCTTGGAAAACTAGATTTAGAAAACCTTCACTAGTGAACAAAACCCTAGGATGAACTTTGAGGAAAAGAATATAAGGACATTCTAGAATTAGGAAAGGTATATATTATGTGGATCTTCCTAGAAAATACACGCCTTTTTGGATACTATAAGTGTAAATGGTTCAGGAATAGATGTATTTAGGTCTAATAACTCTGATAAGGTGTTCCAAGCTTAACTTAGGGTAAAAATGGTACATGACAATGAGCCTTACAACACACATGGTTTGACACTCCCAGGGGATATAATTAGAATAATTCACATTTTCATCACAAAATATTATTATGGAATTGAATATATAATAGAAATAAATTACCTAGGTTGAAACTAAGGTTTTTTAGTTTGAAAATAAGTTGTCATGATATTCTATAAATAAATACACATTTTTCTCACTATTACTATTGTTAGTCACACTATGCATTCTAGTTTTAGTCAATGAAAGGAATCCAAAGGATTCATGTTATCATTGAAAATAATTTAGTTGGGGGTGGTAATGAGAAAACAAATGGGATGTTTATAGGAGTGAAATATATTGTTTTCTTGCCTAATCAATTTTCTTGAAATATTATTAATAATATATATGTTAACTAAAACCCAAACCTACCAAAGAAGAGAGTAATGGAGATTTCTAAGAGCATTAGAAGTGGAGACCATGGAGAAAAGAAGGCTCTACTGCCAACATGAAAGAAATGTGGAAGGATAAATCAATGGAAGTGTCTCAAAGGAATAATGAAATGATTTATGTGTGGGAAGGAAGGACGTAAAGAAAATAATTACTAAGAAAAATGAAGAGTATACTAGAAGGAAATACAACTGATCCTAAAAATCCATTTGATTTATTTTCCATAAATTTAAGGTACCTTAGAATTTCTTTTCTCAATTCCCTATTCTATAGGATAACCTCTAGACAAAGGAAGGCCATATGTGGAATGAAATGTAAGATGTTTTTGTTAATTGAGTTTTTATTGAAAATCTTAGTAATAATAATTATAGTAATTGACTATATTTAAAGTATTCCTATCAGATTTATTTTGAAGGATATGTGGTTTTAGAAAAAAGAACATCTTGCAAGTTGGGTGACAACCCACTACCTTCAGTAAGGTAGCCGTGCTTGAACCCATAACAAAAGGGTGATAAGGGTGCAACACCTACCACTAGCCTATGAGAAGTCCTTGTAATCATGAACATTTTCTAGTTAAAACATATAATGATAAATGTTATTTATATTTTATGGACTTTGGTTTTATCAAATATATTACTTTCGTATTTGAAAATTATTATTTTTTGTTATGTGAATAATGTTATTTTGAAAGATGTTGGAAATTTTGGGAATCCTATAAGACTTTGGTAAATAGAATATTTTGATGAATAATTGTTGTATTTTATTTAGGATAAAAATATATTTTTATTATAAACATATGGAGATCCAGGTCATTTCTAGAAGAAGATAGAATAGCTTGGAGATTATGTGATAGTAGAAATTAAATCTTTGGTATAAGAGATTAAGAGTTATCATTGTCATTTGGAAGACTATATGAACAAGTCCTAATAATTTTGGGGCCATAGTCTAGAATGTTATTCTGAAGAATGATATTAATTAGAATTTTTTTTATATTGAACATTAATATTTACATTTGAATTTTGGAGATTAATGTTTCATTTCATCATATAAAGGTTTAATAATTTTGGGGAATTTTATTATCTTATCATAATTTTTTTATTTAGTTGATGTATATAGTCAAGAGGAATAGATAATTATACTTTTGTGGGATCTATGATCTGTAGAAGTTAATTCAAATTCTTCCGGCATGAAAAATTCATCTTGATCATTTATTACCAGTTATAGGGAATGAGGTGAAAACAGATCGAAACACAAGAAAATAATGATATTATTCTTATGACAAGGAATATAATCAAGTAAATTATATTTCTTAAGTTCTTATATAGATAGTAAAGAAATCCCTAGATTCAAGGTGAAAATATTTTGTAAAAAAAATGTTATCCAAATAGTTTTCTTTATTAGAAATCAATGTTCCTTTAACTGATGAAAAGATTTACGAATTTTTGGTGGTTAAAATTTTAATGACTATGTTCTCTATGAGTCTCCATTAGAACATGATGATTATATTATTCTTCAATGTATATATTTTCACACCACGCTAATGTTACACTATTCGAATTTGTAGTTTTATAGTAATCTATTCATTTTACTCCCCCTTTTATTAAGAGGATATTTTATTGGCCCCATTTTCAATATGGATTTTCAAAAAAGGTAATTTTCAAGTATCAACCGTTAAAATTCCGAGTGCAATTTGAAATTGTGAGGACACATTTTTTTTAAAGGAGAGGAGAATGTAAAACCCCAATAAATTTAAAAATAAATATAGCATGTAATGCACACAACACTGAGTCTTTGTGAAACAAAACACTTTGTTATTATAAATATTTACATAAGATAGTTATAACCTAGCCATGAAACATAATTTTTCCACTTCTATGATTAGAATTTTGAAAAAAAATACATACACCATTGTGATCATTAAGCTTTTCAGAGTCTGATATGATCAACATAATTTTTTTGTGAATAGTAACTAGACCCGTATGAATAGTAATGTACCATTATGAATTCTAATGTTACCCTTATGAATAGTAACTTCACACTTATGAGTATTAACCTCACCCATGAAATTATGAATAAAATTTAGGCACCTTATAAATGAGAGTGAATGTTTTTCAAATTAATAAATAAGTGTTGGTATTTTTGGGAGTAATAAATATGTAAATAAAATTTTAAATTAATAAATTTATTTAAAATAAAATTAATTTTCATAAAAATAATTCATTAATTTATATATTTTTCCATATTATTTTACAATAATTTTATGAGACAATAGTTAATTTTTGAAAGTATTATAAAATAAATATTAAAATTAAAATCTGTATTTTTCAAGTAAATAATGATTATATATAAAAAATAAATTTAAAATATTTAAAAATTATTTTTATAAAATGGAGTCAATTTTGTAATTCTACACGTCATAAAATAATAAGGGTTAATTTTGGGGATTTTTTTTGAAATACTTGAATTTTTGGTGAATCGTGAAATTTGATAATTTACAAGATATGCTAAGTAAATAAATTTCGGTATCATGATTGAGTCATGGCTGATATAAATGGCCATTTGTTTGAACTCAAATGCATTTATTACTATTTTTAGTTATAATAATTAAAACTATTCATGTTCTTCAGTGAAAATAATAAAATAATGATTAAAATAATAGAAAAACCCTCACCTCTTCCACTATAAAAACCACCACTCACTCTGTATTCTATTAACTCATATAATCCTTTAAGCTTCTCAATGTTCTACCCAAATACTATTCCCTAGTCTCTCCCCACATCCATGATCCCTTGGTCTTACAAAAAGACCAAAACCATTTCTCTTAAGGGGGTTCTCCAGGAGGTTATTTCAAGAGGTAAATCCTCTTCCTTTTTTATTTAATTTCATTTCAATTTGTACACTTTTTTATTATCTCCTAACCTCTTATATCCAATTGATAATGATGACACCAATATCATCTATATAATAAAATTATATCATGTTAATGTAACAACCCTTATCAATCTCTTTACTCTCCCACTTTTTATTATAAACGAAATCATCATCCGAGAGGTGCCAACTTACAACATTTGTGGACGACGAAGTTTCATTCTTCACATTATTCATCAATGATATTCAAGAAATAGTTTTAATGGTTGATACATATTGTAAAATTTATAATATAACCCTTTTTATATTCGGAAAGTAACATATTTACATAATGCTGAACAATAAACCCAAATGAGCTCGTTATGATCAATAACCGCTGTAGTAATCTAAACAACTATCACTAAATGAATTATCTATTGATTAATCCATATAACAAGTGCCAAAACAATATATTTGACCATTTAACTTATTTTTGTTCATTAATATTATGTAAATTCAATTTTGGAGGATTACATCCTTTCTACATGAACATCTATACCCATATACAAGTATGTTGATCGTGAAAACCATGGAAACAAATGCCCTCGAGTGATAAATTTGTATCTTATAACTCATCTAAAATGCCATAAATTATGTTAATAAAATTATACTAAATAAAATAAACTTATATAAGGTTTTGAATTAATTAATTAATGGATTGAATTTTATTATCTATGTAATTTCCTGGAAATTCCATGTAATTAATTTTTAAAATATTTATGTAATTATTTCAAGACAAGGAGCTGAGACAACAGGTGATTCCGAGGCCCAGTGAGGTTGGAATAAATGTTTGAAATTTTTTCTAGTTATTTAAAATAACATGCATGCTCAGTTTCTGTATCTTTTAAACAAGTGTGAGTCTTTGAAATCCACAGACACTATTGTGTTCAGAGCAGTGGGTTTTCCTTAGAAAGGACCTAGCTTCGACCAGGGAGGTTTGACTGTGAGAAATATTTTACAGGCATTCTAAAATAAAACTAAAATAAACATGAAAATTTTATTTCATTGAATGGCGATCATTGAAATTCAACAACGGTGCAATAGTTTTATTTCTTAAATGAAATAACGCAATGACGATGCGACACAGTGTAAATGAAACACTGAAACATGTTATCTCCATTTAATGGATTGATATGGATGCGAGAATCAGAGGATGATCATCGTGGATATGGGATGTTAGATTTGGAGAAAGACTATGATAACAACAAATTAACATCTTTCCTACCTTCATCTTCAAAGGATCACCGTCGATAACAATAGATTATGGATCAAGGATCGACGAATGACAACGTATAACTTAATTCTTCATTAATGAATGTTATGAAACTCCACAGAAGGGGATTTTCTTTACGTTCAGTTACCCTTCCCTCATTATTCCTTTCTAAATGATGAACATGTGTTAATTTACTAACAAATTGACTTGAAGATCCATTTCCCTTATGGGAATGTGATTTCAACATGCGGTGATTTAAGAGGGGATTATATCATGGAAATTATTTGAACATCTCTCCTTTATTTTATAATTCAACTAATGAAGGGAAAACGAAGAAGGTCGAAGTTTGTTACTTTGGGTGTTCATGGTGGTCTCACTCCCGCTTTGTGTTCTCCACCGAAGAACCCCCATGGTCGCGTTAGAATCTTGTTGGGAGGTTCTGAACATGGTTGGAACTCTTGAATCGATGAAAATATAGCTCGAAGAACACGACAGTAGAGGCGGCGACCCGAGGATCACAACAGGACTTGATGATCTGAAAATGGATCATTAGAGTGAGTCCAATGGCTCGTGGAAGCACCCGCTGACGTGCCGGCACCATCGACACACCGTGAGGGAGAAGGCATCCTGCTAAATAAGTTGTGGGGGATGATCAGTGCACACCGACAGAAGGCTGATAGGGTTTCAGAAGGTGTGGCTGGTGAGCCGCATCACGTGGGTGGAGGCTGCGGTCCAGCTGGATCACGGGGGAGACCTGCAGCGCCCACCATGTCCCAAGCGGAGAATACCGGTCTGCTCCAACTGGTTTGGATGGTCATGAGGGCCCACCCTAGTGCCTCGGTCCAGGCCGCTGCATTGGGTCGTGTCAATCTACCTGGTCGGGTCAGAACTAGCGGGCCGGGTCGGGCCAGGGTAGTCTGAATGGGTCGGGCTGAACACAGACCCCATTGTTCCCTTTTTACTAAAAGGTTAATAACTTCCAAACCGCATGTCTGATTGAAGAGAAATTTGTGGATTTAGGACCCTCATGATGAGAATGTCATTTTGAAATACTCTAAGTGGGTTTTCGTGGAAGTTACTATATGACTGATGGCTTCAATATTAGATTCTCTAGGAGTCAATGCATTATGAGCAGAAATCTAGCATGCCTAAGTGACGAGAGGGTCTAGGTGCACCAACAGGCCTAAGTGATAAGCGAGTCTTGGTTAACTTGTAGGACTAAGTGACAAGACTATGTTGGTGCCCCAAGAAGCCTAAGTGACTAGCGGGTCCAGGTGCTGTAGCAGGACCAAGTGACTCATCAGGGATGTGTGTCTCGACAATACAATGTGTTCATCATTTATGACTGATAGTCATTCCTTTCATACATTAGATTTATACCTATGTGAGATGACTCTAGTGACTCTTTATTTACTTTACTTATTTGGGGACACACTTCATGTACCTATTTTGTAGTCTAATTTGTGCATACTTTCCTTTATGGTATTACCTTTCTATTTTGGGGTCCTTACTAAGTATTGTGTTACTCACCCCTACACATGCGCCCCCTACACGTGTTGTGTCTTGTATAAACTTTTCTTTGTGTTATTAACTTTGTGTTTCATGTGTCCTTATAGAGTAATATTCATATCACCAGGTCTGATCTATTAAATGTGGTTTTTCTTGATCTATTTTACGATACATCCATGTAGACAGCCAACCAAGATTCCAGTGTATGACCTCAAGGATGTTATACCTAATGATGATGCCTTATTGTAGGGAATAGTAAAAGAGATGGCCCTACTAGGTGGTGCACCAGTTCTACCACCACCGATTGATTAACATTTCCTACTAGCATCACCGGTAAAGGACACACACATGCTCAGTGCAATACACGATTTCCAAACGAAGAGGCCTCTCAGGTTCTGGGGTGAGACAGACCCCCAAATAACCGAGGATTGGATGGAGGTGGTCACCTGCATCATCTGTCTTGTGATGACACCACCTGACTAGATGGATACCTTAGCCATGATCCCTTTTTCATGGATCATTGGGGAGATGTAAGATCTTGAAAATCTAGACACATGAAGAGGCGACCCTCCCTTGGACTGATATTGAGGTCCTATTTTGAGAGGAATTCTTTCTAGAGACTCTGTGCTCAGTACACATCTACAAGTTATTGCACATACATCAGGGTAGCATGAAAGTACCAGAGTACTCATTAAGATTCCCCAAAATTTCCCTCTACTCTACAAACGTGGTGCGAGAAACATTCTTCAGTTCACAAGATTTTTAGTTGGGACTAAGCCGGGAGATCTAGGCATCCATGGTATCGCATACCATCCCCACCCAGTTTGGGGTGCTAGAGTGAGCTCTTATCATGGGGAGCTTCCTAGAGGAGTGGGTGCCATCACCAGGAGCTTCCAGTAGACATCAGACAGTGGAGTCTTCAGTGGTGGGTTACGGGTAGCAGACATAGGGACCCAAGGGGGTCATGACTTTTAGGGGATGACCCTAGGGCATGGGGTCCATAGTAAGAGGATATCATGGAAGAGGGATTAAACAGAGGAGAAAGGTGTGCTACGTCTATAGTGGGAAGTTACACATAGCTTGTGACTGCATGACTCACTGTGCAGACAATCAACAGATGGTTGAGGGAACACCGAGGCAGAGGACGAGGGCTGAGAAGGGTGGTCTGTAGGGAGGTAAACATGGTAGAGGAGCTGGAAGAGCGGAAGGCAGTGGGAGGATGTTCAAGGTACTACTACCACCAACCCCTGGATGTCGAACACAGGTTCAAGGAGCAAGTGGACAGGGGCGGGCCTAGATTCATGTGATAGAGGTCAATGATCCTGATGCTCCAAATATGATTAGAGGTACAATCTAGGTTTTCACCTCCTTAATTTTAGTTCTTATGGACACAGGTTCTAGTCACACTTTCCTTTCCACAGACCTTTTTCAGATCTCGGAGATTCTATTTGAGCCATTGGCTTGATCCTTATAATTAGAGAATCCTACGGGAGGGGATTTGACAATAATTCAATGGTTTCAGTAGTGAGGGCTTACTCTTAGAGGTGAGATCCTTGACCGGGATCTCATAGTAGCAGTGTTGAGGCCTTACGTCGTCATTCTGGGTATGCAATGGTTATCCATAGTCCATTATCAGATTGACTATTTAGGCACCAAGTGCAGTGTGTCTACAGATATGGGACTGGGTTCTCCTTTACCAGAAAAAACGGAATGATTTTAGTGTAGGATAGACATACTTAGGGGAGTGTGTATTCGATCACTCATGAGTTGACTAACCTTACCCTCAGTGTGGTGGATGAGAGGAGTCCTCAATTTCTTGCATTGGTGGACGAGTATGAGGACATATTTCCTGAGGATGTTCTGGAATTACCTCTTAATAGAGTGGTTTAATTCTACATTGGCATATACCTTTGGATGGAATCGATATCCATGCAATCATATTGGATGGATCCTATAATTTTTTGGGAGTTGATGGTATATATCAATGACCTGTAGATAAAGGGATTCGTAAGGTCCAGTGTTTCACCTTGGGCATCCCCAGTTCTTTTTTCTAAGAAGGCATATGGGAGATTGATACTATGGGTGGAAAATCATTGCATCAATTAGGTGTCCGTGAAGAACAAATACCCACTTCTATGAATGGATAACCTTTTTGACCAACTAAAGAGAGTGACACAGTTTTCAAAGATAAACCCCAAGTCTGGCTATCATCAACTTCTTATATGGGATGAGGATGTACCAAAAAAAACCTTCAAATGTCGGTATTTAAACTATGAGTCTTGGTAATACCATTCGATGCGAAAAATGACCCAACATGGTTCATGAGACTAATGAATAAAATCTTCCAGCCTTAGCTTGATCGGTTCTTTGGGGACTTAATTAATGACATCCTGGTGTACTCTATGTCTGAGGAGGAGCACTCGACGCACCCTAGGATGGTCGTAGATACAATCCAAGAGCACCAACTTTATGGGAAGCTCTTGATGTTTTAATTTTGGATTTGGCATGTCCGCTTTCAGGGAGATGTATTTTTCTGAGAATGGAGTTGTAGTGGACACGACAAAGATAGAGGTGGTGCTTTCTTGGGAGACACCCAAGATCATGAATGAGGTGTGAAGTTTATTGGTTTTGACTGGATACTATCAGAGGTTTGTGCCCCAATTTTCTAGGTTAGCATCACACTTATCATCTTTGAAATGTAAGGGACAACCCTTCATGTGTACGGAGAAGTGCCAGTATAGTTTCCAGGAGTTGAGGCAAAGACTGAAGAGCACCCCTATCTTGAGATTTCTAGATAATGGCGTGGGGTATGTACTACTCTGCGATGCATCTATGACTAGACTGGGTTGTGTACTAATTCAATAGCAGGAAGTGATTTTCTATGGTTTGAAACACTTAAGGAAACATGAGTAGAACTATAAAACCCATGATCTTGAGATATTAGCAGTGGTATTTACTTTTAAGATGTGGCCACACTACTTAAAGGGCGAGTGGTTTACCATCTAATCCTACCAAAAACTTCTTAGGTATATCTTATAACAGAAGGACCTGAACTTGAGATAGCAATGATGACTAGAGTTCCACCAGGACTATGAATTCTAGATATTCTATAATGAAGGGAAAGGAAATGTGGTGGAAGACACACTCTGGAGGAGAACTGGGTTGCATTTTCTAGGTGTGGCATCATAGTAGTTAACCACAATGTAGATATCCTTCGTAGATGGTGATGGAGCATATTACCATCAATCGATGGTTGTCAGTCCCCTACTATTTTAGTGATTTAGGGAGGAACAACATGGGGTTGTTGACTGCAAGGCTTAACATGTTCAGTTGTCTACAGAGCAGACCCCACATGGATATTTGATAGGTGGGGAGTATGTCGTCCTTTTCAGAGGGCACACCATTGTACCAGTGTCCTTGTGAGAGGAGGTTATGAAGAGGTTCCACACCCCCCTTGGTGGTGTATCCAAGAGTCCAAAATATGTACAAGGATCTATGACATTAGTACTAGCGTTATGGGATGAAGAATAAAGTGATGAAGTTCGTTTATCGATATCTCACTTTTCAACAAGTGAGGGTATAACATCAGGTTCCAGCTAGCTTGGCTTAGACACTCAGGGTACCTGAGTTGAAATGGGATGGTATATCAATGAACATCATGATATGTTTACGAAGAACTTCCAAGGGACACGATACCATCCAAGTGATCATTAACCGACTCACCATGTCATCCCACTTCCTACCCATCTAGAAGTAGGGATACGTAGAGGGTTTGGGTTGCCTCTACATTCCAGAGATATTTCGGCTTCCTGAGATGCCTTTAAAAATCGTTTCAGACAATAATAATCACATCACATCCTGTATGTGGAAGGAAATGATGGAGGTTTTCAGAACTGAGCTACGTTTGGGCACAACATTTCATCCCTAGATGGATGAAAAAATAGAGAAAACTATCTAGGTTTTGTAGCACATGCTTCGTGCTTGCATCATAGACTTTGGTTTTAGTTGGGAGGACCATCTACTGTTGGTGTAGTTCTCATACAACAACCAAAACCACTCCAACATTGATATGGAACCATTCAAGGAACAATATGGGTGACCATGTAGATCCTTGTTACGCTGGACAGACCCCTGGGAGTTAGTACTCGTAGGTCCAGAGTTGGTACAACTACTACTAAGAAAGTGCAGATCATCTAGAAGAAGATGAAGACTACACAAAGCAGGCATAAATCTTATGCTAATTGGAGATGAAGGCCCTTGGAGTTTGAGTATGGAGACCATGTGTTCCTTTAGGTCTCACTAATATTGGGATTGTGGTGGTTTGGCCAAGGCGGAAAGTTAGCGCCAAGATTCATCGACCCTTTCTAGATTCTGAGTAGAGTTGGTGAGGTGGCATAATACCTATACATTCACCCAAATATGCATCAAGTTCATAATTTCATTCACGTCTCCCAGCTGGGGAGGTATGTTGAATACCCAGTGCACATCATCGACTAGGGTGCGCTGGACATTGATGATGGGGCGACATTTGCGGAGTTCCCAGTGGAGATTGAATTTCGATAAAAGAAAATACTTTGTGGGTAGTGAATTCCTGTGGTTCATGTTCGGTGGTAGCATAATAATCTCTGGGAGAGAACATGAGAGAGGGAGGATCAGATTCACACTAAGTATCCCCATTTGTTTGTTTAGCCCTTGTTTTGGCTATCGAGGACAATAAACCCATATGGTGGGGAGAATTTAATGTCTCATAAATTAGATGTAAAATTTCTAAAATATTTATGGGATTATTTCAAGACTATGTTCTTGGAAAACACATGATTCTAAGGCCTGGTGATCCAGGAATAAATGTCTGAATTTTTTTAGTTATTTAAAATAGCAGACATGCTTTGTTTTTGTAACTTTTAAATGAGTGCTCAGATTTGAAATGTGAGGGCATAGTTGTCTTAAGAGAAGTGGGATTTTCTTAGAAAGTACGTAACTTCAATCGTCTTGCGTCGATTACAGGAAATATTTTTTGTGATTTTTAAAATAAAAATAAAATAAACATGAAAAGTTTATTTTATTCAAAAAATTTCTCTATAATGAAATGATAGAGAAGAAGTTTCATTTCATAAATAAAACAATTTAACGTTGATTCAATGCAACATAACTAAAATGAAGAAACTCATTATCTCAATTTAGTGGATTATCATAGATGTAGGAATTAGTGGATTATATTAGAGGCTCGGGGATGTTAGTATTGGAGAACAATAGTGACAATGGTGAACATACTTCTTTCCTCCCTTCCTCATTAAAGGATCACCATCGATAGTCGAAGATTGTGGATCAAAGATCAATTAATGGTGGCATACGACTCCATTCTTCATCGAAGAATGTTCCAAAACTCTAGATAAAGGGATTTTATCTATATGGGGTCAGCCTCCCCCCCCCGTTCCTCCTTTCTAAATGAAAAATGTAGGTCAATTAACTAACAAATTGACCTGCAGATCGATCGTCCTGGAAGGAATGGGATTTCTACGTGTTGGGATTTAAGTGAGGATTATATCATGGAAATTATTTGAATGTATCTCATTTAATTTTGAACACAAAAAACGTAGGTTAAATGAACAAGGTCGATATTCGTTCCCTTGAGTGTTCATTGTTATCTATCTTCCTCCTCATGTGGTTTACCGACAGACCCCTGTGGTCATGTCAGATTCATGACAGGAGGTCTTGAAAATGGTCAGACCGTCAGATCAATGGAAAGATGTCTTGGATCACACTAAAGTGGAGGCAGTGACTTGAGGATCCTAGAAAGACTGGTGAATTAGAAAACGAACCACCTAAGTGAGACCAGTGGATCGTGGAAGCACCTGCTGGTGCCTGCAACGGCTAGGGGTGGCATTCGGTGACATGCCATGATGGAGGGGGAGGCCCGCGACATCTACCGAAAGTAGTGATTAGAGGCCTCCAGTGGTCGTGTGGCGACCATGGTCTAGTGGGACCGCGATGGCGACCCATGATGCTCACTGCATCCCAGGCGGAGAAGACTGACATACTCCAGCAGGCTGAGTTGGATATGTAGGCTGACTCCGGGCTGAGTCCAACACATCTGGCCAAGCTAGCACAGTAGTCTGGGTAGGACCCAGCCAGTCTGGGTCAAGCCCATTCGGCTGGGTCGGACCAGACCCGGACCCAACCAGCCCTTTTTTCTAAAGGGATAATAACTTCAAAACCACATGTTTTTTTGATGAGACATTTGCAGTATTGGTACCCTCATAATGAGGTCGTCCTTCTGATATAATCTAAGTGAGTTTTCATGGATGTTGAGATATGAATGATGGTTTGAGGATTATATTCTCCAATAATAAAGCGTGCAACAAATAGGAATCAAGTAGGCTTAAGTGAGGATTGGGTGTAGGTTCCCCAATAGGCCTCTGTGATGAGTAGGTCTAGGTGACCTAGAAGGACTATGTGACGAGTGTGTCTAGGTTACCCAACAAGCCTAAGTGACGAGCGACTATAGGTGCCCCAATGTGCCTAAGTGAATCATCGGGGATGAGTGTCTCAACAAAACAAGGTGTTTAGTATTTATGACTAAAAGTCTTTATTTTCATTATTTTGATTCATACCTGTGTGAGAAGACTCTAGTGAATCTTTCTTTACTGTACTAATTAGGGGATACAATTTATGCACATATTTTGTAGTCTTTTTTGTGCATACTTTTCTTTGTGGCATTACCTTGGTGTTTTGGGGTCTTCACAGAGTATTGTGTTACTCACCCTTGCATAGGCTCCGACCACACATCTTTTGTGTTTTGCAGATGATAGAAACCTTGAAAAAGACCTTGGTGGTCTAAGACCAGGCAGTAATGAGTGAGATCTGACAGATGAGGCGTACTTCTATGGCTTCAGGTGGAACCAAATTCACCCACCCTTCAGGTAGGGTTTACGGTAGATAGACATCAAGAGATTGTACTTGTATTTTTTGGGGATTGAAGTTTGGCCCCTTTACTTTCAGTTTGGTATTGTTACTCATAATGGTTGTCTCAGTAGAATTCATGTTTACTGTTCTGCATTGTCTGCTAGGGATGTGTGTGTGTATGCATACAAGTACTCAGGTAAATGCCACCCACTTGCGGGATATTTCCTTTGGTGCTAGTCGCAGTCCCTTAACCTTTGGGAGGAGGAATTGGGGTTGTCATGACATGACCCCTGGGGTATGGGTCATGACAATCCATGATGTTAAGTTCAAGTGCAAAAATCATTCAAACATAAGGTAATGGGTTTCTCATCTCACTTTTATTTCAAGGAGATTTCGTTAATTCACTACTTATTTATTGCATGCTGTGTATATATAGTGAAATTTGATAAATAATATCATGAATCTATTTACCTTTATGGTATTAAGTGATTCATTTGATAATTGTTAATTTTTGTACATACTATTCAATTGATTACAAGGTATTAATGGTTTTCTCATCTCAGTTCCATTTTTGTGAGATATTAATTATTCACCACTATTTCTTGAGTAAGGTGTATGTATACTTCCCATTATAGTAACATATCATGAATATGTTTATTTTTATGGAATTAAATGTATCATTTGATGATTTTTAATTTTGGAGGGTATGTTTCGATGGATTATAAACTAGTATGGGATTCCTCCCGAACCTTCATTTCTCCATCGGGTTATTCTTTCACTATCTTTACCCCAATATAAAGTTTATTTATTTTTGATTACATTTTCTAAATTCTATTTATATACTCCAAAAAAATATATTCATATCATTTCATCTTTCTTTTATAGCACTTTTAGTTTTTAAAATGGTTCACTTATCAATTCTATCTGATAAACAATCTCAATTCAACGGAACTTCTCGAATTCTTACACATTTTGAGGTGAACTATATAATATATTTTAAGCCATAATTATATTTCCAAAATTACTCATTATATATTGATAAAAAATGTTTGCATATTTCTGGTTTTTTAAAATTTAACAAGCCTTTTGTCTTTAAAATCTATTTAATATTTCCCTTCAACCAGACTAAATTATTATTTTTTCAAATGTTTCTTAATTTTTTTAAATGATTTCACATCAGTGGGAAATAATTTTTGCCTTAAATATAATTTCATTTTATGTACCTTTTCTTTTTTTAGATATACATTTTTACAATCTTATTTTATGAAAAATACAAATTATTTTCTAAAAGAACTCTTCTTTCCAAAGTAAAAATGAATTTACTCATCTCATATTAATTTTTATGAGATATATGCCTTGTTCACCACTTTTTACTTTCATGTTGTATATGTACTAAATTTTTTTATACCATATCAAGAGTCTCCTTTTTCTCCTAGTATTTTAAGGGATTATGATTTGAATGTTTCAAAGTGGTATGTGACACTTTGGAATGTTTGCAGAATTTTTCATCACGAAATTTTCAACGGTATCATTTCAATGGATCTCCATTTATGTCAACAAGCCTTGTTTAATGTTGTAGTTTATTGAGTTCTATAACATATGATATAAACAACCTTATGTTGTTGAAGTGTTGATAGTCGGTTTCACTGTGGATGTTCTAATTTGATACCATTCATGGGTTAGAGTTAAAGTATTCATATTTTTAAGCTAGTTTTTCAATATGAATGTTTATATTGTTTATGTTTCACCCTTTTCATATAAAGAATGTATTGGATTTATTAAGTGAAGGGTATGGCCCATTATATCTCCTAAATGCATTATTAGAACTCATGGGAAAAACTAGTTTGGGGTTTTACCCATTTATGTATTGTCTTGGCATGGGGCCTTGACAGAATGATTATGATGTTCAGAACTATGAATTCCCTCATTATAAAACTAGAGATTGATAGTCTATGTGATTATTCAATAAGTAGAACATACATGGTTATGTTTTATGTCATTATTTAACCTGTTTTTATTTATTCCATTTTATGCTCCTATTTATTTTTAAATGCACGGGTTTTTAGTTATTCAATGTACCTAATATTTATTTTTATGATTACTTCCACTGTAATATTTACCAATACTGAGAATCTGATCTCACATCATGTTATGTTTTATATTTCCAAATGTTTTGAATAATTCTATTATGAATTAATTATTGGGATAATCTAGGAGTTGTGGGAGTTACTAATTGATATGATATATTTTATTTCATTTCAATTTGTAATGTTATAATTTTCTATATACATGGTTTCCCAAAACAACTAAACTACCTGATCCTTTGGGATACAAATTTATTTTAATCATGCCAATATAATGAAATAATGCATTGTATTTAAGAAACTGGGTTTAGGGAATTACATGATTTATTAATGATGTAATTTGATAGATAATAGATACCAACATGTCATTTAAAAACTAGTTCAAAGTGATAAATATTACTTACACCCGGTATTGAAAATCGGTGAAAAATTATGAATATAGATAATGAATGTAAATTATAAATATATATGATTATATTTGTGAATAAGGTTCTAGGGTCTATATTTAATGACCTTAATTTAACTATTCAGTATATTTGGTGGAATTGTGGAATGGGTCAATTCTTAGGTAAGGGTTCTTATCTCAAATTACTATCTTTGAGACATTTTAGATAATACGAACTTAATTTCATTTATGTTGTTTATATACTAATTATTTTTTATATAATATTTTGAATTATATTTGAATGATTTTTTTAATTTCAATTACCACTCCTCTCTTTCAAGGTGGTTTTATTAATGTTTTACTCATGTCGCAAGGGTTTTCTTTCTCTCAATTTTGATTCTTGGAGACATGTTACATGTTATGCACTATGTTTCCTTTTTATGGTGTTATATTTATTTACTATATCATTAATTTCATGAAATTTATTTCATTATAATTCATTTTAGAAACTAATATAAATTAATTTATTATCTTTAAATTCATTTGGACTCATATGTTACCCCAATCATTAGAGTTTTTGTTAAAACAATTTTCATTCATCGATTCATGATCATTCCCTTGAATCTATTTCATATAAGTTCGATAAATTCTTCCATTTTATTTTATTATGTTGTATTATATTATTGTATGTATTTTCCACATAATAATTCATACTTCATGGAGTATGTTTCCCATAAGGGATATCGATAACTAAAATATTCTATCATTGTATTAAATGATTTCATCATGAACAGATTTATTCCATTCTTGGGTTCTCCCAGCCTAATATTTTATTTCATTGTAACATTTATAACTTAATGAAAAAAACTATAATTTTATAAAAAATAATTTTTTATACTCTTTACAATGTGAATTTTGAACAAATGTATTTTTTATGATTTTAAAAAGGGGGTTTACATTCACTTTGAAACATTTTGTCTTCATCACTATTTTTTGATTATAAAAAATTATATGTTTACAAGGATATATTATTTGATATTTTTTTAATATTAAACGTTTTAAATGAGTTTTGACTTCACCTTTTGAAATAGTATTTTGAATGTGACTCATAAATTTTTCATTTACGTTGATGTTAAAATGTTTTCTAAAATCTATATTATGTTTTCACTTCCATTGACCTTTTAATTTTAGATATTATTTTCCTTAATAGGGTGTATGGATCACTATTAATAATCAAATATATATATTTATATAAATACTTATTTTTGGGGGAGTAAAATCATGATGCCAAACAATTGAATTCCTTGTCCATTGTTTGGTTGTATCGTTCAGGCATTCTTTTGGGAGGATGATTTTCATCTATGTCAACATCCTTCGATGTTTAATTCATTACATTGGGATTATGTTTTTTGGAACAATAAAACATATTTATCTAAATGTGTTATGATAATTTTATTCTTGTATTTATATATTCTTATACCTTATTTAGTAAATGGAGTAAAAATAACATTTTATACAATTCAGATTGGATGATTTTCACCAGGAAAGAATGTTATATTATTGACATGGGGAAACTTATTTTTATTTTGTATATTATTATTCCAAAATAGATTATTATTGTAAATTTGAGAATTTATTATATATCCACCTACCATTATACTCTATATGGGTTATAATGAAGTTTTCTCATTCATTTACTTAGAGAAAATGGTTGACATTCCATATATTCTTATTCTTATACAAATGATTATTGGGAGGTTTACTATGTAATTTTTGACCAGTAATCTTATTTATTTTTATGGGTCATGATAATTTTTTCTATTTTATAAACATGGGAATAATTAATCTATTTCTTAGGGAATATTTACTGCTAACCTACGTTGGTTATGTATTGAAATTATATATTTTTAATTATATGGATTTCAATATTTTTATTCAGTTAGTGGTACGTTAAAAAATCTTATAAAATATCATGATGACTCTTATAGTGAATGCATTGTAAATAAATAAGTAATGGTTGGGGATGAAAATATATTTCTCCAATATGAATCTAATTTTATCAAGAGACAAAACAATTTTGAGTTTTTGTATACATGTACCCATAATAGAATAGTGTCTCAGCGCAAGGCCTTGAAAACATGTTTTTGAGGTTTGAAACTATTCTTTCCATCTTTATGGTGTCAATATTATTGATATTTAGGTTTTCATTTATTTTAATGGTTATATAATTATTTATGTTTTATTTTAATAAATAATTATTAATATTATTTGTCCCTTCTATATTATGGTTACCGTGCTTATATTCTTGATTGCATCATTTACAAGTTTCAATTACTAAGCATTTCAGATAATCCCTTTCTTATGTTCCCATTTTTGATGTTATGAAGTAAATTAGTACATATTAAAATTTTAAAGTGATAAAATGTGTGGAATAATTTTTGGGAGACATTGAAGACTCGATATAGATTAAGTTGTTTAATATATAATGAAGAAGAAATTTTTATTTGATACAAAGAACATGGGATTTTCTATTTATTATTTTTTCCTAATTCTCTAAATATCTACACCAGAAAAGATCCTTAAGATTTAATAGATTCAATAATAATTATTAAATTTTTTAATTAAGGATTCTTGTGTATAGTATTTTATAGTTTTTATCAAAGAGATTATGTAAAGTATGTGTTTATGGCACCATATTAGGGAGACCGGGTCCTAGTCATAACAGGGTTAATGTCAGAATGACAGGTCTAATGTCACACCCTTGGAAAAATTTATTGCAGAAATAAGTAGGAATATTTGTCTATGGGATAATAACTACGATACACTGGGGACATATCCATCCTCATAGAGTATAACCTTGTCCGAAAATCCTTATGTTCTCTTTTTTTGTTTTCCTATTATATATCATTTTGGAAATTGACCAAGGAATGGATAACGAGGAAAAGAGACATGATCACTGAAAAAGTGAAGATGTAATAAAAGGATAAATGAATTTTTTTAATAAAAAAATACCAATACTGATTCTCCCATCACTCTTAGTATTGGTCAGAACCCTATTTTATCCAAACAAAAGTCATTTTATATTCCTCAAAGTCTTATAGTTTTTATATCTTATAAAATGTCTATAATATGATGTTCAGATTACATATGAAACAGTTATTCGAATAATATCATACACATTCCATATATATTTTGTGTTGAACATTATTATAAGACCTTTATATCATATGATTTGTGAATCTTATGACTGATGGTCATCTTCCATGGGTCTTTAAACATACAAAAACTCAGCATTCCAATTTCTCAAGGATTTAAGTCTAAATAACCCATATATCCCCATTTGGTTTCATTATATTTTATGGTTAGAAAGAATTTTCAATTTACGTATTGGTTTAATTTTTTACATTATGAGTATTGAAGCATATAATGTCTTTGTATCATATAAAGTTACCTTAAGAACATTGCATTTTTACCTTACAAACTTTAGAATGTATGTTATGAACACATTAGCAGAAACACTATAAAATATTCTCAACTAAAAAATTTACTAATATTTATATATTATATCTTTTCAAGATTTTGTTTAATCTTTATAATTATACTAAATATTACAAAGTATATTTCCAAAATATCTTAATCATTTATGGTAAGGAATATCCTTTTAATCCCACTATTCCATGTTGGTACATATTCAAGGACACTCTTAAAAGGTAAAGTATACTATGATAAGCTTACCCTTCTACGCTGGTACACTTTCAAAATAAGAGTTACACTTTCAAAACCTCACTTACTCTTTTTTAACTAGGTATACAATTATAAAATTATACATAGCCATTTTTATATCTTTTCCAAAATTCCATAGTAGTTGGGATAATCATAATTCCTATTTAATAATATAAAATATATCTCCAAATGCTAAAAAAATAAAACTCCATCTTTTCTATTAAACATTCTCAGATTTATCTATGATTATTTTATTCATATCAATCTAATAAAAATAAAAATTTGAGATTTATTTACAAACTCTTCAAGTAGTTTTTTTCTTCTTGTAAATGTATTAAAAACATCAATAGAAATGATGTCATATCTTCTTTTCATGTAAACTATTGCTGGATACAATATTCAATTGTTCTAATCATTATATAATAAGCACAAGTTATTACAAATAATAAAAAATATTATGGGAACACCATAAAACTATTTCCCCCCTTAATATACCAAATAAATCGAAAAACAGTTATAAGGAACTATTCATTAACATAGTGAAATACATCATGTATTTTTCTTTAGTGAATTTGATCCTCATTGAAAAAAATACATCATAAAGACAAATATATTTTAACATGTTTGATAGGTATGGTGATCTATATAATGTTAGTATTTAAAATGTATTTTTTTAATTTCATTTGACTAACCGAGGATGTAGTTAAAAGGTATGTGGTAGTCCCTAAAGTTGATTTAATTGAGGTGTGTTTTATTCTCATCATAGGTACAGTTTTTATTATAGTATTTATATTACTAAAACATTGTTTCTTTTGTATGTTTATAAGCCTTAAATGATTTTTTTTGTTATAGAAATAATAATGGAAAGATTCTTTCTCCACATATTTCATCCTTATAGGCATGGATAATTAGAAGAGGTGGTTGAAAGCAATGGTCATGGTGATCAGATTCTGTTGATGAAGAATTGATAATATAATTTGTTATACATGGTTGATATATGGAGTTGGTTTTATTCAATTTAAAATTTTTAATCTATATTATGAATAAAATTATTAACGTTCTATGTTAAATTAGTGGATTATTTAATATGACCATTCACTTGAAACAAGAGAGGTTGAATATGTAACCAACTATGTATCATTTTATACTCACCCCATCATTATCTTTTATTTTTCAAACCTATATGATCGTATCAAAGTTGGTGTTTCATTATGTTGGTTTGAGTAAGATGTGACATTATAGTGAGTTAGATTTACTATCTCTAACTCTAGTAACATAGAGCTAGTGACTAATTATTACATTGGTATAAGATATAATGTATCACACTGTATAGGATCCATAAGTTTAGTAATATTGATAAACTGGATACATACATGATTTTAATATAATATTAGAAAAATAAAACATAAAATGAAAAACATTATTGTGTACTGGAATAAAATTCAATGATTCCTTATTAATATATTTTGGAATCTAAACAAATAAAGTGGGGAAATAAATGATCAGTAAGGGATTATTTCAATGGAAGAGATCACAAGTAAATAAGGCATAAGTAATATGGAATTTTGGAAAATCCAAAAACAATCCATTAAATAATCAAATAAATTTTAAAGTGAAGTCATAGATAGTATTGACATATAAATCACATGAATAATTAATAATGATGTATTATAAAATAAATTCATAAATATAGACATTCATGATCATACCGAAAATTATTTGATGGAGATATCATGAATCATATAGTCAATTACTAGGATAATACACTTTCATTATATTGATTTATATACACAAATTATGAAATTAATGTAGCCACTTAAATTGTATGATGATACATGTTACTACATCGAGGGGATCTCAATAACCAGTCCCTAATCATCACTTGAACACCCAATTCATTTATCATATATTTAATGATCACTAAAATTCATTCACAAAATTCCTTATCATTCAACAATTACCTGTATCGAATCAATAACACAATATATTTTCCCTTTCAATTAAACTAAATTCCTAATAAAATCCCTTCCAATGTTATCATATATTGAAATGGTATAAATTTTGAAGAATATAAAATTGTTGAAGATGATGAAAAATAAATTTATAAAACCTAAAATATGGACATCGAGTAGAAAATAAAGTCAAATAAAATGATGGAGTGTGATAGAAAATGTGATGAAAAAGTTAATTATAAAAAAACCATAATTCAATAGATGATGAAAAAACATTATCGATTCATCATAAATGATATTTTGTAATAAAAAAATTCTTTTTAAAATTTGAGAGGAAAATTGAATTGAAACATTATAAATTAATTTCCTTAATTATTTTGTATATTTTTTGTAAAAATTATGTAATAAATAACTTCCAAAATTATTCTCATTTTTATATGAAAATAATTCCCCTTTCTTTTGATAAATAGTTTAATAATATTTTGCAAACTTTTGAGAAAAATATTTCATTAAAAATAACCATGTAATATTGTATAGGAAGCTTCAAAGAAAATAAAAATCATGATGATGTAAAATTTTATGTATGGTGTAACTACAAAAAGAAATATTCCTTTGAAATTTTTAGTAAAAATTCCAAAGGTAATTATATGGAAATTAAAAAGAAAATTCTTTTTACAATTAATAAATAAAATAAAATATGGATTAAAATGAATATATATAATCATTAGGGTAAAAATAATAATAATATTCTAACATTTAAATGAATCCAAACTTTGAATAAAAAATGTTTTAATGAAGAATTTAATACATTAATTTTTAAATGGAAATTCCCTTACACATAAATTACATGTCAAATCTTGATCCAAATAGAGAATAAATGGAAATTAAAAATTTAAAACCCAAAAATTTGCAATTTTTAAGAAAATATATGGGGTTTAATATATTATGGTCATATAATTTTACATCAAGAAATCTTAAAATAAATAATCCTAAATTTAAATTAGATTGTAAAAGAAATCCCTCACATTGGGTATCCTTTAATTCATACATGTTTGACCTCTTATATAATGAAGTTATATTTTTTAAATAATTTTTTGGGCATATTTTTCATCTATATTAAATTTTATTTTATTTATATAGACATTTAAAATCCATTCATTGAATTGTTCTTGCTAATGCCGACATTTTTAGTTTGATCGGTCAATTTATCAAAAATCACTTCGGTATAATTTCCATTATCAAAGGAGTTATGAAACAATACCATAATTTGTATAATGATAATAATTTCATGAATATAATTTTTATTCATTATGTACAATTTTATAATCATCCATTCATAGTGGAAATAGAAAAAAGAGTCACATAGGTTTTTGGAGGTGGTTGTCAACACATAAGCACGAGTGCTATCATTATTTTCCAATGGATGGAAGATTGGGATGATAGATGATATATCAAATTTAAATAATTATAATTTTGTCATAAATATCATTTATATTCATTATTTATATATTAATACAAATCCCAGAAAAATAGGTAAGAAATCCGAATTACACAACTACATAGAGGCTGTAGATTGCACGCATTCATGTGCTATGATATCATTTTCCATAGGATGGAATAAGAGATGGATAAACCTTTTGACCTAAAAATAATAAAAGTTTACTGAATTTAAGATATTTATGTTATTATATCATCATGGTTATGATATAATCAATGGAGGTATTAGAATAAATAAAATAAAAGAACTTGGTTAAGATTTATACCTCTTTTCGGGAAATCAAACTATGAATTACACTTTAATCCTTAATAGGATGGTCTTAGAGAAAGATAAAAAGATCTAGGATGTTTATAATGAATTTTAGAAGGAATTTATGTAGGTATTAAGCAGTATATATCGATCAAATTTTATGAATAAGAGTGAAGAGAAGGTTCCCTTATATAAGTGAGGTGGGTGGTGACCTTTCAAATACTTCAAATATTAATATGTCACATATAACATAATCTTGTAAAATGTCTTTAGAGAAACATATTTTGGAATATAAAAATTTCTAGATTGAAATATATTCAAAAAAAATTTAAACAAGTTTAGGTATCATTTTAAACCTTATCATTTGGTTTAACTGCTTCGTAAACTTTGTTGGACCCTAACCATTATAACAAATATTTCCCTATTTAAGAATCATGAAATTAATTTTCATTGTTAATAGTGGAACATAAAGGAATCATGAAGGATATTTTATAATATTTACTATTCACTTAAGACAATATATTAATTTTCTATGGAAGCTGCGACATTGCTTCTGCTCTGGAGGCCGAAATGTTGGGTATCATTCATGCCATCTATTTTGAAAAAAATTTCAACTGGAGAAACATATGGATTGAGAGTGACTATTCCACCATTGTGCAAGAAATCTGGAAGGGCGTGACTCACCAAGAATGGTATCTCACCCCCGATGGATTGACTGCCTCACCTCGCTTAACAGTCTCAATTTCATTGATACACACACCTTCTGTAAAGCAAACAAGATCACCGACGGTTTCACTAACATGGGAGTCTCTCATGAGATCTCTTGGAGGAGTGATCTCCCTACGGATTTGATTTCTTTTTTTGTTAAATATTCTAGAAAACTTACCTCATTTCGACTCATGTAATTTGTGTGCTAATTTTGTTTGAATAAATTGCCGGTTTCTAGTCATTGAACAGAACTCATCCTTAAAAAATATATATTAAATAACACTTAAGGACATTTTCTTAACTATTTACATATCATGAACATAACGATATAAATATAACAATGAAATTATAATAAAAAATCATTAAAAATAAAAAATAAATTATAATTATCCATGAAATTCATGGGTATCCAAAATTAAGCAAAAGCATATTACTTTTATGGTTTTTAATATCTTTTATTTTATTTTTCAACTACTTGCACAAGAATTGTGTCTTCATTTACTAAACGATCTAAGAAATTATAAAATATCTAAAAATTAAAAATAAATTAATATCATAAAAATATTTTTTTAATTTTGAAAATAACCATTTATAAAAATCCATATCTTCATTTAATCTCTATGAAAACATATTAGAGATATTAAAAGAAAGAGAGTGACATTTTATAATTTTACTTAAGTTAAAATAATATAAAATAATTTATTAAATAAAATTAGAAAAAATACATATTTTAAAACTTATTATATTTATTTTCAAATTATAATTATAAAATAAAATTATTAAAAGTTATGTGTTGATTTTCGGACCTTATCCCATATATTTAAACCTAATTAACATATTTTACCCATTACATTGGTGATAAACATTTACCATTGTTAATATTCATCATGAATAAAAATTAAATAAACCTATTTTCCAAATATGAACCTCAAATTTTTAGATTTTAAATAAATACTTCATGATTTAATTCACAGAATTTTTAGAAATTTATTTTAACTAAAGTATGCAAAACACATCAAAAACAGATTCTATAAAAATGAGTTTCTAAGCCTAAAAAATGTAATTATACCAAAATAAAATATAATACTAATTATGATAGTATTAATTATAATTTTTAATCAAACTGAAATTATTTGAATTTAAAAAAATCAAAAATTTCAAGGGACTTTTAAATTGATTAACTTAATTAAAAATTTAAAATTTTCAGAAAAATTGATAATTTTCACCATTCACAAAAGATCATTATTTTAGAAAAATTTCAAAAAATTATTATAAGATAAAACTTACCTGGTAGTTTCAAAAATAATGTTAATTTGATCATTTTTTTTGAAATTACCAAAATTATTTCAAAATAACCGGTTATAAAAGGATTGAACCCCATTTTTAGAAGAAAATTATTTTAAAACCATAAAATGAATTTCTTATTATTCTTTAACTAGATGAAATAATTAGATAAAAATAAATATTACTTATTTAATTGATTATTATTATTTTAAAAAATATCTATTACATACGTATCATAATTTTGTTATTCCAATTCATACACACCAACCCAACGACTTGGTTGTGACAATCGTATTTAAATATTATTTTACAATTCATTTAAGATCAGTGTTGAGTGAAGTCTATAGTATAAAAAATAATATTATTTTGAAATAAAATATAAACAAAAACATTATGGTGTTTTACTCTCTCCTCATATATATTGCATCCTCACTATTTTAATTCTTTTGTTGTAAACTAAATATACCATAACATATTAATAAACAGAGATATGTATTTTATAATGAAATTTTAATTCTATGTTTTGACCAGGAAACTTATTATTCATGTAGAAATATAAGATTCATGCTTGAAAAAGAGTTTTTTAAATGAAACATGGTATTTTAGCATTATATTCCACATTAGACTTGATAGATTTATCTTCAATTTCATTAAGTTTGAGAAATTCCGATAACATTGGGATAAAAAGTATGGAGAAACTAAGAGACAATATTTCATACCATTATCTGATAAATATTTTATCCTTTTATATGAATCATAAATATCAAAATGATTTTTCATAATAAATGCATTAAAAAAACTTTCAATCGAAAATATGATCCATAAAAGATTAAAAGTTATTCCTGATGTCTAAAACCAAAAATGGTTAGAACATGGAAAATACATTACTGATATGAATAAAAATTTATAAATAATAATATCCAATAAGTTATTGGTAACCAAATATTAATTTTAAAATAAGAAAATATGGTTGATTAAATTTAAACCCAAAAATAAGAATGGTTTTATCACTTATTAATCCAAAATCATCTCATTTTTTATAACCAAACGACCATTATCACCTATATATATATATATATACAATAGTTAAATATTCCAAAATAATATATATAATTCATTAATATTCACCAAGGACCAGATTTTTATATCATATAATAACCTTAAAGGTAATTTATACATTCTTCAATTAATACATTAAAAAAGCAGTTATTTTCAAAAAAATAACTTTTTAGGGAAATTGGCATCATTCAACATATATTTTGAAAAGTCACATTTTTTAAGTTTTCTATTGGATTTAATATTATTTAAAAAATATATTGTTTTTTTCTTTTAATCCACATATCAAACTACCATTAATAATTACCACTATATCATAGCCATTTATTCTAAATTTTAACTACAATTTCTAAAATTTAAATCCTTAAGGATTATAGTCATAAACGAGGCTTATTCTTTGATTTTATTTCTTCCTAAATAGATTAATATATATTATATGAATGGATAAATTTTTTCCAAGAATATTAAATAAATAGAATCAATATTAACACTTACTAAATATATTTTATAACTCATTTTCCTCCAAAAGCCTCAAGAATGAATCTCATTTCATTCTCATGATCTTCATAACCCTTAGAGTATCTCAATATATCATAAGAAAATACCAAAAACTAGTTACCAAGAAATCATTAATTCTCAGGGAATTGATTTTTATAATGATGCAACTTATTATAGTCAAGAAAATAGACATTAACAGAGTATTTATTGACATTGAAATTATCCTCATAGTGGTCTTTCCCCCATAATTGTAAAAACCAAAAATTCCCCTTAAGTATTGACCAATTTACTTATTTCTATATTATTGAAATGTGGGATGTTGAATATTTTTTCTTCTATATTCATCATCACTCAAACATTCATGAAACTCCAATTTTATCTTATTTTTTGGAAATATAGTTCGGTTGATATTGTTTATTATAACTCAAGATGGTTGTTTAAGAATAATTATAGGATAGTTTACTCCAACTTATCACTGGTTTGGTTTCTCCACATGGGAAATTTTATTAAATATAACATGAGTCAATTTATCTAATATTCCCACAATCCCCTTATCTCTGAAAGCCTCTTTATTAGAACCTTTAATAGTGTAATCCATACATTAACCACTTATAGGATTCTGTTAATTCCCCTTGGATCCATACTCAAAAAATTTCACTCACTTAGGTAGCCCAAATTCACCATAAATGTCGATCTATCGAATAAAAACAACAAAAAATTAATCCAATACAATAAGTGATTATCATAATTCTCATGTTTGATATGATAATAAAAATTATAATTCCCTATGTTACTTATAAATTTCCTTTGATACCAACACTAATAGAATCAAATATAGTAACCTAGAGCCAGTGCATACTTATTATATTGTTACATGTTATGAGGTATCACACAATTAAGTATTTATCACTTTATTAGTCATGGTAAAATATAAGAATACATGATTTACATTTTATATTGGAAAAATAAATTATAACATGAAAAAGTCATTACATCCTTGATGATCATTAGAGAATTCCTTCTTTATTTCCTATGGAAAGGATAACAAATGAAGTGTGAGCTCAGATTCTCTATAAAAGTTTCGTACCATGAAACATACCATGCATTTTAAGTTATAATTAATATTAAATAACGGAAAATCAAACCACAATTCATTCAATCAAAAACTTGATTTCAATGTGCATCCATGGATAATATCAATATAGAAATAAAATGGATAAAGAAAACTAAAATATTAATAAAGGAAATTTGTAAATAAAAACATTTATGATCATACCATCAAGTATTAAGACAATGTATCAAAAATCTTTCCATCAAGGACTTGAAAATTACACTATCATTATATGGGTAGGTAAACATCAACCACCCAACTAATTTTTCCCACTCCAATGTCTCATTATACCTATCAATACATCATAATATATCTATAACTGAGGTCCACCCATCACTTTTATATCCATTACATTCCTTATATATTGAATGATTAATATAATTTATTATCAAAACTCTATATAAATAAAAAATTATGCATATTGAACAAATAATATGGACTAATTTATAATTCAATGAAACAAATGAATTTGTAAACTTTACTAAACTGAAACCATATGTAGAAATGGATTATGGTTGAGGAAACATCAAAGTGGTGGATATAATGACATATCAATCTATGATAATTAAAATATGGATAATAAAGAAAATATAAAGTATGATGAAAAAATTTTGGGTTTTAGTGAATGTTATTAGAAAGATAATAACAAAAAAAGCATATGTTAGTAGAGGATGAATGTAGGAAATCGATTAATCATAAATGAATGTTTTTAATAATGTATAATTTTTTTGATAATTAATGTGGATTTTGGAAGCAAATGTTAAAAAAACATTCCTTGATTTTTTTACTTTATCATAAAAAAAATTATAAATAATTTACAAGACACTTTTCATTCCTTTAAAAAAATAATACCGTTTTTATTTTATAACATTTTTTAAAAAAATTCCATAAATATTGATGAATTTCATTCTTTGGAAGAATCCATGGAAACTTATAAAGGTAGTTTCAAAACAAAGAACATTTATGATGATGAGAAATATTATTATTATGGTAAATTTTAACAAAAATATTCCATTCACAATATTGGTAAAAATTCCAAAAGTACATCATTTCAAAAATTAAATTAAGATTGATTTTGAGACATTTTAATGAATTTCAAATATGTTTTATAATGAATTATATCATGTAACACCCCAAGATTCTTCTGATATATTTCTCCATAAAAAAATTGAAGTTCTTGATTGCTTTAATTATATAGAATAATAGACAAGTCTTATATATTATAAGTTTAAGTACATTATATGGTATTTAAATAAAATTTAATTACAGAATATTATTTCAATTTCATTTAAAAAATCATATTGATCATAAAGAACTATTTTGAAATATTTTTTTACAACAATAATTTATATCATTAATGTTCTTTTAAAGGGAATATTTATTTTTTTATAATATAATTGATACTATTATAAATTTTTACACATATATAAAATGGATTCATTCATTATCAATTTTTTTTAAAAGAACATAAAACCATTTGAAACTAAAAAGTGTTGATTTCTAAAAAATTATTTTATATGCACACATTTTGTTTTTTCTATTAATAAATTAAATTAGTCACTTTTGGTGAAGGATTTTAATGTAATTTTTAGAAAATATATTCATCCAAATATTTTAACATTAATTTGACGGTTATTACTTGGAATGGAATAAGAATAAATTTTTCTTTATTCTTAAAATTCATTTTTTTAAAAATATTTTCCATTGCATTTTGAAAATTTATATTAAAATGAAATTTTTACACATTTCAGAATAAAATTATTTCCATATTATTAATCATAATTTCCAAATATAGTAATGAGTACACTTTCATTTTTTGTACTTATTAATAATCACCGAGGTAACAATTCCTTATGATGGTTAATGTTGAAATGGTTAATGTGTGGTTAAGCTAAAGAGATAAAGGTTAAATTATACCTATTTTTTGATAAATATTTTTTTTGAAAATTAATCAGATCTTTTCCCATTTAAACTTATAAAATTGAGTAAATTTTTTATTACATTCCAATAAGAGTTACTTTATTACATTTTATTATTCTAGATAATTACATGTGTGCCACTCCCACACCTATAAAAGGTCACCCCATGCCTCTATTTTCCACACCACTTAAGCCCATTATCTCAACCGAAACCTAAAAAAAACTATTCTAAATATCCAAATCCATCTCAAAAATGTTCTTTTATTCTTAAAATTTAAACCCAAGTGTTCTTAATAAGAGATTCAAAGTGGTCTGTCAAAGAAGAGATCTATGTCCTTACTGATCTTTTCCATGTTTCAATATTATTCTACAACCTCTATGTATTATATAAGCATCTTAAAATTATTAAATAATCATATTTGTTATACTAATTTTTTTATATCATAGTTTTTTAATAATTTTATATCTCATTTATATCTAATGGAAAATAAAATCCTCTCCCCCATGTACGTATATATTACCATCTCCATGAAGTGATATATTTTATTCATCATTTCTAAATATATTGGATGGTTATTTTAATTATTTTAAAGGATATATATAATTTTCCAGATATAAATATATTTTATACACTTTTAACCTTCTATTCGTTAGAAAATGAAAATGTCGCTTGTGCGTACATGTGGACAACCACCGCTATGAGGCGATTTGATTCATTTCTCATTTCTGATTTATGTGGTCAGTAATATTGATATATTTAATGAATATATATCTAATTTATTATATTTTAATTATCCTTAAAATCTTAATTATAATTTACCATTATTTTTTACATCCATTGAAAAATAATAATATCAATCTTGTGTATGTACGAACTACCCTCTCCACAATGTAATATAATAAAATTTTCACTACCACTTGTTTGGAATGGTTATAAAAGTGTATAAAATGAATAAATATGAATTTTTTGAAATGATTTATATTTTCAAGATTATGAAACTTTTAAAATGGTATAAGGAATATATCCATCAAATAGAAACATGAATTGAAAATGGATCATTTTAAACCGAAAAATTATTTTAATGTATAAATGTTAGTGGAGGTCTAATTAATGTTTACAATAAAGTTATATATAGTAATATATATATATATGATTTTTTTTTTCATATTTATAATAATCCATATTTCTTATATATAATGATTGAGTGAGTACAAAGAAAGGTGAGACATGAGGTAAGAGTTTTATGTGATAATCACATTTACTTTTATGATTGTCAATAATAAATTTAAATTTGGGAAATTAAACAATCCTTATCCTTTAAATACAATATATTTTCCTTTTATTTGGTTATTTCAATGGGTTTTTATTCAAAATTTATTATATTCTATTTTTTATATAAAAATATTGAGAATTTTTAACGGAAAGTCGACTCTATTTTCTCTCTAGTCAAAAAAACATTTTATTTAATGTTATTATTCTCTGAAATGTGTTCAAGAATGTGATTTTATATGATCAAATGATTTTTTAAAGTCCTTTACAACCATATGTGACTTTATTTTCAAATTTTTAATAATTTATCTTCTTTAATTTTCTAAATGATGTACTCTTATACCTCTTTTCCAAAAGTGTTAATGTTATATTTTATTTAACATTTATCAAATGAATAGATATTACCATCATCATAAATGGTTATTTATTTGAATATTCATTGATAATTTTATGTGTTTATTTTTTAAGAAATTATTTTTCTCAATATTCTAGATTTTTTTTATTTTTAAACATTTCAAAGAAAAATAATATTTTCCCCCATTTTAAAAGACATGTTAAAATGATCTCTTAAATTTATTTATCATCTATGTGAAAAACCACCGATCTTCCTTATTTTTCACTAGGGATAGATCTTGTAACTTCCCCGAACTAGGTTCAACTAAAATGGTGCCCCAAGCCGAGTCATCACAAGACCTCAGGCACACCTCCCCATATGCCAGAGGTTGTCGACCAGCATCGAGGGTCTAGATTAGTCACATGGAAAGACTATAACCTCTTAATAGAGTAAGAAATATTATAAAACATATAAACAGTAGAGATAACATGATCTAATCACTAAACAAGCGTAAATAACCATTTCCCAAGTAGGTACACACCACAACCAACAATAAATATGATATATCATGCTAAAATTCTAGGTGAACAAAAACCCAAAATAATCACAAATAGTAGAATCCCTAAAATATTCTTGACATCAAGTCAGGAACCTCATCCTTGAATGTCCCATATCTAACTCAACTTTATATCATTGGACCCTTTCCCTTGTCTTGACTCGCAAGTATGAAATATGATCTGGTCCCAATGGAGGATCGACAACGTGTGAGTTAAATATAGTACGCCACCACCAATGGTGTCTACAAGATATCCAGTATAAATTTATAGTGCATGCAATTAATAATGAATAGAACATAAGTTAATGAAGATAAAAAGTTCAATATTTAATAATATCGACTTTTTTTTACTATTAGGATTATTTTTACAAGTTTATTATGTGAATTATCTCATCGTTTAATTCATCATCAATGTGTAATCCATGGGTTAGACATTTATCTTATTCAAAAAACATTCCTGGAATTTATCATTCGGTATAAGAGAAAAAGTCAAGTACCTATCTCACTAGTGATGAGAATATCATGTATTCACCACACTTACCTTGGAGCCTTAGTACAAATATTTTCATTAAATTGAACCATTGGGGGAATAAAGCATCAATCCGACTCCCAAACCCGTGCATTCCTGGGTAGGTTATAGTACCTATCAAACCCTACCCATGGTAGGAGAATTAGTCCTTTATCCCACCACAAAGATGTGAAAAATATTATTTCCATTTACCACATTTATCCATATCAAAACCAATACATCTGATAAATATAACAATCACGATTCACAAAAATCAACATGAGATTCAATGTTATGCCATATACCGTTCACAATTCAATTTTAAAATACATAACCCATTATCCCAATTATATTTCCCATATCTCACCCCATTATCCATATTCATTAATTCATAATACATCACCTATCCTATATGTTCAACATTTCATATACGCTAACCCTCTTAGGGTTTTCAACATAATTCAGCAACCACAAGGCACAATCCCCTTTAACTATTTTGACCCATTTCTATTACCATGCCAAACAATCTCTTAGGGAATTACTGAGAATAAGAACATTAAAATAATTAATTTTTATTCCCATTAAACATGTCAACATTCTTATCAAGGTCTTTACAATGACACAAGACAACCTTCCTCATACTCAGCTAACATCTATGTTCATAAAGTATCAGCACACCCCATGGGTGGCCCTACAGTGGTCAAGTCATCTTCTATACGTCCCATAGGGACCATGAGGGTTTCCATTCATTATTTATACATTCATTATACCAAGTTTAATCATAATATTAAAATCAAAACAAGGCTTAACTAAGATATAAACCCAAGAATTCACAAATATCAAGTGAAACTATGGGGTATAACTTTTATACCACCAACCTAGAATCTGATGATGAACGCTCCCTCAATCGAATCCTTAGATCCCAAATTCCACCAATAATTGAAGCCTTAACCTATATCTCACTAGAAATAAGGGTTTTAGATATTTATAAGGATATGGGAGAAAGATCCAGAACCTATTTGAGAAGTGGATGTGAGGAAGAGATTAGACTTACCCCAATCTTCGATTCGAAACTAAAGGCACTCCAAATGTCCAAGAGATGAGGGAAAATCACTCTTGGAAGCTCATGGGAACTATTCCTCATCACTAGGGTTGTAAGGGGGAATAATGAATGAAATATTGGGTTGGGGTTAAAAACCCCGTAGTAGAATTTTTGTTAATTTATCAACTTTATGAGGCTATATAGTTTACCTTTATGGGTTTCCAAACTATGTGCAAACCGTGTGAGTGCCACAGTTGGAAAATCCCCCAGTAGCATGGTTTATCTTCTCGATTTACCAAACCATGCACAAATATTGTAAGGGATAATATCCCAAAATCATCTCCCTGTATGGTTTCCTAGGATACTCTGCATCATTTTCACTTACCATGCGCGAATCGTGAAACATGACAATAAAATTCATTTTCCTCCTTTTTCATGTCCCAGATCACCCAAAAAATACAAGGTCTTTACATGAACTTGGGGAACACATATTTAACCAAAATAATTGACTCAAACAAAAACATAAACAAAAACATACCTTAAGGAAAAGTATTGTATCTTACAACCTCCCCAACTTAGGAAGGCTCATCCTCGAGCTACTCTTCCCAAGCATAATTGAGCTTCTGAAGAAAATGGATAGAGCCACTGAGACCACATATCTGATTATCAATCCCATGTTTCTTCCTAAAAACATACATGATTCTATAGAACATGAAACAAAGGTAAAACATTTCACCAAAAAACATTCTCACTATGATCCACAATACGAACCTGATGCTCCTTTAAGCCGCATCAGGCTCAAGCTCAACATCCTCAAAGTTTATCACATTAGATGGATCATGATGATACTTCTGAAGTTTTGAAACATGAAAAACATTGTTCATACCAATATATTATTGTGGAAGAGCTAATTGTTAAGGAACTAGTATGATACTCCCCACAATCTCAAATGGCCCCTCGTAGATGGGTGCCAAATTTCCTCGTCTCTGAATTCGATGGTGACACAACCTTGGAGACACCAAATGAAACACACTATCCCCCACAAAAAACTCAAGAGGTCTATGATGTCGATTTTTATATAACATATGCCTACCCAGAGTTGTCATCATGCACTTCTGAATCAAATGAAATTTCTCCGAAATCTCCAACATGAGACTCAGTCTTAACCATTCAGACTCCCCAG
This sequence comes from Viscum album, assembly GCA_963277665.1. Taxonomy (NCBI): domain Eukaryota; kingdom Viridiplantae; phylum Streptophyta; class Magnoliopsida; order Santalales; family Viscaceae; genus Viscum; species Viscum album. Next base: position 1,936,655,122 of record OY728136.1, on the reverse strand, counting down.
CTTCTAGCCCACACAATAGAGATCTACACGGTCTCCTATATATTTCCTCAAAAGGAACCATCTGAATTATATAAAGTAATATATTATATAAGAAAACTCAACAATTTATAATTGATTCTCCCATGATCCACCAAAATATAGGACACTAGATCTCCACATGTTCTCTAATACCAAAATTATACACTCAGACTGCCCATCCGTCGGCGAGTGTTAAGCCATACTCAACAACACCTAGGTACCAATCATCTTATGTAATCCCTAACAGAATCACGATGTGAAACATGGATCATGATCCAATTCTATGGTTCTAATAACACCATGAAATCACATGATTTCTCTAACATAAAACTCACTCAACTGATCAATTGTTTATGTCTCCTGGATCTACAAGAAAGGATCCACTTTAGTCAACCGATCCACGAAAACCTAGATTACATCATTATTTTGAGGTGTCCTCAGATTAACCACTACAAAGTCCATCATTATTTCATTCCACTTCCATTATAGAATGAGAAATGACTATAAAAACCCACCCAGATGTTGGTGCTTGGCCTGCACTTTTTGATAGGTAAGGCATCACGCCACAAAATCTACAACTTCTTTCTTCATTCCTGTCTCACAAATACTTCTTACAAATATCACGATATATATTTGTCAATACCACATGAATTTCCTAATTTTATGCATGGAAATAATGCATCAAATATTCACAAAAACACAATGGTACAACCACACAAACATTAGTAGAGATGATTCCATCACCATCCAAGGCTCAACAAGAGGGTGTCTCCCCAACTTTGAGACTTTATTTTATAGCCAAATACTCTAGATTCTCTATCTGGCTCTCCTTAACTTGGATCAAAAGAGTGAAATCAAGTGCAGTAGACACAAGGTCCATTTACCTATTTCCATCCTACACCTCCAAGTGCATCTTAGCAAACAAATCCATCATTTCAATTCAGATTTGGAAACTTGAACTACCTGATTCTGAGTCTTTTAGCTCAGAACATCTTAAACACTATTCTCTTATCTCAATGTGTACACCAATTCAAATTCAAAGGATTGTAGGTACTCAACCCACCATTACAGTGGGAGATTCAAATCCGTTTGAGATAATATGTAATTGTGACTTTTATGATGGATAATCATTGTGAACTGCACTCCTAACAAGTTATGCCTCCAACAGTTTAGGGAATAAACCACAATAGCCATCTCGAGATCATGGGTAGGGTAATTTGTTTCATGAGACCACAACTATCTTGACACATAAGATATAACCTGATCATCTTGCATCAACACTTACCCAAGTCCAACACCATAGACATCATAGAACAAAGTGCACTTCTTCCAGGTTCACATAAAATTAGAATCAGCGCAGTAGTCATCGACTTCATAAATTCTAGAAAGGTAGTTTTGCATGAATCTAGACACTCAAACTTAACACCCTTCTGGGTTAATCTTGAGAGTTGTACCGCTAGATGAGAGAAACCTTAATGAATATACGGTAATAACCAGACAATCCCAAAAACTATGAACATTAGAAATATTCTTGGATTTTACCCAAGACTGTACATCTTACACCTCATCTGGATCCACTGAAACACATGACTCAGAAATGACGTGTCTCAAGAAATTCAATTTATAAAACTAGAACAAACATTTTGATAGTTTGGCGTAAGGCCTATGCTCTCTTAGTGTACTCAAGATGATGTCAAGATGTTCGGAATGATCGTCAAGAGTTTCTGAGTAAACCAAGATGTCATCAACAAATAAAACCCCAAAATGATCCAGATAAGGGGGAAATATTCGGTTCATGTCTTGCTCGAACATCCCCCTCACCACGAAGAACATAATTTTATCCATTGGAAGACGAAAATGTTACCCTATATTGATAACACTCGATATGGGATTAATACACCATTAACCAATCCACACTCTAGAGAAGGTCAAATCCTGACATCTCCAAAACAAACACATTCTACAAGAAATGACATCCACCAAATTCTAAGGAATAACCTTTACAGTACTTTATATTCTCAACTCACACCCCAACGGAATATCAAGTGACATAACTCCACGCTCACTTTCTATAGTTAGGAAAAATATTAATATGAATTGCGTAGAATTAAAATAATGTGTAGAACCTGTGTCAAAAAAATAACTAGAGAGTGTGGAATCTATAAGAATCGTACCTCAAAAGTATCTGGTTTATCTTCACCCCTTATAGGTGTAGATTGGATTGTGGGAAACTAGACTGTCCCTCTACCATGTGATCCAGCCTGAGTACCCTACACTGCACTGCCAGGATGGTACAGATGGTCTCACCCTAGAGTTTTAGATCCACCACCTCTATCAGTATGGCATGTGGATCTCCAACTACCTGCTTTATATGGGTTAATCACCCCCACACATACTCCATGTTGATTTCTATCCTCCAATATTTTCTAACGATCATGGGTTCCTGAAGAACCTCTACACATGGACCATGTCACTACATGCTCTACAATGAATAGGTTTTCAAGAACACTAACTTTTCATGTGTCTCATCCTTCCACACTGATATTAGAAAACTAGACAACTAAACTAAGAGACTATTTTCTTTTTAGGGCTGTGCTTCCCACCGTTGCCCTGGTGGAAATTCTCAATGTGGTGCTTCCTACTATCGAAAGTTCCACCCCTGGTTCGCCCCATAAAAAACATCTATCTACTTCTAGAGGCCTATTTGAGGTTTTATTCTGAGATGTGGGACTGATCTATTACCTCAACAAACCTCTTCAGTTGAAAGATATTTATCTAGGATATGATCTAATGTCAAATTCCTTCCTGAAAGCGCCTTCCATTGCGGCCTCATATCCCACTAGAGCAGGAAAAAAATGTTGCATGTACATGAACCGAACTCCATACTCAATTAATATCATCATCACCTGTGTCAAACTAATAAACTCAAATTCCTTCTCTTTCCATAAGGTTTATGGGTAGTAATATTCTTGAGACGTTTTTTTGAAAACTCTTCCACATCATTCCATCTACTTGTTTAGTATGAACTAATATATCCCTCCAAAGCTTTTCCTGGCCCCACAACATATAGGATACTAACGTAACTCTATTCTTGGAAGGTGTCTTCATATGATCAAGAATTTTCTGCATAGACTCTATCCAGAACTCTACTACCTCAATCCCACCCTCTATAGTAAAGGTCAGAGGGTGCTGGAGCTCAAACTCCATGGTCAACTCGAACATACTCAGTGCGATCCATGTCAGGACTTGTTCCATAATCTGTATAAAATGAACAATGTTCTCATGATACTACTCTCCCATATCATCCATAATAACTAGTTCTTCTTACTTCACCACCAGTGGACCATTCTTATAAATATCCTCTTGTCGCCCAATTGTCATACGCCTTTATGGTGGCATTTCACAACAATGATAAAATCAAATTTTTTTAACACAACCATGAAAATTTCACAAAGTATATGGGATGTCTCATCAAAGGCCTTAAACAAACCATATCTCATACACTACCCATTGTGATTTATTATATTAGGAACACTACCCTCAAACTTCATTTATAAGGCCATGGCTAACATGGGGTTACTAATTCACATGGTTACTTGCCCTAACTTTTACACCATTCAAAGTGATTTACTTATCAAAATTTACTCCAATAAAATTTCATTTCACACAACACCCTTTATCAAGCATAATTATTTAATTATAGCTTAAAAATTTCCCCACTTTTAACCCACTTTTATCATTTTTTTAGACACAAATTTTCACCCCTTATAATAAAGTCAAATGCGTTCTACCCTCTATGTCCCACAAACCCATCCCTTGTGTGTGTGCCTACTATAATGCATTTCACTTATAAACATAGATTCCTAGAATGATTCATGAATTCACAACATCATTGCTTTTTTAACACAAGAAAAATATCATAAAATGGTGACATCACACCTCATGTGCATCACCCAATGGTGAAATATCATCAAATGTAACAACTCATAACAAGAACAGAAATTCCCACCCTGGGTGACTTTGGTTTTCCCCGTACTTGGGTAAGGTACTACCAGGAACGAGCTCATTACCATGGAATAAATGTATCCGGATATTTTATCTACCATATAAAAATAGAAAAAATAGAAAATAACCCCTCTAATAATAGTTTTAACTTCCCCGGCCTGGGTACCACTAAAACGGTTCCCTGAGATGATTCATCACATGACATCAAGCGTGCCTCCCCACACACTAGAGGATGCTGACTAGCAGATAGGGTCTATATTAGTCACATGTAGAGTCTATAACCTCTTACTAGAGTAATCAATAATATAAAACATATAAAAAATAGAGATAACATGAGAAAATCAGTGAACAAGAACAAACAACCATTTTCCACCTGGGTATAAACAACAACAAAAAGTAAATATGTTACATCATGCTCCAATGCCAAGTGAAAAAAACCCAAAATAAAGATAAGCAGAGGAATCCCAAAACTGTCCTTACTTCAAGTCCGGAACCTCATCCCTGCATATATTATATCTAACTCAACTCTCTAGCATTGGTCCCTTACCTATGTCTTGACCTGCTAGCATGAAATATGCTCGGGTTCCCTACGGAGGCCAAAACATGGTGTGAGTACAACTCAGTAGGCCACCACCAATGTTGTATACAAGATGTCTAGTATTAATCGATAGTTCATGCAAGTAAAAATGAATTCAAATTAAGTGAATGAAAATACATGATCCACTAGTTAATAATATCTACTTTTTTATTACTATTAGGATTATTGTGCAAAGTTCATTATGTGCTTAATATCATCATTTAATTCATCATCCAAATGTAATACATGGGTTAGACAATTATCTTATTCACACTACATTAATTGAATTTATCATTCTGCATAAGTTAACAAGTTATATCCTTATCTCACTAGGGATTAGCATATCAAGTATTTAACACACTTACCTTGGAGCCTCAGTCCAATTATTTTCAATGAATACAATAATTGGGGGTATAGAGCATTAGTCTGAGTCCCAAACCCGTGCATTCTTGGGTGGGTTAGAGCATCAGTCCAACCCTACCCAAGGGAGGAGAATTTTTCTTTTATCCCACCACTAATAAATGTGCACATTCTTATTTCCATTAACCACATTTATCTATATCAATCCCAATAAATACAAAAATCATGATTCATAATAATCAATATGGGATTCAATGTTATTCCATATCCCATTCACAATTACATTTTCTAATACATAACCCATTAACCTAATTATCTTTCCCAAGTATCACCCCATTAACCATATTATTCAATTCAAAAGCCATCACTAATTCTACATGTTCAACATTTCATATACACCAAACCTCTTATGGTTTTTAACATAATTCATTATCCAGAAGGAATAATCCTCATTTAACTAATTTAACCAATTTTTATTACCACTCTAAACAATCCCTTAGGACAATAATAACCATATTAACATGCTAATAATTCATTTTCACTCCCATTAAACATGTCAACAAGCTTATAAAGGGCTCTACATTTACACAAGACAACCTTCCTCATACTTAGATAACTTGTATTTCTGGAAAGCATCGGTGTACCCCATTGGTGGCCCTATCATGGTCAAGTCATCATCTATATGTCCCATGTCATCAGTGAGGGTTTCCATTCATCATTTAGACATTCATTATACCATCTCTAATCAACGGATCAAAATTAAAACACGGTGTAGACAAAAATAAACCCAAGAATACACAAATCTCAAGTGAAACTATTGGGTATAACATGTACACATTCTACCTTCAATCCGATAATGAAACACCACTAAATCGAAGACTCAGATCCCGATTCAACCAACCCTTGAATCCTAAACCTATATATCACCAGAAAAGAGGGTTTTAGAGATTCAAAAAGAGATGGGAGAAAGATGCAAACCCTAATCTAGAAGAGGAATCAAGGTGGAGATTAGAATTACCTGGATCTTCAATTTGAATCTTAAGGCACTCCAAATGACCTAGATATGAGAGAGAATCACCCTTGGAAACTCTTGGGAGCTCTTCCTCATCACTAGGGTCACAAGGGGGAATAAAGGATAAAATCCGGAGTTGGTGTTAAAAATCGAGTTATGATTTTTTTTAAAATTTCTCTAATTTACTGGGCCGCATGGTTTACCCACATGGTTTACCCATCCATGCACAAACCATGCAAGATATACTATCCTAAAATCTACCCCCTACATGGTTTCCTTGGATACACTTCATGGTTTTCACTAACCATGCACAAACTGTGCAACATGACCATAAAAATCCTTTTATACCCTTTTCATGTCCAGAATCCCCGAGAACACTGCTGAGTCTTCCCATGAACTTAGAGAACACTTATTTAACCAAAATAAGAGACTAAAACTGAAACATGAACAAAAACATTCCTTAAGTAAAAATCCTGGATCTTACTAAATTAATGATACCATCCGTGTTCATTCACTATACGGAATTTGATTATACGATAATGAAATTTATATGAAACTAGTTTCTTTTCAACAGTTTATGATATGATGAATTGATGAATATTTTTATTATAATTAAAAAACCATAAATATATTTTTATCATGTGATTGGTGGGTCCATTGAATCCCTCTAATTTATTGGGTAATGTGATATTTATATCTCAGGATATGACAATTTTATGAATGGAAATGATTTTATATATATATATTCTCCTTTGGATGTATGAGTATTATTTTTTTAGAAAAGATCAAAATATTATGAGTGGATAAGATTTAGAATTGATATATTCACATTTTTATGTGTGAGTATGACAATTCTATCAATGAAAATATGATTGTTCCTTGACATGAATGTGAATAAATATGTTCACAATATCATGATTTTATATGCTTATGATATAGATACTGGCTGTAGAATCCTAAATATGGTGTCTTCTACTAATTAAATTGGAATTATTACAAGGATTCAAGCACCAAAGGACAAAATAGTTCCGTAGTCTTGGTAAACTATATGCATTCATGAGTCTTTTATTACAAAAGAATACACTAATTACATCATAATTCTTTTTCTAAATAACTTTGATAGTAAATTTATTCCAACTAGGATATTCCTTCATATCTTTTATAGTACAAATCGTGGATTCCAAGGGAGGGGAAAAAATAAGGGTGAAAAAAAATTCCCTGTAAGTTTAATTAATACATAGAAAAATCAACAATGATTCACAAAGAATAAATCCAAATGTAATGGTAAATAACTAAACACACATTCTATATAATTAATAGCCTAATGGACATATATTATGTCTAGGTAAAAAATGTTAACAGATTACAATAATGAATAAATCTATATATAAAGGTAAATAACTAAACACACTTTCCATATCAACAACTCGATATGGCATAATCAATATGGAAATTCAAAAAACCAAAAAACATGACATTTAATCAATAAATTAGGAATGAAATTTATCCATAGTTATTTGGATGAAAAATATCAAGGATGAATAATAATTGAGTATAATTGAGGTAAATTATTAATTATTGAATTCCATGTTTCCTTAATACATGGATCTATTACCATCAAGACCTTTCACAATACAATTTCGCATATCATATAAAAAACCATATAAAGTGGCTAGCCAACTAAATCATCCCATGAGACTAATGATGCATCAAGAGGATATCTATAACTGGGCCCCACCTATATCATACATGTCCAAATCATTACTCTTATATTGAATAATCTATTTAACAATGTGCCTTATCAAATGACCATATTGAATGAAGAATATATATTTATAAATATTAGCCTAGATAAACAAATAACTATCAAATTAGACACCATATGTTAAATGGTATAAGGTTTAGGAGATAGTAATATCCCCAAAAACCTATATATAAAATTAGAGGAAATTCAATATTCAATGATCATAAGATATTGTAATATTTCAAGGGGACTAACGAAGAAATCAAAGAAGTGAATGTCAATACTTTCCTCGTCCAAATAAATCAAAAACCCTATAGAGAGAGGATATGGATGGTATTAATACAAAATAATCTCAGTGGTGTAAAAATAGATGTTTTTTTCTCTAATGAAATAAAATAATACATTTTAAAAAATATTATTGAGGAAAATATCCTTTTCTTTGAAAACCCCTTTTTAATATATTTTTCATAGAATATACCTTTTACAAAATTTTCTTTAGAAATAAAACATTTAAACTTAAAATATAAGCTTCCAATAAATGATGGCAGAGAAATCCATATATTTTGTACAAGGTAAAATTAAACATTCTTTTTCAAGCTAAAAAGGGTCATAAAAATGATTGTTTTGAGAAGCGACAAGAATATTCCTTTGAAAACATTCATAAAAGAAAAATGGGTAAAAATATATTTCAAATAATTTTGTAAATTTGGAAAATATTTTTTTGAAACCCATTTTAGAATACATGATTTTTAGAAGAAAATTTTTTCTCCGACCAAATATAGAAATGAATTCAGGTGTTCATAAAAACATTTTTAAAATATTTTGAGTAGAAAAGATTATAAAAATGGTACTATTACTTACTAATGGTTAGGATTAAGCATAAGAGAAGAAAATTACACGATTTATTAGTAAATGATCAAATAATATCCTCTGATGGAAATTTATGTGTAAGAAATCCCAATAAAAATGATATTTTAAAGTAAATCTTTAAAGAGATTACAATATTGAATTAGGAATCAATCAATGGGTAGATTATGTGTTACAACTGTAAATCCAAATATAGAAAATAGAATGAATTAATAGATCTTCAATGTCATTATACACATAATCATTGAATATTTATGAAAATGAAGATGTAATATACCCCATTGAAAATAATGTGGTTTATGAAATTCTTTTCCACTTGTAACTTTTAACCCAAATCCCTTCAGATGAAATATTTCAAATTAAAACTCATAATATCATGAAAAATGAATGGATCAAGATATTATATAATAAATTGGCAGTATTTACAACAAATATAAGAAATTTGGTGCACAAAAATTAAGTTATTGTTTCAATATAAGTTTTATAATCACTAAAGGAAGTTATATTGCAAAGATAATCATTAAAAGCGTTCCCAAGGAGAATAATATTTAAACATCCCAAAGTGTCCCATACCACATTGAAACATTTGAATCAGAAGATACAAAAAGTTATTCCATTAGATGAAACTTATAATATCCTGAGAATAAGGGGATTAATAATATAAAATTCTAAATGGCAGTATATACACCATATAAAAGAAACTAGGTGTATAAAAACCAAAAAGTATCAATGGAATTTAAATTGAGATGAAATCCATTACCTTACACTTCCAAGTAGGTAAAGGTCCTTTAAATTTATGTATATTTTTTTGAATTAAATATTAGTTCAATAACCTTTTACATGTGTATAAATAATTTTATTTCACCTATTACCATGTTTTATAAAACTACTTAATCAATTAATTTTATGTCAGGTGTTTTGACCAAATTCAATTTATGTGTTAAAAAAACATTGGTTAGAAAACTATGGCCAAATGGGTCATCACATAAACGTATATTGAATAATAATCATGAAATAATTATTATATTTTTACATAAATTATACTTTTATGTGTAGTAATTAAATATAGTAATGAAAAATGGATCTACGTTACAATCTTGGGGATGATAGGCCGTACATACGCATGAGTGGAATTCTCATTTTTCAATGATCCTTATAAAAAGAAAGTAAGTAGAATTATATCTTTTCAGAATGTAAATTATAACAAAAATACCATATTATTTCTTCATATACATACTTATATATATAATTATTGTGATGTAAAAAATAATAACATCAGGTCGAGGAGGTAGTAGTTCACACATCCACCAAAGACATTATCTATTTTAAAAGTGTGTGAAAGGGTAATAAAGAAAATGATATATATTATATTTCATGAAAAGTATTTATTTCATTAATATAATATAAAATTTTTCTATTACACATGTGTTTAATTAAAACCATTCTTTATATATTCCATGTATCGTGTGAATGAATCACATCACTTTGAGGTGGCGGTAGACCATACTTCCAAAAACTATGTTATCATTTTTACACAAAATAGAATGAATAAAGTTATGTGTTGTAAAATAAATAACGAATAATAAATGAATAATAAATATTATATATATCATATATAAATAGAGTTTCGATCTTAATGTCATTATGTGTAGTAAGTACTGTTGTCATATACTAGGTTACCCCGAGTTAGGCTTAGAACACATTGTCAGAGTTATTACTCCAAGGTACAATGGTTCCACAACCACTTCTCCTTGTAGTATCTAAATATAGATTTATGGCTAGAAAGAACCACATAATCACTACCTTAAAAAATTATTAGATGTTCTTCTAGACTTATCCTAAAATTATACCTTATTGTTATGTTTTTGTAATATATGTTTTCTTAAATCTACTTCACAAGGCCGCTACTAAACATAGTTTGTTACCAACTGTAGCGACCTGACATCAAAAACCTCTAGCTCATGTCGAATACAAATTTTATTGGCATGACTACAAGGAATAAAGCCCGAAAGTATCAAAGAGTTTAGTAGTCTTGGTAAAACAAATACATAAATGAGTCTTTTATTATAAAATAATACACTAATTATGTCATAATTTCTTTTTTAAATAAAATAAAGGATAAATTTATTCCAACTAGTATATTATTTCATAACCTTCATAGTACGCTTAGTAGATTCATGGGGAGAGGAATCATAATAAAGAGGAGATCAAATTCTTTGAAAGGTTAATTAAATAATATTAGATGAAATAATGAATAAAAAAGTATAAATTATTATAGCATGGTAAATAACTAATTATGCAATCCATATAATTAATACCTAAATAGTCGAACAATATAGAAAGGTAAAAAAATGAAAAAACAATAAAATAATGAATCAATATATATGTAAAGGTAAATATCTAAATAGACATTCGATCTCAATAAATAAATAAGGTAGAATAAATATGGATTGGAAAATTACTAAAATACATATCCTTTAATAAGCAAACTGAGAATGAAATGTATCCATATATATGTCAATGAAAAATCCCATGGATGAACAATAACTGATTCTAAATGAGGGAAATTATTAATTATTGGATACCATGTTTCATAGGTACATGGATCTAGTACCATCAAGACTGTTCACAAGACAATTTAGCATATCGGGTAAAAATCCATCTCAAGTAGCCATCCAACTAACTCTTCCCATGAGACTACTGATGCATCAAGGAGATATCTATAATCAGGCCCCACTCATATTATATAAGTCTAAAATATTCCACATAGATTTAATAATCAACTTAAAAATGTGCCTTATCAACTAACCACATTGAATGAATAATATAGATTTATCAATGATTCTCTATATAATAAAATAACTATCAGAGTAGACACCATTTGTATAAGGTTAGATGGTTTAGGTGATAGTAATATCCATGAGAAATGATATAGATAATTTGGGAAAAATCAATATTCAGTAATAATTGGAAATTATAATATTTCAAGGGGTTTAAATAGGGAATCAAGAAAGTGAATATCAATACATTCCCTATCCAAATAAATAAAAAATCCACTAGGGAAAGGGTATGTATGGTATCAATAAAAAATAACTCAATTTGAGTAAAAGTAAAGGGTTTCTGTCATTGATGAAATAAAATAATAACTTTTAAAAAATATTCTTGAGGAAAATATCATTTTCTTTGAAAAACGCATTTTAAAATATTTTTCTTTAAAAATACATTTAAAAAAATTCTATAAAATTAAATCTTTTAAACTTGAAAATGAAGTTTTAAAGAACGAAAAAATTATAAATCCATACATGTCATACAAGTTAAAAAGAAATATTTATTTTTCAAGGTTAAAAGGGTTAGACATTAAATGAAACTCAGAACATCATTCAAAACTGTCCCATACCACATTGAAACATTTAAATGATAATATACAGAAAGGTATGACATTAAATGATACATATAATATCATGGGAATAAGTGTATTCATGATATAACATTTAAAATTTATTATATACACTATATTAAAGAAACTAGGTTCATGAAAACAAATAAGTCTTTATGGAATGTAAATTGAGACGAAATACCTTACCATGTGTTTTTTTTTCAGGTTAACAACCTTTTACTTCACGTATAATAAAAATATGTTAATTATATAATATCTTGAGAACATTTTTCATGTTTATCATAACTCTTATGTAATTTTTTACCATGTTGAATACAACTACTTAACAAATTATGTCGACATCAAGTGTTTTGTCCAAATTCGGTTTATGTGTGAAGAACAACTTTGGTTGGTCAAATGTGGTCAAATGGGACATTACATAAACATATAACAGATAATAATAATGATATAATTATCATATTTATACAGAAATTAAAATTTTAAAAACAATTGTTAAATATGGATATTAGAAATGAATCAACGTTACAATCATGAAGATAGTAGGTCGTACGTACACATGAGTAACATTCTTATTTTTCAATGATCATTAAAAAAAGAAGTTAAGTAGAATTATATTATTATATAATGATAATTATATAATAAATAGCATATTATTTTGTCATATATATAATTATATATGTATATAATTATTATGATTTAAAAATGAATCACATCAAGTCGAGGAGGTGATAGTTCACACATCTATGAATGAAATTACCCCGTTTAAAGTGTGTGAAAGGTTAATAAAGAAAATAATATATATTATATTTTAAATATGGTAATTATTTTATTAATATCATATAAATTATTTCTATGTAACATATTTTTAATTAAAACCATTATATAAATATTCCATGCATCGTGTGAATGAATCACATCGCTTTAAGGGGAAAGAGCCCACACTTCCACAACGATTTTATGGGTTTTACACAAAATGGAAATTATAAAGATATGTGTTGTAAAATAATTAAAGAAGAATAAATTCATAATAAATATCATATATATAATATATAAATATCCCTTCTATCATAATTAACAATTATTAATGTTAGAAAAGTAAAAATTAATAATAATATTTCATGAGGTAGTAGTTCAACGTTCACATAAATAGAATATTTGTTACCCATTAGATGGATGTGTGTGTAAGTGTAGGTACAAAACATATCATAAAAAATTATTATATTCAAAATAATTGTGTTATTATTTGAACATGGATGAAAAATATTTTAGGTGCTGGAGAAGTAATTAAAGGAAAAGTGATCATTGGAAATAATTACCTTAAAAACCGGGAAACTCCTTTTGGTTTATACCAAAGGGATTATTTGGTGGTATTTCTTCCAAAAAAACGGATTCAATGTTTAGGGGAGGGATTTCGGGAATCTATTTGGGCAGATATTTTATGAACACAAGTGGTTTTTGAGGTGTGAGGAATGGGGAGAGGTGGTGGCCCTTTATTGTGATGGAGGAGTGACACTCTTGTATTATTTTGACAATAGAATTCTTCCCATGTTTTTCATGTTGAATGTGTGTAAAATAATTGTACTATTTAGAGACAATATAGAATAGGTTAAATATATGTCCATAAAATAGCTCATTGGAATGTTTATAGGTTGTTTTTGGACTTATGGTTAAGGTTTAGTCTCTTATTGAGGTTAATATAAACTTATTCATCCTAATTAATTTTAATTACATTCACTAATATTTTTGGTAATAAATATGTTTGTATCATTAGATATTACAAATTATTCTCATTCCAAATATGGAATCAACATTTCTAAATAATAATAACTTATCTGGCAGAAATTAATTTAAAAGTCATCATGTTGACGGGATGTCAATGTAGGGTTTTAATGTAAAAACATATAAAAGTTTTCTAGGTTATTATAGCCAACTTCAAAGGGGAATTAATCCAAATGACCTAAATTGGATTAATTTTTAGGAAAAATTATATAATTAAACTTTTAAACCAATTAAAGGTATAATTTAACCTTCTAAATAAATTATATAAAATAACTGTTTCAAACTAAAATTCCATATTTTTAGATAGTCACTAAAAACGATATGATTCCTAAAAATATAGAAAATATACCTGAACCTAATTTTCATGTTTATATTTAAAATATGAAGTTTATTTTTACATATGAAATTAATTTAAGTATCCAAATTCATAATTAAAATAGGTTCTCCATTAAAATGATGTGAAACTGCTTTTATAAAAAATATAGGTTTTTTATATGAAATTGGATTTCATATTATCTTATGCCTATAAAACCTAATGTATGAATATAAAAAATATACATATTTCATTGAAATAATATAATAATTGTAATTAATTATCTTTTTTTAAGACAAAACTCCTTTGGAAGCATAAAATTAATAAAATTTTATTTTATTCCCAATTGGTTCTTATTTTCATTTCTCATTAATTGGTAACCAATGAATTCAATTTATATTTATATAAAAAATAAATATTAATAAGTTAGTTAATGATATTCATAATTGATAACATAATGTCCAGGTAATATCATATTATATTAAATAATAATATTTCAATAATACATTATTATTTGGTGAAATTCGGTCTTGGTTGTAATGTAAGAAATTGAGGAAGGTCTATCTTGTGTGTGATGTAAGATGACTCAGTGTTGTGTGTATTAAATTCCATATCATGCATTGAATTTATTTAAAATAGTAAATATATAGAAAAGTCTTGGGATATTATATTCCTGTACATGCTTGGTGATTCCTACCATATATTCTATAGAATACAAAGTTATACATTAGAATTTTGGTGTGTTACATATGATGCCACAAGCACATGTTATAATCATGAATGATGATTTCTACATTGACACCATTATTAATCATTCTTTTAGATATGAAAAGATTATGGAGATTATGGTCTAATTTGTTTTTGGAATCAGTATTTTACATTGAGTAGATGTACTTGATTATATTATAATATCTTTATAATTATAATATGATCATGTATGAGTGATACCTTATACGCATCCCTTTATTAAGAATCTGAGATCACCCTTTGTTTAGATGTACATTATTGATACTCTATAAAAATTAATTTATAATTTATTATATAATTTATTATGTAAAATTTTCCAATATATTCTATTTTTAAATGTCCTTATATAATAAATTGAAATATATTCATTGAATAGCTATTTCTTATGTCAGTGACTTAAGTTTGATCAACTAGTTTATCCAAAATTACTTCGGTATACTATCCATGGTTGTTAGAGTTATGTAATGGTTCCCTAAAATAAATAATTTTAATTATTTTATGAATAAATTTTTTATAAATTATATAATATTTTACAATCATCCATGCATTATGGTAATAGAAAAATAAATCACATGGATTCATGGTGTTAGTAGTCTACATGTACACACGAGAGACCTTATCATTTTTCTATAGATGGAAGTATTATAAGGTAGATCACATATTATATTTATACAATAATAATTAGGTCATAAATATCATATATAATCATGAATTACATCTTTATAACTATCCAAGAAAAGAGGTGATGAAAAACTAATTACACTTCTATGTGGAGACCAAAGGTCGTACGAATGCACGAGTCTTGTTTTCATTTTCTATTGGATGGAAAATAAGACGAATAAGGGTTGTAACATAAAAATAATAAAATTATATTATTTTAAACCTAATAATTTTATTATACCATCATGATTAGTAATGAATTTAATGATGTAAAATAAGAAATAGAATGGATGAATTAGGTTAAGAGTTATACCAATAATTTGGAATCCTATTTTGGAAAATACATTAAGAGGTTATACAATGGTATTTGGGTAACACTAGAAGATATAGTATTTGTGAAATAATATAGGAAGGTATTTTTTTAAGCATCGTTCGAGATAAGGGGCTCAATTTTTGTGAACAAGAGTGTAGAGGAGGCTCCCCTTTACAAGTAAGGTGTGTGAAAAACATGTATATACATGAAATATTAATATATAATATGTTTCTAACTCATGTAAAGTGAAATTAAATTTCATTATATTAGAATAAAAATAGGTTAATGTTTAAATATATTCCACCAATCAATCTTAAAGAAGTTTATGTGTCATATTAAACCTTATCATTTGGTTTAATCCCCTCATTGAAGCTGTTTAACCTTAACTATTGTAATAAAATTTTCACACATTAGGAGTCCTGAAATAAATTTAAAATATTAAAATTTTAAAATAAATTAGATGTGATAGTATTGAATATTTATCGTTTAATTTAGTCAATAGAGTTTTTTATTATTTTCTAATTATTTTTTTTTAAAAATGAAACATTATATACCATTTATTTTAATTTTCTTGACAACTCACATATCTTGAATTTAATGGCATGAAGATAAAAATTTAATTTGAATACACACTCCGTCACCAAAACAGATACATTATTATTATCCATAAATATCATGGTTAAAAAAATTAATCAAAATTATATGACTTATATTATTTTTAAAATTATTTATTTTATTTTTCTACTACTTTCTCAAGCGCTACGTTGGTGTTGCACTAACATTGAAGAAAATAATTAAATCTGTAAGAAATAAAAATTATTAATAAAAAATATATTTATTTATCACCAATATAAACATTCTTAATTATTAATTTATTATTTTTATTCCTATGAAAACATATTAGATATATTAAAATAAAGAGGGTAAATTTTTATAATTTCTCTGAACTTAAAATAATAAAAATGTCACAATCAAAAGAATGTTGCACCAAACTTACGTATTTTTGAATTTTCGGCAGTTTTTGTTGACTTCTCCTCTCCCAATGAAACAAAGTAAAATTTTGGGTTGATTTTTAGACCCTAACGAAAAGTTTTCACCTCATTTAACAAGTTTTAAAAATTACTAATATGAGAAACATTTATCATAGTTAATATTAATTATGATTGAAAATGAGAACTTGATCTCAATATGTATGATCACTATCATTGTTTTCATCTTATTTCAGGAAGGTTTTGTCTCCTTGTCCCTCTCTTTTTGTTTTGCTTATTTTTCTATAATAAAAAGTGAATGACCCTAAAACTATTTTAATTAATCATTTAAAAAAACATTCAAAAAATTACCATATGATAATTTGGACATTAGAATTTATAATATTATGTTAATTTTGTCAAATATAATTTAAAAAATTTCATAAATTAATTTTATTTACCCACGTATAAAACACCCAATTAATATTGTTAATTTTTTTTAAAAACATAAATTAATTTTTTCTCACTATAATCCTAGTTTAAAAAATTAGATGAATGTTAACAATATTTATTGAAATCATTATTTTTATTAAGTAAAATATATTTTACATATCTTTTATAACGTCATTATTCCTACTCACAACCGTTAACCCAACATATAGGTTACAATAATTATATTTAAATATATATTTTTTGATTTGATTAAGCTCTACGTTGAATGTGATATATTCTCTCAAACATAGTGTTCTTTTAGAAAAAAAATAAAATAAAATCTCAGGGTATTACATTATCCCAACCATATAAAAATAAAATCCTCAAAATTTTTATTCTTATTTTCAAAACTGAACATAACATCCCATATAAGTAATTTTTTTTATTGATTTTATCATGAAAATTAATTTCTAGATTACAGACATGAAACTTATGATGAACTAAAATATATAGGACTTCTACTAGAAAATTAGTTTCTAAAAATTTAACTTGATATTTGAGTTTTAATTTCCACAAGACTCAAAATATTAATCTATAATTTTCTCGAGTTCGAGAAATTCATTTACCATTAGTGTAGATGTATATGCTAAAATTTACATACATGATTCCAACACATTATATAATCATGATTTTATCCTATATTTTGAATCATCATGATAATAATGAATTATTCATTCTAGAAGAATTAAAATCAACTTTTAATCAACTGGAAGATACAAAAATTGATTAAACTTAATTCATCTTGTCTTAAACCAAAATAGTTATCTAAAGATAAAATAATAAGAAATATTATTAAAAATTCATACAATTTATCCAAAAAATTCTTATTAGTGACAAAAGATTAATTTAAAACTCAACACATATTCATGACACAATTTAAACACAAAAATAAGAATGGTTTGATCACTTATTCTTAAAAAATCATTTCATTTTTTACCCCAAACAAACTTTTCCAAAAAATATGAATATTTCCTAATTAATTATTATGAAATAGTCCATAAAATAAAATGAATTTAACCAAGGATGGACTTGACATATCACCTAATAAAATTGAAGTTCATTTATAGATTCTTTAATTAAAATCTATAAAATACCATATTTTCATACAATTCACTTTTTAGGGTGATTGGTGCCATTCAAAAGTTGTTTCCAAAATCAAAATTGTATATATTTCAAATAGACCTAAATATTATTTTAATAATGTAAGGATGATTTTTTAATCCACATATCAAAATACCATTGATATATATAACTATATCATAATCATATATTCCATAATTTAACTATAATTTCCCTGATTTTGAATCCTCATATGATACATTAATCCATGGAGTATATTTGTTGATTTCCTTTTGACTTATAAATATCAATAGATATTCCATCCATTGAGAAAATATTAATGAGAAAGGGAAAAGAATTTAATAAACATTATCTATTAATAAATTTTACAGTTGACTCAATTTCATGTAAAATCATCAAGAATAATTATCGATTGATTCTCATGCTCTTAACAACCCATATACTATATGAAGATATCATTATTTAATTGAAAAGCATAGTTTTTATAGAAACCGTTGATGCTGGGAGAAATGATTTTTATAATTCCCTATATCCTTACAGTTAAAGGACGGGAAATTAATAGATTCATTCATTATTTTTACATTATGAAAATAATGAAAATTTACTACACACTTTTAACAAAATCTCATTCAATTTAAGTGTATTCCCATGTATTCCATCCCATATAATTGATATGTGGGGTGTGTAATCTATTTTCTATCTATGTTCTTTATCACTTGAACATTCATGAATCTATAGTTTTATGTTATCTTCAGAAAATTATGTTAGACTGTGACTATTTATATTTACTAGAGACATTTGGTTTGGCATAATTATATGATCCTAAACTCTATATTATCATTGGTCTGTTTTTTTAATATGGGAAAGGATATATATATATCATAACATGATCCAAATTCTCTAACATTTATGTAATTTAATTATCTATAATAACCACTGTATTATCATGCTTAGTAAGGTAATCCCTACATTGATCATGAGTGTTGATTACCTTCCTTAATGTAGAATCCATCCTCGAATATTGAAACTCACATTATAATCCCTAATTTATCATGAATATTAGTCCATGGATGAAAATAAAAACAAAAATTTCTCAAATACTATAAGGGATTATAATAGTTCTCTTGTTTTCTATGTTAATCAGGAATCTAATTACCTAGGCTCCCAATAACTTAATTTCAGACTAACTATAAAATCCTTGAATCTAGGAACCTAGATCTGATGCTTACATAATACATTGGTACATGACACATTGGATCAAACCATGAAGAATTTATCAGTTTACTTGTCTTGGTAAACTATATAATTACATTATTTAAATATTAAATTGGAAAAATAAAATATAGTATGAAAAATAATATTTCATCACTGAATATAAATCAAATATTCCTTATTTATTTTTTGGTAAATGGAAAAAATAAAGGGTGAGATCATATTCCCAGCAAGGATTTTGTATAGTGTAAGTTATCATGAGAAAATAAGGAATAAATATTATGGATGAGTGGATAATAAAAAGCATTCAATGAAATTAACAAGTTTAATTTAATGTACATCCTTGGATAATACCAATATAGTAATCTCCTGGATAATGCAAACTCAATTATTTATAAAGGAAAATACAAAATTCATAAATTCAAGACCTTAGAATCCGGTCCTCATTCAAGATACATCAAATGATACCAACAAATCCATAGATAGGATATTTTCATTATATGGTTAGGTATACAAAAATTTACCAACTAATGTAGACACATATTTTCTCTCATGATTCCTATCATCACATCAAGGGGATATCTATAAATAGGACCCACCAATCAGTTGCATATTAAAACCATTTATAACACATTGAATGATTAATACAATTCAATTTAAAACTATCTTATAAATCATAAATAATTTTTACGAAATAATAATATAAAATATTTTCAATATAATGAATTAAAATCCGTAATAAACATACTTTAAATGTAACTGTATATTGAAATGGTATACAGTTGAGACAACATCATTATGGTGGAGATGAGGCCGTATAAAAATTTGATACTTATAATATAAACCTAGAGGAGAAAATAATGTCTAATAAAATGATGGATTGTGATAGGGAATTTGATAGGGAAGTTAATGACCACAAAAATATAGATCTATTGAGGATGGAAGTAAACCATCAATTCATCAAAAATGATTTTTTTTAATAAAGGTAATTATGTCCAGAATTAGAGAGGAAAATTTACTCAAAAAATAATAGAGAATATTACTTAATTATTTTTTTATCATTATTGTAAAATTAAAAGTTATAAATCATTTCAAAAATTCGTTGAACTCCGTTAAAGAAATGATACCATTTTATTTGGATAGTTTTTTAAATGAAAACTAACAAAAATTTCAAGAAAAATAATTTATTGGAAAATAAAAAAACAAAAAATGTAAAGAAATATTTAATGAAATGAATGTGTATGACTATTGGAAATTTCGTTTGAGTGGTAAATGTTAAAACAAAGATTTGTTTCACACTTTTGGTACATAGTCCAAAAGTATATCATTTGGAAATTTAAAATAAGATCACTTTTGAAACATTGTATATAAAGTCAAATATGGTTGAAAATGACTTCAAACAACCATTGGAGTATAATGAATAATATTATTGTAACTTTTAAATTAAACATTACATGGAAGGAAAATATTTGGATAGAAAACTATAAAACATAAAACCATAAAATGATGTTCCCTTACATGTTTCTTACTTATAGATTCTGGATAAAAATATATATGAAATAGAAAATAAACATTTAAAATGAAAAAATAACCTAATTAAAAGAAAATATAAGGGGTTTTAGTTTTTAGGATCTTATAATTTACCCTAAGGAAATATTAGTATAAACAATCCCAAAATAAAAAGTGATTCTGATATAAATTCATTAAGTTTGGTCTCCACTTAGTCATAAGTGTTTCAAATTCATTTATAATGAATTTAAATTTATTAGATAATTGAAGGAGAATTATTTTAACCTTTATTCCATTTGTTAAGGTCTTTTTATAGTCATTTTAAATCCATTTTTTTAATAGTTCTAGATTAAGATGACCATTTAAGGTTATTTACTCAACTTCTCCAAAATCACCTTAGTATATTGTCCTTCGTTAAAGGAGTTATTAAATAGTTAAATCATCATTAAAATGGTAATAATGTAGAGAAAAAAATTATTTTTCATTATATATAATTTTATAATCATTCATGCATTTTTTTAATTAGAAAATGAATCACATCATATCTATTGGTGGTAGTGCACACGTATGCCTGATTAATGTTATCATTTTCTAATGGATGGAGTCTTAAGAAGGTAGATGATATATTATATTTATAGAATAATAATTATATCAGAAATATCACATGTATTTTTATATTCCATATTTATAACCATGAATTATTTTCTAGAGAATTTCCCATTCACTTAAGTAAATATAGGATTCTATATTATTCTAATGTTTTGAAAATAGTTGTCAAATACAATTTAAGGCAATTTTCAGAACTATTTACATATCTTAACATCAAATGAATCAAGATAAAAATGGAATTATAATATAACCTACTTTTACATCACATATAAATTATAATTTTCCATGAAAGTAATAGATAACAACAGTTCATGTAAAATATATTACATTGAATTTTTTGAAATCATTTATTTGATATTTATACTTCTTTTACATTCACTACTACAGAGTTGTGTTCGAGTTGGAGGAAATTATATTATCTATAAAAGATAATAATAAAGTAAAATAATAAAAATAATTCATTCATATTCATTACAACCATTTATGACAATTAATATATTATTTTAATCCCTATGACAACATATTTGAAATTTTTTAAGAAAGAAAGAGACATTTTTATATTTTTATTTACATAAAATAATATAAAGTCATAATCAAAGGAAGTGGAATGAAAATACCATATTTTCAAATTTAGGATGGTTGTAGAAAAATTAATCTATTCTAATAAACTAAAACAAAGTGGGGGCTTGATTTTGAGACCTTATCTACTAGTTTTACACTTAATTAAACTATTTTACCTATTACTGTGGTGATAAACTGTAACAATATTCACTATTCATTATGATTAAAAATGAAATTTCCGAATTATCCAAAAATTAACCTCCAGATTAAAATTATTTTATATATATTCAATTATTTTATTATATGTATGGAAAATACAATGAATGCAGTTTTTAGAAAAAAAAATTTATGAATAAAAATGGACTTATTCTGAAATAAAATATAATAATGATTCATATATGATTAATTAGACAATTTTTAATCCAAGGAAAATTATTTCAATTTATAATAAAATTCAAAATATCTGAATCCTTTTATGTTACTTTATTTAATAAAATGAAAAGATAGTTTTTTCCTCAATCGGTATTGTTTAGCATTCAAAACAAATCTATCTTTTTAGTAAAATTTAAAAAATCCCTCATTAAATAATCTTGATGCGATTAATAAATTTTTATTATTATTTTTAAAATAGAATTTCTAAAATCAGTAGAAATTAATTATAACTACATGAATATAAAATTACTAAAAACCATTTTTTAAATAAAATTAATTTGAAATTATATAAATAAAACATTATTACTTGTTTAATATTTATTAAAATTTGATTGAAGTTGAAATTATTTATTGATTATTTTTATTAAGTAAAAATTTTATTCCATATGTTTCATAATGTGGTTATTCTAATTAATACTCACAAACTCAATGTCTATGTTGTAACAATCATTTTTAATTATTATCTTGTTTTCCATTTAAGCTCAGGGTTGTATGTGGTGTATTCTATCAGAAAAGTGTTCCATTAAATTTAAAAATAAATAAAAATATCTGGGTGTTTTATTAGATGAGTCACATGATTTTGTTTTCTTTGGTGTCGGTATATTATCTATCATTTTTATTAACATACTTATGTCTTTGTTTTATTTGAAATGTTGAAAATATTTTTTGGTTGTGGGTGTATGTGGTTGTCTATTTACATATGTATGGGTAGTTACATGAATTATTTTTATTATATAATATTGTGTTAGTAATGACCCTGTGGAAAATTGGAGGTGGGTATAAAGGGTTACTCTCAATCTTATTTCAATTTCATGTAGTTTCTGGGGGGTTGGGTATGTGAAACAATGATACCAAATTGTGTATTTTAATATTGAGTTTAGAATTTTAACTAGAAATTATTAGTTGTTTTTATAAGGATATTATATTACCAAAATGTAATATATGATTTTAAATAGCGAAATAAACTATGTATGCATAAATCCCCATTATTTTAAAGTAAAAACTCAGGTTTCTTAGGAATAATTTCATGATAAATGAATTATTATTATATGAGTAGTAATATGGGTATGGATTTATAAATCATTTAGATTCAGGTCATCATGATTTTGTTTGTTATGTATTGAAATACTATTTTCGATTTATCATGAGGTAGTGTAACTATATTATTCCATATAGTTCTTGGGTTGAAATGTTTTTTTATTTATAGATATTCTGAATATGCATAAAAATTAGATCTAAGTGATGATATTGTAAAATATAAGGCATTTACTGACAAATCATCAACCTAGTAGATTTGGAATCATGAAAAGTTAACTTAGAAGTTTTATAGTGGAAAAAATAATACGGTATGAGTGATTTCATTAATGGGATGTAGTGGTGGATTGAGAATGTGGATATAGAATCTCTACATATCAATATAGTTTAAGAACATAAGATTCTATTGGTGGTGATCATATTTAATAGTTAATGTTATTAGTGGTGAAAATTTCTCCTTAGAGATCATGATGCATCAATTTTTATTGGGATTTAGTTTTGAGATCAGTTTCTATAGAAGATATTGAATGTTAGACTTTTTTGGAGTATTAGAAATAGATATTAGCTATTCGATAAGGGATTACTAGTGTTGGAGAGTATAGAGTAGTTATTTGGAGCTCGTCATAATATTCCCTAGATTCTATCATTTGTGTGTAGTGGAGAGGATTATGAGTGAGGGAAGATAAAGGAACCTGATACATGGAAAACTCAAGAGAAGGTGCTCTTTATCTTATAGGATGTCAGTTCATCATCATAGACCCTCTTATTTTTGACTATTAGGAGATGTTTGGTCACAATTATCAAGTGTGTAAAATGATGTTATATTATATTTATATAATGGTATAAGAAAAACCTTTATGTTTTCTTCATATTAGGTTGAACAATATTTTATAGATCATATTTCTATGTTGGTTGAGACACCCCATCATCCATAATATACACTCTTTTAATTTATGTCACATTTTTGTTAGAAACATGGTGGACAACTGGTGCATGGTCGTGTTCGTAGAGAACATTAGAAAACATTCCCTCAACCCTATAGAAAAATATATTATTATAATTTTTTTGGAGGAATACACATATCATTTTTTTGTAGATAATTTGGTGATAGATAACTTCATATAGTGAAAATTAATGAGCTGAGAGGCCCAGAGGTGGTGTATGGAACAATATATATATTCTTGAACATTGACAATGATTTATATGATTCTTAGGTAATGAAATTCACAATTATATACAATATAGTAAGGGTAGTATAACTTTTAATAGTGGGTTTGTTAGACTATCAAATAATATGCTATAGTGGGGGATTAATTGAGATTAGTTAAGGTGATTCATATGGGTGAGTTAGCAATGTGGAGAAATGTTATTAATTAATGTTTATTTTTATTATTCATATCACCATATGGTTTTTTACATGGAATAAATCAATTCCATATAGTTAAATAATATATTTTTGACTATCTAAAAACGGTGATTTATTAAAATTTCAATAATGATCCTATAGTATTAATCATTGAAATTGGTCTAAGAAATGGTTTTTAATATACAAATCCTTGAAGCGTTATATCATAATTTGGATGTTTAATGTTTTTTGGATCTAAATTGGAGGTGAATGATTTCCCTATAGTTTTAAAGGATTATTTATATTTATTTCAAAATTATTCTTAAATTTTACCTTTGATATAAGATATAGTGTTAACCATTGTGTAATACCAGATAACATGTCATAGATTGAAGTCTACTTATCGAATGTAAATTAGTTTGTCTTATGAATTTTCTTTACCTATATATGAATGTAATATAGAGGTCATATTTACACCTAGTGTTTCCCCATGGGGT
Organism: Viscum album; assembly: GCA_963277665.1. Classification (NCBI taxonomy): domain Eukaryota; kingdom Viridiplantae; phylum Streptophyta; class Magnoliopsida; order Santalales; family Viscaceae; genus Viscum; species Viscum album. Next base: position 1,936,629,590 of record OY728136.1, on the reverse strand, counting down.
ACCTTGATATTGTTCTCTAAGAATTGTGATTGTTGTTTGATATTATGAATTTATTATTGGAAGTTAAATTAAGTAGTCATAAAAAAGAATCAGTTCCTTCCACTTTTGATGAATGATTTTTAGTCCAATGAATGAATTTTTTTAATTATTAAAGATATTATTTCTATTTGGATACTATTATATGGGAATAATAGAAGAATTAAAATCCCTACATTTCTTTAATTGTATATAACGCCAACACAATACAAGTTACTATACTCAAAACCCAAAGCTAAATCCATCCCTCCAATAACTTGAGGTAATTTATAAAGAAACAAATGTAAATTTAGGGATCACAATACCCCCATATGAAGAAAACTAGATACCCATTACAAACATCATCATCCCAACTATCATTAACACCATGCAAAACTTACTAGGCCACCATCTAATATTTATTTGAATTTATTGAATTTGAGCCCTAAAAAATTCACCATTACTTAATATTCAAGGGGTTGTATTGACATGGAATATTAGATCCAGTATACACAATTTATATGGCTAAATGAAAAATTTTATATCCATTATAATTTAACAATCATTTCTTGGGGGAATCATTTATAGAAACACATAAAAATTTTCAATTGGAGAAAATTAATGTAGATATAGAGGTGGCTTTAAGAGAACTTACCCGTGTGTTTGGAATTATAATTTTATTCAATATTCTGATTCTTGAAAATTATTTTATGAGGATTATCCAAGAATTTAAGTCCAATTTTTTTTATTTATTTAGGGAATTTATAAAAAAATATTTTATAAACTCTACAATATATGGAAAATATGTAATAGAATAATAAAATGAGAAAAACTACTAAATTGGGAGAAATTTTACAATAGACCATCCTAAAAATCATAATTCACAAAAATTAAAAAATAAAAATCTAAAGGTTCTAAAATTTAGAATCATTACATAAACCATTACCACCTATAAGTTAAGAAATGATGAGAGCCACAATGTGGTGAACCAGATATTTATTTTTTCTATTTTATTTTTCAAGGCCCTCAAATATTTTCATAGAACCAAGTAATTTTTTACATCAAAATGAATCCAAGTAAGAATTGTATTATTATAGGCTCATTTATTTTCTTAATTTAAATATATTTTATAAATTTCTGACAAGTATCTTCTGTTTATAACATTTGGGTTAGTCTAATATATTCATCATCATTTTATACCAAAGATGATAATCTTGGAAAAAAAGGAAATAAATATGTTCTCAAGGATGATTAAGAGGGGTTATAAATTGATCAAGAGGAAGAATATAAATAAATAAAAATGGATAATAAATATCGTTTACTAATTTCAGAAATTTCCTACAATGAAGTAAAATTTATTCATTTCTATTTTTTTTAATATTTAGTGTCTAAAGATGAATAATTTAAGGAGTCTATATAGTTTGTCATGGAAAGGATATAATTTTTTTTCAAAGGATGAAGATACCTTATAGAAACAAGATTATTCTCCAATATATATATTTTTCAGTTACACACCACTCATAACACTAATAATTGACTTCATTCTTCCCAAAAACAGTTAATAATGCCCTTTATGAAGGCATTTTTAATCACTACATCAATAAAATTACCGATGGAAACCACTAAACCACTTGAGTATATAATTACTATATTATCTTTTATGCACATGATTTTAAGCACATTGAAAAAAATCATAATAGTTTTTATAAAAATAATATTAACAAGTGTATTTAATGAAAAAGTATGACAAAATAGTGTATAAATTGAAAGATAATGATGTTAAGAAATGGAAATACAATGGAAAAGAATTTGATAGTTAAAAAGAATATAAAAAAGGTGATATGATTTTTGATTCACCTTTCTTAATACACCATTCATGAAATCAATTGTTTATTGATTTTAATGTGATAATTTTCCCACAACCACTAATATATATCCCATGGCCCATAAATTATACTTATTATTTACCTAGTAGAAACTCAAATAACACCACTATAAATCGCACATAAAGTTACTCATATCCATGAAAATGAAAATAAACTTTTTATTTAGTTTAAATATTTTATTTTAGGTGTCAATTCTCTAGATCCAACATAGTTTAAGGGTATATGAAGGGAGAGGGGGATAAAGATGAAGATCTTATATAGATTTTATATTATATATATATTTATTTATTTTGATACTTTTTGAATCCCTATATATTATTATTTTTTAATACCATTGAAATAATTTTATTGAGACTATATGGATGAAAAGTATAACGGTTTTGATCAATCAATGATATATTAAAATAATTTTACATATATTTTTTGCTAAAACTATATTGAAATATAATGATTGAACCAATTAAATAGGGATTTAATATGGAGTCTCAAGTATCAAAGGACGCAAAAATAATAATTAAAGGTGAAATAAACAAGGGTAGATTATTTTATTATTTGTTTTCATTTATTAAATTCAAGAAATTATTTTAACATTTATTTTATTTTATAGTGATTTAAATATTTAAAATAATGTTTTAATGAAGTGGTGGGAATGTTTTATTGGTAAACAGTTTGGTTATTGTTTATATTAATGTAAGAGATATAATTAGTTATAATTTCATTTTTTATTAAAAAAATATAATCATATGAATAATATAATTAAAGTTATAAGGGGTTACTTTTAGAATTACAAGATTTATTTTAAGAAATAAATTATGTTTTTATTAATAAAAAACACTATGTACTTAGAAAATGTTATTTAAAAAATAAAAGAAAAATAACTAAAAAGTTAAAAAAATTAAGATTTGGAAAGAAAAATTAAAACATTTTCTTATATGGGACTATAACTAGTATTCCATCCGCTTTTTTAATATTGGATATATTAATAACCAATGGTATAATTAATGGTGATGATTAAAGGTTCTTATTGATTTGAAATATAAATTTTTTTTATAAATTTGTATGATAATTCACAATTTTCCAATATTCAAGTGCCACCAATTATATTTAGTATAAGATGGAAATTGAAAAATGAGAAATTAGTGAATATCATGGTTGATCCTTTTATATATTTTCATTTTAAAAAACATGAAATAAAATTAACAATAAAATAGTGTGTATATTTTTCCTAAATATATGTTATAATTTTAATCTACTCAAATATAAATCCATATAAAGATTAGAAAATGTCATTATCTCCAATAATTTTATGAAAGGATAATTTTATCAAATGAATTGCCCGATTATGATGATTTCTTGAGAAATAGGGATTTGAAATAAGTTATTTATATGTCTTATAAAATTTTATCATATAAATTTTAACATTTAATTATCATTTGTTAATTTTTTATTTGATAAAAGTATATTTTTTCGAGTCTTTGTTGAGATATTTTTGGTTGTTGAACTATAAAAGTTCATGTTAAGTAAAAATATTACCCAGTTTTTATATGCTTATATTAAAAATAAATTTTATTTCCAAATAGAATTTCTACTACCTAATTGTTGGTATTTTAATTTATTTCAAGTAAACTGTAGCATTGTTGATACTTTCATATAGTTTTGAATAAATTAGAAAAAATTTATAGAAAATCACACAATGTAGGTGATTCAATATTGTTTAGATTTTCAAGGAGTCTACAAATAAGCTCACGAAAAATAAGATAAAAAAATTATTCAAGTATTAATTGAAAAAATAAATTTGGGGTGGATCTTGAGTGGTCATCCTCGTAATACTACATCAAAAATTCCATGGTTCAAATCCTAGGATTCCACTTATGAGTTTTTCGATGGAGGTGGGGAATCATACATGAAATGAGTAGGTGGTGACATAGGTGTGATGCAGGAAGGTTCTAACACTGGCATGATAGATTCATAGTGACACATATAAAATTATTTAGGCATGATGCTACATTGGGCCTTCAGACCATATTCATGGGACATCATTTCTTTGGAATATAGGATATGTAAGGGATCTCCCTCTACCCATAGAGAAATAGGTCTTTAATTTCATAATAATAATAGGCTTCAATACCACCATTTAAAAAATAAAAAATTGTTTCCCACAATGTGTAATATTCTATTTTTAGACATAATTTTTTTTCAATAAATTCATCATTACGAAGAAATATTGATAAGCATAATGTTTTAAAATTGAATGTGGCCCAAGCACCTGATGTTGAGATCATTTAAGTATGGTCAAGATACATTCAAAACATCAGGATATTACCTAGGGTTGTTATATAAAGTATTAAATGAAGACAATAATCCAATTATCTTAGGTCATAAAGGATTTTTACCTATTATATTAGAATTATGGAATCAATTCAACAAGTAAAATTGCCCCAAACCATGTTTTTCTATACAAATCAATATAATGTTTCTAATTTTAGGTGGAATTTTTAGATTCTAGCTTCATGTTATTTTTTTCCTTTCCCAAGTAATTGCAGCTCAAGTAGGTTTTATTTTTTATTATCACTTAATTATTATAAAATCATATAAGCATTCATTCAAATACCTACTTTTATGATGGTTTATTCAATATTGGATGACTTTTATTCAATATTTAGTGACTAAACCACATAAGAGTTGAGTGATATGATGAATAGTTCATAAATTTTTAGTCAAAACTCACTTGTAAATGATTATGATCATTAATATAATATTAATATTTTTTATTCCCTAAAATTCCTTATTAATCTATTTAAAAAGATAATTCTTATGGAAATAAATCTAATATAATATTCAGTATTTAACACTTAATACCTTTGTGAATTTTTATTTTATTAAAAATCTCATAACTTTAATGCACCTTTATTGATTCGGTTCTATAATCATGAGAAATTAAAATTGATATAGTAGTAAATATTGATTTTAACAAATATAAAGTTCTCGTATTTATATTACCTTAACTAATTAACTGAATACAACTCAATAAAAAATAATATTTATATACTTTGTGTCTTTTGAAATTAATTTCTTTCTTCTAATTTTTTCATTATTTATTTTTTATGAAACATTTCAATATTCAGATTTAAAATTTATCATACTATTTTTAGGATAGTGAGATCAAATTAATAGTATTTCAATCATATGTCTTATGATTTATTATGTTATCAATGGATCAACCACTAACTAATTTCTCTACTAAATTTTAGGAGTTTAATTATTTTCACTTGTGAATTATATATTTTTAATCATTGGCCACATCCATGAGATTTGGTGAAGCCTTAAGGAATGTAAACAAAAACTATTTATAATTTCCAAATTTAAAATGAAACATTGATAATAAATCATGCAATATATATATATATATATAAACATAAAGAATCTAGAATAATTTAATACATCTAAAATAAAAGTATAAAACTTGTTCTGAAGAAGATAATTATTTTTATAGATAAAATATTGTTAAGAAATAAAAAATAACATTTAATAGAGTAAAATGATTATTTTTAAATAATTCAATACTTGAATGATAAAAATAAATTCTTTTTTTGTTAAGAAACTCATTCAACCCTATAGGCGATTGAATAAAATATATGCAATTAAATTTTATTTCTTAACCTATTTTTAGAGATGATATAATAAAATTCATTTAATTTCGATGTCTTTTTTATTCACTATTAAAAATCTCTATTAACTACTTATTTAAAAAATTGTTTAAAATAAATATGACTAAATATTATTTTCGGTGAAAAATAAAATTAATTGAGTTTTGGTACATGTATCTCATAGATGGAAGACTAGTATAAATAAATGTGTCTTTAAACTCAATAAGTATGGAAATAATCTAGTGGGATAATATCAAGCGTGACAATGTTGAACCAGAATCCCAAATCTTGATATCTAAGATGACATTTAACACAAATTCATTCACATTCCCCAATCACCATGGGATAAAAAAAATTGATAATTGTAATACATAATCACTGGTAATTTATTTTCACACAAATTAATAAAACTAAATACATTGAATTTAAATGAATCATTTTATTTAAAATAAAAAATTAGATCCGTATAATAAACTATATAATAATAGAGATAATACACAATAATATGAATTGGAAAAGTAGAATATGTCCAACATGATAAAAAAGATAAAACACAATGTATATCCACCATAGATAGTTCACCATAATAAATAATTCATTATGATCAAAGTCACCATGGTTATGGTGTAAGCTATATTAATATTCCATCTGAAATTTAAAGTAGGAAATTCAACTATACATCTTCATTGGAGTTAGGAATATTTATGGAAAAGTGTTCAACAATTATTGTGGTGTGTTATAATAAATTTTTAATTCTTCCATTCCATTATCAATCGATGTTTCTTCTTGTGAGTTGTAATCTTTCTGATTAAGGTGATTTCATGAAGTTTAAAATGAACCTGGATGCGAATAAAGTTCCCTTATTATTTTTACCAATTGAGGCACATCCCACTAGGAGAGAAAATGGAATACATGGATGTTAATACTTATTCATGGTGATCAATGATAGATAGAATTATGGATCCTTAGAGTCTTTAATAAGCACAAAAAATATTATATATTAACCCTTTTAGATATTTTCTCCTCCATTGATCAATAAAATTTGATTTAGGTCTCTTTGTTTTTTATTTTATTCCCCATTGATGATTTCTTTGATGAATAACAAAAAATTTAATTAGAATTTTATTTTTGAATTGTTATTCACTGATTTACCCATTGTATATTTCATTTCCCTAGAATTGGTATTTGATATTTATTTGGGACTATTTGTGTATCCGTATCATTATATGGATTAAATAAAGGATGGGAAATTTAAAAATTTCTTCATTTTATATTCTACTTTTGGTTTTGATATTTTATCCCTCCATTATTCATTTGTCACTAGTGTTCAATTGCCTAGTGATTCCACTATCATCAACAAAACATGACTTAGTGTAATTACCACTATATTTATAAATATTGTTTCTGAGGTTTCCGTTTTAGGATTGAAGATTCGATGTTGGAATGATTGGGATGATATAAATCTAATGGTGGTATGGGTGACTGTGGTTTTACGATCTAGATAATTTATATGATTGTTTTTAGAGGTTTCACAATGATGACTCTTGAATAGTCTAGTTAATCTTACTGGACATTACAGCTGATAAAATATCAGACAATAATGTAATTTCTTATAAATTATATGTGACTCATATTTTACCTTTTATATTTTCATTAATGTGTTATCTCAAACTATTTTAGTATGGGTGTGTTCCCTTACTTTCATCCCCATGAAGGCACATTAAGGCATCTCATCCTAAGAAGAGGAAGAGAAACCCCCTCTACGGGATAATACTATATAGAGTCAGGTAACTCTCTAAGTAACACTGTAAGACTGTATTAGTTGTTTCCTTTTAAATAAATTCAATCTCTTCAATAGACTATGATACACATAAAACCTGGTTTAGATGTAAATACTCAATTAAAATATTATATAGACATTACAATTACTGTCTAGCCATTTAGTTTGGGAGTATGAAAATAAATAACCAAATTATGAAAATTATATTTTTTATAGATTTATAAATTAAATTAAATGGATATCCATTAGTTATAGAAAAAATAAAATTCATTTTAATGAAAAATAAATGGTGTCTGAAAACAATATTTTACAAAAATATGACTTAGTCTTGTTTTAGGGACATAATTTATAATTTATTTTACCAGTTTTATAAAATTTATTTGATAAAATAAAGTTTATTTTATAAATAATCCTTCTAAAATTATCTTTGGGTGTTTTTTTTATTTTTGTAAAAAATTTATTTATTGACGAATATTGAAAAATAGTTCTTTTTATTGTAAGCAAAATTTTCTTATAATATATTCTAAATGTTAAATTACATTTTAATTTTTTTTAAAGTAAAATTAGTTCAATTATATTATAATAAATACAATTCTATGGATTTTATTTTGAAAAATATATTTACTATATTATATTACCATAAGTTTTTTATCTAATGATTTCAACTTAATATTTTACCATTATTAATATTAAAAGAATTAAAATTAACAGTGGGAGTTAAGGTAAATACTTATTTACCTAGGTTTAACTGAAACATTGTGGGTTAAATATGTCATAATTGTTTTCCAAAACCCATTGTATGGAAATATGTCTACTTTTAACCTATAAAAATCAATAATTACACATTTTTAGGCTTTTTTAATTGTAAAAAATTTATGTATTTTATTATTTTTAAAAATTCCATTTGTGTCATCTCCCACCCTTATAAATGGACAACCCATTTCCTCCCAACTACACTCTTTAAACTAAGTTTTTCTCAGACAATACCTACCCAAATAACTTATTTACTCAATTTCAAACATCCAAGATCCCTTTTTTGATTATAAATCCATCATAGTAATGATTTTTCTACAAACTAAAAGAATATCTCCATAAAAGAGTTAACATTTATAAAAGAGCGATTTTATTTTGTTTATTCTACCAACTCTATAAAATTATATTCAATAATTATTTTAGAATAACACAAGTGTGTCCCATATAATTAGATCTTATTATGATAATTTAATAACCTATATGTATTTAAACTTTTATAAAATGGGAAACAAAATTATCGATCGTGTGTGTAGAGGACTACAACATCGCGAATCGATATAGTTAATTCTCCATCAGAAACATTCGTGGTTGGATATAATTATGGATTTAAAACATGTATATGATATTTATAATATTATTATAATCCTTAAATTATAATTTCACATATAAATTCTCACATTCCATTCCATTTAAAATATGATAATATTGCTCGTGTGTACGGTGGACATTGTCTTTATGAAGCGATGAGTTTCGTTATTCACTTACGCTTGAAATTGAAGGTAATAATAATAAATTTAGTGGATATATTTGATATGTTTGAAATTATAATTTTTTTTACAGAATAATAAATCACCCACTTCTATACTCTTTCACTCATTAATGGAATGATATCCTTGCTCATGAGTTCGTATGACTTACCGTGTCCACGAAGTGATGTTATTCATTTTCCACTAATGATTATAAAAATGTATATAATGAGTCAATAGGATTTTTAAAACCTTAATATAAATTTTCATACTATGGTAATATATAATATGTGAAACAACAGCAACTTCTATGATAGAACACATATGAGAAAAAAACTTAACACCCTAAACAATGAAAATAATGAAATATTATCAACAAACGGGTGGTAAAATGTTATAAGGGGATAATTTTTAATATTATAAATATGAATATGTTTTTATAATAATTTAATAATAAACTTAATACCATTATACATGAGGTTAAATCATATTTAACCTAAAGGAAGCATGAGGTGATGGACTTTATCTCAATTTCCCTTCATTGGGGAATATTGTTATGTTGCACACCTAATTTTCATTATATGGTGTATATACTAACCCTTTGATAGGTAATATCAATATTAATTATTAATTTATGGTGTTTTAGGATTCAACTTGATATTTTTCAGCCAATTTTATTGTCTAGAAAATTACAAAGTAGTAAAAGTTATTATATATTCTCACTTTGTTTTGTTATTGTAAAATTTTTATTGAGATACTCACTTTCATGTGGTCATTTTTTATTGAAAAATAATTTCTCTTAATTGTAAATTTTCTTGTATGATTGATGTGATTATTTCCTAAACCATATACGTTTTTAATCTATGTTATTTAATTTATAGGTGGTAGATCTATTGGGAAAATATTGATAAATCCATATCCTTTATTCAATATATATACATGATGATAAGGAATATTTATTCATGAATTAAATAGGTTAGTAGTTATATGAGGAATTATTTAGAGATGAATTTATGGTTGGTGCTAAGCTATAGATAACTCCAAGATTAATTGAAAAGTCTCATGAGAAAAATCCGTTGGCCAAATCAGATGGTTCTTTACCCAGTAGATCTAAAATATATTGAGAATGTTCTTGAAAGTATAGGTATCATGATGATTGTGACCTTGAAACCAAATAACTAAGGATTTCATTAATTAATAATTTATTTACTATTATTATGGATGATATTTTATCTTCCATATTATCTTTGGATGCATTTCATTATTTTTTTATTGATTAAATGAACAGTGTTTTCAGTTAATTAAATTTCCAAATTGATTAAATGAACAATGTTTTCTATTAATTAAATTTGTGTTTGGTTACTTAACATAACCTATTAATTATGCTATATTTATTAATGATTGATTCCACTAAAAGTAACCACTACTCAGCATTTCTGCTCCTCTATATTTTTCCCCTTTCCCTAGGATATGAAAAAAAATTCCTGTAATGCGTTCAAGGAAGCCAAATGGTTTAAAATACTCTTATTTTTATTATATTTACTTATATAAATTGTTTATTTTATATGTATCTAGTTTTATTAATCTTTTTAGCTGACCAGTCCTTTAATACTTGACCCCCTATATTCATGCTAGTGTAATAAAGTGGACACCAGATTTAGGTTACATCAGTTGGTGTCCTTATAGTAGGTATCAGCAGAAGTTTATTAGAAACCCTAGTAACTAGTTTAATTAAAAAATAGATTAAGTAACATATCCCTATGTTAGTATTTGAGAATAAAAATAGAAAAACATCCTAATGTTTTAGTAAGGAATATATTATGTGGTTTTTCCTAGAAGTGCATAATTGTTTGGATATAATAAGTGGACATGGTTCTGGGACATATATACCTAGGGGTAATAACTTTGAAAATGGAACATTGGGATTGACCCAACATCACCATGTTCATGAAACATGTCCTTACTACACACATGGTATGACACTCACATTAGATATACAATGACCCAGGTATTTATAGATTAATACTTTTTTATTTCTATTAATACTTATAAATAAGGTATTAATTTTAGGTTAAAGGGGTTTCTTTTTATGATACATTACTCAACATGAAACTACATACTTATCTGAAATCTTACATTGCACACAACGTTGAGTTATACCAAAAAATATTAATATAATAAAATTATTTTAAATGGTAGTTAACACATTGTATTTGTGTTGGAAGGAATGAACAGAACCAACTACAATATGATTACACATGTTTTTTTAAATGTTTTTAGATTTATCCAATAAAAGTTAGAGGATTAAAATGTGAATAAATCCAATTTTAGGCACACATAGTCTAATATTCTTTAAAAGTTTGATTTACCACCTTTTGATGGAGAATCCTTTGTAAATATATTTTTTTTTTCACTTTTTTATGTTCTATTTGACAAAATAAAATGCTTATTTAGAATTGAGACATCATAATTTAATTTGGATGAAATTTTGGTATTTTTATGATAAAGTTCATTTTTTAAAGAGCAGTACAAAATACTACCTGAATGGCCCGAAGACCTTCATTTTTATTGATTTTTTATAACCCCCCATTCAAGGGATGAGGGAGAACCCTTAAGAGGCCTATAGGATTAGAGATTACATGGCCCATATGCTTAGGAGATTACATTACACGAAGGTCTTAGGGAATTCAACCAGACTATCTATAAGAAATTACCCCTCCCCAGCATCTGCATATTGATAGTAGCTCTCCACCTTTGTATGACTATCTGGATAGGCTTCCTGTGCAATCACAGGTTGGTACCAATGGCATAGCCATACCCTCTCATTCTGACAATCCATTTGGCTCTGCTCTAGTGAGTACACTTGCTCGGAATCCTCTTCTGGCGCTGCTCCTTTTTTGTAGTGTGTCTCAGGCCTGCATTTTTATGGCCCGAAGGCCTTGGGTGGCCCAAAGGCCTTGGGATGGCCCGAAGGCCTTAAGGTGGCTTGAAGGCCTTGAGAATCAACTGGCCCGAAGGCCTTGGGGGCCCGAAATCCTTGCAGGACAGGAGGACGAAACTCGTGGCCCGAAGGCCTAGATGGATGAATTGTTTTGGCTGCTACAGTTCTGAACAGTGCCGACTACAGTTCCTACTACAGTACTATGACAGTTCCTGCTATAGTAATGCTATAGTAATGCTACAGTACCCGGAAATATGCCTCCGGATTTGATCTCGGGTCTCTTGGATGCACCTAGTGATTTCTCACCAACTGGGCTGAGGCTCATGTGCAATAGTACAAAATACAACATTTTAATTCAAAACTGTATTTTAATCTAATTTATTTATATGGTTAGATAATATTTTTAATTGGTTTTAAAGTGTAATTAGACTATTATTTTTACCATTTAATCCAATTTTGGTGATTGTAAGTAATTTCACTTTGAAATTAGAGATAACATAGTGTTAATATTTTTATAGTTATTATTTCTTAAAAACACACATTTTGTTTTGACAATGGGAATTAATTTTAAATTAAATTTTGCCACTTCTGTGTTTTGAATTTGGAAAAATTAATTCCATATTTGGAATCACGATATTCAAATTGCGTAAATTGGTAACTTTAATTTTTAGACATTAAGAATATTTACTTCGGTAAATATTTTAATTACCATGGTTAAAGAGTAAATCTGGTAAATAAGGGTAAACAATAATCTTATAATAATATTAAATTACACTTAATCTTTTTAATAACCCTATTTGATGAGATTTTTCTGACCAAGGGAATCCTTGGGTCAATTTTGGGACCCCATGAAGACACTTGAGAGTTATAATTACACTTTATATTAATTAATTCAAAGTAATGAAAAAATGACATAAACATATACCATTTAGTAATAAAATTTTTATATGGGGTTATATAAGTTATATCATAGAATATAAATATTCATTTGAAAATTAAAAAATCTTTCATACATCATGGTATTATCTTTATTATTTTTAGACATTAAATAAATAAAATTATTTATGACACAATGATGATGCATCAATTACTTTATTAAAGAATTATTTAAATAAATGAGATGACACCCACCTTGATGATTGGAGGAAGGATGAGAGAAGCGAGTCTCTCTCTCTCTAACCGGGCGGAGGTTTAGGGTTCAATGGTGGTGAGCGATTTCCCCCCTAGTCGATTCGACAGTCACTATTTTTTCAGAGAAAGGATCACCAGATCTGCAATGCTGTCTGAGGTTGCGGGTGGCGATGTTGATGACGAGCTTGTGATGACGAACGGTAGGGATTTGGCTCCGATTTCTGTAGCTGAACGGAATGTGGTGATGATGTCCGAAGATGCGGGTGATGATGATGGCAATCTCAAGGAAAAGAACGGCAGAATGTCTCTTCTTCGATCTGCAGTTGATCAAAATATTGCGGCGGCTTCCGTTAATGCTTTTGCTGGAACAACGAACTCGAAAGGTGTGTTTAAAACACAATGTCATGTGACTGTTTGGTCGGTGGCTGTGAGCGAGCAATGTACTGCTTCGAGGCTTGTTGGGGAAGTTTCATTGGAAGCTAGAGCTGTGTCCTCTTTACAGAAGACTTCAACTGTTGTTTGTATTGATGCAGGTCAAACGAACTTGGGTATAACAGCGGGGCATGAGAACCAAAAGAGGTTGAGGTGTGTCCCTTGTGAAGGGATTTCTATGAATAGATCCTTTTCTTCCTTCAAAGGGGTACCAGACACTTCAATCTGATGAACGGGAAGCATTCCTCACATCAAAGCGGATCCTGACGCTATTTCTGAGTGGCTTAAAAAGGGTGAGTTCTTTATTATTGCTCGATTATTTCTACCCAAAGGCTGTCAGCCCTTAAAAATTGATGAACTGAAGAATCGTATTTCATATATTTGGGGTTTTTCATCCTGGAAATTTGTCTCACTTGGATGGGGATATTTTCATTTGCTCTTCCCCATGGAAGAAATAAAAGTCCAAGCTTGGAGTTTTGGTTCCATCGCTCTCAACCCAGGGATTGTTCACCTTCGTGAATGGGATAAAAAATCCAATCCTTTTGAGGTTGGTAACACCACCGCACAAACTTGGGTAAGAGTGTATGGGTTGAATTGGATTCTTTGTCACCCCACAATTTTATATGACATTGCTCTGTTAATTGGAATTCCCATCAAAATTGACAAAGAAACAGAAGTGGCTCGATTTGGGCACTATCCCCAGTTTTTTGTTGAGGTCGAATTGGGATCAACCCTAGTTGATAAGGTTATGCTTGAAACTAATGATGACATTATTGAGTTGAAGATCATTTATGAAAAAATATCTAAATTCTGCAAAGACTGTAACATTATAGGTCATGACTTGTCTACATGTAGGCGCTCAATAGTTTGCACCTATTGCTCTTCACGTGGACATGACATGAGAAACTATCCTAAAAATAATAAAGGTAGACAGGTTCAGAAGACTGATTGTAAAGGTGAATATGGGCTTGCCATTTCTGGTGATAAAGAAAAAGCGCAGGGGGCTGTTCTTGAGGGTTTTGTCAATGCTACCATTGATGAGAAGGGTGATCAGTCAGGTACCACACCTAATATCTATGCCTCTACTTCTGAGAATAAGTCGAAGTCTCGGGATTCCATCTTTTCTGAAGAGGGGAACATGCGAAATGTTGATACTATCAATCATGAAGAATGTACTGTTCTGCAACAAATTCAAAGAGCTGACCAAGTGACTAAAGATAACATTCAGAAAGAAGTTGACCATCAACTTAATGATAGGATGGTTGCTACGAGTGTACAAAAGGGTAAGTAAATTTTAGAATCTGACTCTCCAGCCATTTCTAAACCTTCTCATGCTTCTTTAAAACCTATTGTGGATAATGAAGGCTTTCATCTTGTTCTTTAAAATAAGGCAAAGTCTGCAGCTGTGATTGTTATAGGTAAGCACAATCCTTCTGTTGGTCAATATATTGACAATGCCACTGAGTTGCAGGTTAACACACTGGGCTCTCCTGATGAGACTCAGGAGGTCCTCACCCCAGCTACTGCAACAATGGGAGATGCTTCTCCTGGTAAAGGAAAAGAGCGAGATGACATCTCTGATTCTGATATCACTGATGCTGTGACACTTTTAGAAAGACTTCAAGCCCTTCTTTCATGTCGAGGAAGATCAGGAGGTCGGGTTCGGGGTCGCGGAAGAGCCGAATGGAAAGAAATTGAAGAAGAAGTGAGAAATCTAAGTGCTAGATTGGTGAAAAAGATCGGTAAATAGTCTTCTACCATGGGTTTTGCCTTGTTTCATGTTCTCCTTTTGTTACTCTCTTTTGATTGCTTTCTAATAAAAGTGGCACAACCTCCACCTTCTTAAAAAAAATGAGATTATAAAAATTAACAAAAAATATAAATCCTTTCCAATTATTATTGGATGATTTTATTTATTACAAGAGACTTCTTATCTTATAATTTAATGAGTTTTGGTCCTTTTGAAACTTAAAATAAGTTTATAATAAAAAAATACTTTCGAACTTTCCGAAAGAGCCCCTTCTTCCCCTCATAAAAGGACACCAACTCTAACCCATTTGTCAAACCCTCAAGCACCTTGTCTCATCCAACCTCTAACCATATAAGCTCCCAACACCCCTATCTTCCTCCTAGAATCCTTCTCTTAGGCATAAGGAAATTCAAGAAAACCTTTTGGTTCAGACCAAAGGGAGTTACCTGATTTTAAGGTAACATCTTCTCTTATGTTCTTTTTTTATCTTACTTATCCAACACCCTAAAATATTTTTATTCCTTTATTTTATTACAACAACAATATTACCAATATAATAAGTTGTTTTTATGAGATTTATTCTAACTACACATCCACACACCTCCATCTAATGGACATGAACATACCGTTTCAGTGGACGACGAACTACTGCCTTAAGTAACGATGATTATTCAGTTATCTCCTACTGCCTCTGATGGTAGAAATTATAATGTACCTGTATTTATATTTGATATATATTATATTAATATTGTCTCTATACATCTGTATTTTTAATTTATAACATAACATTATGATTTCCATAATGGGTAAATACAATAATTTCATTTGAGGAGTGTGGAATACCGCCCCCTCAAAGTGGTATGCCTCATTCAAGCCGTACGTGGAACATATAAATGATGAATCTAATGAAATTATATATGATATTATACTGGAATTATAATATACCTATGTATCATTAAGTTTTCAATCCATTAAAAACAAAATAGAAATGAAAGTAGAGTTCATGCGTACGTATGACTTACCGTCTCCATAAAGGGTGTATTTCATTTCTTATTTCCAAATGTTATGTACTATTATAAATACATATATATATATATACTAAATATATATGATATATATGATATCTAAATAATTAATATCATTCTGGAGATAATGAAATTTTGAGCACATGGACAATTTTTAATTTTAACAAGTTCATTTTGACAAAAGTACCAAATATAAATAAAACTTTATTAACTTAAATGATTATGTAATTTTTATAACATGGTAATAATTGATATAAAAGGAATAATATACTTTAAAAAGGTTCTGAATAAATTATAAGTTAACATCAGTTTATTATTCAGTAGATTAAAGAATGAATGAGTCAAGTCGGACATAAGGTAAATGACTTTGTCTCAATCTCCTTTCATTGAGGAATATTTTGTTTTATGCACGCCTTTCTTTTATATGGTGTTTAAAAAAAATTGAATTTTTATTTCATTCAAAGGGACTATTTTTCTATGAAACATTTTATTAAATGAAAAAAAAATAATGTTTCTTTTTAAGCGGTGACAATGACCTTTCGACCACCACGAGCATTATTTGATTTTTGGATTCCTCTAAAAGCCGTAGTGTTTTTAAAAGGAAAAAAATACCATATAATATTTTTATATATTCTAGTATTGAAAATGGTTTTGAGAATGGATTGGTTATTTTAATCTCTCGAAATGATATATTGTGATTGAAATGTGGAAATGTTATCTTTCCTTTATGTTTATTTTATGTGTCGTGAATATGTTATGGTTCTTGGATGTTTTTTATGCATACGGGTGGTTCCATGATAATCATTGGGAGGGTGAGATTGATATATCTCTCCAATGCATTGGGTAATGTGATAAAGGTACATGTTAATGTTTCTTCTAAGAGATTTAGGGAAAATACTTTGATGGGTATTCCAAATGTAACTCCATACATAGCTGTGAAAGCTACATCGTATGTATGTTATGGATGCCACAAGTTACCTTTATGATTTATTATTTACATGTGTTATTCATAAAACATATGAATTTGTGTGGTATGTTAAATATTGAAAAGTATTATTTCATTGATTTGTATGTATTTATGGAATAATTTTTTACTTCTTTGTTTTATAACCCTTACTGAGTTTTTTATGCTCACTCTATGTTTTTGAAATGTTTTTCATAGGGTATATGGAAGGGTAAGAGAAAGGAATAATTCAAGAACATTTATATCAAGAAAAGAAATATTTTTTTATTTGAGGATTTTTATTATTGTGAAAAATTTTGGATAGAGTAGAAGTGTATACTTGGTAATTTTTGAAATTTAATGTAATAGTTACAACATAGTTCTCTAAAACTCTTATCCTAAAATGATCCTTAATGATAATTATTACCATAATTCAATAATATGTAATGCTTAAGACTGAGGCATTATAGTTGGTATAACTTTAGAGGTTATGGTGTTATTTACCCATAAGTGACATAACCATAATGGTTAGAATATTATAAATAGTCATAGATATTTTAGATAAATTGAATGGGTTTAAGATAAAATGAATAAGTTTATCTTAGTTTTTTCCCTCCTCATAAGATATTATACGATGATTTTACTCATATACTCGGACTGTCCTTTTTGGTTTTAGTAAATTGCTAGATCTAGCATGCACCAATGTAACAATGGATGTGAAGAAAACTGTGATGGTCTTCTGAATAAGTAACCGAATGAAATGGGAGCATCAATGAGTACTCTTATGGTTATTATCAACCAACAATCTCGAGTCATTATTGACCATCTGAACCATGGTGATTTTTATAAGGCATCATATATGCAAGAAACAAATCCCTACATATGTTCAGGTAATAATCATAAAGTTAAGTATATTCAAAAACTTATTTGTCAAAGATGTGGAAAGAAACATCTAGAAAAATTCTTCAAATTTATGGGAAGATTCTATAGATGTGGAAATGACGGTCATAATGCAAGAACCTGCTATCAAAAAAGGAAGCTTCCACTTGACTCCCAGAAAGGGAAAAAGTGCTTTCCGAGGGATCAATTTAATGTTTTAAATGTGGCGTGCATGGTCATTATATAGGTAGATATACTATAAAGAAGGTTTGGGAATGAGATCAGTAATACTATTCAAATATATGTTTACAAATACCTAATTCCATTCTAATTGAGGATTAAAAAACTGATAATGACCAATGAAATTTATGGATTATTTCTTAGCTTATGTTTTGACAATATTGAACCTTAGGATATGATTCATGATTTTGTTTGTAAGAAATAATAATTATGAAATATGTTGGGAAAGAATGGTTAATGAATCATGAATAACATTGAATGAGTAAGAAGTCTACATATAATGGATTCAAGAGTTATGCATGATTTTAGGAGGACGAAATGCTTAGAATCATTTAGAATCTTATAATGATGAGATTACTTTGGAAAAATGTTCTAGTATTTATAAACATGAAGTTTGATATATGAAAATGTTATTCAAGGAAAAATTATATTTTCTTTTATGGATATAGTTATAAAGAACCATTTTGGTTTATATGATCCTTGAATTTGAGGTAATTATTAGATTATTACTTTTTGTGATGAAAATATGAGGTATGAGATAACATTTATGGTTAAAATATGTTACTACTATTTTTGAGGAATTTATCTACTTTTTTGTAATTTTATAAAATTATATAGTTTTTGAAAAAGTAAAACACGTAGATTGTGTGACAACCCATTGTGTCAGACAAAGCTACAAGAATCGAACCCACATCCAAAGTGCAATTGGGATTTATCACCCACCACTGAACTATGTGAAGTCTCTAGTTATGATGACTATCTATTTTTGGTTACATGATTTTATTGATCAAGAATTAGTTGTTTTTGGGAAATTTTATTTTATCAAAGTGAGGTCCTTAGTGTAGGAAAATTATTTGGTGATTAAGAAATAAAGGTTATTTTGGAATACATTCTCTCTTTTGGGAACACTATATGTTTTAAAAAATTGCATATTATGGGATCTCATTTGTGGAGTAATGGTTGAAATTTGATTTTCAAAGAATCTATATTTTTATTGTGGACATGTAGTAATTTGGGTTATTTATTGAAATGATTAACCTTCCATAGAGAATATGTGATTATGTTAATTACTCTTTAGTATGAGACTTTAAGAGTAGTCTATGTTATTTGGGGTTAAAAGTTAAGATTTAATGTGGAGGACTATGTGATTATATCCTTATGAGTTTTGGGTTTCAATCTTAGTTTGGGTTACATTGAATAATTTTAAGGACAATTGTGTATTGAATGGTATTTATTGATCTTTGGGTACTGTTTGTTGAATTTTGGAGATTAAGTATAGTATTTCTTTTTGTAAAGGATTATCCTTTTTGGGGATTATCTAATCTCATACTAACCATTTTGGTTTTGGTTGATGTCTAAAGATAAGGGAAATATATTGTTCATCTTTTTGGATTATGTGATTCTATAGAAGTTGATTCTAGCACATTAAGTGTAACAAAGTCATCTGGAATACTCATCATTTGGTGAAACAATGACTTTGTGGTAGAAAATAATAAAATGATGAAAATATACTTGAAAAGTAAGTATATTTCCTTATGATCCTACTAAATCTCATAAAAATAATTCATCAATATTATTATAGAAAACCTAAAAAAATGTTCCATGTTTCTTTTCATACTGGTGAATCGAAGACCGTTGAACCTATCACAAGTTTGGGATTTTCAGGTGGTAAACTTTCTCCTAATCTTGTTTTCTATCACTCTCCATCAGAATTTCGAGGTTAGCTTCTCTTCCATATCCACGGTTTCCTACATGAAATTCTAGTGTGGTTTGTCTCTGGGGACCTTTTTAGATCTATTTATTCTTTATAATGTGATAGTTTTATTTACTATTTTTCCGATGTGGGACTTTCAAGGATGTTTCGAAGCCCAATTTTAAAATTGCAAGGACACAATTTCCAAAATGGGGGAAGAATGTAACAGCCGAGGTATTTATAGAACAATAATTTTTGATTTCTATTAATACTTATGAATACAATATTAATTATATGTTAAAGGGGATGCTTTTTCCGATACCATACTCAACACGCAACAACAGATTTCTCCGAAATCTTATATTTCACACAACATTGTGTTATACCAAAAAATAATAATATAACAATATTATTTTAAATAGTAGTTAACACATAGACGTTGTATTGGAGGGAATGAATAGATCTATATACAATATTATTACACATGTTTCTTAAATGTTTTTACATTTATCTAATAAATGTTAGAGACTTAAAATGTGAATTAATCCAATTTTAAGTACAAATGGTCTAATATTCTTTTGAAGGTCGATTTACCTCCTTTGGAAGGAATACCTTTTTAAATCTATTTTTTTCTCTTTTATATGTTATATTTGAAAAAATAATATTTTTCCTTAGAATCGGGACATCAAAATTTACTTTGAATGAAATTTTGGTATTTTTCAGATAATGTTTGTTTTTAATGAATAGTGTAAAATACTGCATTTTAATTCAAAGCTTCCCTTTAATATAATTTATTTATATGGTTAGAATATATTTTTAATTGGTTTAAAAGTTTAATTAGATACATTTTTTACCATGTAATCAATGTTTGGTCATTATAAGTAATTTCAATTTGAAATTGGACATAAAAAAGTGTTAATCTTCTGATAGTTATTATTTCTTAAAAACACGTTTTTTGTTTCGACAATGGGAATTAATTATAAATTAGTTTCTAGAACTTATGTGTTTTGAATTTTGGAAAATGGATTTCATATTTGGAATCACGAGGTCCAAATTGTGTAAATAGTTAAATTTAATTTTTATACATTATGAATATTTACTTCGGTAAATATTTTATTTACCACGATTAAATGCTAAATTAGGTTAATAAAGATAAAAAATAATATTATAATAAGATTAAATTACCCTTACACTTGTCCTAACACTATTTTAGGATATTTTCTCATCCAAGGTCATCCTTGGGTCGTCTTTGGGACCTCATGGAGCTACATGGGAGTAATAATGACACTCTATATTAATTAATTTAACGTAAAGACAAAAATGACATAAACATATATCTTTTAGGAAAAGAATTTTTATATGGAGTTATATAAGTTATCTATTCGACTATAAATATTCATTTTAAAGATAAAAATATTTCCTACATCATGTTATTTTGTTTATAATTTTTTGACATCAAATAAATAAAATTATTTTTGTCAAAATGTTGAAGCAACGATTACCTTATTAATGAATGATTTAAATAAATGAGATTATAAAAATTAAAAAATATCTAAACCCTATCCAATTTTTATTGGAATATTTTATTTCTAGAAATATTCATCTTATATTTGTATTTATTGCGTTTTGGACCTTTTGAAACATAAAATAATTTTATAATAAAAAAATAGTTTCAAATTGTCCTATAGAGCCCCTCCTCACCCTTTAAAAAGGTCACCACCTCTAACCCATTTCTGACACCTCTAAAGCCCCTTTTCTCATCAAAACATTGCCCATATAAGCTTAAAACACCCCTATATTACTCCTAGACTCCTTAACCTTGGAAAAGTCAATTCAAGAAAATCTTTTCATTCAAACCAAAGGATGTTACCCGATTTAAATGTTACGTCTTCTCTTAAGTTCTATTCTTTTATTTCACTTTTCCAACCCCATAAACACTTTTTATTAATTCATTTTATAAAAAAACCAATATCCTAAATATACTAGGTTATTTTATAAGAAGGATTATAATTACACAACCAAATACCTCCATCTAATGGATACAAATATGTTGTTTCTGTGGACGGTGAACTATGCCTCACGAAACGATGATTATTCAATTTTATCCTACCGCCTCTTATGGTGGAAATTATGTTGGAAATATATTTATATGTGATATATATTATATTAATATTGTATCTATCCTTAGGTATTTTTCATTTATATCATACCTTAATGGTTTCCATAATGGGTTAATACGATAATTTCATTTGAGGAAGGGCGGAATACCACACCCTCAAAGTGATATGACTCATTCATGCCATATGTAGAACTTATAAAGGATGGTGTTAACGAAATGATATATGATACTACATTGGAAAAATAATATACCTATGTATCATTATGTATTAATTCCATTAAAATGGAAATATAAATGAAAGTTTCATTCATGCGTACATACGACTTACCGTCTCCATGAACAATGCATTTCATTTTTTATCTCCAAATGTTATGTACTGTTATAAATAAAGACATATATATACTGAATATATATAATATATATGATATCTAAATAATTAATATACATATATAGATATTTTACTTTTAAACACATGGACAATTTTTTATTTTAAAAAGTTCATTTTTACTCAAGTACCAAATATAAAAAAATAGCCGTTATTAACATAAATGATTATGTAATTTTTATAATGTGGTAATAACTGATATAAAAGGAATAATAAACTTGAAAAAGGTTATGAAGCAAGTATATATTAGCATTAGTATATTATTCATGAGATTAATGAACGAACGAGTCAAGTCGGACATGAGGTAAGGGACTTCGTCTCAATCTCCTTTCATTGAAGAATATTTTGTTTTATATATGAATTTATTTTATATGGTATATAAACACCTTTGATTTTCATTTCATTCAAAGGTAATATTTTTCTAAATTGATTTTTATTAAATAAAAAAGTAATGTTTCTTTTTAAGTAGTGACATTGATCATTTCTCCACCATGAGTATTATTTGAAATCTGGATTTCTCAGCAAAATGTAGTGTTTTTAAAAGGAAAATAAATACCATATAATTTTTTATGTATTTTTCTATGGAGAATGGTGTTGAGAATGGATTTATTATTTCAATATCTTGAAATGATAAATAGTGATTGAAATGTGTAAATGTTATCTTTCCTTTATATTTGTTTTATGTGTCATGAATATGTTATGGTTCATGGGCATTATTTATGCATACGGGTGGCTCCGTGATAAACCTAGGGCAGGTGAGCCCTAGATCACTCTCCAATGCATTTGGAAACATGATAGAGGTAAACATTATTGTTTCTCCTATGATATTTTGGGAATATACTGTGATGGGTATTCCAAATGTAATTCCCTACATAACTGTGAAAGCTACAATGTAAGTATGTTATGGAAGCCACAAGTTACCTATATGATTTATTATTTCATGTGTTATTCATAAAACTTATAATTTTTTGTGGTATGTGAAAAATTGAAAAAGTATTATTTCATTGATTTTTATTTATTTATGGACTAATGTTTTATTTCCTTGTATTATAACCCTTAGTGAGCTTTTTATGCTCATCCCAGGTTTTTGAAATGTTTTTCATAGGGTATAAGGAAGGGTAAGAGAAAGGAAGAATTCAAGAAGATTTATATCAATAAAAGAACTATTGTTTTATTTAAGGATTTTTATTATTGTGAAAAATGTTGGATAGAGTAGAATTGTCTATTTGTAATTTTTGAAATGTAATGTAATAGTTATGACCTATTTCTCTAAAACATTAAATCTGAAAAGATCGTCAATGTGAATTATTTACTTAGTTCAATATTATGTAATGTTTAAGGATGGGGCATTACAATATATGCTAAGATAAATTCCCATTTTCATTGCAAACCATTATGAAGTATATGAAAATAATGATATCCCAAAAGAAATGAAGTTTATGAATTTCATATTTTCAATTCATAAATTTCAATTTATGGTAAGTGTTACACAATTTTTATAATTATACATTTTGATTTTAAATTCATAATTTTATGAGCTAATCATGTATGTGACATTGTTTAGAAATGGAGAATTGATGGAAGAAGTTGGTTAATACTCATGGACAATGTAGAGATTACCCTAGTAAGAAATATAATATAGTTCTTATTGTAAATAATAAGATCATGAATATATTAGGGAAGATAAATTAGCTTATAAAAACAAACATTAATGGTTGGATAAATATATTCCAAAATGTTATTCTGTTATGTTGGATAACTTTGTGTGAGATAAACCCCCCTCATTTGATGGAACTACTAATATAATGGTAGTTAAGAAATTGATTATGCCTCTAGAGAATATTTTTATAGAATTGGGATGTAATGGGTCTTAAAAGGTTACACGTGTAGTGTATTTTCTAAATTGGGTTGTTGAGATTTTGCAATCATCAGTCCCAAATAAATTGTAGATAGAGAAAATATAACTCATGGAATGTAAAGACTTTACAGATACATTCTAAAAAAATTCCCCTCATAGGAAACAAACTGAAATTAATAGATAGTTCCTCATATTAATGAAAAATGGAAGAAGATTTTATTATTTAGTATGATTCTATCTTTACTTGTTTATCCATGCATGTTATATATTGAATACACATCACAGAGTGTATGATTGACCATTTGCTGGAAAGGCTTAATCCAAGTCTCCAAAGGGAACATGCCTCTCAACGAATTTTTCATATGATGAAAGATTTTTAATTCCATAAATATAGTGAATGAATAATCTCTATCCAACATGTTCAAGGAAAATTAATAAAATAATAGGTTGAATATACACTATGAAAATGGAAATTCAATAATAGAATAATGAAACATCCACCTTGCGAGAACGGTGGAAAGAATCATCATTTTAAATGATAGAATGGATTAGGAGTTTATTATTAGTGTTTAGATTAGGGTCATTAGGATAAAGAATACAATTTTAAGAAAGAAAAAAACTCACAATTTAGTGTTTCAACTACAGGGAGACAAGAAAATACACAAATGAATGTCCCAACGGTTAATGGAATATACCACAAAAAAGGCCAAGGGGGGAAGACCTAGATTATACAATCACTATATATTAAGTGGAAGTGTCCATTACTGTTGAGGTATGTATATTAATCCTATCTTAAAATTTTTATCATTATTTATTTTATTCAGTATCCTCACAGTGTTTTTTCTTCCATGTTTTCTATTAAAATAAAATATTTCCCTAGCAATTTAGGAAGTCAGTTTTCAGTCAAAACTCCTAGTGGATGTATCACTCCCACAAGGATGTGTCATTTAGTCCCCATTATGACACATAAATGTGCTTTATTTTCTAATGATATTATCATACCCATGGTATAATTTCATATAATCCTTTATATGATTTAGTTTTATAAATATGATCCAATAATTTATTATAATAAAAAAGAAATTATTATTCATTATGAAGATGTATAATTCCATATCTTGGTAGCAGAGACATTATCATCTCAGAAAAGTCAAGTTCCACCCATGATAGCAATACTGAACAAGATTCTTAGGTAAGAATAGATGACACAATCTCGATATAGAGAAAATATATTTAATTTGAGGATTTACCCATTTTATAGTTATACTTTTATATATTTCCCAGGTAATTACTTGGACACCACCAAAGTGTTAAGTTGTGTTTTCCATTGATTTAATCCTTGATGTAAGACCAATATCAATGACCAACTATAGAATGGACACTATGTAATTTGTAGAGTTGAATAAATGATAATAGGAGTTGGGTGATAAATTTTTTTTTGACACTTTTGTTCACCATGGGGAGCCCTTGTTCTCTCCATTAAGAAGAAATATAGATCCATGGGACCGAGCATTGATTATAGGGAAATAATTGTAGTTAAGATAAAGAACAGTTATCCTCTACCTAATATTGATGTCTTGTTAGATCAAATTCATGTAGACCAATATTTTTAAAATATTGTACGTAATTTTGGATATCATCTGTTGTGAGTAAAGAAGGAAGGAATTCCAAAGACATATTTTTGAATAAGGTACAGATATTATGAGCTAAAGTAATTCCATTTGGATTGACTAATTTATCCCATATTTTCATGGATGTAATGAATATAGTTTTCACATAATATCTTCTTGACATTGTTATGGTATTCATTTATGACATTTTGGGGTATTCGAAAAGAAACGAGGACCATGACAATCACTTACAGATTATTCATTAGGCTCTTATAAAGAAACAATTATATGTGAAATTTAGTAAGTGTGATTTGTTGATTTAATGAGTTTCTTTTATTGGATATATTTTCTATAGGGATGGAATCTCATTTGACCCTATGAAGATAATGGTAGTCAGATAATGGCCTACACCAATGAACATAATTGAGGTACATAGTTTCTTTTTTTGACATCTTACTATTAGAGATTTATTTATATTTTTTCCTAATTGGATAACCCGTTAAACAAGATTACATTTAAAGTGGGTAAGTTGGTTTGGATAAAGGAAGATGAAGAATGTTTTGATGAACTGAATATGAGACCGTGGAAAGATTTGATTTAGAATCTACTATCTAAAAATGGTGGGCTTATGATAAATGGTGATGTTTCAAATAAGGGGCATGGATATGTATTAAGGAAAAATGATAAAGTTATTAAATTTTCATCAATTAAATTGACGAATAACGGGCAGAACCATCCAACCTAGGATCTTTAGTTAGAAGTGGTATATTTTTGTTTTTGATATATGGAGATATTATCTACATAGTGAAACATGTGAGATATATATAGACCGTAATATACTATAATTAAAGTTTTCATTAGAAGTTATCAATACCAGACAAAGGAGATGGATCGAGATACTCAAGTATTATGATTTCACAATGCACTACCACCTGGGGATTGAAAACAAGGAAGAATATGTATTGAGTAGGAATGGTCACAATGTTGTAAACCAAATGATAATTTGGAGAGATCGTATATTCATGGATATAGTAAAGATGGATATGGGGATTATTAAAGAAGGACTGACATAACATTTTTTTCAAATGATTTAAAAACCATGTTTATTAGAATAGATAAAAAGTTATCAATATAATGATGAGATTTTTTAAAGAAAAATAAAGCATTGAATGATGTGAAATTATATGATATCATTTGCAAAGATGGTGTTCTATAATTTGGAATGAAATTTTGTGTTCCAAATCTGCCAAATATAAAAAGGGGATTTCTGGATTATTCTCATAGATCAAACATCTCTATAAACATAAGTTTCACAAATATGTATAGGTATTTTATAGAACAGTTTTTGTGGGTTAACCAAAAGTGGGAAATAATAGATTATGTGTCCATTTGTTTGGTTTTTCAATAATTGAAATTTAAAATACAAAATAATTTACTATTCCTAAAACCCCATCATATTCTTATGTGTAAATGGGATGAAATTACTATGGACATTGTCATGAGACAACCAATGACTCCTAGAATGAATGATATAATATGGGTTATCATTGATCACCTAACCAAATATTCACATTTTCTCTCTATATAATAAGATTAACTTTTTGATAACCTCGTAAGGATCTATATTAATGAAGTTATAAGAATTTAAGGTGAACCTATTTTGGTCAAGTTTTATTATGATCCCCATTTTAAATCTAAATTCTGGAAGAATCATTAGATGGATCTTGATACCGAGCTACATTTGAGTAGTTCTTACCATCCTCAAAGTGATAGACTGTCCTAAAGGACTATTAAAAATATTTAAGACATCTTGAGGTCATGATAACTTGAAATTCAAGGTATTTGAGATTAGTATTTATGTTTGGAAGAGTTTGGATATAAAAATATTTTCCATTAAATATTTCAAATAGAATTGTATGATGTATTATATAGAAAGACATTTCATACTCCATCTAGTTGATATGAAGTTTGTGAAAATAAATATGTAGTCCAAGAACTTGTGGAAGAGACAGAAAAAATGTAAACATTTTATTATGATCATATTAATGAAAATAAAAGTTGGAAAAATATGGTTTTCTACTAATTAGAGGAAATATATGGAATTCTTAGTGGGATTTCATGTTTTATTGGAATTATCTCAACGGAAGAGTATTATATGGTTTAGTAAGAAGGAAAATAGAGCCTTAGGAACATCATACCCCTTGAAGTATTTCATTCAAAAACATTTACATTATATTATATTAATATTCATTTTATATCATTATTATACCTGCCAGAACCATAAAGTTTTATTATCTTTAAAAACATGGATAAATAAAAAACTAGTAAAAACAAGATATATATCATCTCCCACTAAACTCTTCATAACTAGAATCATTATTAGACACATTGTAACACACAGAGTTTCTATGAACCCTTTTTAGAAAAAATTAATTTATTTAATGTGTTGAATTTTTTATATTCACCAATTAAAACTTTACTTATAATCTATACCATGTTACGCTTGTGCTACATACAATACTGACTTGTTTTGCATTACATGAAACACTTAGTTTTCACGAAACTGCATTTTATTATTATAAGTATTTGAATGAGATAGTCATAAAATAGATGTTAATATAGTTATATGAGTAGTAATAAAAACTTTTAAAATATTATTTATATTGATTTTATATAAATAACACATATTAATAATAATATATACAATTGTTAGTAATGCCTTTATATGATTGAAAATACTATTTTCTTAAAAGAACTATTTTTATATCCTTTTCTGAATAGAAATAAAATTAATTTTAGAAAATTTTAGAAATTTAATTTTATAAAAAAAAACTATTTTTGAATTGATATAGTCAAAATTATATTGTAGTGAATTTTATGGGTTTTTATCAAAACCAACATTTTTGTATAAATAGTGAAAAATACTAAATTTTAATTCAAATTAGCTTATTCATATAAGTAATTTATATAGTAAAATTATATTTTAATTTTGTTTTAATGATTAATGATAATAATTTCTCATAAATTTATCCAATTTATATCATTGTAACCAATTTCAATTTAAAATCGGATATAAAAACTTTCCAAGCTTTAAATCATTTTAACATAAAAACATGCTCTCATTACCTGTCAGTGGGATTAAATTTAAATTAATTTATAACACTTTTGTGATTGGAATTTAGAAAATTGTATTAAATATTTTTAACAATAATAATTTATAACATCAAATAATATCAACTTTTTTTTCACCAAAAATAATAGTGAAAGTGATTAAAATTAATTACAAAGATTAAGATTAAAATTAGCCTAACAAAGGACTAAACAACAAGCATAAGTCCCTAAATGATATAGAATATTTTTAAAAATCCACTATATATCCATATTTATACCCTATAATACCATGGATTGTATTTTGACAATTATTCGAGAAACTTGTCATTGTAAAAATGGGGATGGAATACCCTTTTGGAAAATCTACATGAACACCACTCCTCACTCACCCCTCCCACTTATTCACACTTCTAATGTTTTTATCACCTAAAACTAATAAAATAAGCTACAAATATCATTTAAATAATACTAGGATCCTCCTTTTTTCATAAATCCTCCCACCGAATCCCTTTATTGTAAATCAAAAGAAGTTACCCAAAGAAGATGTAACATCATTCTCCAAGCTCTTTTGTATTATTTTTATTATCCACACCGTAAATTCTTATTATTATTGGATTATAAAATTACCTAATAATACATAATATATAGATATGTTTTTATTAAAAAAAATTCACATATACTTACACATACTTCCATCTAATGGATAAAAAACTTATAGTTATTGTGTACGACAAACTACCGCCTCATGAAACGATATTTTTAATTTTTTGCTTTACCACCTTTCTTGAACATGAATTATGATGAAAAATATAATTTTAGATGATATATATGATATTTATAAAATATATATTATTATATAATTTTTATATAATACATGCTTTCATGTTTCTATTTTTTGTAAATATGATAATTTCGTTTGGGGAGGTCTGGAGTACCGCCTCCTAAAAGCGATGTGATTCATTCACCCTCTACCTGGAATGTATTATAGATGAGATTAGTATATTTATGTGATATATATGAAATAATAACTCTACTTTATTTTATATATATATATATATATATCATTTAGTTTCTTTATTTCTATAGTAAAATTAAAAGAAAATAATGTTCATGCATACGTACGACCTACCATCTCGATGAACTGTGTATTCCATTTAATATTTCTAAATTTTATTGATCTTTATAAATAAATATGTACTAAATATAAATGATATTTATATATTGTTTTAAATTATTGAATTCATGATATAAGTATGAGGAAAAAATATAACAAATTAAGACACATGCGAAAAACAAAAAGGTTATTACCCAAAACATATCCATGACATAAAAGTGTTAAAAAATGGTAATATAAAGACATATATTGTATTAGATATAAAAATATAGTTATGTAAATGAAGTATAATAAACTTATTTTAATTATATAGGAGGTTTGTATTCATACAACATAATTAAAGACATAAAGTAAGGGGATTTCTAGTCTCACATATATTTATGTGATATTTATGCCTTATTCTCCACTGATTTATTTTCAGTGGTGCATATACTATCCATAAATATATTTTATGATTATTATAATAAAATACATGGGTATTTAAATATACATTTTTTGATATATCTTTTTTTGGTTTATGTTTCAAAAGTTACCAAATTGGAAAGATAATATTGTCTCAATTTTCCTTTTTTGAGACACATGCCATGAATTTCAAACATATTTACAAAATTTTTTATAAATATGATTTTTTATGCTCATTTGGAAGGTAAAATGTTTCTAAAATTTTTATATGTTTTTTAAATAATCATTTATATGCTTTCAAAGTGTTTCAAACGAAATGTCTTTCAAAACATTTTTATGATTTCATTATAAGTTCTCAAAGTGTTTTCGAAGAAATGGTTTAATTTTTTTTTCAATATTTATTTATATGTTTTGAATGTGTATTCAATGAAATGGGTCTAAAAATATTTTCAATAATTATTTTTAATTTTTTAATGTTTATTCAAATAGAGGATTTTGAAGATGTTTTCAAGTTTTATTTATAAGTCTTTATTTTTTATTTTCAAATAAAATGTTTTAAAAAAGTTTTTATTTTTTAAAATATATTTTCAATGAAGAATGAATAAATTCTCAAGATTTTTTTAAAAATATATTTCTCAATTATTTTCCATCTCACAAGAGATATTTTAGTGTTACTCATAAAATTATGGGGAAGTGATCCAATGCTTCCATTCATATTATTTCTCTAAATGGGTTGCGTTTTAATGAGGTTATGTTTATGGAACCCATTTCTATTTCACGAGTTATATGCTTTTGAAAACCACTTATATTCATAGGTTTTATGTTTACGGAAACCTCTTATTTTCACTGGTTATTATTTTAATGAAATGATTATTAATCATATCTCTTTTCTATTGGTTAGTTTATTATTACATATTTATGACACCCATTTAATTTCATGGGTTATGATACAACTGTTTTTGAATATTGAGAACATGTATGTATGATTTATTTATGAGATGGGTGTGATATTTATCTCCCTGAAATGCACTGGGAAAATATTTATACCTCATGAGACAATTATGCGGTTTAAGATGAGGAGATTGATCCACTATGGAAGGTGGGGAAACCCTATCTACTATGAGAAGATAAGGAAACCCAATGCACAATAGAAATATCGGGAAACCAATCCATTGTATGAATATGGGGAAACCCTATCCACTATGAAAAGATAGAAAAATCCATTCCCTAACTAGGAAATTACTATGACTAGGGATGGTGGTGTGTCCCTCCCAGTAGGTGTAGTCTCTTATAAGTTCCCTGATACGTTCTAGCAATGTGTCTGGACTTATAGTTAACAGTATTACATGTTTATGTGTTTGTTGAAATTCCATGTATTATTACTATATTTTACATTCATGGATTATGTTTTTGATTCCCATATGATTCATGTCTTATGAGCTGACAAAATCTGTTACATGATTTAGGTTTATGATCCTTGATATGCTGGTTATGATCTTCTACTATTTTGATCAAGTTATCATACCCATATGATTGTGTTTATGCTTAAATTTTCTTATTGGTTACCCTTAATAAGAATCCAAGATCAAGCATTTTTAAGGTTTCTTCTACAGATTATTAATACATGTATTACATATGATGTGTATGGGTAGGGTACTTTTCCTAAAGAACCTAGTGGGAGATAATTTAGCTGACTAATGTACATGTGTTTATGTTTCAATGTTTCCAAAGGCACTAGGATAATATGGTCTTTGGCTTTTTATTTGAGTAATGTAATACGTATTCAGAAAAAGTGATGCAATGTTTATGTATGAAAATAAAGGGTAACTATAGTTGGTATCATAACAAAATTATTGTCTACCATTGGAAACTAGGATGATAAAACCTTATTGATAAATCTAAGTACATGTGTAAGGATAAGTATAAGGGTAAGTAAAAGTATACGAAAATGTCCTCAAATTTTGGTAAATGATAGAGTGGGTGGTTTCTTAGCAATATCACCCTATATAAATACAAAAATTTGATGTGGTTTTGGGAAATATATATCTAAGAGTGACAACTTCAACAAGGTTCGTCGGGCTTGACTCAAGTGTATCCAGGTACATGACAATAGGCCTAACTCATCACCTAGTATGACACTCCCAAGAGATATGATTTAGGAATTCCCCAAATCATAATGATACATCATTATGGAATTAAAAATAAGTTATCTATGAATAACCTAGGATAAACCTTGGGTGTCTTAAATTAAGTAAGGTGTCATAATTAAGAAATTTCGTAGGTGGTTCTTCATGATTATGTGGTTCCTATCTATGAAAAATATTTCTTACTCTCTGATTTTGGTTTTATTAAATACCTAGGATGTGAAGGAACTACATGAATGGTGAATAATATAGAAAATGAAACAATTTTTCTATTGAGCATCCAATTACTATGGTATCTGGAATGAAAAACCAAATTTCTAGGCTCAAACATATTTCTCAAGCTATGAATCATTCTGAGCTTCCAAAGGAAAAAATTCAAGAACACCATTCTATTGAGTCCTTCATTAGGAACCATCAACATTATTTCAGTAGGACTTCTGATCAAATTGATGTTGAAAAACGGTTCCATTCAACGGAAAATATATTCTTTATTATCTTGTGTTCAAATCATGAGAAATTAATTATAACTATTTTCCCGTTGGAAGGTGAATCAGACCTGTGGTGGGAAATAATCAATAATATGAGGAATCACGATGAAATTGAACCCATGGATTAGTATGAGTTTAAGAATGTCTTCATCAATAAGTATTTTTCTCATGTTCTTTTTAAGAATATAGAAAAGGTGTTCCTTGATTGAAGAAAAATGATGATGAATCTGTCGGTACCTACGAGGCTAATGTCTCAAGACATGTGAGGTCCACTTATGTTATTATCATATAATCCAAAAGTAAATTTAATAAGTTCTTTAGTAGTTTAAATCCAAGTCTCATAAGGGAGTTTACCATAATAAACTTTAGTAGCTATGAAGAGATTTTGTTTTGTGAAATCAAAGTCGAAATAGAGGTTGGAGTTACATATCAATATCATAGTTTTAACAATAAAATGAAGATATATTTCAAATTAAAATATAAAAACTAGGATGATAAGAATATGAGACTTCCTTTATGATCCATGTGTGGAAATAGGCATGGAAGTAATTGTGTTATGGGGTCTAATAATGGTTTTATGTGTGGAATGGAGTCCATCAAGAAATTGATTACCGAACTGATGGGAAGAAGTTGGCCAATAATAAAAATAGAGGAAAATGAAAAATAAAACATCTCCCACACTTTAGTGCTTTAACTATAAGTATGATATGAATTATTCTATCTATTACATAAATGTAAGTTTTAGTGATGATGATCAGAATCAAAAACCTCTTAATCATAAGGAAATGTGGGAATCTCATATAATCACTATTTATGACGAGGGTTGCGATAATGATGTAGTGAAATGTACACATACCATCCACTCTAGAACTTCGAATGTGTTATTTGATTGTGGGCCTACCCAATATTTCATATATAAAGAATTTTTTAAGGGTATTATGATTCCACAAAAACAATTATATGTTGAATTGGTAGCACAAAGCCCTAATGGAATTATGACTACATCTCAAATCTATGATTCCTCTCTAATTGATGTTTGGGGGAATTTAATTCCAAAAAATCATATCATTATTCCTCTAGTCAAATTTGACTTCATCTTAGACATGGATGGGATTTCTATGAATAAATCCCACATAAATTCTCGATAAAAGGAAGTTACATTTGATATTTCAAACCAAAATCCGATTGTTTATCAATGTGATGATAAGTATCTACTTCATTTGAAGAATAAATCCAGATTATGGTTATTAATTTCCATTCAGAAGGCATGTTTGTATCAAATGGTTGGGGATAAATACGACATTAATAACATGCATATTGTTTGTGAATTTTTGGATGTGTTCCAAGAAGAGTTTCCTAGTCTTCCTCAAAAAATGTCAATTTTAGTTCTAAATAGAACTTGTGATTGGTTCCAATCGATTTTTAAAGGCTCCCTATAGAATGGACCCAATTGAGTTGCAATAACCGAAGAAACAACTCTATGAAAATGTTTATATGGTATTAATTCAGCCAAGTGTGTCACATTATGGTGAACCTATTATATTTTTGAAAAAAAAATATGGATCAATGTGAAAATACATGAATTATTGGGTGTTGAACTAGATCACAATCAAAGAAGTGTATCTTATTCCCTGTACTGAGGACTTATTTGATCAACTGAGAAGAGCTCAATAATTTTCCAAAATTGATCTTTGTTATAGATATCATCAATTTTGGGTGAAGAGCGAGGATATACCCAAGAAGATATTCTGTACAAAGTATGGAAACTATTAAAATAATTTTATTTCTTTTTTTCTTTCTAATTCCCTAGATATCTTTATGGATTTGATGGATATATTCTTTAGGGATTACCTCGATCAGTCTGCGGCAGTCTTTATAGATGATATTATTATCTATTCCTTGAATTAGGAAGAGCATGAATATAACTTGAGAATTATTCTAAAGACCTTATGGAAGGAAAAAATATATGAAAAATTCAAATCATGTGAATTTTGGCTCCACAATGTTTCATTTTTTGGTTACATAATCTCAAGAGTTGGTATAACAGTATATCCATCAAAGACAGAGGCTATTGAATGTTGGTCTATACTGACCAAGGTATATGTGATCCATAGTTTTCTTGAATTAGATGGATATTATCAAAGTCTTATGATAAATTTTAAAAAATTACCATATATTCAGACTGAGTTATCTCAAAATGGTTCCATGTTCTTCTAGATAGATGAATGTGTGGAAAGTTTCAAGGCACTAAATAGGTGGTTGTTTAGCACACGAATGCTTACATTACCCTCCAGTAGAGATGGGATTGTAATCTATAGAGATTTATCCAATAATGGATTAGGATGTGTTCTTTTTAAAAATAACATTTTTATATATTATGCCCTATGATAGTTGAATATCCATAAGAAAAAATTCTCAACTCATGATTTGGAGTTAGCAACAGTTAGTTTTGCATTAGCAAAATGGAGTAATTACCTTTATAGATAAAAGTGTGATATATTTATATATATATATATAATGATGATAAAAGTATAAAATATATATTCACGTAGAAAGAGTTTAATATACTCAAAATAATATGGTTAGAGATGGAAAATGATTATTACTACTCAATATGTTACCACCCTAGGGAAGTGAACAAGGTGGTCGATGCATTGAGTCAAAAGAATCATACTAGTTTATCCATGATGAGGATGACATCTAAAGACTAAAAATTTTATCAATGAAATTTCTCCCTTCTTATAGTAATTTCATATATAGTATAAATCAGATAAAATCACTTAGAGACCATAGTAAAATCTTTACAAATGAATAACTAATGAAATATGATGTATTTCTAGAAATTAGGGAACCAATACCAATGAAATAGTAACGTGACCTGAATAATAGTAATTTGAATATTTTGAATTGTAAATTAGAAAAATCAATATTAGACTAACCCATGAAAACATAAATAAAGTTTTTCATGCTATAAGAAAAAATAAGATGTAATTATATCATAATATAAGTAAGAAAATATTTTAAAAATTTGTAATTATGTATTGATATTTTTATAAGTTATAAATTTTTAATTTCAATTTTATGATTAATTTTATAATTTAAATGGAAATTTATTTTCATAAAATATATTATTAAATTAATATTTTTATGTCTTATGTTTTTTTTGATAATTTTATGAGACATTAAATAATTTTTCAAAGTGTTACAAATCATTTACAATTTCAAAATATGTATTTTCCATGTAAATGATGATTTCATCTATAAATTAATTTAATCACATTTAAGAAAACATTTTTATAAAATGGATTTCATTTTTGGAATCTAAATTTCAAAAAATGGCTGGGGTGATTTTTTGGGTTTTTCCTTGAATACTTGAATTTTTGAGGAATTGTAAAATGCTCTAATTTTTTATAAATGCTAAATACATGCATTTTCGAGTCATTATTTATGTAATGTTAATGTAAGCAAATTAATCTCGAACCATAATTATTTATTTTAATAAATATATTGACAATTTTCAAACTATTCAAGTATGAAGCCAAAATAAAAAATAAACGAATATAATATTGAGAAAACACCCCTCTCATCCACTATAAATACAACCCTTAACACCCTCTTCTCCTCAAACCTCTAAAAATTTTATCATTACATAAATTCTTCCCAATACTCATAAATATACCCTCCTTCAAGTCCATGATCTCTTGGTCTCACCAAAATACCATGCCTTGGGGCCTTGAGGAGGATCTCATGATGAGAATTCAAGAGGTAAGGCCTCTCCCTTTTTCTTTTACTTTCCTTTAAATTTAATTTTTTCTATTATTCTATACTCATATACCTTTATCCAAATGGAATGATAACTCGATTATTTTACATATACTAGAATTATATCATGTTAATAGAAGATCCAATATTAAACTCCTCCTTCTCTCTCTTTTATCTTAAAAATTAAATCGTCGCCTATGATGTGTAAATTTAACAACATCAAGGGTGATGGATTATTCTTCTTAAACATATTCAAATAAGATAATAAGTCCATTAAATGGTTTATAACATATTATATAGTGTATTTTATATCCCTTTTTGTGTTTTTTAAATAACTTATACTCATAATAATAAATGATATAACAAAACGAGTTTGTTTTGTTTGAAAAAACTGCTAAAATTAACCTAAAATGATCATTATTAACTGTTATATAATGAATCATCCTCATGTTATATAAAAAAATCCTTTTTAAAATAATTTATTCTTCTATAGGATCATTAATAAAATATAATAATAATTTTTTATGTTCATACACATTTTAAAGGAACTTCCATTCACGTATACAAACAAACCGATCATGAAAACTATTAAAACAAACACTCCCAAACGATGAAATTAAACCATATAACTCATCCAAATACCAAAAAAGAACTTAATAAAACCATAATGAATTATATTAACGTATAAAATGTTCTTAAAGTTTTAATTATTGTTTCTAAATTGATTATACAAGACATTAAATGGAAGAATGCATTCAGACAAAACTTAAGTGAATTCTCAAACCTAATCATCTTTTTTTGTGTCTTTCCTCTTTCACCCAATTTTAACTATTTATATTCATTTAATATCATTTATTCATAGTTCTATTAATTTTTTTGGTATATAAATATTTTCTAATTGATATTATGACAAACACAATGTTTTTTAAAAGAACTCTTTAAAAATACACAAACTTCTTGAGATTGTTTCTTCTTCAATCAAAGTGGATGATTATTATATCATGTATGTATTCCCTATTTATTTTGGGAATAATATTTTTAGAAATATATGATTTATGAAATGATACCCATTCATTTCTATGGGTTTTTTTGTATCCCAGATTGATAAATGATCTTTGTGGCATGAATGATAATGTAAATGTTATGATGGGATGAGTTCTCTCAGAATTATTTAGTGAAAAGTAAATAATAAGATGTGATGGGTGTGCTAGAAATTATATAGTTCAATAATGAATTGGGTAATATGATTTAACTCAGGAGAAAATTGTAATATGCATGAACAAGATGCTAGATTTTTTGAAAACTATGTGTGCTAGTTGACTCTTAAGACATGATGTTTCATTTTTTAATCATTGAGATATTCCAGACCTTTTCTTAATTATTCGTCTCCTTATTATAATACTATAGATACTTTATGATGAAAATTATTAGGCTCATATAATGTATTATTGTTTCATGATCTTATCTATT
The DNA here is from genome assembly GCA_963277665.1 of Viscum album. Classification (NCBI taxonomy): domain Eukaryota; kingdom Viridiplantae; phylum Streptophyta; class Magnoliopsida; order Santalales; family Viscaceae; genus Viscum; species Viscum album. The sequence goes on along the minus strand of OY728136.1, from coordinate 1,936,591,266 downwards.
CTCTTACTGGGATTTTTTTCTCACCCCTTTTTGATGTATATCCTTTGGTGACTACAAGTACCAAGGAGAATAGGTGGGACAATAGGAAGCTAGAGAAAAGGCAATTAAATAAATGTTTATGTTTATTTTGTCGAATTAATTTGTGGTCCAAGATTTTGTAAGAGACTAAACCTTTGGATCCTCATTGTGTAATTTTTTTTTGTTTTTTATCATTAAAATAATGTAGCAGTAATGTAAGAAAAAGTAGGGACGCTATAGTTGGTTTCATATGTTGGTTTAGTTAATTGGGGAATTAGGATTAGAGAACCTAAGTGAATACCTTCAGTGTGAAAATAAGTGTATGAAATAAACAAGGATATTTTTTAAGCATACCAATTCTGTAATATATTCTTTTAGAGTTAATTTTACAAATAGATAGATTATTGATGATTTGTTGACTTATGTTTAGTTCTATCCTTTTTTATTATTGAAAATGGTGGGAATTGGGATAAATGACGCCATAACCTTATGTGATGGATAGTGGAATGAATTCCCAAATGACATCCCCAATTAATTTGGATGTGGACTTTAAAACTTTATGTTGATTCTTACCTAGATATCTGAGGTTATGAACAATAACCTGAATAATGTAGAACAACCTCCTTCCCGAAGGAGTGAGAAACTGGCAGTCAAGAATAGTATAAGACAACATCCACTAACATTTTTTAGATCAGTCGATCCACTAGTCATGGAGTAGGGGGTCAATTAAATGGAGAATATCCTTTTTATGATTCACTATTCTGAGGCGATGAAGGTGACTCTAGCTGTTTATCATCTATATGGATAGGCCTATCAGTAGTGGGATTTGATTTATAACACCATGCCAAGGTGTGAAATTGAATAGATGGAGTGGGAAGACATTAAAATAATATTTCTTAATAAGTACTTACCTTAAAATATTCATACAAAGATGGTGACAGAATTCGTAGTGCTGAGGAAAATGTAAGGTGACTGTATCATGTATGACAAAGAAAATTTCACAAGTCTTGCAAGGTAAACTTAGGGTTTTGTTATCAATAATGATATATTAATTGATATATTCTTTGATGGTTTAAAACAAGACATTATAAAGGATCTTACAATTAGGGACTTTGGGAGTTATGAAGAAGATGTTCGATGTTCTTTCAATGTGGAGATGGTGTTTGAAGAATGGTCCCATGTGTATGGTGATAAGAAACGAAAGATAGAGTTTCATGCCTGAAGATATGATGAGAGAGGTGGAAAGAAAACTAAACCTCCCACTTGTCAAAAATGTGGAATAAGTATCAAAATAACTCCCTCAAAGGGATAGGGAAATGATTCATGTTTGGGAGTGACACCCACCGAGGTCATGATTGTCGGAAAATAATGAGGGGGTAGGACAATGTGGTGGAGGAAAGAAGAGTACCACACATGGTTCAATGCTACAACTATATGATGAAAGGGAACTATAAAAGCTAGTCCACTAAACCTCAATTCATTAAGGTTAATTAGCATCATTATCCACCAAAAACAAATGATAAAGGAAAGGATTAAGCCATCATTACTATGGATGTAGAGAAAGAGAATGAAGTCATAAAGGGTACACTTCTTATTCACTCAAGAAAGGAAAAAATTCATATATGATTATGGTTATACAGATTCCATTATATCATTCTAGTTTTCTAAAACTATTCAATTGAATCCCCAATACCTTGATGTGGAGACATATGTAAAAACACAAATTGGTGTAATAATTACATCCCAAGTGTTGGATTCTTCTCATATTGGAGTATGTGGGAAGATTCTTCCTAAAAATCTTGAAATATATCCCTTGGTGTAATTTGACATTATTCTGGGGATGGATTGACTCACATTATATAGAGTACATATAAACTATATAGAAAATAAAATATATTTTCATTTTACAAACCACCCCATGATCCCCTACAAATGCAAGGAAGATCCTGAATCTTCTTTGAAAAATCATTCAACGTTGCGGGTGTTTATTCACTTTATAGAAGCATACCTTCCTCAAATAGTTGAGTAAAAGGACTAGGGAAAATTATCATTATGAGGGAATAAATTGAATTTTTTCTCAAGAGTTACCTGGAAAACCCCATATATTTCGGTAGTTTTCTCAATAAAACTCATATAAGGATCTACTTTTATCTCTATGTGTCCCTATAGGATGGATCTTATCTAACTAAAGGAGATAAAGAATCAGCTGCAAGAACCCATGGAAAAAGGGTTCATATTCCCAAATGCATATCCTTGGTGAGTTCTAGTACTATTTTTCATGACTAGGGTTGGATCAATGTAGAAATGTATTGATTATCGTTAACCCAACAAGATCACTGTGAAGAACAAGTATCCTCTTCTAAGGATTGACGACTTGTTTGATCAGTTGAGAGAAGATCGATACTTATCACAGGTGGATCACTATTCTGGATATCATCAGTTGATGGTGAAAAAATAAGATATTTAGAAGACTGCCTTCCGTACAAGGTATGGGTACTAATAGTTTTTGGTGAAGCCCTATGAACACAATAGTTCCCCTGCGATCTTCGTGGTTTTGATGAATAGATTATTTAGACATTAAGTAAAAAAAATGTGGATGTTTTTATTGATGACATCCTCATCTACTCCTAGATCAAGGAGGAACATGAAGAACATATAACGCTTGTGTTGGTGACATTGAATAAGGAGAACTTGTGCAAAAATTTAAGAATGTTTGAGTTTTAGATGCATCAAGTCACATTCTTGGAACATGTGATCAAAAGTGAGAGAATTTTTATAGACCCTTCAAAAGAAAAAGAAATTGACAAATTGACTAAACCCTATAGTGTCATAGAAATCCGAAATTTTCTTTGGATTAGCATGGTACTGTCGATATTTTGTGGGAACATTCTCATGATTTTAACACCCACTGACTATTTTAACATGGAAAGGGGTAAATTATGTATGGAATGAAGTATGTCAGGAATGATTTAAGGTGATAAAGAAGAGTATTTTCACAACATATGTACTCAAATTATTGAAATGTTGAGACCGTTTTGTGTTATATAGTGATGAATAAAAGGAAGTATTAAGTTGTGTACTCATTAAAAATGATAATGTGATAGCCTAATCCTCATAGAAGTTGATGATCCATGTTTAGAACAACCCGACACATGATCTAGATCTAGTAGCTATGATTTTCCTTAAATATCTAGTGGAAGTACCTCTATGGTGAGGAATGTGAAGTATATACCAAGCACAAGATCCTAAATTATATTTTCACACAAAATCATCTCAACAAGTGTCAAAGGATATGGTTAGTACCAATCAAAGACTATGATTTCTATATTCACTATCATTCTTATGAGTTGAACAGGGTAGTCGTTGATCTAGGCAGAATGGATCCTTCTACTCTATTCATGTTGCAGATCGAGAGGGACCCAATCTTCTTGGACATGTAGATGATGGATTTGGAACTAATAATGGTAAGTAATACATCTTATGTTACGCAAATGATTACCCAACAATCTATTCAAGATAAGATTAAAATGAAAAATGGGATGATCCATAGTTATGAAAGAGGGCTAATGCAGTAAACCATGGTAAGATGGAAGAGTTATATATCAATGACAATGGTACGATTCATTTTGAAATGAGTCTTTTTGTTCCTTAATCCCTAATATAAAGAAAGAGATGTTATAAAATTTACATAGACCGACATTCTCTATCCATCATGGGAGTATCAAGATGTACTGTGATCTCTGGGAACACTTTTGGTGGGGTAACATGAAGAAGGAGATTGTGGAATATATTTCAAGGTGCTTGATCTATCTTAATGTTAAAGCAGAGTTGTAGAAGTACAATGTAAAGATGAAAATATTTTCTATACCCATGAGGAAATGGGAGAATGTCTATATGGAAATTGTCACGGATCTCCTGAAGACATCCAAAGGAAGATATTGTGATATGGGTTGTGGTGGACCAACTCATCAAGACTTCCCACTTTATCACTATTATAGAATATCACTCAGTTGAACAACATGGAAATATATATATGAAGGAAGTGGTGAGACTTCATGGGGTTCTACTTTCAATTGTCATCGATCATGTTCCCAGGTTCACATATATATTCTGGAGGAGTATTCAATATTCCTTGAGTAATGAATCAAATTTCATCATAGCCTATCACCCCCAAAATGATGGCTAATATGAAAGGACTTTTTAAATGCTCGATGATATTATAATATCCATATATTTAGAATTAAAGGGTGTATGGGATCAAAATATCCCATTTATTAAGTTCTCATACAACAATAGATTCCACTCAAGTATTCAGATGTCTCCATATGAATCTCTTTTTGGAATGCATTGTGGAAATTAAAGTTCTTGGGATTAAGTTGGGGAAAGAAAAATACTTAGACCTGATATCTTGAAATAGATTATATAGAAGTTTAAATCCATCCAAAAATATATCAAATATTCTCATAGTCAAAAAAGTGTTATGTTGACATTCATCGGAGGGACTTCGATTTCAATGATGGAGATAATGTCTTCCTTCTAATATCTCCATGGATGAGAGTGGTGTGGTTTGGAAAAAAAGGGATGCTATGACCAACGTACATTTTCACCTTTTATATCCTTGAACACATAGGATCCATGGATTATCATGTTGAACTTATGCAGAATATGGCGGAAGTTCCTGATGTGTGCCACATATCACTCCTGAGGAAGTCATTACCTGATCAATCGCATGTACTGAATGCTGAGGTGGTACCACTAGAAGATGATATCTCTTATGTGGAGTATCCAGTAAAAGTTCTAGATAAGAGAGATAAGCTTCTACACAATAAGACAACCCACCTTGTCAAATTTTTGTGGAGGAACCATAATTATTAATAAGCAACATGGGAACTAGAAGAGGTGATGAAGGAGAAGTACGCTCACCTATTTATGTAAAATGAAATTTTGAGGGAGATATTTTAAAAGGGGGAAGAATGTAATGATCCAAACATTAATAAATGGAGTTTCTACCTTCTTATTGTAATTTAAAATGTAATATAAATCACATAAAATCTCCTAGATACCATATTAAAATCTTTATAAATGAATAATTAATGAAATAATTTGTATTTCTAGGAGTTAAAGAACCAATACCAATGAAATAGTAACATGTCCTTAGGAACAATAATATGAACGTTATAAATAGTAAACCAGCCATATGAATTGTACACTCTCCCATTAAATTATAAATAAAGTCTTGGAATCCTATAAGTGAAAATATTTTATAATTATATCATAGTATAAGTAAGTAAATATTTTAAAAATTATTAATTAAGTATTGGTATTTTTATAAGTCATAAATATTTAATGAAAATTTTGAGATTAATTTAATAATATAAATGGAAATTTATTTTCATATTATGTATTCATAAATTAATATTTATATGTCCTATGACTTTATGATAATTGTATGAGACCTTAATAAATTTTTAAAAGTGTTACAAAGGAACTTATAATTTTAAAATCTATATTTTCCATGTAAATTATGATTTTAATAAAAAATTAAATTATCCATAATTAGAATACTATTTTCATAAAATGGATTTCATTTTCTGAAGTCTACAAATTCAAAAAATGTTTGGGAAATGTGTTGGTATTTTTCTGAAATACTTGAATTTGTGATTAATAGTAAAATACTGTAATTTTCGACAAATGCTACATACATGAATTTTTGAGTCGTTGCTGATGTAAGGATGATGTAAGAACCTTATTATAGAAATATACCTCATTATTTTAATATATTGAGAGATAATTGTCAAACTATTCATAGTTTAGATCCAACATAATAAAATAATGAATATAATATTGGAAAAAATCCCCTCTCCTCTACTATAAATAACACACCTCACAACCTATTCTCCTCAAAAATCTCAAACATTGAGAATTTCCAAAATTCTTATGAATAATATTAACTAGATACTTCCCCACATCTCGAAGTTCTTGGATTAATTAAAATACAAAGACTAGGTGCCCTGAGTGGGATCTCAAGCGGATAATTCAAGAGGTAAACCCTCTCTCTTTTTCTTTTAAATACCTTTCAATTTCAATTTATTTCCTTATTCTATACTAACCTCCCTTCATCGAAATCGAATGATAAGTCCATTGTCTTAAAAATACTAGAACTATATCATTTTAATGGAATATACATCATTATAACCCACCCTCCCTCTCTTTTATCTTAAAAATCAAATCGTCACCTTTGATGTTTCAATTTATCGACATCATGGTCGATGCACTTTCATTTTACTTAATAAATTAAAGGATATTAATAATACAATTAAATGTTTTAAATAATATTTTAAGGAGTATTTTATAACCCTTTTTATCTTCTAGAAATTACTTATACTCATAATACTATGTGATTAAACAAAAAGAGTTTGTTGTGTTCGAAAACCATCTAAAATTAATCTATAACGACCATCATTAACTTTTATCGAATGAATCAACCTCATGGTATATAAAAAAAATCCTTTTTAATATCATTAAGTATTATGTAGAATCATTAATAATATATAATAATAATTTTTTATGTACATCTTCATATTAAACTAAATTTCATTCATGAATACAAACGAACCGATCATAAAAACTATGAAAATGAACACTCCCAAACAACTAAATTAAAATCAATGACTCATCCAAAGGATGATAAAAGAACTTATTAAAACCTTAATGAATTACATTATTTTATAAAATGTTACGAATTTTTAATTAATTAATATAAAGTGATTATAATGGAAATTAAAGTGATGAAATCATTTGGACACTAGGTTAAGGGAATTCTCAAACTCAACCCTCTTTCTTTGGGTTTTACTTCTTTCACCGCATTTTCAGTATGGATATTAAATAAATATAATTCAATAATCATTATCTTACCTTTTTTCTGATGTAATATATTTCTAATTGATATTATGATAAACATAATGTTTTCCAAAATAATTATTTATTAAAAAATACATGTCTCGAGATTGTTTGTTCATCACTCAAAGTGTATGATTCTTACATCAAAAATATTATTACCTCTTAACTTTGGAAACCCAGTGTTAATTAATGTATGATTTTTGAAATGAAACCCATTCCTTTCCATGGGTTATTTTATATATCTGATTCATATATGATCTATGTTTTATGCATGACAATGTAAATGTTTTGATGTGACAGGTGCACCCAAAATTATATAGCAGATAGTAAATGATAAGATGTGCAAGTGTGCCTAGAATTATATATAACTCCAATACCTTGAATAATGTGAATTATATCATAATAAAAGTTTAATATTCATGAAAATGATGCTATATTTTTTCACAACTATGTGTGTTTGTAGGCTGGTAAGACGTGATTTTTTAGTTTTTATGTGTTTCCACATTCAAAGTCTTTCTTTAATTGTTCCTCTCATGATTATGATCCAATGAATATATTATGATAATAATGCGTATGATAATATCATGTAATATTGTTTCATTATATTATATATCTCTTTACTGGTCTTTTTATCTCACACATTTTTGTTGTATATCCTCAGGTGACAACTTGTACTAAGGAGAACACACAAGACAATTATAAGGTAGAAATGAAGGAATTAAATAAATCTTTTTTTATATTTTAAATTATTTATGTTCCTAGTTATCCAAGAAAAAAATAATATGGATCCCCATTGTGTATTGTTTTTATATTTTTTATCATTAAAATAATGTAGTAGTAATGTAAGAAATAATAGGGAGACTATATAACAAAGGATCTAATATTTATTGATTTTAAAAGGATGGATCTTGAAATACTGAAGGAAGGGGATAAATATTATCATGCTCAATTGATGTTTAATATTCTTTCCAAAGTGAATATTAAAAAGGCAAAGAAGTAATATGTAGAGCTACAAAAGAAGGTGATAAATTATATTGAGTTTATTCTTGATTAGGATGAAATGATATGGTTCATGAACCATGCATGCGTTCCTTCCATATTGGATTTGAATAAGGGGATGATAGAGGATGCTTATAGATCTTAATTCTCCATTCATCCTGGATGTAAAAATAAGTAAATTTATTTTAAAGAATACTTATATTGTAAGGGAATTAAGAGTGATACTCAAGAGTTTGCATCTCGATACTTAGTATGCTAAAAAGCTAAGGAAGAAAGGAAAAATCCTAATGGGATGTTGCATCCATTACCCACATCATAATCAAAATGGGGGAAAATCACTATGGATTTGGTCAATGGAATCCCCAAAAAATATAAAGGGTTTAATGATATATGGGTTGTAGTGGATCACCTTACCACGTCGTTTAACTTCATTGATATCATAAAAGACTTCTCTAGAAATCATATTTCGAAGATATACACTAAGGAAATGGTATGGTTGAAAAAAGTATCACTTTATACTATATCTGATCAGCTTATATGGTTTACCTCAATGTTTTGGAGAATTATTTAGCAAGAACATGATACAAAATTGTGTTTCAACACTTATTATCATCCTTATATGGATGTTCAGTCTGAAAGAAAAATTCAAACCCTATTGGATATACTGTGATCTTATTCATTGGATCTCAAATGTGGTTAGAATCAAAACATTCATCTAGTTGAGTTTCGTTAAAATAATAAATTTCATTTTAGAATTATGATATATCCTTACAAATACATCTATGGGAAGAAATTTATTTCTCAAACAAGATGTGATGAATTTAGAGAAAGAAAGCTAATGGGACCTGACATAGCTCAGGAAATATAAATGATGGTTAGAACCATTCTATATCATATCAAGGTAGATTGAAGTGAGAAAAAATTTATGATGATAACCATATGTGTGATCTATAATTTGAAGTTTGTGACGAGGTGTTTCTTTGAATCTTTTCCTTAGATAAGACTATGAGGTTTGTGAATAAAGGGAAATTGTTCCCTAGGTATGTCATATCCGTTGAGATTCTTGATCATATCATAACTGTATCCTATCTCATGGAAGTTCATCTAAATCCCTCTCAAGTCCATGATGTGTTACATTTATCTATCCTAAGGATGTAAATTCTTAACCCCTCATCCTAGAATCCTCTCTTTGTATATAAATCTATCCAAGGAATCCCTTTGGTACAAACCAAAAGGTGTTACCCAAATAAGGGTTACATCATTATTGAAGACTTTTTATACTATTTTCATTATCTAACACCTCAATTATTCATATTTAATTATTATATAACAAGATAATTATCATTAATATAAATATATTATGATATTTTAGGAGGTATACCTACAATTACACACACTTCTCTCTGATGAGTAATGAGCTCACCGTTCTTCAGTACGACAAATTACAACCCCACAAAACTATGCTCTGCGTTTTTCCTTTACCACCTTTTATTATTAGTAATTATGGTGGAAAATATATTTTTATATTATATATATTGTTTTTATTATTTATTTAATCTTTTAGAGTTATTATATAACATATATCTTTCTCCTTTCCATTCTGTTTAAATAAGATAATTTCATTTGGGGAATTATGGACTGTCACCTACTCAAAGTGATGTGATTCATTCACACTCTACATGGACTGTATTAAGGATGGGTTTAGAAAAATGATATGATATATATGAAATAATAATGATATAGTAATTATTATATATATAGATGTATTTAATCTACTTACTCTCTTTCAATATGACAATTAAACATAAACAACGTTCATGGGTACGTACGACCTACTGTCTCTATGAATAGTTATTCAAATTCATATTTATATATTTCAAATATTATTATAAATACATATATATGGAATATAAATTATATTTAATTCATGATTTACAATTTTGAGATCATGATGTAAGTATGAGGTAAAAAAATATAACAAATTAGGATGCATGTGAAAAACAAACCGGATATTACCCAAAATATAACCTTAACATGGATGTGTTAAAAGCGGGTAATATAAAGAAATATATGGTATTAGATATAGGAATATGGTTCTATAAATCATTTCTGATAAACTGATATTTATTATATAGGTGGTTTTTATGAGTACAAAAAGAGTTAAGACATAAGGTAAAGTGATTTGTAATCCCACATTTATTTCTGTGAGATTTATTCCTTATTCACAACTCGCTTATTTTGTGTGGTGTATATACTTCCAATTAATATAATATTTAAATATTATAATTAAACATATGGTTATTTACATATCCATTTTAGGATCTCAATTTCATGGGGTTTATGTGTAAAATCTAACCAAATTAGTAAAGTAGTGTTGTCACAATTTTCATTCTTTGAGACATATTCCATGAATTTAGAAAATCATTTTAAAAAAAGCTTTTAATGATGATATGATAAGATCATTTTCAAGGAAAAATTATTTTTAAAATGATTTTTGTTTTTTAAAGAGTCCTTTATATGTTTTCAATGTGTTTTCAATGATATAGTTTTCAAAATGTTTTCAATATTTCTCTGTATGTTTTCAAATTCTTTTCAAATATATGATTTTCAAAACATTGTCAAGAAATAATTATATGTTTTAATTTTTTTTCAAATAAATGGTTTTCCAAATGATTTCAATCTTTCTTTATATTTTTTCATGTTTATTCTCAAATAAAATTCTATTCAAAGTGTTTTCATACACTTATTATTATGTTTATGCTTACATATCTCCATTTTTTAGCCTTACTAAGAATCTGAGCTCACCACTTTATATGTTAGCTTCCCAATGTTATGAAGATATGTATTAATTTTTATGAGTCTATAATGGTTTCTATTCATGAAGAACCTATTGGGAGATAATTTGGCTCCTTTATGCACATGTGCTTATTTTTCCATGTTTCCAAAGGCTCTAGGATAATATGATATTTATGTGTAACACCCCAAGATTTTATGGTATTTCCCTTATGAAATTTAATTTCTTCGACAGCATAGGTTTCATAGAACACAAAAAAAATGAATAATGAAAAACAATTGAATATATTTATTTTAAAATTATCTTTTTAGTTTGAAATCAAATTGGTGATAATGAATAGTATTATGAAATTTATATATTATATTTTTTTACAAGAATGAATTCAATTTTACATATTAAAGACTATAATTTTTAAAAATTAGTTTTATCACATTTTAATAGAGAATTTTTTTAAATATAATTTTTCCATTTTTGTCAATGGAATTTTAAATAATGGACATACAGTGTTGCGATCAGTAATATATTTATAAGATGATGGGGTTAACTTAATTTTTTTAGTGAATAGTTACTTGATCCTTGGTAATAGTAATGTTAACCTTATGTATAGTAATATGGACATTATGAATAGTAAATCATCAAAATAAATAGTAACCTCACCCATTATTGTATAAATAAAATTTAATTAGCTTATAAATTAAGGTATGATATAATTATAACATAGTATGAGTAAGTGAATATTTTAAAAATTAATAATTTAGTGTTGGTATCTTTGTAAGTCATAAATATTTAATTACAATTTTATAATTAATAATATTATTTAATATAAAATAAATTTTCATAAATTTTACTTCTAAATAATTATTTTATTATTTTATGATTTTAGTATAATTTAATGATACATTAGTTAATTTTTCAAAGTGTTATAAAATCTGTTGTAAACTTTAAAACTATATTTCTTGAGTAAATGATGAATACATTTAAAAACTAAATATCTCATGTTTATAAAATTATTTCCATAAAAAAGAGTTCATTTTTTAATTCTATTCATTAAAATATGGTTCTGTTTTATTATTGATATTTTATAAAATACTTTATTTTTGGTGAATAGTACAGTAATAAAATTTTGGATAAATGCTAAATGCATGAATTAAAAATCCATATATGATATATGGATGATGTTGGCACCATAAATTCAAACATACATTAAATTAATGTTTTATTTAGTAAAAGGAATCAACGCTACTACTAGTGTTGAAAAAAAAAAATAAAACAATGAATAGAATAATGAGAAATCACCCCACTCCTCCACTCTAAATACCACTGCTCACCCCCTCTTCTACTCACACATATAATCATTGAAGCTCATCAAAATTAATCCCAAAAACTCTTACCAAGTCCACACATGATGTATATGAGCTCCTGGTCTTACCAAAATACCAAAATCAATCTGCTTAAGGAGATTCTCTAGGAGGAGTATTCAAGAAAAGAATCCTCTTCCTCTTCCTTTTATTTTCTTTTCAAGTTATTTATTTTATTATTAGCTCATCACCTCCTCTGTAAAAACAATAATTAAAACTTTAATATCATTTATATACTGTAATTATAATACATTAATGGAATAACCATCATCAATATCCATACTCTACCTCTTTTATTTTAAAACAAAATCATGGCATGGGAGGTGCAGATTTGCAATCTTTATGGAGGACGAACATTCATTCTTCAATTTCTTCTTCAAGGACTGTCATGATACAATTTTAATGGTTAAACAGATAATATAATATATTTATTAAAACCTTTATTATTTTATGGAAGTAATATATTTACTGAATACAAAATGATAAAACAAAATGAGTTCGTTATTATCAATAACCACCGTAAAAATTAAAACGATTATCACTAAATGTCTTATCTGTTGATTTAACCTTTAAAACATTAATAAAATTATATATATAACCATATAATAGTATGGATGTTAAATAATGTCATATAAATTTAATTATTTATAATTTCTCATGTTCCACATGAAATTTCATACTCATATACAAGTACACAGATTGTGAAATCAAAAGAAATGAATACTCTTATAAAATGAAATTATATATTTTAACTCCTAAAAATTAATATAAATGAACTTAAAAAAATTATAATAAAATAAATAAATGTATATTAATTAATTAATTAATTAATTAATGGATTTAATTTGATTAACATGGATGTTAAGTCCATGTTCATAATACATTTAGACATAAGGTTATTATCTTCTCATCTCGCATTCATTTTTGTGAGATATTCATTATTCACCACTATTTCTTATGTATGGTGTATGTATACTACCAGTATCACCCCAGGTAATTAAAGAATATGAAATTTTAAAATTTATCCATATTTGTGAATAAAATATTAATATTACTTTAAAGGGAATGCTATGCTCGATGGCATACCCAATACGCGACAACAAGTTTCTTTGAAATATTACGTTGCACACTAATAATAAAATAATATTATTTTAAATGGTAGTTAACGCCTAGCCGTTGTAATGGAAGAAATTAACGTAACTAACTACAAATTGATTATATATGTTTCTCAAATATTTTTTACTTTTATCTAATAAATGTTAGAGGCTTAAATTGCAAATGAATCCAATTTTAAGCATAAATCTTCTAATATTCTTTAAAAGGTCGATTAACCACCATTTGATGGAGAACCCTTTTTAAATATACTTTTGGGAATTTTATATGTTGTATTTGAAAAAATGAAATCCTTCTTTAGAATCTGGACATCAAAATTTACTTTGTGTAAATTTTTGTTATTTTTCCGATAAAGATGATTTTTAGTGAAAATGTTGCATTTTAATTCAAAACCTCCTTTTAATCTGATTTATTTATATGGATAGATTATATTTTTTATTGATATTAAACTGTATTTAGAATATAGTTTTTCCATTTAATCCAATGGTGGTCATTGGAATTAATTTCACTTTGAAATTGGACTTAAACTAGTGTCAATCTTTTAATAGATATTGTTTCTTAAAAACACGCAATTTGTTTTGACAGCATGAATTAATTATTAAATTAATTAATGCAACATATATGTTTTGAATTTTTTAAAATAGACATTATTTTTGAAATCGGAATATCAAATATAGCTTAGGGTGAATTTTTGGTATTTTTCTGAAAAACATCAATTTTTGATGAATAGTGAAACCACTAAGTGGTAGTTAAAGAAACTGATTTTTCGTTTAAATGAAACTTTACCACTTCTGTGATTTTATTTTAAAAAATTATACATACATGGTTGTCATTAGGAAGTATAATGTGGTTTAATGAGATTAAAATAATTTTTTGGTGAATAGTAACTTTTATGTTTTATTAATCGCGATTAATGGTAATTAGTGTAATTTAAGGTAAAGATAATGTTATAATAAAATGAAATGACCATGAAACCTGTCCTAACATTATTGGACGAGTCATGGCCGACCAAGAAAATCGATGGATCAACTTGGGGACCCCATAGAGCCACTTCGGTTGGAAAATGACATTAATAACTTTTTATTTCAAGTTAAAATTAAGATGTCACAAACATGTATTGTTTTACTAAAACAATTTTTACATGGGGTTATACAAGTCATATTTTTGACTGTAAATATTCATTAGAAAGATAAAAAGATTTCCTTCAACATTTTATTTTTTTATCATTTTTAGTCATTAAATAAATTAATTTATTTATGACACAGTGATGATGTAGTGATTTACTCATAAATGAACGATTTAAATAAAATGAGAATAAAGGGTAAAATATAAGTCTTAAACTTGTTACAAACCTATTGTATGAGTGGATTTAGAAAACTTTTCACCTTATACTCGAAATATATCCTTTTATAACCTTTAAAATCCGAAAATCATTTTATAATAAAGTAATATTTTATAATTTTCCAACAGTGCCCCTCCTCTTCTTTTATAAAAGGCCTCCACCACTACCACCTTACCCACACCTCCAAAGCCTTTGGCTCAAAACAACCCTGCCCATTTCATATATCCAAATCCCTATCTTCATCATTGAAGCCTCACCTTTGGCAGAATGCTCTTCAAGAAACCCCTTTGGTTCAAACCAAGAGGAGTTACCCGATTTAAAGGTAATGTCTTCACTTGTGTTCTTTTGTTTTATTTTGCTTCTCCAAACCCCTAATCTCTTTTTATTCCTTTATTTTGTAACAAAAACAGTATCTTAAATATACTAGTATGTTGTTATGTGAAGTATTAGAGATACACTTACACACACCTCGGTCTAATTGTTAAAGAACATACTGTTTCTTTGGATGGGGAATTACTGCCTCCCGAAATGATGATTGTTCAATCTTCTCTTAACACCTTTCATGGTGGCCATTATGATGTCCTTGTATTTTATATATGATATATATGGTATTTATGTTTTATATATTATTATTTATTTTATATTTAAAACACACCTTTATGCTTTGCATGTTGTGCAAATGCGATAATTTTATACGAGGAAGTGTGGACTACCGCCCCCTCAAGTGATGTGACTCGTTTATGCAATACATGGAATGTATAAAATGAATATATGTGACCTATATAACATATATATTATATTATAATTATAATATATATATCTCTCATTTAGTTTTAATTCCATTAATATTCCAAAGCAATGAAAGTAGCGTTCATGCATATGTACGGCCTACCATCTCCAGGAATGCTGCATTTCATTTCTTTTTATCTCCAAATATTATGGAATAAGAATAAAACGAATATATACTGAATATATATGATATTTACATCATTAATACTATTCTGGATATGATGTACATACAACTACATTGACAATTCTTTTCAAACAATATCATTTTGCCTCATGTGTCAAGGTCATTTCATATTATTATAACATATCTTTACTATAAATTACACCAATTACCTTTAATCACGATTAATAAAACCTAAAATTTACTATTCACCAAAACATTATTTTAATCTCATTGAACCACATTTTCCTTCATAATTACAACCATGTATGTCAGATTTTTGAAAATCAAATCATAGAAGTGGTAATGTTTCATTTAAACAAAAAATCAGTTTTTTTAACTACAACTTTGTGGTTTCACTATTCATCAAAAATTGAAGTTCTTCAGAAAAATACCAAAAATTCACCCAAATATATATTTGATATTCCAAATTCAAAAATGATGTCTATTTTACAAAATTAAAAACATATAAGTTTCATTAATTAATTTAATAATTAATTCACGCTGTCAAAACAAATAGCGTGTTTTTAAGAAACAATATTTATTAAAATATCTACACCTGTTTAAGTCCAATTTCAAAGTGAAATTAATTCTAATGACCACTATTGGATTAAATGGTAAAAATATATTCTAAATACACATTAATATTAATTTAAAATATAATCTATCCATGTAAATAAATCAGATTAAAAGGAGGTTTTGAATTAAAATGCAACATTTTCACTAAAAATGATCTTTATCTGAAAAATAACAAAAAATTTCACAAAGTATATTTTGATGCCTTGATTATAAAGAAGTATTTTATTTTTTCAAATAAAACATATAAAATTGTCAAAATTATATTTAAAAATGGTTCACCATAAAAAGGCGGTTAATTGACCTTTTAAAGAATATTAGAAGATTTATGCTTAATATCGGATTCATTTGCATTTTAAGCCTCTAAAATTTATTTGATAAAATTAAAAATATTTGACAAACATATATAATCATTTGGTATTTATTTTGGTTCATTCCCACCATTACAATGGCTAGGCGTTAACTTCCATTTAAAATAATAATATTTTATTATTAGAGTGCAACGTAAGATTTCAATGAAACTCGTTGTTTCATATTGGGTACGCCATCGAGCATGCATTTCGTTTAAAGTAATATTAATATTTTATTCACAAATATGGATAAATATGAAAATATCGCATTCTTTATTTACCTGGGGTGTTATATCTTTCCCCCCTTTTGGGAATTGTGTCCTTGCAATTTTAAAAATTGGGCTTGGAAACTTCATTGGAAATCCCAAATCGGAACAAGAGTCAGTAAAACTATCACTCTAAAATAAAGAAAGAGAAGTAAAAAAGGTCACCCGAGTTAACCCATACTAGGATTACATGTAGGAAAACATGGACATGGAGGAGAAAACAAAGGGTCTTGTTCATATGGAGAGTGATAGAAAACATGTTTAGGAGAAAGTTAACCACCAGAAAATCACAAACTTGTGATGGGTTAAACGGTATTTGATTCCCCAGTAGAAAAAATTAATAGACAACATTTTTGTTTTAAGTTACTTTTTATGGAGTAATTTATTTATGAGCTTAACTAAAACATAAAGAGACATACTTAGTTGTCATGTTGACTTTCAACTTTTACTAGATTTCTTACACGAACTCATATTTTCTCCAAAAGACGAGTATTTAGGATGACTTGTTCTCATTAATAGAGCTATAATCAACTTCTAGAGAATCACCTAATCCACAAAAGAGAACTATATACATCCCATGTCTTTAGACATTAACCAAAAATAAAACCAAAAAGGTTAGTATGAGATCATATAATACCCAAAATGGATAATCCTTTATAAAAACAATCTATTCTTAATCTCTAAAATTTGTCAAAGAATACCCAATATTCTACAAAGACCATTCAATAAACATCTATACCTAAAATTCTTCAACGTAATAAAAAATAAGACTGAAACCCAAATCTCTGAACTAGTTAATCACATAGTCTTCCAGGATAAACCTTAACATTTATCTCCAAATAACATCAGTTACTCTTAAAGTCTCATACAGAAAAGTAATTAACCTAATCACATATACTCTAGGATAGGTTAATAATTTCCATAGACAACCAAAAACAAACTTATTCTTGATTGATAAGATCATCTAACTAAAAAGAATTAGTCAAACTAACCAGGGACTTCACGTAGTCCAGTGGTAGGCGATAAATACCAGTCGCATTTTGGTTGTGGGTTCGATTCCTGTAGCTTCGTCAGACGCGACCGGTTGTCACACAATCTACATGTTTTCCTTTTTCCAAAACTACATAATTCATATAAAATTCCCCAAAAAGCAATAAAATCTTCAAAAATAACCATAACATAATTTAACCTCAAGTTTATCTCATGTCATTCATATTCCATCATAACATATAGTAACCAATAATTACCTCAAAAGTTAGGATCATATAAACCATAACGGTTACCTTTATAATTAATACATGAACTTCCACGTTGATCTCTTCATCCTAGAAGCCTTACCTTAGGCAAAAAAATCTTCAAGAAACCCTTTTGGTTCAAACCAAGAGGAGTTACCCGATTCAAAGGTATGGTCTTCTCTAATTCTCTTTTGTTTTATTTTAATTCTCCAACCCCCTAAACTCTTTTTAATCATTTCATTTATAATAACACCAGTATATTAAATATTCTAGGATGTTGTTATAAGTAGGATTCAAACTACACTTACACACACCAACATCTAATGGTTAAAGAACATACTATTGATGTGGATGGAGAATTTCTTCCTCACGGAACGATGATTGTTCAACACTCACATAACACCTTCAAAGGTTGCCATTAATATGTAACTATATTTATATATGATATATAATATGTTTATGTTTTACTTAATCTTCCTTATATTTCATTTATGGCATACCTTTATGGTTTCCATTATGGGTAAACGCATTATCTTCATTTTAGGAAGTGCGGACTACTGCCCCCTCAAAGTGATTTGGTAAGTTAATACAATATGTGGTACATATAAAGGATAGATTCAATGATATTATATATGATATTATACTGGAATTATAATATACCTTTATATCATCATGATTTCACTCCATTAAGTATGAAATAGAAATGAATGTAGCGTTCATGCGTACGTACGACTTACCGTCTCCATGAATGGTGCATTTCATTTCTTACCTCTAAATGTTACGTAATATTAAAAATGCATGTATATACTGGATATATAAGATATATATGATATCTACATGTTGAATATAATTATGGATATAATGGATATTTTACCCCATGAACAACTTGTAATTATAAAGAGTTTATTTTTGAATCAAGTACCAATGATCGACAAAACGACCATTATTAACATAAATAATTACATGGTGTTCATAACATGTTAATAAGTGATATAAAAGGAATAATGAAATTGAAAAAGGTTCTTAAGCAAGTAGAAATTAACCCAAGTTTATTATTCAGGTGGTTAAAGAAGGATTGAGTCAAGTCAGACCCAAGGTATGGGACTTCGTCTCAATCTCCTTTCATTGAGGCATATTTTGTTTTATACACAAAGTTCTTTTATATGGCCTATAAACCCCTTTGACATTTACGTTTACTAAAAAGTAATCTTTTTTATACATCGCGTTTACTAAATGAAAAAAGGGAATGTTTTTTTGTCATAGGTATGCGATGACAATGAATTCTCCGCCGCCGTGACCATTATTTGAGCTTCGGCTTCCTCTACAATCCATAACCTTTTTTTAAAGAAATGAACAAGACAAGTCAGACTTGAGGTAAGGGATCCTACATCTCTCTTTCTTTTTAAGTACTCTCTTTTATGTCGTTTCTTTTAATCCCCTCTTTATTAGTTGGGGGATGTTGTTTTATCTTCCTATTACTGTAATTTCTATTTTCATATGATGAGATACCCTATTTTATTTCATAAATACATTTTTTTGGAAGTCATAAGTGGTGTCGTTAGGCTGCCGAGTTTTCGTAAGGGGTTTTTCATCTCACTTTTATTCCCGTGAGATTTATGCTACATTTTCCACCATTTCCTTTGAGTGGTATATGTACTACCCATTATTCTAATATTTGTGTAATATACTTTACTTTATGAGTATTTAAATCAATATTGTATAGTACTTTTTTCATTTGGTGTACGTTTCAAATGTTACCCAAATCAGTAAGGGAACCTTTCACCCTCCTCCTTTTAAAAGACTTATTTTTTTATGTCTTTTAATTTACATATTTTTATGTTGGGATATGTTCTTCAATATCCTTTTTGATGTAAATTTTATGTCCAAGTGATGAGATACCATTTTCTCTCTCATCCACTAATTTTATGAATTTTAAAGTGACGTCGTTAGGCTGTCGAATTTTACCAAGGGAACTTCTTAACCCAATTT
This sequence comes from Viscum album, assembly GCA_963277665.1. Taxonomy (NCBI): domain Eukaryota; kingdom Viridiplantae; phylum Streptophyta; class Magnoliopsida; order Santalales; family Viscaceae; genus Viscum; species Viscum album. Next base: position 1,936,571,377 of record OY728136.1, on the reverse strand, counting down.
TGATTTCATTGGGTTAAACATGTAGTTATTGAATATGTCATCCTTTGAATATGTGTAAATGACCTTGTATTGTTTTACACTTAATATCCACTTATATTGGGTGTATTTATATTTGTCACACATAATTATGAGATTGATTTATCATTAATTTAAGGATACCTTCTTTATAAGGGATTTCATCCCATTTTACATTTCTATTGTGACTTCATTGTTGTTATTCACCAATTCAGTATTATATGGTGTATATAATGTCCTTTGGAATATTATATCATGAATTTCTTTATTCTCATGATATTATAAAGTTATGATTAAATGTTATTCCATAATTATTGTATTCAAGTGTCTCTCATTTTGATAAAAACCCTTTAACTAAAATATCATTTTAAATGTTTAATGATTTATTCTTATAAATATTTCTCATTAATATCCATGTTTTCAAAATGGGTTTATGGATTTACTTATATGTATATTAATGGTTTAAAATGTTAAAAGCTTCAAAGTGGTATGTGACACTTTGATTAAAAAATCTCTTTATTAAATGTTTTAAATGGTTTTGAAAATGGTTTTTAGAATGGATTCATTATTTCAATATCTTAAAATGTTATATTGTTATTGAAATGTGGGAATGATATCTTTCCTTTATTCTTAAGTTATGTGCTATGATTATGTTATGGTTCTTGGGCATTGTTTACGAAGACGGGTGGTTCCGTGATAAACTAAGGGCGGGTGAGCCCGATATAGCTCTCCAATGCATTGGGTAACGCGAAGGGGTTAAACGATAAGGTTTCTCCTAAGCGATTTAGGGAATATACTGTGATGGGTATTCCAAACGTAACCATGAGGGTTACTCCCTACGTAAGAATGTTATGAATTCCTCAAGTTACATTTACTTCTTATGATTTCTATGAGTTATTCCTAAATCTTATGATTTAATGACGTATGTTAAAGTGCTTATGTTTTATGAGTAACGTATGATTTCATTGATTCTTATGTATACATGGACTAATGTTTTCTTTCCGTATTGTTATAACCCTTACTGAGCTTTTTATGCTCATTCCATGTTTTTCTGAAATTTTTTTTCACAGGACATAAAGATGAATAGGGTCAAGGATGGGATAAAGGAAATGTCAGGATGTCTAAAACAAGGAACTAGACAGGACTCTAGTGTTCAAGAGTATTTATTTTGTGAAAAAATGGAAGCTGAGTAGATGTGTCTACTTTGTAATCGTTGAGATGTAATAGTTATGTCCAAATTCTCTAAAATTCTAACCCTGAAAAGATCCTCAATCTGAATTATTCATTTACTTCACTAATAAGTAATGTTTAAGGGCGGGTCCTTATAGTTGGTATCAGAGGTCAGTTTAGATAACTTTAGAGGTTAGGGTATTCTTTAGGCATAAGTGACATTACCATAATGGCTAGGATTTCAGAAAGAGTCATAGTCTTTAGATAAAGTGAATGAGTAAGTATATCTTAGTGTTTATCTTTCTCATTAGTACATGATGATTTTGTTTATATACTCACACTTACATTTTTGGTTTTAGTAAATGGATGGATCTAGCAGTAACCAAAGTGACCATGGGTTTGAAGGAAACAGTGCTGGTTCTCTGATTAAGAGACTAGACGAAATGGGGGATTCAATGAGAAATCTCGTGGTTATTCTAAACCAACTATCAGGAGTCAAGATCAACCACTTGAACCTTGGTTAGTTATCTAATGCATCATGTATGAGAGAACCAAATCGACGTGGAAGTTTAGGTAATAATTATAAAGGTAACAATTGGGGTTTATATGATCCTTACTTTTGAGGTAATTATGTGTTACTATATGTTATGATGGAATATAAACGACATGAAATAAAATTGAGGTTAAATTATGTTATGGTTATTTTTGATGATTTTATCGCTTTTTGGGGAATGTTATATGAATTATATAGTATTTGAAAAAGGACAACACGCAGACCGTGTGACAACCTGTCACGTCGGACAAAGCTGCAGGAATCGAACCCACAACCAAAGTGAGACTGGTATTTATCTCCTACCACTGGACTACGCGAAGTCCCTAGTTAGTTTTACAAATTCATTTTAGTTAGATGATCTTATTAATCTATTTTAAGTTGATTTTGGGTTATCTATGGAAATTATTAACCTATCATGGAGGATATGTGATTAGGTTAATTACTTTTCAGTATGAGACTTTAAGAGTAACTGATGTTATTTGGAGATAAATGTTAGGGTTTATCTTGGAAGACTTGGTGATTAATTCCTTCAGAGATTTGGGTTTTAGTCTTAGTTTTTATTACTTTGAATAATTTTATGGATAGATGTTTATTGAATTTTCTTTGTTGAACTTTGGTTATTGTTTGAAAAATTTTGGAGATTAAGAATATATTTTTTTAAAAAGGATTATTCTTTTTGGGTATTATCTGATCTCATACTAACCTTTTGGTTTTAGGTTTGGTTAAGTTCTGAAGACATGTGAAGTATATAGTTCTCTTTTGTGGATTAGGTGATTCTCTAGAAGTTGATTATAGCTCTCTTAATGTGAACATGTCATCCTAAATACTCGTCTTTTGGAGAAAATATGAGTTCGTGTAAGAAATATAGTAAAAGTTGAAAGTCAACATGATAAGTAAGTATGTTTCACTATGATTTAGTTAGGCTCATAAAAAATTCCTCAATGAAAGGTAACTTAAAAACAAAAATGTTGTTTGTTAACTTTTCCTACTAGGGAATCAAATACCGTTTAACCCATCACCAGTTTGTGATTTTCTGGTGGTTAACTTTCTCCTAAACATGTTTTCTATCACTCTCCCTCAGAACATGAACCTTTGTTTTTTTCTTCCATATCCATGTTTTCCTACATGGAATCCTAGTATGGGTTATCTTGGGTGAGTTAAGGGATCCTACCTCTCTCTTTCTTTTTAAGTACTCTCTTTTATGTCATTTCTTTTAAGCTCTTCTTTCATAGTTGGGGGATGTTCTTTTATATTCATATTACTATAATTTCTATGTTCATATGATGAGAGACCCTATTTTATTTTATCAATACATTTTATTGGATGTTTTAATTGGTGCCGTTAGGCTGCCGAGTTTTCGTAAGGAGTTTTTCATCTCAGTTTTATTCATATGATATTTATGCTACATTTTCCACCATTTCCTTTGAGTGGTATATGTACTTCCCATTATTCTTCTCTTTGTGTAATATTCTTTAGCTTATGATTATTTACATCAATATTTTATATCCCATCTTTCATGGGGTGTACGTTTCAAATGTTACCCAAATCGGTAAGCGAACCTTTCACCCTCCTCTTTTTAAAAGACTTATTTTGTTATGTCTTTTAATTTACATCTTTTTATATTGGGATATGTTCTGCTATATCCTTATTGATGTAAATTTTATGTCCAAGTGATGAGATACCATTTTCTATCTCATCAACTAATTTTATTAATTTTAAAGTGACGTCGTAAGGCTGTCAAATTTTACCGAGGGAACTTCTTAACCCAATTTCGATTTCTTTGGGTTCAACTAGCAGTTATTGAATATGTCATCCTATGAATATGTGTGAATGACCTATGGTTGTTTTACACATAATATCCACTTATATTGGGTGTATTTATATTTTTCACATAAAATTATGAGATTTATTTATCCTTAATTTAAGGACACCTTCTTTATAAGGGATTTCATGTCATTTTACATTTCTATTGAGACTTCATTGTTGTTATGCACCAATTCACTATTATATGGTGTATATATTGTCCTTTGGAATAATATATCATGGATTCCTTTGTTCTCATGACATTATAAAGTTCTGATTAAATGTTATTCCTAAATTATTGTATTCAATTGTCTCTCATTTTGACAAAAACCATTTAACTAAAATATCGTTTTAAATGTTTTAATGATTTATTCTTATAAATATTTCTCATTAAAATGTCACAAAAATGTATTGTTTTTCTAAAACAATTTTTACATGGGGTAATACAAGTCATATTTTTTACTATAAATATTTATTAGAAATAAAAAAAGATTTACTACATCATGATATTTTTTTTATAGTTTTTAGACATTAAATACTTTAATTTATTTATGACACTATGATGATGCAGTGATTACCTCATAAATGAATGATTTAAATAAAATGAAAAGATAGGGTAAAATCTAAGTCTTACACTTGTCAAAAACATATTGGATGGGTGGATTTAAAAACCTTATCACCTTAGCCTAGAAATATATCCTTTTGGGGCCTTTAAATTCCGAAAATCATTTTATAATAAAGTAATATTTTATAACATTCCAAGTGTGCCCCTCCTCTTCTATTCTAAAAGGCCCCCACCTCTACCACCTTACCCACACCTCTCAAGCCTTTGGATAGGAACAATACTGCCCATTTCATCTCTCCACATCCCTCTCATCATCATTGAAGCCTTAACGTTGGTAGAATTCTCTTCAAGAAACCTTTTTGGTTCAAACCAATGGGAGTTACCCGATTTAAAGGTAATGTCTTCAATTGTGTTCTTTTGTTTTATTTTGCTTCTCCAACCCCCTAAACTCTTTTTAATCATTTATTTTATAACAACACAAGTATATTAAATATACTAGGATGTTTTTATAAGAAATATTCTAGCTACACTTACACACACCTACATCTAATGGTTAAAGAACATACTGTTTCTGTGGATGGTGAATTTCTGCCTCACGGAACGATGATTGTTCAATATTCTTTTAACACATTCACAAGTGGCCATTAAGATGTTACTGTATTTATATATGATATATAATATGTTTATGTTTTACTTAAGCTTCTGAATTTTTCATTTATGGCATACCTTTATGGTTTCCATTATGGGTATACGCGATATCTTAATTTTAGGAAGTGCGGACTACCGCCCCTCAAAGTGATTTGATTCGTTAATACCATATGTGTTACATATAAAGGATAGATTTAATGATATAATTTATGATACCATACTGTAATTATAATAATATAATGTATCATTATGTTTTAATTCCATTAAATATGAAATAGAAATGGAAGTAGCGTTCATGCGTATGTACGGCTTACCGTCTCCATGAATGGTGCATTTCATTTCTTACCTCTAATTGTTATGTAAAATTATAAATGCATGTATATACTGGATATATATTATATATATGATATCTACATCTTGAATATAATTCTTGATATAATGGATATTTTACCACATGAAAAACTTGTAATTATAAAGAGTTTATTTTTGACTCAAGTACCAATTATCTACAAAACGACCATTATTAACTTAAATAATTACATAGTGTTCATAACATGGTAATATGTGATATAAAAGGAGTAATGAACTTTAAATAAGGTTCTTAAGAAAGTAGAAATTAACTCAAGTTTATTATTCATGAGATTAAGAGCGATAGAGTCAAGTCGGACCCGAGTTATGGGACTTTGTCTCAATCTCCTTTCATTGAAGCATATTTTGTTTTATACACAACTTTATTTTATACGGTGTATAAACCCCATTGACTTTTATGTCTATTCAAAAGGAATCTTTTTTATATTAATTATTTTACTAAACAAAAAAAGGAATTTTTTTTGTCGTACGTATGCGGCGAGCACGACTTCTCCGTCGCCGTGACCATTATTTGAGCTTCGGCTTCCTCTACAAGCCATAACTTTTTTTAAAAAATGAAAAATAAATACCATGTTTTAATTTTCTTTTATTTTGGTATTGAAAATGGTTTGGAAGATGTTTTTATTATATCAATGTGTTGTATTGATATCTTTTGATTGAAATGTGAAAATTTTATGTTTCCTTTATGCATGTTTTATATGATATGATTATGTTATGGTTCTTGGGAATTTTTTATGAAGACGGGTGGTTCCATGATAAACTAAGGGCGGGTGAGCCCGATATAGCTCTTCAATGCATTGGGTAATGCGAAGTAGTTAAATGTTAATGTTTCTCCGAAAAGATTTAGGGAATATACTACGATGGGTATTCCAAACGTAACCATGAGGGTTACTGTCTACGTAACAATGTTATGAATTCCTCAAGTTACCTTTATGTCTTATGATTTATATGATTTATTCATGATTTGGTGAGGTATGTTAAAATTCTTATGTTTTATGAGTAAAGTATGATTTGATACATGGACTAATGTTTTATTTTCATACTTCTATATCCCTTATTGAGCTTTTTTATGCTCATCCCTAGTTTTTGAAATGTTTTTCACAGGTCAAGGAAAGGTACATGATGTGATGATAATGTCAAGGAAGTGTCAAGAAAGAATCCATGTTTTATTTTAAATATGGTTCCGTTGATGTGAAAAATGAGTACTATCTTTTATGTAACCACTTTGTTTAAATGTGGAATGTAATGCATGTTTTATGATCTAATTCTATAAAACACTAAAACTGAAAAGATCATCAATGTGTATTCTTGATGTAACTCAAGAATGTAACATCCCAAGTAATTAATGAATAATATATATTCTTATCTATGTCTATTTATGAATTAGATAGTGTTTTAGATGCTTAAAATGAGAATAAATTCAATCTTAAGCATGGAATACACTAATATTTTTAAAAGATTGTTTTACTGCTTTTTGATGGAAAAGAATTTTTAAATCTATATTTTGAAAATTTTATAATCTAAATTTTTCAAAATAAACTTATTCTTTAGGATTGGGACATTTAAATTTACTTGGGATAAAGTTTTGGTATTTTTCGGACAATGTTCATTTTTTAATGAATAGTGAAAAATACTGCATTTTACATCAAAACTGATTTTTCATCTATTTTAATTATATGGTTAGATTATCTTTTTAATTGGGTTTAAAGTGTAAATAGAATATATTTTTACCATTTAATCCAATAGTGGTCATTATAATTAATTTCACTTTGGAATTCGGCATAAACTAATGCCAAACGTTTCATAGATATATTTTTCAAAAAAACCAGCTATTTGTTTTGACAACGGGAATTATTTTTTAAATTAATTATTGAAATTTATGTGTTTGTAATTTGGTAAAATTGATTCCATATTTGGAATCATACGGTCCAAATTATGTAATTAATAATCTTTTGTTTTTGGACTTTGTGAATAGTAATAATGGTAATTATCATTAATTATCTTGATTAATTAGTAATCGGGTTGTTAAGGATAATAAAATAATATCATAATAACAAAAAATGACACAAAAATGAGTCCTAATACTACTATTTGTGTCATGGCCAACCATGGTATTCCTTGTTCCAAAATTGGGGACCCCATGGAATCACTTTTGGGTGATAATGACTTTTTATCTTTTTATTTTTTAAAGAAAGTAAATATAACAAAGAATGTATCACCTGAGTAAAACATTTTTACTTTTGTCTGCATAAATGACCTCTAGTACTATAAATAGTTATTGAAAATATAAAATTATTTCCTACATCATAGTATTTTTTTTATAATTTTTAGACATTAAATAAATTAAATTATATATGAGACCATGATGATGCAGCGATTACCTCATTATTTAAGGATTTAAATAAAATGAAAAAATAATGTAAAATCTAAGACATAAACAAGTCAAATACCTATTGTATGGGTGGATTTAGAACCCTTATCACCTTATCCTTGAAATACATCAATGTGGGACCTTTAAAATCTGAAACTCATTTGAAAATAAAGTAACATTTTATACCTTTCCAAGAGTGCCCCTCCTCTCCTCTTATAAAAGGCCCCCACCTCTACCTCCTTACCCACACCTCTCAAGACTTTGGATCGGCCACGCTCTGCTCATTATTTCTCTCCACATCCCTCTCCTCATCCTTAAATCCTTACTTTAGGCAGAAATCTCTTCAAGAAACCTTTTTGGTTCAAACCAAAGGGAGTTACCCGATTTAAAGGCTATGTCTTCACTTGTGTTCTTTTATTTTATTTTGCTTCTCCAACCCCCTAAAATCTTTTTATTCATTTCTTTTGTAACAACACTAGTATCTTTAATATATTAGGATGTTGTTATAAGAAGGATTCGAGCTACACTTATACACACCTACATCTAATGGTTAAATAACATACTGTTTCTATGGATGGTGAATTTCTGCCTCACAAAACGATGATTGTTCAATATTCTTTAAACACCTTCAAAGGTGGCCATTAAGATGTCAATATATTTATATATGATATATAAAATGTTTATGTTTTACTTCAGCTTCTGTATTTTTCATTTATGTCATTCCTTTATGGTTTCCATTATGGGTATACGCAATATATTAATTTTAGGAAGTGTAGACTACCGCCCCCTCCAAGTGATTTGATTCGTTAATACCATATGTGGTACGTATAAAGGATAGATTTAACGATATCATATATGATACCATACTGTAATTATAATAAAATTATGAATAATATTGTTTTAATTCCATTAAATATGAAATAGAAATGGAAGTAGCATTCATGCGTACGTACGGCTTACCGTCTCCATGAACGGTGCATTTCATTTCTTACCTCTAAATGTTATGTAATATTATAAATTCATGTATATACTGGATATATATGATATATATGATATCTACATCATGAATATAATTCTTGATATAATGGATATTTTACCACATGGACAACTTGTAATTATAAAGAGTTTATTTTTTACTCAAGTACCAATGATCGACAAAACGACCATTATTAACTTAAATAATTACACAGTGTTCATAACATGGTAATAAGTGATATAAAATGAATAATTAACTTGAAAAAAGGTTCATAAGCAAGTAGAAATTAACTCAAGTTTATTATTCAGGAGATTAAAGAGTGATCGAGTCAAGTCGGACCCGAGGTATGGGACTTCGTCTCAATCTCCTTTCATTGAGGCATATTTTGTTCTATACAAAACATTCTTTTATACGGTGTATAAACCCCATTGACTTTTATGTCTATTCAAAAGGAATCTTTTTTATATGAAGCGTTTTACTAAATGACAAAAGGTATGTTTTTTTGTCGTATGTATGCAGAGACAACGACTTCTCAACCGCTGTGACCATTATTTGAGCTTCAGCTTCCTCTACAAGCCATAACATTTTAAAAATAATGAAAAATAAATACCATGTTTTACTTATCTTTTATTTTGGTATTGAAAATGGTTTTGATAATGTTTTTATTATATCGATGTGTTGTATTGATATCTAGTGATTGAAATGTGGAAATGTTATGTTTCCTTTATGCATGTTTTATATGATATGATTATGTTATGGTTCTTGGGAATTGTTTATGAAGACGGGTGGTTCCGTGATAAACTAAGGGCGGATGAGCCCGATATAGATCTCTAATGAATTGGGTAACACGAAGGAGTAAAACTTTAAGGTTTCTCTGAAGAGATTTAGGGAATATACTGCAATGGGTATTTCAAACGTAACCATGAGGGTTACTCCCTACGTAAGAATGTTATGAATACCTCAAGTTACCTTTATGTCTTATGATTTCTATGATTTATTCATGATTTGATGAGGTATGTTAAAATGATTATGTTTTATGTGTAAAGTATGATTTCATACATGGACTAATGTTTTCTTTTCGTACTTCTATATCCCTTACTGAGCTTTTTTATGCTCATCCCATGTTTTTGAAATGTTTTTCACAGGTCAAGGGAAAGGTACATGATGTGATGATAGTGTCAAAGAAGTGTCAATAAAGAATCCATGTTTTATTTTAAATATGTTTCCGTCGATGAGAAAAATGAGTACTATCTTTTATGTAACCACTTGGTTTAAATGTGGAATGTAATGCATGTTTTATGATCTAATTCTCTAAAACTCTAAACCTGAAGAGATCCTCAATGTGTATTCTTGAAGTAACTCAAGATTAAGTAATGTTTAAGGATGGGGCCTTACAGTTGGTATCAGAGGTCAGTTTAGATAACTTTAGGAGTTTGAGTTCTATTAAATGATCATCCAAAAATATTTTTTATGGTCAAATTGAAATGATATAGCATTTTAAGATTACCATGTTGCTTCATCTAAGAAATGTTTGTTCAGAATGGTTTTCCGCAGAGGAAATAGGGAAGCAGTGCTAGGAAGGAATAGAAAAGGAAATGACCTTCCGAATCAGTATCCTGAGATGGTCGGAATTGGAACTGAACAGTTTGTTTCAGTAATGGTGCAGTTGACTGAAGCGATAATTGGTGGTGGTAACCATGCATGAGATCAGCCAGATCAACCGTAGAGGAACATGTCAGTGGTGGAACATTTCATGAGGCAACATCCCCCATCATTCAGAGGATCATCTAACCATGTGCTAGATGAAGTATGGATTAAAGCACTAGAGAAGATTTTCGATGTCATGTGGTGTTCAGACAATCAAAAGGTTAGTCTTGCTATTTACCGTTTGGAGGGTGAAGCAGATCAGTGGTGGTCGATGGTTAAAAATATCAGGGATGCTAATGAGATTGATGCTCTCGACAATTCAAAGGTATGTTTCTTGAGAAGTATTTTCCTAAGGCTGTTTGACTTAGGATGGAAAAAAAATTCTTGGAATTGAGGCAAGAGGATGACTCAATGGCTGCTTTTGAAGAGAGGTTGACTCGATTGGCAAGGTATGCTCCAAATTTTATCCAAGACGTTGATAGTAAAATCAATTGTTTTTACTTAGGATTAAAACCGAAATATCGAAGGGCTTTAGCTTCTCGCGAGTTAAAGAGTTATAAAAATCTTGTTCGATGTGCTGAGAAGGTGGAAATGGAGTTTGCCGATGATCAAGTGTTCTATAACAACCAACAGAAGAAGAGACCGAGGTGGCATGAGAAAGGGAAGAATTCTTCAAAAAGGTCTGACGGTAAGAAAAATAAGTTTCAAGTTTGTGATAAATGTGGTAAAAGGCTCGTTGGGGAATGCCTTCTGAATTCTGGAAAGTGCTACCGATGTGGTAAAATGGGACATAAGGCTTGTGATTGCACTGAGAATGATCAGGGTGATGGTAAGACCAAATTTGATTTACAGTTAGTGAAATGTTTCAAGTGCAATGAAATGGGTCATTATGAAAACGAGTGTTCGACAAAGAGCTCAAATGATTGTAAGCAGTTATACTACAAGTAGAAATGGGTGGTGAAATCCTTTGCAACTACTTCAGCAGATGTCGGGCTATCAAATGAAGTGGTACCAGGTACTTTATTTGTGGATTCAGATTATGCCAGTGTGTTTTTTGATTAGGGGTCTACACATTCTTTCAGCTCTGAAAACTTTTCTAGTAAAATGGGAATACCATCTCAAGAAATGACTCCCAAACTTTTGGTAAAAACACCTGGGAGAAATGATGAGGCAAAATGAATTTATAAGAATCTTTCTATCCTTATCTGTGGAAAGAACCTACTTGCAAACCTCATTGTTTTACCTCTAGTAGAGTTAGATGTTACCCTGGGTATGGATTGGCTCTCTATTTACCATGAAAAGATTGACTGTAGAGCTAAAGAAGTTTCTTTTTAGAAAGACTTCCAGTTTATGTACAAGAATGGACCCTTACTGTTGATAATATATCAAGAGGCCGAGAAACTTGTAAAAGATGGAAATGAATGTTACCTTGCACATATTATTGAAAACAAGGGAACTATTCAGATTAATGATGTTCCAGTGGTAAATGAGTATCCTGATGTTTTTCCTGATGAGTTGCCTAGAATAATACCAGATCGGGAAGTTGAGTTTACTGTTGACTTAGTTCCTGATGCTAAGACAATTTCAAAACCCCCTTATCGAATGGCTCAAATTGAACATTTAGAGTTTAAGGAGAAATTGAAAGATTTATTAGAGAAAGGTTTCATTCGACCTAGCACATCACCATGGGGTGCTCCTATTTTATTTGTTAAAAAGAAAGATGGTTCTATGAGACTTTACATTGATTATAGAGCCTTGAATAACATCACTGTTAAGAACAAATATCCATTTCCTCATATCTATGATTTGTTTGATCAGCTCCAGCGAGCTCAGTATTTTTCAAAGATTGACCTGAGATCGGGGTACCATCAGTTGAATGTAAAGGTAGCAGATGTTCCAAAGACCGCGTTTCGTACAAGATATGGCCATTATGAATTTTTAGTAATGATTTTTGGGCTAACCATTGCACCTACTGTATTAATGGACTTAATGAATATAATTTTCCCTGAGTTCTTAGATAAGTTTGAGGTTGTTTTCATTGATGATATTTTGGTGTTTTCTAAAACAAAATAGGAGCATGAAAGACATTTAAGGGTTATTTTGAAAACCTTAAAATAAAATAAATTGTATGGAAAATTCAGCAAGTGTGAGTTTTGGTTGCAAAAAAATTCTTTCCTTGGTCACATTGTTTCTAAAGATGGGATAACAGTTGATCCTGCAAAAACAAAGGTTGTTGAAGAATGGCCAAGACCCACAAATGTAACTTAAATTCGTAGCTTCCTTGGTTTGGCAGGTTATTACCGAAGGTTTGTTAGAAATTTCTCCCAGTTATCTAGTCTAATGACGAAGATAACTTGGAAGGGTGTTAAGTGGGTCTGGACCAAAGAATGTGATGATTGTTTTCAGGAACTGAAAAGAAGATTAGTGAATGCTCCAGTTTTGGAACTACATTCCAGGAATGGGGAGTCTGTTATCTACAGTGATGCTTCATTGAAAGGACATGGTTGCATCCTAATGCAGAATGATCAGGTAATTGCTTATGCTTCACGTCAGTTGAAAACTCATGAGGTAAATTACCCTACACATGATTTGGAATTAGCTGCTGTTGTTTTCGCCATAAAATTTTGGAGGCATCGTTTTTAGGGATTAAAGTGTGAAATATATACCGATCACAAAAGTTTAAAGTATATATTCACTCATAAAGAATTGAACATGAGATAGAATAGATTGCTAAAATTAATCCAGGATTATGATTCTACAATTCATTACCATCCGGGAAAACCAAATAAGGTGGGTGATGCTTTGAGTCGAAAAAGTAATGCTTCATTAACAATGTTGCGTTTGGAATGTGATCCTTTGGTTAATGATTTGATGAAATTTGGCATTGATGTATTTTGTGCGGGATGTCCTTCTGTTTTGTTTCATGTATCAGTGAAATCTTCTCTATCACACAGAATTAATCAAGCACAGAAGCCAGACAGCGAGTTGCAGAAGAAGGTTGAGCTGGTTCAGAAGGGTAAGTTTCCTGAATTCAACATTGATAATGATTGTGTTTTGAGATTTGGAAGATATTATGTGTGCCTTGTGATTCAAAGTTGAAGAGAGAGTTGTTATGTGAAGCTCATAGTTCTCTATTTTCAGTTCATCCTGGAAGTACTAAGATGTATAGAGATCTTTGGGAGTATTACTGGTGGGACGGAATGAAAAGAGATATTGCTGATTTTACTGTGAAGTGTTTGACTTGTCAACAGGTTAAAGCAGATCGGTAGTTACCAAAAGGGATGCTTCAGCCTTTACCAGTACCAGAGTGGAAATGGGAGAATATATCCATGGACTTCGTTGTGGGATTGCCAAAGACACCTCGAGGTAATAATGCAATCTGGGTTATTGTTGATCGCTTGACATAATCTGCTCCTTTCTTTGTTATAAGAGATATTTTTTCCCTAGATCAACTTTCTCTTTTGTATCATAAAGAGATAGTCAGGTTACATGGAGTTCCCCTCTCCATTGTTTCCGATCGTGATCCCAGGTTTACTTCTAACTTTTGGAAAGGCCTTCAGAAGTCGTTGGCTACTGAATTAAATTTTAGTACAGCTTTTAATCCTCAATCAGATGGACAGTTAGAACGAACGATTCAGACTTTGGAGGATATTCTACATGCTTGTTCGAGGGATTATCAGGGAAGTTGGGACCAACATCTTTCTTTGGTTGAGTTTTCTTACAATAACAGTTTTCATTTCAGTTTATAGATGGCACCATTTGAGGAATTATATGGAAAGCGGTGTCGAACTATAGATTTTTGGGATGAAGTGGGTGAAAGGAAGTTGATGGGACTAGAATTGGTAGAAGAGTTGGTAGAAAAAGTTCAACTGATACAGAAACACATGAGAACAACTCAGATCAGGCTGAAAAATTATGCGGATAATTGGAGGAATGATCTCTTTTTTGAGGTAGGCGATCATGTTTTTCTCAATGTATCACCATGGAAAAGTGTTATGTGATTTGGTAAGAAAGGAAAGCTGAGTCCAATTTTCATTGGACCATATAAAATTCTAGAGAGACTTGGATCAGTTTCATACCGAGTGGCTTTACCTCCGAGTTATCTCAGGTACTCAATGTTTTTCATGTTTCAATGTTAAGGAAGTAAATTCCAGATCCATCTCATGTTTTGAGTCCAGAGGTAGTTCAACTGGAAGAGAATCTATCTTATGAGGAACAACCAGACCAAATTCTTGACCATAGGGAGCAATTTTTGCGAAATAAGGTGATTCATCAAGTAATGGTTTTGTAGAATAACCACATGAGTGAAGAGGCAACATGAGAATCTGAAAATGCAATGAGGGATAAATACGCCCACTTATTCGATAAGTAAGTAAATTGTGGGGATGAAATTTTCTGAAGGGGGGAAGGATGTAACATCCCAAGTAAGTAATGAATAATAGTTATTCTTATCTATGTCTATCTATGAATTAGATAGTGTTTTAGATTCTTAAAATGAGAATTAATAAAATCTTAAGCATAGAATACACGAATAATTTTAAAAGATTGGTTCACCACTTTTTGATGGAAAATGAATTTTAAATCTATCTTTCGACAATTTTATAATCTATATTTGTCAAAATAAACTTATTATTTATTATTGGGACATTGAAATTTACTTTGGATAAATTATTGGTATTTTTCTGACAATGTTAATCTTTTAATGAATAGTGAAAAATACTACATTTTACATCAAAAATTCTTTTTCATAAAATTTAATTATATGGTTAGATTATATTTTTAATTGCTTTTAATGAGTAATTAGAATATATTTTTTCCATTGAATCCAATAGTGGTCATTAGAATTAATTTCACTTTGGAATTGGGCATAAACTAATGCCAAACTTTTAATAGATATTGTTTCAAAAAACCCCGCTATTTGTTTTGACAACAGGAATTATTTTTTAAATTAATTATTGCAATTTTTTGTGTTTGGAATTTGGTAAAATGGAATCCATATTTTGAATCAGAAGGCCCAAATTATGTAATTAAGACTCTTTTGTATTTGGACTTTGTGAATAGTAACGACGGTAATTATCGTTAATTATCTTGATTAATTAGTAATCGGGTAGTTAATGATAATAAGATAATATCATAATAATAAAAAATGACTCCAACATGTGTCCTAATACTACTGATTGTGTCATGGACTACCATGGGAAGCCTTCTTCCAAACTTGGGGACTCCATGGAATCAATTTTGTGTGATAATGACTTTTTATCTTTTTATTTTTTAAAGAAAGTAAATATAACAAAGAATGTATCACCTGAGTGATTTTTTTTTAATTTTGTTTAAATAAATTATCACTAGGACTATAAATAGTCATTGGAAAGATAAAATAATTTCCTACATCATAGTATTTTTTTTTATTATTTATAGACATTAAATAAATTAAATTATATATGAGACCCTGATGATGCAACGACTACCTCATTATTTAACGATTTAAATAAAATGAAAAGAAAATGTAAATTCTAAGACCTACACATGTCAAAAACCTATTGGATGGGTGGATTTAGAACCCTTATCACTTATCCTAGAAATAAATCAATGTGGGCCCTTTAAAATCCGAAACCCATTTGAAAATAAAGTAACATTTTAAACCTTTCCAAGAGTGCCCCTCCTCTCCTCTCATAAAAGGCCCCCACCTCTACCTCCTTACCCACACCTCTAAAGCCCTTAGCTCGGCCATTCTCTACTCATTTTGTCTCTCCACATCCCTCTCCTCATCCTAGAAGCCTTACCTTAGGCAGGAAGTTCTTCAAGAAACCTTTTTGGTTCAAACCAAAGGGAGATACCCGATTTAAAGGTAATGTCTTCACTTTTGTTCTTTTGTTTTATTTTGCTTCTCCAACCCCCTAAACTCTTTTTATTCATTTCTATTGTAACAACAACAGTATATTAAATATACTAGGATTTTGTTATAATAATTATTCGAGCTACACTTACACACACCTACATCTAATGGTTAAAGAACATACTGTTTCTATGGATGGTGAATTTCTGCCTCACAAAACGATGATTGTTCAATATTCTTTTAACACCTTCAAAGGTGGCCATTATGATGTTCCTATATTTATATATGATATATAATTTTTTTATGTTTTACTTAATCTTCTGTATTTTTTCATTTATGGAATATCTTTATGGTTTCCATTATGGGTATACGCGATATCTTCATTTTAGGAAGTGCGCACTGTCGCCCCCTCAAAGTGATTTGATTCGTTAATACCATATTTGGTACATATAAAAGATAGATTTAATGATATATTATATGAGACCATAATGGAATTATAATAATATTTTGTATCAGTATGTTTTAATTCCATTAAATATGAAATAGAAATGGAAGTAGCGTTCATGCGTACGTACGACTTACCGTCTCCATGAACGGTGCATTTCATTTCTTACCTCTAAATGTTATGTAATATTATAAATTCATGTATATACTGGATATATGTGATATATATGATATCTAAATCATGAATATAATTGTTTATATAATGGATATTTTAACACATGAACAACTTGTAATTATAAAGAGTTTATTTTTGACTCAAGTACCAATGATCGAAAAAATGACCATTATTAACTTAAATAATTACATAGTGTATATAACATGGTAATAATTGATATAAAAGGAATAATGAACTTGAAAAAAGGTTCTTAAGCAAGTATAAATTAACTCAAGTTTATTATTCATGATATTAAAGAGCGATCGAGTCAAGTCTGACCCGAGGTATGGGACTTCATCTAAATCTCCTTTCATTGAGGCATATTTCATTTTATACACTACTTTCTTTTATACAGTGTATAAACCCTGTTGACTTTTATGTCTATACAAAAGGAATATTTTTTATACGAAGCATTTTACTAAACGACACAAGGAATATTTTTTTGTTGTACGTAGGTGGCGACAACGACTTCTCTGCCGCCGTGACCATTATTTGAGATTCGGCTTCCTCTACAAGCCATAACATTTTTTTAAAATGAAAAATAAATACCATGTTTTACTTTTCTTTTATTTTGGTATTTAAAATGGTTTTGATAATGTTTTCATTATATCAATGTGTCGTATCTATATCTTGTGATTGAAATATGGAAATGTTATGTTTCCTTTATGCATGTTTTATATGATATGATTATGTTATGGTTCTTGGGCATTGTTTATGAAGACGGGTGGTTCCGTGATAAACTAAGGGCGGATGAGCCCGATATAGATCTCTAATGAATTGGGTAACGCGAAGGAGTTAAATGCTAAGGTTTCTCTGAAGAGATTTAGGGAATATACTGCGATGGGTATTCCAAACGTAACAATGAGGGTTACTCCCTACATAAGAATGTTATGAATGCATCAAGTTACCTTTATGTCTTACGATTTCTATGATTTATTCATGATTTTATAAGGTATTTTCAAATGCTTATGTTTTATGAGTAAAGTATGATTTCATACATGGACTAATGTTTTCTTTTCCTACTTCTATATCCCTTACTGAGATTTTTTATGCTCATCCCATGTTTTTGAAATGATTTTCATAGGTCAAGGGAAAGTTACATGATGTGATTATAGTGTCAAGGAAGTGTCAAGAAATAATCCATGTTTTATTTTAAATATGTTTCTGTTGATGGAAAAAATGAGTACTATCTTTTATGTAACCACTTTGTTTAAATGTGGAATGTAATGCATGTTTTATGATGTAATTCTCTAAAACTCTAAACCTGAAAAGATCCTCAATGTGTATTCATGAAGAATCTTATGGAAAAATTGTTTATTGAATGGTCTTCGTTGAACTTTGGGTTTTGTTGGAAAAATTTTGGAGATTAAGAATAGATTTTCTTTTTTATAATGGATTATCCATTTGTGGATTATCTGATTTTGTTCTAACAATTTTGGTTTTGGTTAAGGTCTAAAGACATGGGAAATATATAGTTCTCTTTTTTGGATTAGGTGGTTCTCTATAAGTTGATAATAGCTCTCTTAATGTGAGCAAGTCATCCTAAATACTCATATTTTGGATAAAATATGAGTTTGTGTAAGAAATTAGTAGGAGATGAGAGTCTACACGATATGTATGTATGTTTCCTTATGATTTAGTTAGGCTCATAAATAAATTACTCAATTAAAAGTAACTTAAAAAAAATGTTGTCTTTTAACTTTTCCAACTGGGGAATCAAACACCGTTTAACCCATCACTAGTTTGTGATTTTTTGGTGGTTAACTTTCTCCTAAACATGTTTTCTATCACTCTACCTTAGAACATGACCCTTTGTTTTTTCTTCCATATCCATGTTTTCCTATAAGGAATCCTAGTATGGGTTAACTCGGTTGACCTTTGTACTTCCCTTTATTCTTTTAATGTGACAGTTTAATTTACCTCTTTTCTGATGTGGGGGTTTCAATGAATTTTCCAAGCACAATTTTAAAAATTGCGAGGACGCAATTTCAAAAAGGGGGGAAGGATGTAATTTCCCAGGTAAATAAAAATACTACCTTTTCATATTTATCCATATTTTTGAATAAAATGTTAATATTAATTTAAAGGGAATGCTATGCTCGATGACTTACCCAATATGCAACAATGAGTTTCTTTGAAATCTTACATTTCTCTCTAATAATAAAATAATATTATATAAAATGGTAGTTAACGCCTAGCCGTTTTAATAGTGGGAATGAACAGAACTAACTAAAAAATTATTATATATGTTTTTCAAATATTTTTTACTTTATTCAAATAAATGTTAGAGGCTTAAAATGCGAATGAATCCAATTTTAAGCATAAATCATATAATATTCATTTAAAGGTCGATTAACCACCTTTTGATGGAGAACCCTTTTTAAATATAATTTTGAAGATTTTATAAGTTATATTTGACAAAATAAAATCCTTATTTAGAACTTTGATATCCAAATTTACTTTTTGTAAATTTTTTTTATTTTTCCGATAAAGACCAGTTTTAGTGAAAATGTTGTATTTTAATTCAAAACCTTTTTTTAATCTAATTTATTTATATGATTTGATCGTCTTTTGAACTGGTTTTAAAGTTCTATTATAATATATTTTTACCATTTAATTCACGAGTGGTCATTGGAATTAATTTCACTTTGAAATTGGACTTAAACTAGTGTCAATCTTTTAATAGATATTGTTTCTTAAAAACACCCTATTTGTTCTGACATCGGGAATGAATTATTAAATTAATTAATGCAACTTATATATTTTGAATTTTTTAAAATAGACATAATTTTTCAATTCGAAATATCAAATATAGCTTAGGGTGAATTTTTGGTATTTTTCTGAAAAACTTCAATTTTTGATGAATAGTAAAACCAATAAGTGGTAGTTAAAGAAACTGATTTTTTGTTTAAATGAATCTTTACCACCTCTGTGATTTGATTTTCAAAAATCCGACATACATGGTTGTAATTAGGAAGTAAAATAAGGTTCAATGAGATTAAAGTAATTTTTTTAGTGAATAGTAACTTTTAAGTTTTATTAATCGCGATTAAAGATAATTAGTGTAATGTAGGGTAAAGATAATATTATAATAATATGAAATGACCTTGAAACATTTACTACCCTTATTTGATGAGTCATGGATGACCAAGACAATCCATGGGTCATCTTGGGGGCCCCATGGAGCCACTTTGGTAGGAAAATGGCATTAATAACTTTTTATTTAATGTTAAAGTAAAAATGTTACAAACATGTATTGTTTTACTAAAACAATTCTTACATGGGGTTATACAAGTCATATTTTTTAATATAAATATTCAGTAAAAATAAAAAAATATTTCCTACATCATGATATTTTTTTATATAATTTTTATACATTAAATAAATTTATTTATTTACGACACCGTGATGATGCAGTGATTACCTCATAAATGAACAATTTAAATAAAATGAGAAGATAGGGTGAAATATGAGTCTTAAACTTGTAAAAAACCTATTGTATGGGTGTATTTCGAAACCTTATCACCTTTGTCTCGAAATATATCCTTTTGGGACCTTTAAAATCCAAAAATCATTTTATAATAAAGTAATTGTTTATAACTTTCCAAGAGTGCCCCTCCTCTTCTCTTATAAAATGACCCCACCTCTACCACCCTACCCACACATCTCAAGCCTTTGGATCAGCCAACCTCTACCCATTTCATCTTTACAAATCCCTAACTTCATCATTAAAGCCTCACCTTTGGCAGAATGATCTTCAAGAAACCCTTTTGGTTCAATCCAAGAGGAGTTACCTGATTTAAAGGTAATGTCTTCACTTGTGTTCTTTTGTTTTATTTTACCTCTCCAAACCCCTAAACTATTTTTATTCATTTATTTTGTAACAATAACCGTATCTTAAATATACTGGAATGTTTTTATGTGACGGATTCTAGCTACACATACACACACCTTCGTCTAATGGTTCAAAAACATACAGTTTCTGTGGATGGCGAATTACTGTCTCACGAAACGATGATTGCTCAATATTCTCTTATCACCTTTCATGGTGGCCATTATGATGTTAGTGTATTTTATATATGATATCTATGGTATTTATGTTTCCCATATGCTTCTTTATTTTATATTTAAAACATACCTTTATGCTCTGGATGTTGTGCAATTGCGATAATTTCATACGAGTAAGTGTGGACTACCGCCCCCTCAAGTGATGTGACTTGTTCATGAAATACATGGAACGAATAAAGAATGAAATTAATGAAATTATGTGACCTATAAAACATATATATTATAATGTAATTATAATATATATATATATATATCTGTCAATCATTTTTAATTCCATTAATATGACAAAGAAATGAAAGTAGCGTTAATGTGTACGTACGGCCTGCCGTCTCAATGAACGGTGAATTTCATTTATTTTTATCTCCAAATGTTATTTAATAGTATAAAATGAATATTTACTAGATATATATGATATTTCAATCATTAATACTATTCTGGAGATGATATACATATAACTACATGCACAATCATTTTCAAACAAGATCATTTTTGACTCATGTACCGAACATCAACAAAACGTGTGATATGAACTCACATAATTAACTAATTATTATAACATGATAATATATGATATTAATTTAATAAAAACATCCTAGTATATTGAAGATACTTTTGTTGTTACAAGAGAAATGAATAAAAAGAGTTTAGGGGGTTGAATAAGCAAAATAAAACAAAAGAACACAAGTGAAGACATTACCTTTAAATCGGGTAACTCCCTTTGATTTGAACCAAAAAGGATTCTTGAAGAGATTCCTGCCTAAGGTAAGGCTTCTAGGATGATGAGAGGGATGTGGAGAGACAAAATTAGTAGAGATTGGTCGAGCTAAAGGGTTGAGAGGTGTGGGTAAGGAGGTAGAGGTGGGGGCATTTTATAAGAGGAGAGGAGGGGCACTCTTGGAATGGTATAAAATGTTACTTTATTTTCAAATGAGATTCGGATTTTAAAGGTCCCACATTGATGTATTTCAAGGATAAGGTGATAAGGGTTCGAAATCCACCCATCCAATAGGTTTTTGACACGTTTAGGTCTTGTATTTAACATTATGTTTTCATTTTATTTAAATCGTTAAATAATGAGGTAATCGATGCATCATCATGGTCTCATATATAATTTAATTTATTTAATGTCTAAAAATTATAAAACAAATACTATGATGTAGGAAATATTTTTAGATTTACAATGACTATTTATAGTCTTTGCGATCATTTATGTAGACAAAATTAAAAATGTTTTACTCTTGTGATACATTCTTTGTTATATTTACTTTCTTTAAAAAATAAAAAGATAATAAGTCATTATCACACAAAAGTGATTCCATGGGGTCCCCATGCTTGGCACAAGGAACACCGTGGTCGGCCATGACACAACCAGTAGTATTAGGACACATGTTGGTGTCATTTTTAATTATTATGATATTATTTTATTATCCTTAACTACCCGATTACTAATTAATCAAGATAATTAATGATAATTACTGTCGTTACTGTTCACAAAGTCCAAAAAACAAAGGAGTATTAATTATCTAATTTGTACATTATGATTCAAAATATTTAATTCATTTTACCAAATTCAAAACACAGAAATTTCAATATTTAATTTAATAAATAATTCCCGTTGTCAAAACAAATAGCTGGTTTTTTGAAACAATATCTATGAAAAGTTTGGCATTAGTTTATGCCCAATTCCAAAGTGAAATTAATTATAATGACCACTATTGGATTAAATGGTAAAAATATATTATATTTACACTTTAAGACCAATTAAAATGATAATCTAAACATATAATTAAATTAGATGAAGAAGCAGTTTTGATGTAAAATGCAGTATTTTTCACTTTTCGTTAAAAAATGAACATTGTCAAAAAAATACCAAAACTTTATCCGAAGTAAATTTCAATGTCCCATTCATAAAGAATAAGTTTATTTTGAAAAATAGAGCATATAAAATTGTCAAATGTTATATTTAAAATTGGTTTTCCATCAAAAAGCAGTAAAATAATCTTTTAAAAATATTAGTGTATTCCATGATTAAGATTGAATTTATTCTCATTTTAAGCATCTCAAACACTATCTAATTCGTAAATAGACATAGATATGAATATATATTATTCATTACTTACTTGGGATGTTACATCCTTCCCCCCTTTAGAAAATTGTGTCCCTATAATTTATTTACTTATCGAATAAGTGGGGGTATTTATCCCTCATTGCATTTTGAGATTCCCATGTTGCATATTCACTCATGTGGTTCTTCCACAAAACCTTTAGTTGATGAATCACCTTATCCCACAACACTTGATCTTTGTGGTCAAGAATCTGGACCGGTTGTTCCTCATAAGATATATTCTCTTCCAGCTGAACTACCTCTGGACTCAAAACATGAGATGGACCTGGCATGTACTTCTATAACATTGAAACATGAAAAACATTGTGTACCTGTGATAAACTTACAGGTAAATCCACTCAGTATGCAACTGATCCAACTCTCTCCAGAATTTCTTATGGTCCAATGAACGTTCGACTCACCTTTCCTTTATTACCAAATCACATAACACTTTTCCATGGTGATAAATTAAGAAAAACATGGTCGCCTACCTCAAAAGAGAGATCCTTCCTCCTATTATCCACATAATTCTTCTACATGCTCTGAGCTGTTCTCATATGTTTTCGTATCAGCTGAACTTTTTCTGCCAACTCTTCTACCAATTCTGGTCCCATCAACTTCCTTTCACCCACTTCATCCCAGAAAGCTGGAGTTTGACACTGCTTCCCATATAATGCCTCAAATGGTGTCGTCTGTATACTGGAATGAAAACTGTTATTGTAAAAAAACTCAACCAAATAAAGTTGTTGGTCCCAACTTCCCTGATAATCCATCGAACAAGCACGTATAATATCCTCCAATGTTTGAATCGTTCGTTCTGACTGCCCATCTAATTGAGGATGAAAAGCTGTACTAAAATTTAATTCAGTACCAAACGACTTCTGAAGGCCTTTCCAAAAGATAGAAGTATGTAACGACCCGAACTTTTTGAATAAATCTTATTTCCAAATTTTATGTGTTATTTTATTTTATTTTTATACTCAAGAAAATTTTTTCATTTGATAAAATGAGTATAATTAAAATGAGACTGTTGGGTTTTGACTATTATTTGACCAATGGTCAATATGACCGCTGGAAACTAAATGTTTTGATTACTATCTCTAAATACAAGCAATCTTGGTTAATTAATATAGAAAGAAGATTCGATGGCCTCACCCAGTAGTCTTGGACCGATCGAAGCCCATCTAGTAGAACATGGGAAGGAGGTAGCACCACTGGGCTTTGCTCTGGACCAAACCCAAGCTGAACTTCATCGTGTGAAGCTAGAACGGGATCGCCTTCGCGAGAAGTTCAAACTAATAGAAATTACGACTCGTGCGATGTTGGCCGAGCCTCCCTCGGATTCTCTCACCTTAGCACACCTTACACTTAGGTCCTATACTGGTGTGATAAGGGGCTATGTGAGGAGACCGTAATTGCCTTGTGTAATCTTTTGTTTTAAATAAAAAATTGGATTTCTTCTTATGATGAAGTTTATGAATTTTCAAATGTCCAGATAAATATAGTATGCATATTTTTGATAAATTTTAGAGAAAGGATATTTTAAAAATGTTTATGTAAACCTTAAATAAATAAAAATGTGTAATGATTTTCAAAAAATGGTCTTCTACAATTATGTTCACTATGAAATTTCGAGCCTAATAAGATCAACTTGATTTTTGATGAATAGTAAATTATGAATAGTGATTTTACGCTTAGGATTAGTAATGTGACCAAATGGATTAGTAATCTCACTTAAAGAAAGTATTAATATAATCTAGGCACCTTGATTGAGTAATGTGATTCAATAAAATGGTTAAATAACAGTTTCATAAATTATTATTCAAGTATTAGTTTTTTCGGGTGAATAGTGTTTTTTAATTAAAAATTTAATTAAAAATATTTAGAAAATTATTTTTATAAAACGGATTTCATTTTTGAACTCAGAGCACCGATATTATGCTATGGTAATTTTTGGGGTTTTTTCTGAAAAAATGAATATTCGGTGAATAGTGTTTTTATTTAGAAATTAAATTAAAAATATTTAGAAAATTATTTTTATAAAATGGAGTTCATATTTGTAATCAGAGCGTTGATATTTGGTTCAGTTGAAATTTTGGGATTATTCTGAGAAAGTTGAATTTTCGATGAATAGTGAAAATACAGTTTTTAAGTTACGAGTGTCTAATGAAATCATTAAATGATGTATTAAGTATATATTCAATATGGCCGAATTGTGAATAGTAATATAAGGTATGACGTGTCCCAAGTGGCCAATACCATGGGCAAATTTAATGGGAAAGCCCATGGTTTTGCCAAAACCACTAATGAGGTGTCCATTGGCCATTAATGCCTTGTCCCCTAACTTTCCCTATAAATACCCACCCATTCCTCCTTTGGTTTTCACTCCCAACTCTCCCCCAACGAAGTTATGGTCTCCTTACCTCCAAAGGAGTCCTCCCAAGGTGCCCCCAAGCCCTCAAGGTCCAAAACTTTGAGTTTCAAGAGTCACGTTTTAAGGTAAGGGATCCGACCTCTCTCTTTCATTTCAAGTAATCTCTTTTATGTCATTCCTTTATGCTACATGTTCTTATGTAGGAGGATGTTATTTTATACTCCTCTTACTGCCCTTTTTATATTCATATAATGAGATATCCCCTCTTACTCTCATTATTTCGTTTTATGAAGTTTTAAGTGGCGCCGTTAGGCTGCCGAAATTTTTGTAACGGACTCTTTCTCCCTTCTCATTTTCAAGATCTATTTTCATGTAAAGTATTTCAAGTTCCTTTTTATTATGTTGGGGCCTGATCTCTAAATTTATCATACTGATCTTTTATGAATATCTGATGAGAGACCCCATTTTATCTCTTCAATTCAGTATTTTGAAGTTTTATGTGGCGCCGTTAGGCTGCCGAATTTTAAGTGGTTCTTCACCCTTCTCGTTTTGAAGTTCTACTTTCATGTCAATTCTTTCAAGTTCCTTTTTTGTTATGTTGGGGTATGATATCTATATCTATCATACTGGACTCTTATTTTCATATGATGAGAGACCCCATTTGATCTCTTCAATTCAGTATTTTGAAGTTTTAAGTGGCGCCGTTAGGCTGCCGAATTTTTAGGGGATTCTTTCACCCTTCTCATTCTTTTCAAAGTTCTACTTTCATGTCAATTCTTTCAAGTTCCTTTTTTTGTTATGTTAGGGTATTATCTCTATATCTATCATACTGGACTCTTATTTTCATATGATGAGTGACCCCATTTGATCTCTTAAATTCAGTATTTAGAAGTTTTAAGTGGCGCCGTTAGGCTGCCGAATTTTTAGGGGATTCTTTCACCCTTCTCATTCTTTTCAAAGTTCTACTTTCATGTCAAGTCTTTCAAGTTACTTTTTAATTATGTTGGGTAATTATATCTATATCTATAATACTGAACTCTTATGTTCACATGATGATAGACCCTATTTGAGCTTTTCAAATCTTGGTGTTTGAAGTTTAAGTAATGTCGTTAGGCTGCCGAACTTTCATAAGAGAAATCTAATTTTTGTCTTTCTTCCATGTTTTTCATTTCAAATGGTATGTCCTTGAAATTTCATTACCATGATCATGTATGCTTCTTATTCTGTCCATCTACTGTTTTATGGGTCATTTATGAATGTTTGACCCATTTTCCATCTCTTTTTAATGTCTTCTAAAACCTCGTGACATAGTCGTTATGCTGCAGAATTTCCATCTCAAAATGTCTCTCTCTTTTTCTAAAGTTCTTTTATATTATTAAGTGAATACTCAAAGCTCTTTCTTCTAAAGGGGTATTCACATATATACCAAAATGTTCTATTTTAAATTATGGAATTTACATACATGATACCCACCTTCCTTTTCTGTGGGTTTTAAAGTGATGTAAAGATCATGTCTTTAAAGCAGTTTTTAAAACGTTATGATTACGAAATGAAACCCATTTATTTTGTGCTACATGGGTTCTTTATGAAATGTTTGATGATGATATATGTGGATCACATGATAATAAAGGCAAATTTAAGGGTGCGCCATGATAGCGCTCCAATGCATTGGGTAAAGACTTAATCTCTAGAGATGACCATTTTTAACGACGCCTTGGTGAATAACCTCGGTAATTTTTAATGACACCTTGGGGATGGACCTTGGTGAAACGAAACGATTGTCAAAATTAAATGTTGCAGCCACATCTTCAAGTTATGAAAATTTTTATTTTTATTATGAAATGCCTCATGATTTCCTTCTCATGCCTTAAAGTTCTTTTCATGTCCTTATTGAAGTATCTCAAGTTCACATGTAAAATGTTCATCTTGTTTCCCTTACTGGGCCTTTTGCTCACCCTTTCTTTTGATGTATGTCCCCAGGTTATGAGATGCAGTAATGAACCTAGGATGAACATAAGGAGAATCCTTTCAAGTGTTTAATAGGAATGTTTTATGTTGTTTTCATGTATTATGTTCCTAGTTTCCAAGACACTAAACCGTAAAGATCCTCAGTTTTGTGTAATGTAATGAAAGTTTATGTTATACAAAGGCGGGATGCTATAAAGTAAACCTGGGATCACGATCGAATACAATGGAGAGGGGAACTCCATGTAACCTGATTATCTATTTAAGATACAAACTATAAAGTTGATCTAGGGAAAAAGTATCTCTTATAGCAAGGAAATGAGCAGATTTATTCAAGCGATCAACAATAACCCAGATTGCATTATTACCTCGAGGTGTGTTCGGAAATCCCACAACGAAGTCCATGGATATATTCTCCCATTTCCACTCTGGTACTGGTAAAGGATGAAGCATCCCTTTCGGTAACTGCCGCTCTGATTTAACCTGTTGACAAGTCTAACACTTCACAGGAAAATCTGCAATATCCCTTTTCATTCCGCCCTACCAGTAATACTCCCTAAGATATCTATACATCTTAGTACTTCCTAGATGAACTGAAAATGGAGAACTATGAGCTTCACATAACAACTCTCTCTTCAACTGTGAATCACAAGGCACACACAATCTCTTCCCAAATCTCAAAACAAAATTATTATCAATGTTGAATTCAGGCAACTTACCCTTCTGAACCAGCTCTACCTTTTTCTGCAACTCGTTGTCTTGCTTCTGTGCTTGCTTAATTCTATCTGATAGAGAAGATTTCACTAATACATGAAACAAAACAGAAGGAAATACTGCACCAACAACTTCTATGCCAAAGTTCATCAAATCCTTAACCAAATGATCACATTCCAAATGCAACATTGTTAATGAAGCATTAATTTTTCGACTCAAAGCATCAACCACTTTATTTGCTTTTCCCAGATGGTAATGAATTGTACTATCACAATCGTTGATTAATTCTATACATATCCTATTTCTCAAGTTCAATTCTTTCTGAGTGAATATATACTTTAAAATTTTGTGATCATAATATATTTCACACTTTACTCCATACAAATCATGCCTCCAAATTTCTAAAGCGAAAACAACATCAGCTAATTCCAAATCATGTGTAGGGTAATTTACCGCATGAGTTTTCAACTGACGTGATAAATAAGCAATTACCTGATCATTATTCATTAGGGCGCAACCATGTCCTTTCAATTAAGCATCATTGTAGATAACAAACTCCCCATTCCAGGCAGGTAGTTCCAAAACTGGAGCATTCACCAATCTTCTTATCAGTTCTTAAAAACAATCATCACATTCTTTTGTCCAGATAAACTTAACAACCTTCCGAGTTAGCTTAGTCATTGGAATAGATAACCGGGAGAAATTTCTAAAAAATCATCTGTAATAGCCTGCCAAACCAAGGAAGCTACAAATCTCAGTTTCATTTGTGGGTCTTGGCCATTCTTCAACAGCCTTTGTTTTTGTAGGATGAACGGTTATCCCATCTTTAGAAACAATGTGACCAAGGAAAGAAATTTGTTGCAACCAAAACTCACGCATGCTGAATTTACTATACAATTTTTTTATTTTAAGGTTTGAAAAATAACCCATAAATGTATTTCATGCTCCTCTTTACTTTTAGAAAACACCAAAATGTCATCAATGAAAACAACCACAAACTTATCCAAGAACTCATTGAAAATTCTATTCATTAAGTCCATGAATACAACAAGTGAATTGGTTAGCCCGAAAGGCATTACTACAAATTCATAATGGCCATATCATGTATGAAATGCGGTCTTTGGAACATCTTCTTCCTTTACCTTCAACTGATGGTACCCTGATCTCAGGTCAATCTATGAAAAATACTGAGCTCCTTGGAGCTGATCAAACAAATCATCGATATGAGGCAAATGATATTTTTTCTTAACAGTGATGTTATTCAAGGCTCTATAATCAATGCAAAGTCTCATAGAACAATCTTTATTTTTAACAAATAAAACAGGATCACCCCATGGTGATGTGCTTGGTCGAATGAAACCTTTCTCTAATAAATCTTGCAATTGCTCCTTCAACTCTAAAAGTTCAATTTGAGCCATTCGATAAGGGGGTTTTGAAATTTTCTTAGCATCAGGAACTAAGTCAATAGTAAACTCAACTTCCCGATCTGGTATTATTCCAGGAAACTCATCAGAAAAAACATCAGGATACTCATTTACCACTGGCACAACATTAATCTGAATAGTTCCCTTGTTTTCAACAATATGTGTAAGGTAACATTCATTTCCATATTTTTAAAGTTTCTCGGCCTCTTGATATGCTATCAACAGTAAGGGTTCATTCTTGTACACAAACTGAAATTCTTTCTGAAAATAATTTTCTTTAGCTCCACAGTCAATATTAGCATGGTAAATAGAGACCCAATCCATACCCAGGATAACATCAAACTCTACTAGAGGTAAAACAATAAGGTTTGAAAGTAGGTTCTTTCCACGAACAAGGATAGGAATATTCTTATAAATTCTTTTTGACTCAACATTTCCTCCATGCGTTTTTACCACAAGTTTAGGAGTCATTTCTTGAGATGGTATTCCCATTTTACTAGAAAATTTTTCAAAGGTGAAAGAATGTGTAGACCCTGAATCAAACAACAGACTGGCATATTCTGAAAAAACAAACAAAGTACCTGGTACCACATCATTTGATGGCCCGACATCTGCTGATGTAGTTGCAAAGGATTTCACCACCCCTTTCTGCTTGTAGTCTAACTGCTTCCCATCATTTGAGCTCTTTGTCGAACACTCGTTTGAATAATTACCCATCTCATTGCACTTGAAACATTTCACTAATTGTAAATAAAATTTGGTCTTACCATCACCTTGATCTTTCTCAGTGCAATCACGAGCCCTATGTCCCATCTTACCACATCGGTAGCACTTTCCAGAATTCAGAAGACATTCCCCAACATGCCTTTTACCACATTTATCACAAACTGGAAACTTAGTTTTCTTACCATCAGACCTGTTTGAATAATTTTTCCCTTTCTCCTACCACCTCGGTCTTTTCTTCTGTCGGTTGTTATAGAACACCTGATCATCGGAAAACTCCATTTCCACCTTCTCAGCACATCAAAAAATCTTTTCATAACTCTTGAACTCGCGAGAAGCTAAATCCCTTCAATATTTTGTCTTTATTCTTGAGTAAAAACGATTGATTTTAATATCAAGGTCTCAAATAAAATTTGGAGCATACCTTGCCAATCGAGTGAACCTCTCTTCATAATCAGCAACTGAGTCGTCCTCATGCCTCAATTCCAAGAATTGTTTTTCCATCCTAAGTCAAACAGCCTTAGGAAAATACTTCTCAAGAAACATTCCTTTATATTCATCCCAGTCGAGAGCATAAATCTCATCAACGTCCCCGATATTTTTAACCATCAACCACCACTGATCTGATTCACCCTCCAAATGGTAAATAGCAAGACTAACCTTTTGATTGTATGAACACCCCATGACATCGAAAATCTTCTCCCGTGCTTTAATCCACCTTTCAGCTAGCATAGGGTTAGATGATCCTTTGAATGATGGGGGATGTTGCCTCATGAAATGTTCCACCACTAACATGTTCCTCTGCGGTTGATATGGATGGTATCGTGCATGGATACCACCACCATTTAACACTTGACTCAAATGCACCATTACGGAAACAAACTGTTCAGTTCCAATTCCGGCCATCTCAAGATGCTGATTCAGAAGGTCATTTTATTCTCTATGCCTTCCTAGCACTGTTTCCCTGTTTCCTCTACGGAAAACCATTCTGAACAAACATATCTTAGATGAAGAAAAATGTTAATCTTTAAATGCAATATCATTTCAATTTGACCATAAAAAAATAATTTTGGATGATCATTTAATATAATTCTAACTCCTAAAGTTATCTAAACTGACCTCTGATACCAACTATAAGGCCCCAGCCTTAAACATTACTTAATCTTGAGTTACTTCATGAATACACGTTGAAGATCTTTTCAGGTTTAGAGTTTTAGAGATTTAGATCATAAAACATGCATTAAATTCCACATTTAAACTATGTGGTTACATAAAATATATTACCCATTTTTCCCATCAACAGAAACATATTTAAAATAAAACATGGATTCTTTCTTGGAAATTCCTTGACACTATCATCACATCAGGTACCTTTCCCTTGACCTGTGAAAAACATTTTAAAAACATGGGTTGAGCATAAAAAAGCTCAGTAAGGGATATAGAAGTACCAAAAGAAAACATTAGTCCATCTATGAATTCATACTTTACTCAAAAAACATAAGCATTTTAACATACCTCATCAAATCATGAATAAATCATAGAAATCATAAGACATAAAGGTAACTTGAGTCATTCATAACATTCTTACGTAGGGAGTAACCGTCATGGTTACGTTTGGAATACCCATCGCAGTATATTCCCTAAATATCTTCGGAGAAACCTTAACGTTTAACTCCTTCACGTTACCCAATGAATTGGAGAGCTATATCAGGCTCAACCGGCCTTACTTTATCATGAAACCACCCGTCTTCATAAAAAATTCCCAAGAACCATAACATATTTATATCATATAAAACATGCATAAAGGAAACATAACATTTCCACATTTCAATCACAAGATATCAATAAAACACATTGATATAATAAAAACATTATCAAAAAAAATTTCAATACCAAAATAAAAGAAAAGTTAAACATGGTATTTATTTTTCATTTAAAAAAGAGGTATGGATTGTAGAGGAAGCCGAAACTCAAATAATGGTCACGGCAGCGGAGATGTCGTTGTCGCTGCATACGTACGACAAAAAAACATTCCTTTTGTCATTTAGTAAAACGCTTCGTATAAAAAAGATTCCTTTTGAATAGACATAAAATTCAATGGGGCTTAAACACTGTATAAGAGAAGGTTGTGTATAAAACAAAATATGCCTCAATTAAAGGAGATTGAGATGAAGTCCCACACCTCGGGTCTGACTTAACTAGATCGCTCTTTAATCTCCTGAATAAAAAACTTGAGTTAATTTCTACTTTCTTAAGAACCTTTTCTCAAGTTCATTATTCCTTTTATATCACTTATTACCATGTTATGAACACTATGTAATTATTTAAGTTAATAATGGTCGTTTTGTCAGTCATTGGTACTTGAGTCAAAAATAAACTCTTTATAATTACTAGTTGTTCATGTGGTAAAATATCCATTATATCAAGAATTATATTCATGATTTAGATATCATATATATCATATATATCCTCTATATACATGAATTTATAATATTACTTAACATTTAGAGGTAAGAAATGAAATGCACTGTTCATGGAGACGATAAGTCGTACGTACAAATGAACGCTATTTCCATTTCTATTTCATATTTAATGGAATTAAAAAATAATGATACATTATATTATTATAATTCCAGTATGGTATCATATATGATATCATTAAATCTATCCTTTATACGTACCACATATGGTATTAACGAATCAAATCACTTTGTGGGGGAGGTAGTCCGCACTTCCTAAAATGAAGATATCACGTATACCCATAATGGAAACCATAAAGGTATTCCATAAATGAAAAATACAGAAGCTTAAGTAAAAAAATAAACATATTATATATCATATATAAATATAGTGACATCTTAATGGCCACCTTTGAAGGTGTTAAAAGAATATTGAACAATCATCGTTTCGTGAGCCATAAAATCACCATCCACAGAAACAATATTTTCTTTAACCATTAGATGTAGGTGAGTGTAAGTTTAGCTCGAATCCTTCTTATAAAAACATCCTAGTATGTTGAAGATACATTTTTTGTTACAAAATAAATGAATAAAAAGAATTTAGGGGGTTGGAGAAGCCAAATAAAACAAAATAATGCAAGTGAAGACATTACCTTTAAATCGGATAACTCTCTTTGGTTTGAACCAAAAAGGTTTCTTGAAGAGCTTCCTGCCTAAGGTAAGGCTTCTAGGATGAGGATAGGGATGTGGAGAGAAAAAATGAGTAGATATTGGGAGAGCCAAAGGCTTGAGAGGTGTGGGTAAAGAGGTAGAGTTGGGGGCCTTTTATAAGAGGAGAGGAGGGGAACTCTTGGAAAGGTATAAAATGTTACTTTATTTTCAAATGAGTTTCGGATTTTAAAGGTCCCAAATTGATGTATTTAGAGGATAAGGTGATAAGGATTCTATATCCACCCATCCAATAGGTTTTTGACATCTGTAGGTCTTAGATTTTACAATATCTTTTCATTTTATTTAAATCCTTAAATAATGAGGTTATCACTGCATCATCATGGTCTCATATATAATTTAATTTATTTAATGTCTAAAAATTATAAATAAAAATACTATGATGTAGAAAATATTTTTAGCTTTCCAATGAATATTTATAGTCCTAGAGATCATTTATTTAGACAAAATTAAAAATGTTTTACTCAGGTGATACATTCTTTGTTATATTTACTTTCTTTTAAAAATAAAAAGATAAAAAGTCATTATCACACAAAAGTGATTTCATGGGGTCCCCAAGTTTGGCACAAGGCATCCCATGGTCGTCCATGACAAAAACAGTAGTATTAGGACACATGTTGGTGTCATTTTTTATTATTATGATATTATTTTATTATCCTTAACTACCCGATTACTAATTAATCAAGATAATTAACGATAATTACTGTCGTTACTATTCACAAAGTCCAAAAACAAAAGTTTCTTAATTACATAATTTGGACCTTATTATTCCAAATATGGAATCCATTTTACTAAATTCCAAATGTAGAAATTTCAATAATTAATTTATAAAATAATTCTCGTTGTCAAAATAAATAGCCGGTTTTTTTGAAACAATATCTATGAAAAGCTTGGCATTAGTTTGTGCCCAATTCCAAAGTGAAATTAATTTTAATGACCAATATTGGATTAAATGGTAAAAATATATTCTATTTAAACTTTAAAACCAACTAAAAAGATAATATAACCATATAATTAAATTAGATGAAAAAGCATCTTTGATATAAAATGCAGTATATTTCACTATTCATTAAAAAAATGAAGATTGTCAGAAAAATACCAAAACCTTATCCAAAGTAAATTTCAATGTCCAAATCATAAATAATAAGTTTATTTTGACAAATAGAGCTTATAAAGTTTTCAAAATATAGATTTAAAAATGGTTTTCCATCAAAAAGAAATAAAACAATCTTTTAAAAATATTAGTGTATTTCATGCTTAAGATTGAATTTATTCTCATTTTAAGCATCTAAAACACTATCTAATTCTTAAATAGACATAGATAAGAATATCTATTATTCATTACTTACTTGTGATGTTACATCCTTCCCCCCTTTAGAAAATTGCATCCCAGCAATTTATTTACTTATCGATTAAGTGGGGGTATTTATCCCTCATTGCATTTTCAGATTCCCATGTTGCTTCTTCACTCATGTGGTTCTTCCACAAAACCTTTACTTGATGAATCAACTTATTTCGCAACACTTTATCCCTGTGGTCAATAATCTGGACCGGTTGTTCCTCATGAGATAGATTCTCTTCCAGCTGAACTACCTCTAGACTCAAAACATGAGATGGATCTGGCATGTACTTCCTAAACATTGAAACATGAAAAACATTGTGTACCTGAGATAAACTTGGAGGTAAAGACACTCGGTATGAAACTGATCCAACTCTCTCCAGAATTTCATATGGTTCAATGAACCTTGAACTCAGCTTTCCTTTATTACCAAATCACATAACACTTTTCGATGGTGATAATTTGAGAAAAAACATGATTGCCTACCTCAAAAGAGAGATCCTTCCTCCTATTATCCACATAATTCTTCTACCTACTCTGAGCTGTTCTCATGTGTTTCTGTATCAGCTGAACTTTTTCTGCCAACTCTTCTATGAATTCTTGTCCCATCATCTTCCTTTCACCCAATTCATCCCAGAAAGCTGGAGTTCGACACCGCTTCCCATATAATGCCTCAAATGGTGCCATCTGTATACTAGAATGAAAACTGTTATTGTAAGAAAACTCAACCAAAGAAAGATGTTGGTCCTAACTTCCCTGATAATCAATCGAACAAGCATGTAGAATATCCTCCAAAGTCTGAATCGATCATTCTGACTGCCCATCTGATTGAGGATGAAAAGCTATACTAAAATTTAATTCAGTACCCAACGACTTTTGAAGGCCTTTCCAAAAGTTAGAAGTAAACATGGGATCACGATCGGATACAATTGAGAGGGGAACTCCATGTAACCTGAATATCTCTTTAAGATACAAATAAGAAAGTTGATCTAGGGAAAAAGTATCTCGTATAGTAAGAAAATGAGCATATTTAGTCAAGCGATCAACAAGAACCCAGATTTCATTATTACCTTGAGGTGTCTTTGGTAATCCCACAATGAAGTCCATGGATATAATATCCCATTTCAACTCTGGCACTGGTAAAGGCTGAAGAATCCCTTTCGGTAACTGCCGCTCTTCTTTAACCTATTGACAAGTCAAACACTTCATAGTAAAATCAACAATATCCCTTTTCATTCCGTCCCACCAGTAATACTCCTAGAGATCTCTATACATCTTAGTTCTTCCTGGATGAACCAAAAAACGGAGAACTATGAGATTTACATAACAACTCTCTCTTCAACTTTGAATCACAAGGCAAACCCAATATCTTCCCAAATACCAAAACACAATCATTATCAATGTTGAATTCAGGCAACATACCCTTATGAACCAGCTCTACCTTTTTCTGCAAATCACTGTCTTGCTTCTGTGCTTCTATAATTCTGTCTGATAGAGAAGATTTCACTGATACCTGAAACAAAACAAAAGGACATCCTACACTAACAACTTATATACCAAAGTTCATCAAATCCTTAACCAAAGGATCACGTTCCAAACAAAACATTGTTAATGAAGCATTACTTTTTCGACTAAAAGCATCAGCCACTTTATTTGCTTTTCTCGGATGGTAAAGAATTGTACAATCAAAATCCTTGATTAATTATAGCCATGTCCTCTGTCTCATGTTCAATTCTTTCTGAGTGAATATATACTTTAAACTTTTGTGATCAGTATATATTTCACACTTTACTCCATACAAATGATGCCTCCAAATTTTTAAAGCGAAAACAACAGCAGCTAATTCCAAATCATGTGTAGGGTAATTTACCTCATGAGTTTTCAACTGACGTGAAGTTCAAGCAATTACCTAATCATTCTGAATTAGGATTCAACCAAGTCCTTTCAATGAAGCATCACTGTAGATAACAAACTCCCCATTCCTGTAATGCAGGGCCAAAACTGGAACATTCACCAATCTTCATTTCAGTTCCTGAAAACATTCATCACATTATTTTGTCCAGATAAACATAACACCCTTCCGAGTTAGTTAGTCATTGGACTAGATAACCGGGAGAAATTTCTAACAATCTTTCGGTAATATCCAGCCAAACCATGGAAGCTATGAATCTCAGTTACATTTGTGGGTCTTGGCCATTCTTCAACAACCCTTGTTTTTGCAGGATCAATAGTTATCCCATATTTAGAAACAATGTGACCAAGGAAAGAAATTTGTTGCAACCAAAACTCACACTTTCTGAATTTCCCATACAATTTATTTTCTTTTAAGGTTTCCAAAATAACCCTTAAATGTCTTTCATGCTCCTCTTTACTTTTAGAAAACACCAAAATATCATCAATGAAAACAACCACAAACTTATCCAAGAACTCATGGAAAATTCTATTCATTAAGTCCATGAATACAACAGCTGCATTGGTTAGCCTAAAAGGAATTACTACAAATTCATAATGGCCATATCTTGTACGAAACGTGGTCTTTGGAACATCTGCTTCCTTTACCTTCAACTGATGGTACCCCGATCTCAGGTCGATCTTTGAAAAATACTGAGCTACCTGGAGCTGATCAAACAATTCATCGATATGAGGCAAAGGATATTTTTTCTTAACAGTGATGTTATTCAAGGATATATAATCAATGAAAAGTCTCATAGAACCATCTTTCTTTTTCACAAATAAAACAGGAGCACCCCATGGTGATGTGCTCGGTTGAATGAAACATTTCTTTAATAAATCTTTCAATTTCTCCTTCATCTCTAAAATTTCAATTTGAGCCATTCGATAAGGGGGTTTTGAAATTGGCTTATCATTAGGAACTAAGTCAACAGTAAACTCAACTTCCCGATCTGGTATTATTCCAGGAAACTCCTCAGGAAAAACATCAGGATACTCATTTACCACTAGCACATCATTAATCTAAACAGTTCCCTTGTTTTCAACAATATGTGCAAGGTAACATTCATTTCCATCTTTTACATGTTTCTCGGCCTCTTGATATGTTATCAACAGTAAGGGTTCATTCTGGTACACAAACTGAAAGTATTTCTGAAAAGAAACTTCTTTATCTCTACAGTCAATCTTAGCATGGTAAATAGAGAGCCAATTCATACCCATGATAACATCAAACTCTACTAGAGATAAAACAATAAGGTTTTCAAGTAAATTATTTCCACGGATAAGGATAAAAATATTCTTATAAATTATTTTTGCCTCAACATTTCCCCCAGGTGTTTTTACCACATGTTCAAGAGTCATTTCTTGAGATGGTATTCTCATTTTACTAGAAACGTTTTTAGAGATGAAAGAATCTGTAAAACCCGAATCAAAAAACACACTGGCATAATCTGAATAAATAAACAAAGTACCTGATACCACTTCATTTGATGGCCCGACATCTGCTGAAGTAGTTGCAAAGGATTTCACCACCTCTTTCTGCTTGAATTCTAACTGCTTCCCATCATTTGATCACATTGTCAAACACTCGTTTGCATAATGCCACATCTCATTTCACTTGAAACATTTCACTAATTGTAAATCAAATTTGGTCTTACCATCACCCTAATCTTTCTCAGTGTTATCACGAACCTTATGTCCCATCTTACCACATCAGTAGTACTTTCCAGAATTCAAAAGACATTCCCCAACATGCCTTTTACCACATTTATCACAAACTGGAAACTTAGTTTTCTTACCATCAGATCTTTTTAAAGAATTCTTCCATTTCTCCTACCACCTCGATCTCTTCTGCTGTTGGTTGTTAAAGAACTCTTGATCATCGACAAACTCCATTTCCACCTTCTCAGCACGTCGAACAAGCTTTTCATAACTCTTGAACTCACGAGAAGCTAAAACCCTTTGATATTTTGGCTTTAATCCTGAGTAAAAATGATTGATTTTACTATTGAGATCTCAGATAAAATTTAGAGCATACCTTGCCTATCGAGTGAACCTCTCTTCATAAGAAGCCACTGAGTCGTCCTCTTGCCTCAATTCCAAGAATTGTTTTTCCATCCTAATTGGAATAGCCTTAGGAAAATACTTTTCAAGAAACATACCTTTAAATTCATCCTAGTCAACAGCATCAATCTCATCAGTATCCCTGATATTTTTAACCATCGACCACCACAGATCTGCTTCACCCTCCAAACGATAAATAGCAAGACTCTCCTTTTGATTGTCTGAACACCCCATTGCATCGAAAATATTCTCCAGTGAATTGATCCACCCTTCAGCTAACACAGGGTCAGATGATCCTCTGAATGATGGGGGATGTTTCCTCATTAAATGTTCTACCACTGACATGTTCCTCTGCGGTAGATCTGGCTGATCTCGTGCATGGATACCACCACCATTTATCGCTTGAGTCAACTGCATCATTACTGAAACAAACTGTTCAGTTCCAATTCCGACCCTCTTATGATGATGATTCGGAAGGTCATTTCCTTCCTTATGCCTTCATAGCACTGCTTCCCTGTTTCCTTTGCAAAAACCATTCAAATTTTGTATCATTTCAATTTGACCATAAAGAAAATATTTTTGGATGATCATTTAATAGAATTCTAACTCCTAATGTTATCTAAACTGACCTTTGATACCAAATATAAGGCCCCAGCATTAAACATTACTTAATCTTGAGTTACTTCAAGAATACACGTTGAGGATCTTTTTAGGTTTAGAGTTTTAGAGAATTATATCATAAAACATGCATTACATTCCACATTTAAACAAAGTGGTTACATAAAAGATAATACTCATTTTTCCCATCAACAAAAACAAATTTAAAATAAAACATGGATTCTTTCTTGACACTTCCTTGACACTATCATCACATCATATACCTTTCCCTTTACCTGTGAAAAACATTTCAAAAACTTGGGATGAGCATAAAAAAGCTCATTAAGGGATATAGAAGTACGAAAAAAAACATTAGTCCAGGTATGAAATGATACTTTACTTATAAAACATAAGAATTTCAACATACCTCATCAAATCATGAATAAATCATAGAAATCATAAGACATAAAGGTATATTGAGGCATTCATAACATTCTTACATAGGGAGTGACCCTCATGGTAACATTTGGAATAACCATCGCAGTATATTCCCTAAATCACTTTGGAGAAACCGTACCGTTTAACTCCTTCGTGTTACCCAATGCATTGGAGAGATATATCGGGCTCACTTGCCCTTAGTTTATCACAGTACCACCCATCTTCATAAACAATTCCCAAGAACCATAACATAATTATATCATATAAAACATGCATAAAGGAAACATAACATTTCCACATTTCAATCACAAGATATCAATACAACACATGGATATAATAAAAACATTATCAAAACCATTTTCAATACCAAAATAAATGAAAATTAAAACATAGTATTTATTTTTTATTATTAAAAAAAAGTTATGGCTTGTAGAGGAAGCCAAAGCTCAAATAATGGTCACGGCGACGGAGAAGTCATTGTTTCCACATACGTGCGACAAAAAAACATTCCTTTTGTCGTTTAGTAAAACGCTTTATATAAAAAATATACCTTTTGAATAGACATAAAAGTCAATGGGGCTTATACACCGTATAAAATAAAGTTGTGTATAAAACAAAATATGCCTCAATGAAAGGAGATCAAGACGAAGTCCCATACCTCGGGTCCGACTTGACTCGATCGCTCTTTAATCTCCGAAATAATATACTTGAGTTAATTTCTACTTTCTTAAGAACATTTTTTCAAGTTCATTATTACTTTTATATCAATTATTACCATGTTATGAACACTATGTAATTATTTAATTTAATAATGGTTGTTTTGGTGATCATTGGTACTTGAGTCAAAAATGAACTCTTTATAATTACAAGTTTTTAATGTGGTAAAATATCCATTATATAAAGAATTATATTCATGATTTAGATATCATATATATAATATATATCCATTATATACATGTATTTATAATATTACATAACATTTAGAGGTAAGAAATTAAATGCACCGTTCATGGGGACGGTAAGCCATACGTACGCATGAACACTACTTCCATTTCTATTTCATATTTAATGAAATTAAAACATAATGATACATAATATTATTATAATTCCTATATGGTATCATATATTATATCATTAAATATATCTTTTATACATACCACATATGGTATTAACGAATCAAATCACTTTGAGGGGGCGGTAGTCCGCACTTCCTAAAATAAAGATATCGCCTATACCCATAATGGAAACCATAAAGGTCTACCATAAATGAATAATACAGAAGTTTAAGTAAAACATAAACATATTATATATCATATATAAATATAGTGAAATCTTAATGGCCACCTTTGAAGGTGTTAAAATAATATTGAAAAATCATCGTTTCGTGAGGCCGAAATTCACCATCCACAGAAACAGTATGTTCTTTTACCATTAGATGTAGGTGTGTGTAAGTGTAGATCGAATCATTATTATAACAAAATCCTAGTATATTTTAGATACTGGTGTTATTACAAAAGAAATGAATAAAAAGAGTTTAGGGGTTGGAGATGAAAAATAAAACAAAAGAACACAAGTGAAGACATTACCTTTAATTCGGGTAACTCCATTTGGTTTGAACCAAAAAGGATTTTGAAGAGCTTCCTGCCTAAGTTAAGGCTTCTAGGATGAGGAGAGGTATTCGGAGAGACAAAATGAGAAGATATTGGACGATACAAAGGCTTGAGAGGTGTGGGTAAGGAGGTAGAGGTGGGGGCCTTTTATAAGAGGAGAGGAGGGGCACTCTTCGAAAGGTATAAAATGTTACTTTATTTTCAAATGAGTTTCAGATTTTAAAGGTCCCACATTAATGTATTTTGAGGATAAAGTGATAAGGGTTCGAAATCCACCCATCCCATAGGTTTTTGACATGTGTAGGTCGTATATTTTACATTATCTTTTCTTTTTATTTAAATCGTTAAATAATAAGGTAATCGCTGCATCATCATGGTATCATATATAATTTAATTTATTTAATGTCTAAAAATTATAAAAAAATACTATGATGTAAGAAATATGTTTATATTTACAATGAATATTTATAGTCCAAGATATAATTTATGTAGACAAAATTAAAAATGTTTTACTCAGGTGATACATTCTTTGTTATATTTACATTCTTTAAAAAATTAAAAGATAAAAAGTCATTATCACACAAAAGTCATACCATGGGGTCCCCAAGATTGGCACAAGGCATCCCATGGTCGTCCATGACACAAAAAGTAGTATTAGGACACATGTTGGTGTCAGTTTTTATTATTATGATATTATTTTATTATCCTTAACTACCCGATTACTAACTAATCATGATAATTCACGATAATTACCGTCGTTACTATTCACAGAGTCAAAAAACAAAAGAGTCTTCATTGCATAATTTTGACCTTCTGATTCCAAATATGGAATCCATTTTACCAAATTCCAAACACATAAATTTCAATAATTAATTTAATAATAA
This sequence comes from Viscum album, assembly GCA_963277665.1. Classification (NCBI taxonomy): domain Eukaryota; kingdom Viridiplantae; phylum Streptophyta; class Magnoliopsida; order Santalales; family Viscaceae; genus Viscum; species Viscum album. The sequence goes on along the minus strand of OY728136.1, from coordinate 1,936,529,324 downwards.
TTCCCATTGTCAAAACAAATAGCGGGTTTTTTTGAAACAATATCTATGAAAAGTTTGGCATTAGTTTATGCACAATTCCAAAGTGAAATTAATTATAATGACCACTATTGGATTAAATGGTAAAAATATATTCTATTTAAAATTTCAAACTAATTAAAAAGATAATGTAACAATATAATTAAATTAGATGAAAAAACAGTTTTGATGTAAAATGCAGTATTTTTCACTATTCATTAAAAAATGAACATTGTCAGAGAATTACCAAAAATTAACCCAAGGTAAATTTCAATTTCACAATAAAAAAGAATATGTTTATTTTTACAAATATATCATATAAAATTGTCAAAATTTTGATTTAAAAATGGTTTTCCATCAAAAGGCAGTAAAACAATCTTGTAAAAATATTAGTGTATTCCATGCTTAAGATTGGATTTATTTTCATTTTAAGCCTCTAAAACACTATCTAATTCATAAATAGACATAGATAAAAATATCTATTTTCCATTACTTAATTGGGTTGTTACATTCTTCCCCCCTTTAGAAAATTTCATCCCCGCAATTTATTTACTTATCGAATAAGTCGGGGTATTTATCCCTCATTGCATTTTTAGATTTCCATGTTGCCTCTTCACTCATGTGGTTCTTCCACAAAACCTTTACTTGATGAATCACCTTATTCCGCAACACTTCCTCCCTGTGGTCAAGAATCTAGACCAGTTGTTCCTTATAATATATATTCTCTTCCAGCTGAACAACCTCTGGACTCAAAACATGAGATGGATCTGGCATGGACTTCCTTAACATTGAAACATGAAAGACATTGTGTACCTGAGATAAAATCAAAGGTAAAGCCACTCGGTATGCAACTGATCCAACTCTCTCCAGAATTTTTTATGGTCCAATGAACGTTGGAATCATCTTTCCTTTCTTACAAAATCGCATAACACTTTTCCATGGTGATACTTTGATAAAAACATGATCGCCTACCTAAAAAGAGAGATCCTTCCTTCTATTATCCCCATAATTCTTCTGCCTGATCTGAGCTGTTCTCATGTGTTTCTGTATCATCTAAACTTTTTCTACCAACTCTTCTACCAATTCTGGTCCCATCAACTTCCTTTCATCAACTTCATCCCAGAAAGCTAGAGTTCGACACCGCTTCCCATATAATGCCTCAAATGGTGGCATCTGTATACTGGAATGAAAACTGTTATTGTAAGAAAAATCAACCAAAGAAAAATGTTGGTCCCAAATTCCCTGATAAACCATCGAACAAGCACATAGAATATCCTCCAAAGTCTGAATCGTTCGTTCTGACTGCCCATCTGATTGATGATGAAAAGCTGTACTAAAATTTAATTCAATAACCAACGACTTCTGATGGCATTTCCAAAAGTTAGAAGTAAAACATGGATCACGATTGGATACAATGGAGAGGGGAACTCCAAGTAACCTGAATATATCATTAAGATACAAACGAGAAAGTTGAGGGGGTGGTAGTCTGCACTTCCTAAAATGAAGATATCGCATATACCCATAATGGAAACCATAAAGGTATGCCATAAATGAAAAATACAGAATCTTAAGTAAAACATAAACATATTATATATCATATATAAATATAGTGACATCTTAATGGCCACCTTTGAAGGTGTTAAAAGAATATTGAAAAATATAACATTTTAAGATAATGAAATAATGAATCAATTCTAAAAACCATTTTTAAAACCATTTAAAACATTTAATAAGGAGATTTTTGAATCAAAGTGTCCCACACCACTTTGACGATTTTAAAATTTTTAACCATTAATATCCATATAAATAAATCATTAAAACCATTTTGAAAACATGGATATTAATGAGAAATATTTATAAGAATAAACCATTTAAACATTTAAAATGATATTTTAGTTAAAGTCTTTTTAACAAAATGAGAGACACTTGAATAAAATAATCGAGGAATAACATTTAATCAGAACTTTATAATATCATGGGAATAAAGGGATTTATGATATAATATGTCAAAAGACAATATATACACCGAATAAGATGGGATTGGTGCATATCAAAAGTATAGTATCAATGGAAATGTAAATTGAGATGAAATCCCCAATAAAGAAGGTATCCTTAAATTAAGGATAAATCAATCTCATAATTATGTGTGGAAAATATAAATACACCCAATATAAGTGGATATTAAGTGTAAAACAACCATAGGTAATTAAAAAATATTCATAGGATGACATATTAAATAACTACATGTTGAACACAAAGAAATCGAAATTGGGTTAAGAAGTTCCTTTGGTAAAATTCGATAGCCTAACGACGTCACCATAAAATTCAGAAAATGATTTTACAAAACAAAAAGTTTATCTCATCACTTGGAAATAAATTTTACATCAATAAGGACATAGAATAACTTATCCCAACATAATAATATGTAAATTAAAAGTATTATGAAAATAAGTCTTTTAAAAAGAGGATGGTGAAAGGTTCCCTTACCGATTTGGGTAACATTCGAAACGTACACCCCATGAAATAAGCACTATACAACATTGATGTAAATACTCATAAACAAAATTATATTACACAAAGAGTATAATAATGGGCAGTACATATACCAATCAAAATAAATAGTGGCAAATGTAGCATAAATCTCACGGGAATAAAAGTGAGATGAAAAAACCCCTTACGAAACCTCAGCAGACTAACGACACCACTTAAAACATCCAAAAAAAATGGATTGATGACATTAAATAGGGTCTCTCATAATATGAACATAGAAATTAAATTAATAGGAATATAAAATAACATCTCCCAACATAATAAAGAGGAGCTTAAAATAAACGACATAAAAGAGAGTACTTAAAAAGATAGAGATAGGTAGGATCCCTTACCTCAAGTCCGACTTGTCTTGTTCATTTCTTTATATTCATGAATTATAAACATTGGTCAATTTATAATTGATTAAGTTACTCATTTAAATATTATTATTCATTTCATATCACATATTATAATGTTATAATAATTTGTTAATAATGTGAGTTCATATCAGACATTTTTGTCGATGTTTGGTACATGAGTCAAAAATGAACTTGTTTGAAAATGATTGTCCATGTAGTTATAAGTAAATAATCTCCAGAATAGTATTAATGATTTAAATATCTTATATATCCAGTACATATTCATTTTATACTATTCCATAACATTTTGAGATAAAAATAAATTAAATGCACCGTTCATGGAGACGGTAGGCCGTACGTATGCACGAACACTACTTTCATTTCATTGTCATATTAATGGAATTTAAAATAATTGAGAGATATATAAATTATAATTCCAGTATAATATATATGTTTTATAGGTCACATAATTTCATTAATTTCATTCTTTATACATTCCATGTATTGCATGAACGAGTCACATCACTTGAGGGGGCGACAGTCCACACTTCCTCGTATGAAATTATCACATTTGCAGAACATGAAAAGCATAAAGGTATGTTTTAAATATATAATACAGAAGCATATGGAGAACATAAAAATTATATATATCAAATACAAAATATAGTGACATCATAATGGCCACCATGAAAGTTGTTAAGAGAATATTGAACAATCATCGTTTCGTGAGGCAATAATTCACCATCCACAGAAACAATATGTTCTTTAACCATTAGACAGAAGTGTGTGTAAGTGTAGCTCGAATCCTTCACATAAATTTTTTTTAGTATATTTAAGATACTGGTTTTGTTACAAAATAAAGGAATAAAAAGAGTTTAGGGGTTTGGAGAAGCAAAATAAAACAAAAGAACACAAGTGAAGACATTACCTTTAAATCGGGTAACTACTCTTTGTTTGAACCAAAAGGGTTTCTTGAAGACCATTATGCCCAAGGTGAGGCTTCAATGATAAATATAGGGATGTGGAGACATGAAATGGGTAGGGTTTGGCTGAGACAAATGCTTGAGAGGTGTGGGTAAGGTGGTAGAGGTGTGGGCCTTTATAAGAGAAGAGGAGGGGCACTCTTGGTAAATTATAAAATATTACATTATTATAAAATTCTTTTCAGATTTTAAAGGTCCCAAAAGGATATATTTCGAGGATAAGGTGATAATTTGTCTAAATCTACCCATACAATAGGTTTGGGACAAGTGTAAGACTTAGAATTTTCCCAATCTTCTCATTTTATTTAAATCGTTCATTTATGAGGTAATAACTTCATCATCACAGTGTCATAAATAAATAAATTTATTTAATGTATAAAAATTATATAAAAAATATCATGATGTAGTAAATATTTTTAGATTTTTAATGAATAATTATAGTAAAAAATATGACTTGTATTACCCCATGTAAAAATTGTTTTAGTAAAACAATACATGTTTGTTACATTTTAATTTTTACATTAAATAAAAAGTTATTAATGTCGTTTTCCAACCAATGTGGCTCCATGGGGTCCCCAAGTTGACCCATGGATTGTCTCGGTCATCCATGACTCATCCAATATGGGTAGGACATGTTTCAAGGTCATTTCGTATTCTTATAACCTTATCTTTACCTTAAATTACACTAATTACCTTTAATCGCGATTAATAAAACTTAAAAATTACTATTCACCAAAAAAATATTTTAATCTCATTAAACAACATTTTACCTCCTAATGACAACTATGTATGTTGGATTTTTTTAAAATCAAATCACAGATGTGGTAAAGTTTCATTTAAACAAAAAATCAGTTTTTTTAACTACCACTTAGTGGTTTCACTATTCATCAAAAATTGAAGTTTTTCAGAAAAATACCAAAAATTCACCCTAAGATATATTTAATATTCTGAATTAAAAAATGAGGTATATTTTAAAAAATTCAAAGCATATAATTTGCATTAATTAATTTAATAATTAATTCCCGCTGCCAAAAAAAATAGCGTGTTTTTAAGAAACATTATCTATTAAAAGATTGACACTAGTTTAAGTCAAATTTCAAAGTGAAATTAATTACAATGACCACCATTGGATTAAATGGTAAAAATATATTATAAATTAACTTTAATATCAATTAAAATTATAATCTATACATATAAATAAATTAGATTAAAAGGAGGTTTTGAATTAAAATTCAACATTTTCACTAAAAATGATCTTTATCCGAAAAATAACAAAAAATTACACAAAGTAAATTTTGATGTCCAGATTATAAAGAAGGATTTTATTTTTTCAAATAAAACATATAAAATTTTCAAAATTATATTTAAAATGGGTTCTCCATCAAAAGGCAGTTAATCGACCTTTTAAAGAATATTAGAAGATTTATGCTTAAAATTGGATTCATTTGCATTTTAAGCCTCTAACATTTATTGGATAAAAGTAAAAATATTTAAAAAACATATATAATCAGTTTTTATATAGTTCCGTTCATTCCCTCTATTACAACTGCTAGGCGTTAACGACCAAATAAAATAATATTATTTTATTATTAGAGTGCGACGTAAGATTTCAAAGAAACTCGTTGTTGGGTATTGGGTATGCCATCGAGCATAGCATTTCCTTTAAAGTAATATTAATATTTTATTAAAAAATATGGATAGATATGAAAATTTCATATTCTTTATTTACCTGGGGTGTTACATCCTTCCCCCATTTTTGGAATTGCGTCCTCACAATTTTAAAAATTGGTCTTGGAAACTTCATTGAAATTCCCAAATCGGAACAAGAGTCTGTAAAATTATTAATTTAAAATAAAGAAAGAGAAGTACAAAGGTCACCAGTGTTAACCCATAATAGTATTCCATGTAGGGAAACATGGATATGGAAGAAAAAACAAAGGGTCTTGTTCTGAGCCCAATTTTAAAATTGCGAGGATGCAATTCCCAAAAGGGGGGAAGGACGTAACATCCCAGGTAAATATGAATATTAATTTTTCATATTTATTAATATTTGTTAATTTTTTTTAATATTACTTTAATGGGAACTCTATGCTCGATGGCGTACCCAATACCCAACAACGAGTTTCTATGAAATCTTACGTTGCACTCTAATAATAAAATATTATTATTTTAAATGGTAGTTAATGACTAGCCGTTGTATTAGCAGGAATGAATAGAAATAACTAGAATATGATTATATATATTTTTTAAAAGTTTTTACATTTATCCAATAAAAGATAAAGTCTTAAAATAAGAAAATAATTCAATTTTAAGCATAAATACTCTAAAATTCACTAAAAGGTTGATTTATCGCCTTTTGATGGTGAACCCTCTTTAATATAGTTTTGGTCACTTTTATAAATTCTATTAGACCAGATAAACTTCTTCTTTAGAATTGGTACATCAAAATTTACTTTGTGTAAATTTTTGGTATTTTTCCGATAATGTTCATTTTTTTAATGAATAGTGAAAAATGTTGTATTTTAATTCAAAACCCCTTTTTAATATAATTTATATATATGATTAGATAATATTTTGATTTGGTTTTAAAGTCCAATTATAATATATTTTTACCATTTAATCCAATAGTTGTCATTGGAATTAATTTCACTTTGAAATTGGACTTAAACTAGTGTCAATCTTTTGATATATATTGTTTCATAAAAACACGCTATTTGTTATGACAATGAAAATTAATTAATGCAACTTATATGTTTTTAATTTTGTATAATAGAAATCATTTTTTAATTCAGAATATCAAATATATCTTAGGTTGAATTTTTTGTATTTTTCTGAAATACTTCAATTTTTTATGAATAGTGAAACCACTAATTGGTAGTTAAAAAAACTGATTTTTCATTTAAATTAAACTTTTCCACTTCTGTGATTTGAATTTCAAAAATACTACATACATGGTTGTCATTAGGATGTAAAATGTGGTTCAATGGGATTAAAATAATTTTTTGGTGAATAGTAGCTTTTAAGTTTTATTAATCGCGATTAAAGGTAATTCCTGTAAATTAAGGTAAAGATAATGTTATAACAATACGAAATGACCTTTACACATGTCCTACCCATATGTTATGAGTAATTTCCGACCAATACAATCCATGGGTCAACTTGGAGACCCCATGTAGTAACTTTGGTAGGAAAATGACAATAATAACTTTTTATTTAAAGTTAAAATTAAAATGTCACAAACATATATTGTTTTACTAAAACAATTTTTACATGTGGTTATGCAAGTCATATTTTTGACTATAAATTATAATTAGAAATATAAATAGATTTCATACAACATGATATACTTTTTATGATTTTTATACATTAAATAAATTAACTTATTTATGACACCGTGATGATGCAGTGATTACCTCATAAATGGACGATTTAAATAAAATGAGAAGATAGGGTAAAATCTAATTCTTACACTTGTCACAAACCTATTTTATGGGTGAATTTCGAAACCTTATCACCTTAGCCTCTAAATATATCCATTTGGGACCTTTAAAATCCTAAAATCATTTTACAATAAAGTAATATTTTATAACATTCCAAGTGTGCCCATCCTCTTCTCTTATAAAAGGCCCCCACCTCTACCACCTTAACCACACCTCTCAAGCCTTTGTCTCGGCCAACCCATTCCAATTTCATTTCTCCAAATCTCTATCTTCATCATTGATGCCTCACCTTAGGCAGAAAGCTCTTCAAGAAACACTTTTGGTTCAAACCAAAGGGAGTTACCCGATTTAAAGGTAATGTCTTCTCTTATGTTATTTTGTTTTATTTTGCTTCTCCACCACCTTAAACTCTTTTTATTCCTTTATTTTGTAAAAACACTAGTATCTTAAATATACTAGGATGTTTTTATTACAAGGATTAGAGCTACACTTACACACATATCCGTCTAATTGTTAAATAACATACTGTTTCTATGGATGGCGAATTACTGCCTCACGAAACGATTATTGTTCCATATTCTTTTAACACCTTTAAAGGTGGCCATTATGATGTCACTGTATTTTATATATGATATATATGTAATTTATGTTTTCTATATGCTTCTTGTATTTTATATTTAAAATATAACTTTATTATTTTCATGTTGTGCAAATGCGATAATTTCATATGAGGAAGTGTGGACTACCGCCCCCTCAAGTGATGTGACTCATTCATGAAATACATGGAATTTATAAAGAGTAAAATTAATGAACTTATGTTACCTATATAAAATATATATTTTAATGGAATTATAAAATATATATCTCTCAATTATTTTTAATTCCATTAATATGACAAAGAAATGAAAGTAGCGTTCATGCGTACGTACGACCTACCGTCTCCATGAACGGTGCATTTCATTTATTTTTATCTCCAAATGTTATGGAATAGTATAAAATGAATATTTACTGGATATATATGATATTTAAATCATTAATACTATTTTTTAGATGATGTACTTATAACTACAGGGACAATTATTTTCAAACAAGTTCATTTTTGACTCATGTACCAAACATCGACAAAAAAATCTAATATGAACTCACATAATTAAATAATTATTATAAAATTATAATTTGTGTTATGAATTGAATAATAAACTTTAAAGTAGGTCATTAATAAATTATAAATTGAAAAAAGTTTATTATTCAGGAATATAATGGAACGAACAAGACAAGTCGGACTTGAGGTAAGGGATCCAACCTCTCTCTTTCTTTTTAAGTACTCTATTTTATGTCATTTCTTTTAAGCTCATCATTATTATATTTGGGGATGTTATTTTATATTACTCATTCTGTAATTTTTATGTTCATATTATGAGAGACCCTATCTGATCTCATAAATCCATTTTTGGAAGTTTTATGTGGCGTCGTTAGGCAACCATGTTTTTGTAATGGATTTTTTTCTCACTTTTATTCCCGTGGAATTTATGCTACATTTTCCACCATTTACTTTGAGAGTTATATGTAATGAACATTATTCTAATCTTTGTGTAATAAAATTTAGTTTATGAGTATTTACATCAATGTTGTATAGTCCTTCTTTCATGGGGTTTACGTTTCGAAACTTACCCAAGTCGGTAAGGGAACCTTTCACCCTCCTCTTTTTAAAAGACTACATTTTGTTAGGTCTTTTAATTTACATCTTCTTATGTTGAGATATTTTATTATATATCCTTATTGATGTAAATGTTATTTCCAAGTTATGAGATACCCATTTTATCTCTCATCAACTCATTCTATGAATTTTAAAGTGACACCGTTAGGCTGTCGAATTTCTGTAAGGGAACTTCTTAACCCATTTTCAATTCATTGGGTTAAACCACTACTTCTTGATTATGTCATGCTAGGAATATGTGTGGATGACATCTGATTGTTTTACACTGAATATCCACTTATATTTAGTTTATTTATTTTTTTCACACATAATTATTTCATTTCTTTATCCTTTCTCTAATGACATGATCCTTGATTGGGACTACATCTCAATTTCTTCTCATTGAGACATTTCTTAATGATTTGCACTTGTATTCTTTTATAAAGTGTTTATACATCCCCTTTTAATTTCCATATCCATATTATGTCTATACTAAAGTCATTTAAATGTTTTGAAAATGGTATGCTTTCATGTGGCTTATAATATAAATTTTCAAAATTGAAAAGGACTCTTTTATCAAAACATTGTTTTAAATGGTTTTAAAGATTTGTTATTTTAAAAAATTTATCATCCATGTCCAATTTTTTAAAATTAGTTTTACCATTTAATCCAATGGTGGTCATTTTAATTAATTTCACTTTTAAATTGGACATAAACTAGTGTCAATCTTTTAATAGATATTGTTTCTTAAAAACACACTATTTGTTGTGACAGCAGGAATTAATTATTAAATTAATTAATGAAAATTACATGTTTTTAATTTAGTAAAATAGACATCATTTTTGAATTCGGAACATCAAATATAGCTTAGGGTGAATTTTTGGTATTTTTCTGAAAAACATCACTTTTTGATGAATAGTGAAACCACAAAGTGGTAGTTAAAGAAACTGATTTTTCGTTTAAATGAAACTTTACCATTTCTGTGATTTGATTTTCAAAAATCCGACATACATGGTTGTCATTAGGAAGTAAATTTTTTTTCAATGAGATTAAAATAATTTTTTGGTGAATAGTAACTTTTAAGTTTTATTAATCGCAATTAATGGAAATTAGTGTAATTTAAGGTAAAGATAATGTTATAATAATATGAAATGACCTTGAAACATGTCCTACCCTTATTGTATGAGTCATGGCCGACCAATAAGATCCATGGTTCAACTTGGGGACCCCATGGAGCCACTTTGGTTGGAAAAGGACATTAATAACTTTTTATTTAAAGTTAAAATTAAAATGTCACAAACATGTATTGTTTTACTAAAACAATTTTTACATGGGGTTATACAAGTCATATTTTTAACTATAAATATTCATTAGAAATCTAAAAAATATTTCCTACATCATTTTATTTTTTTATATAATTTTTAGACATTAATTAAATTAATTTATTTATGACACCGTGATGATGCAGTGATTACCTCATAAATGAACGATTTAAATAAAATGAGAATATTGGGTAAACTATAAGTCTTACACTTGTCAAAAACCTATTGTATGAGTGTATTTCGAAACCTTATCACCTTTCCCTCAAAATATAGTCTTTTGGGACCTTTAAAATCCAAAAATAATTTTATAATAAAGTAATATTTTATAACTTTCCAAGAGTGCCCCTCCTCTTCTTTTATAAAAGGCCCCCACCTCTACCACCTTAACCTCACCTCTCAAGCCTTTGGATCAGACAAATCCTGCTCATTTCATCTCTCCACATCCCTATCTTCATCATTGAAACCTCACCTTTGGCAGAATGCTCTTCAAGAAACCCCTTTGGTTCAAACCAAGAGGAGTTACCCGATTTAAAGGTAATGTTTTCACTTGTGTTCTTTTGTTTTATTTTGCTTCTCCAAACCCCTAAACTCTTTTTATTCATTTAGTTTGTAACAAAAACTATATATTCTATATAATAGTATGTTTTTATGTGAAGGATTCGAGTTACACTTACACACACCTCCGTCTAATTGTTAAAGAACATACTATTTCTGGGGATGACGAATTACTGCCTCACGAAACGATGATTGTTCAATATTCTCTTAACACCTTTCATGGTGGCCATTATGATGTCACTGTATTTTATATATGATATATATGGTAATTATATTTTCTATATTCTTCTGTATTTTAGATTTAAAACATACCTTTATGCTTTTCCTGTTGTGCAAATGTGATAATTTCATACGAAGAAGTGTGGACTACCGCCCCCTCAAGTGATGTGACTTGTTTATGCAATACATGGAATGTATAAAATGAATATATGTGACCTATATAACATATATATTATACTGGAATTATAATATATATATATATATATCTCATTTAGTTTTAATTTCATTAATATTCCAATGCAATGAATGTAGCGTTAATGCGTACGTACGACCTACCGTCTCTATGAACGGTGCATTTCATTTCTTTTTATATTCAAATATTATGGAATAAGTATAAAACGAATATATAGTGGATATATATTATATTTACATCATTAATAATATTTTTGATATGATTTACATACAACTACACTGACAATGTTTTTCAAACAAGATCATTTGGACTCATGTACCGCACATCGACAAAACGTATGATATGAACTCACATAATTTAACTAATTATTATAACAAGATAATATATGATATTAATTTAATAATAAACATTAAATTATGTCCTTAAGAAATTATAAATTGACCAATGTTTATTATTCATGAATATAATGAAATGAACAAGACAAGTCGGACTTGAGGTAAGAGATCCTACCTCTCGCTTTCTTTTTATGTACTCACTTTTATATCGTTTCTTCTAATCTCCTCTTTCTTATTTGGGGGATGTTATTTTATATTCCTATTACTGTAATTTCCTTGTTCATATGATGATATACCCTATTTTATTTCATCAATACATTTTTGGGAAGTTTTATGTGGTGTCGTTAGGCTGCTGAGTTTTCGTAAAGGGTTTTTCATCTCACTTTTATTCCCGTGAGATTTATGCTACATTTGACACCATTTCCTTTCAGTGGTATATGTACTACCCATTATTCTACTCTTTGTGTAATATACTTTCGGTTATGAGTATTTACATAAATATTGTATAGTCCTTTTTTCATGGGGTGTACGTTTCAAATGTTACCCAAATCGGTAAGGGAACCTTTCACCCTCCTCTTTTTAAAAGACTTATTTTGTTATGTATTTTAATTTAAATCTTTTTATGTTGGTATATGTTCTTATATATCCTAATTGATGTAAATTTTATGTCCAAGTGATGAGATACCATTTTACCTCTCATCAACTAATTTTATGAATTTTAAAGTGACGTTGTTAGGCTGTCGAATTTTACCAAGGGTACTTCTTAACCCAATTTCGATTTCTTTGGGTTCAACATGTAGTAATTGAATATGTGTGAATGACCATTTATTGTTTTACACTTAATATCCACTTATATTGGGTGAATTTATATTTGTCACACTTAATTATGAGATTGATTTATCCTTAATTTAAGGATAACTTATTTATAAGGGATTTCATCTCATTTTACATTTCTATTGAGAATTAATTGTTGTTATGCACCAATTCACTATTATATGGTGTATATACTGTCCTTTGGAATATTATATCATGAATTCCTTTATTCTCATGATATTATAATGTTCTGTTTAAATGTTATTCCTCAATTATTTTATTCAAGTGTCTCTCATTTTGATAAAAACCCTTTAACTAAAATATCGTTTTAAATGTTTTAATGATTTATTCTTATAAATATATCTCATTAATATCCATGTTTTCAAAATGGGTTTATGGATTTATTTATATGTATATTAATGGTGTAAAATTTTAAAAGCTTCAAATTGGTATGGGACACTTTGATTCAAAAATCTCTTTATTAGACGTTTTAAATGGTTTTGAAAATGGTTTTTAGAATGGATTCATTATTTCAATATCTTAAAATGTTATATTGTTATTAAAATGTGGGAATGATATCTTTCCTTTATGCTTAAGTTATGTTCTATGATTATGTTATGGTTCTTGTGCATTGTTTATGAAGACGGGTGGTTCCGTGATAAGCTATGGGCGGGTGAGCCCGATATAGCTCTCTAATGCATTGGGTAACGCGAAGGGGTTAAACGCTAAGGTTTCTCTGAGGAGATTTAGGGAATATTCTGGGATGAGTATTCCAAACGTAACCATGAGGGTTACACCCTACATGATAATGTTATAAATGCCTCAAGTTACCTTTATGTCTTATTATTTCATTGAGTTATTCGTAAAACTTAGGATTTCATGAGGTATGTTAAATTTCTTATGTTTTATGAGTAAAGTATGATTTCACTGATTCTTATGTATACATGGACTAATGTTTTCTTTCCGTATTGTTATAACCCTTACTGAGCATTTTATGCTCATCCCAGGTTTTTCTGAAATGTTTTTCATAGGACATAAAGATGAATAGGGTCAAGGATGGGATCAAGGAAATGTTAGGATGTCTAAAACAAGGAACTAGACATGAATCTTGTGTTCAAGAGTTTTTATTTTGTGAAAAAATGGATGCTGAGATTGACTGTAGAGCTAAAGAAGTTTCTTTTTAGAAAGGCTTTCAGTTTGTGTACAAGAATGAACCATTACTATTGATAACATATCAAGAGACCGAGAAAATTGTAAAAGATGGAAATGAATGTTACCTTACACATATTGTTGAAAACAAGGGAACTGTTCAGATTAATGATGTGCCAGTGGTAAATGAGTATCCTGATGTTTTTCCTGATGAGTTGCATGGAATAATACCAGATCGGGAAATTGAGTTTACGGTTGACTTAGTTCCTAATGCTAATCCAATTTAAAAACCCCCTTATCGAATGGCTCAAATTTATCTTTTAGAGTTGAAGGAGCAATTGCAAGATTTATTAGAGAAAGGTTTCATTCGACCTAACACATCACCATGTGGTGCTCCAGTTTTATTTGTTAAAAAAAAGGTGGTTCTATGAAACTTTTAATTGATTATAGAGCCTTGAATAACATCACTGTTAAGAACAAATATTCTTTTACTCATATAGATGATTTGTTTGATCAGCTCCAGGGACCTCAAATTTTTTTAAAGATTGACCTGAGATCAGGGTACCATCAGTTGAAGGTAAAGGAAGCAGATGTTCCAAAAACTACGTTTCGTACAAGATATGGCCATTATGAATTTGTAGTAATGCCTTATGGGCTAACCAATGCACCTGCTGTATTCATGGAATTAATGAATAGAATCTTCCATGAGTTCTTGGATATGTTTGTGGTTGTTTTCATTGATGATATTTTGGTGTTTTCTAAAAGTAAAGAGGAGCATGAAAGACATTTAAGGGTTATTTTGAAAACCTTAAAAGAAAATAAATTGTATGGGAAATTCATCAAGTGTGAGTTTTGGTTGCAACAAATTTCATTCCTTGGGCACATTGTTTCTAAAGATGGGATAACTGTTGATCCTTCCAAAACAAAGGTTGTTAAAGAATGGCCAAGACCCACAAATGTAACTAAGATTCGTAGCTTCCTTGGTTTGGCAGGCTATTACTGAAGGTTTGTTAGAAATTTATCCTAGTTATCTAGTCCAATGACTAATATTACTCGGAAGGGTGTTAGGTTTATCTGGACAAAAGAATGTAATGATTTTTTTTAGGAACTGAAAAGAAGATTGGTGAATGCTCCAGTTTTGGCACTACATTCCAGGAATGAGGAGTTTGTTATCTACAGTGATACTTCATTGAAAGGACTTCATTGCGTCCTAATGCGGAATGATCAGGTAATTACTTATGCTTCACGATAGTTGAAAACTCATGAGGTAAATTACCCTACACATGATTTGGAATTATCTACTATTTCTTTCGCTTTAAAAATTTGGAGGCATCATTTGTATGGAGTAAAGTGTGAAATATATACTGATCACAAAAGTTTAAAGTATATATTCACTCAGAAAGAATTGAACATGAGACAAAATAGATGGATAAAATTAATCAAGGATTATGATTGTATAATTCATTACCATTCGGGAAAAGAAAATAAAGTGGTTGATGCTTTGAGTCGAAAAAGTAATGCTTCATTAACAATGTTGCATTTGGAACTTGATCCTTTGGTTAAGGATTTGATGAAATTTGGCATAGAAGTTGTTGGTGCAAGATGTAATTCTATTTTTTTTTTATGTATCAGTGAAATATTCTATCTTAGACAGAATTAAGCAAGCATAGAAGCAAGACAACGAGTTATAGAAAAAGGTAGAGCTGGTTTAGAAGGGTAAGTTTCCTGAATTCAACATTGATAATAATTGTGTTTTGAGGCATTATATGGGAAGCGGTGTCGAAATCCAGCTTTCTGGGATGAAGTGTGTGAAAGGAAGTTGATGGGACCAGAATTGATAGAAGAGTTGGTAGAAAAAGTTCAGCTAATACAGAAACACATGAGAACAGCTCATAACAGGTAGAAAAATTATGCAGATAAGAGGAGGAAGGATCTCTCTTTTGAGGTAGGCGATCATGTTTTTCTAAAATTATCACCATGGAAAAGTGTTATGCGATTTGGTAAGAATGGAAAGCTGAGTCCAAGGATCATTGGACCATATGAAATTCTGGAGAGAGTTGGATCAGTTGCAGATAGAGTGGATTTACCTCTCAGTTTATCTCAGGTACACAATGTTTTTCATGTTTCAATGTTAAGGAAGTAAATGCCAGATCCATGTCATGTTTTGAGTCCAGAGGTAGTTCAGCTGGAAGATAATATATCTTATGAGGAAAAACCGGTCCAGATTCTTGACCATAGGGATAAAGTGTTGCGGAATAAGGTGATTCATCAAGTAACGGTTTTGTGAAAGAACCACATGAGTGAAGAGGCAACATGAGAATCTGAAAATGCAATGAGGGATAAATACCCCCACTTATTCTATAAGTAAATAAATTGAAGGGATGCAATTTTCTAAAGGGGGGAAGGATATAACATCCCATGTAAGTAATGAATTATAGATATTCTTATCTATGTCTATTTGTGAATTATATAGTGTTTTAGATGCTTAAAATGAGAATAAATTCAATCTTGAGCATGAAATATACTAATATTTTTAAAAGATTGTTTTGCTGCTTTTTGTTGGAAAACCATTTTTAAATCTATCTTTTGACAATTTTATAAGCTCTATTTGTCAAAATAAACTTATTCTTTATGATTGGGACATTGAAATTTACTTTGGATAATGTTTTGGTATTTTTCTGACAATGTTCATTTTTTAATGAATAGTGAAAAATACTGCATTTTACATCAAAACTGCTTTTTCATCCAATTTAATTATATGGATAGATTATCTTTTTAATTGGTTTTAATGTTTAAATAGAATATATTTTTACCATTTAATCCAATTGTAACACCCCAGGTAAATAAAGAATATGACATTTTCATGTTTATCCATAATTGTGAATAAAATATTAATATGACTTTAAAGAGGACGCTATGCTCGATGGCGTACCCAACACGCAACAACGAGTTTCTTGGGAATCTTACGTTGCACTCTAATAATAAAATAATATTATTTTAAATGGTAGTTAACATGTTGCCGTTGTATTGGCAGGAATGGATATAAATAACTAAAATATGATTATATATGTTTTTAAATGTTTTTACATTTATCCAGTAAAAGATAAAGGCATAAAATATGGAAAGAATTCAATTTTAGGCGTATATGCCATAGTTTTCACTAAAGGTTCACTTATCCCCTTTTGATGGAGAACCGTCATTAAATATAGTTTTGTTCACTCTTATAAATTCTTTTGGACCAAATAAAACTCTTCTTAAGAATTGGGACATCAAAATTTACTTTGTGTAAATTTTTGGTATCTTTCTGATAAAGTTCATTTTTTAATGAATAATGTAAAATGTTGTATTTTAATTCAAAACCTATTTTTAATATAATTTATTTATATGATTAGATTATCTTCTGAATTGGTTTTAAAGTGAAATTTGAATATATTTTTACCATTAAATCCAATAGTGGTCGTTGGAATTAATTTCAAATTGAAATCAAACTTAAACTAGTGTCAATATTTTGATACTTATTATTTCATAAAAACACGCTATTTGCTCAGACAGTGGGAGTTAATTATTAAATTAATTAATGTGACTTATATGTTTTGAAATTTGTAAAATAGACTTCATTTTTGAATTCGGAATATCAAATATATCTTAGGGTGAATTTTTTGGATTTTTCTGAAAAACTTAAATTGTTGATGAATAGTGAAACCACTAAGTGGTACTTATAAAAACTGATTTTTCCGTTTAGATGATATTTTTACATCTTTGTGTTTTGAATTTCAAAAATCCGATATACATGGTTGTCATTAAGAAGTAAAATGTGGTTCAATGGGATAAAAATAATTTTTTGGTGAATAGTAACTTATTAAGTTTTTAATCGCGATTAGAGGTAATTAGTGTAGTTTATGGTAAAAATAATGTTTTAGTAAAATTAAATGACCTAGACACATGTCCTACCCTCATTGGATGTGTCATGTCTGACCAAGAAAATCCATGGGTCAACTTGGGGACCCCATGGAGCCACTTTGGTTGGAAAATGACAAAAATAGCTTTTTATTTAATGATAAAGTAAAAATGACACAAACATGAAATGTTTTACTAAAACAATTTTTACATGGGGTTATACATGTCAGATTTTTTACTATAAATAGTCATTGGAAATATAAAAAGATTTACTATATCATTGTATTTTTTTTATAATTTTTAGACATTAAATAAATTAAACTATTTATGACATCATGATGATGCAGCGATGAACTCATTATTTAACGATTTAAATAAAATGGAAAGATAATGTAATATCTATGACCTAAACATGTCCAAAACCTATTGGATGAGTGTATTTCGAACCCTTATCACCTTATCCTTGAAATAAGTCAATGTGGGACCTTTAAAATCCGAAACTCTTTTGAAAATAAAGTAACATTTTGTAACTTTACAAGAGTGCCCCTCCTCCCCTCTTATAAAAGGCCCCCACCTCTACTTCCTTACCCACACTCCAAAAGCCTTTGGTTCTACCGAAATCTTCCCATTTTGTCTCCCAACTTCCCTCTTTTACTCCTTGAAGCCTCACTTTTGGTAGAAGTCTTCCCAAGGAATCCTTTGAGCTCAAACCAAAGGGGGTTACCCGATTTTAAGGTAATGTATTCACTTGAGTCCTTTTGTTTTATTTTTCTTTTCCAACCCCCAAAACACTTTTTATTAATTTCTTTTGTAACAAATACAGTATCATAAATATACTAGGATGTTTTTATAAGAAGTATTCGAGCTACACTTTCACACACCTACATCTAATGTTTAAAGAACATGCTGTTTCCGTGGATGGAGAATTTCGGCCTCCCGAAACGATGATTGTTAAACATTCTTTTAACACCTTCAAAGGTGGAAATTAAGATGACAATATATTTATATATGATATATAATATGTTTATGCTTTCCTTAAGCTTCTTAATTTTTAATTTTGGGCATACCTTTATGGTTTCCATTATGGGTAAACACGATATCTTCATTTAAGGAAGTGCAGACTACCGCCCCCTCAAAGTGATGTGATTCGTTAATGCCATATGTGGGATGTATAAAGGATGGATTTAAAGTTGTTATATATTTTTTTATACTATAATTATAATATACCTATATATAATTATTATTCCATTCCATAAAAATATGAAATAGAAATGAAAGTAGTGTTCATGCGTACGTACGGCTTACCGTCTCCATGAACTATGCATTTCATTTCTTATCCCTAAATGTAATGTACTATTATAAGTACATGTATATAATGGATATATATGATGAATGATACATATAGATGATGAATATAATTATGGAATTAAAATATGCATAACTCTCATTTAGTTTTAATTCCATTAATATGACATAGAAATGAAAGTAGTGTTCATGCGTACGTACGGCTTACCGTCTCCATGAACGATGCATTTCATTTCTTACCTCTAAATGATTAGGTAATATTATAAATACATGTATATTCTGGATATATATGATATATATGATATCCAAATCATGAATATAATTCTGGATATAATGAACATTTGACCACACGAACAACATGTAATTGTAAGAAGTCCACTTTCGACTTAAGAACCAAATATCGACAAAACAAACATTATTAACTTAAATGATTAAATAATGTTTATAACATGGAAATAAGTGATCTAAAAGGAATAATTAAATAGAAAAATGTTCTTAATAAAGTGGAAATTAACTCAAGTTTATTATTCAGGACGTTAAAGAATGATCGAGTCAAGTCGGACCCGAGGTAAGGGATCCTACTCCTCTCTTTCTTTTTAAGTACACTCTTTTATGGCATTCCTTCTAAGCTAATATTTCTTGTTATTGGGATGTTCTTTTATATTACTCTTACTGTAATTTTTATGTTCATATTATGAGAGACCCTATTCTCTCTCATCAATCCATTTTGGAAGTTTTGAGTGGTGCCGTTAGGCTGCCGAATTTGCGTAAGAGATCTAACCTCTCTCTTTCTCTTTAAGTACTCTCCTTTATGTCACTTCTTTTAAGGTCCTATTTTTTATTATGTGGGATGTTATTTTATATTCCTCTTGATGTAAATTTTATTTTAATGTGATGAGATACCCTATTTGTTCTCATCAATCCATTTTTTTAATTTTTAAGTGGCGTTGTTAGGCTGCCGAGTTTTCGTAAGGGATTTTTCATCTCACTTTTATTCCCGTGAGATTTATGCTACATTTGCCACAATTTCCTTTTAGTGGTGTATGTACTGACCATTATTTAACTCATTGTGTAATATTATTTCATTTATGAATATTTAATTCAATGATGTATTTTCCTTCTTTCACGGGGCGTATGTTTCGAAAGATACCTATGTCGGTAAGGGAACCTTTCTCCCTCCTCTTTTTAAAATACTTATTTTGTTATGTCTTTTAATTCACATAATATTATTTTGGGATATGTTCTTATATATCCTTATTGATGTAAATTTTATGTCCAAGTGATGAGATACCCTTTTTATCTATCATCAACTCTTTTTCTGAATTTTGTAGTGACGCCGTTAGGCTGTCGAATTTTACCAAGGGAACTTTTTAACCCAATTTCGATTTCTTTGGGTTCAACATGTAGTTATTGAATATTTCATATTTTGAATATGTGTGAATGACCTTTTATTGTTTTACACTTAATATCCAATTATATTGGGTGTATTTATATTTGTCACACATAATTTTTGAGATTGATTTATCCTTAATTTAAGGATACCTTGTTTATAAGGGATTTCATCACATTTTACATTTCTATTGAGACTTCATTGTTGTTATGCACCAAATCACTTTTATATGGTGTATATACTGTCCTTTGGAATATTATATCATGAATCAATTTATTCTCATGATATTATAAATTTCTTATTAAATGTTATTCCTAAATTATTGTATTCAAGTGTCTCTAATTTGGGTAAAAACCCTTTAACCAAAATATCGCTTTAAATGTTTTAATGATTTGTTCTTATTGATATCCATGTTTTCAAAATGGTTTTAAGGATTTATTTATATGGATATTAATGGTTTAAAATGATAAAATCTTCAAGGTGGTATGGTACACTTTGATTCAAAAATCTCTTTATTAAATGTTTTAAATGGTTTTGAAAATGGTTTTTTTAATGGATTCATTATTTCAATATCCTAAAATGTTATATTGTGATGTGGAAATGTTATATTTACTTTATGCATGTTTTATTTGATACATTTATGTCATGGTTCATGGGAATTGTTATTAAAACGGGTGGTTCCGTGATAAACTAAGGGCGGGTGAGCTCGATATAGCTCTCCAATGCATTGGGTAACGTGAAGGAGTGAAACGTTAAGGTTTATCCGAAGAGATTTAGGGAATATACTGTGATGGGTATTCAAAAAGTAACCAAGAGGTTTACTCCTTACATAAGAATGTTATTAATGCCTCAAGTTACCATTATGTCTTATGATTTCTATGATTTATTCATGGTTTAATGAGGTATGTTAAAGTGCCTATGTTTTATGGGTAAAGTATGATTTCATTCTTATGTATATATGAACTCATGTTTCCTTTCCATATTTTTATAACCCTTACTGAGCTTTTTATGCTCATCCCAAGTTTTTTAAATGTTTTTCACAGGTCAAGGGAAAGTTACATGATGAGATGATAGTGTCAAGGATGTGTCAAGAAAGAATCCGTGTTTTATTTTAAATTTCTTTCCATTGATGGGATGAATGAATATTGTCTTTTATGTAACCACTTTGTTTAAATGTTGAATGTAATGTAAGTTTCATGATCTAATTCTCTAAAACTCTAAACCTAAAAAGATCATCATGGTGTAATCTTGTAATAACTCAAGATTAAGTAATGTTTAAGGCTGGGGCCTTACAGTTGGTATCAAAGGTCGGTTTAGATAACTTTAGAGGTTAGGGTATTCTTTAAGCATAAGTGTCATTACCATAATGGTTAGGATTTCAGAAAGAGTCCTAGTTTTAGATAAAGTGAATGAGTACGTATATCTTAGTGTTTATCTTCCTCATTAGTACATGATGGTTTTTTTGATATACTCACACTGACCTTTTTGGTTTTAGTAAATGGCTGGATCTAGCGGGCACCAAAGTAACAGTGGATGTGAAGGAAACTGTGACAGTTTTTTGAGCAAGCAACTGAATGATATGGGAGCTACAATGAGAACTCTTGTGATTATCCTCAACCAACTATCTGGAGTAATTATTGACCACCTAAACCTTGGTGATTTCTCTAAGGCACCGTATATTCGAGAAACAAATCCCTACGGAAGTACAGGTAATAATCATAAAGGTAAGTGTGTTTAAAAACCTATGTGTCAAATATGTGGAAAGAAACACCTAGGAAAATGTTTCAAAGGGACAAAAATATGCTATAGATGTGGAAATGAAGGTCATAAAGCAAGAACCTTCCATGGAAAAAGGAAGCATCCAGTTGACTCGAGGAAAGGGAATGAAGTTCTTTATGAAGGATCAATTGAATGTTTTACATGTGGTGTGCATGGTCATTATGCAAACACATGTCCTATGATGAAGTTTCGTGAATGGGATCACCAAGAGCGTACAAATGTTCATTTACCAATACCTAATGCCATTCCGATTGAGGATGAAGAAACTGACAATGACCAATAAAAGGTATGTATTATTTCATGACTATTGTTTTACTATTTTGGAATCATAGGATATGATTCATGATTTTGTTTGTAGGAAAGAGGTATTTCGGAATAAGTTGGAAAGGAATGGTTAATGGATCATGAAGAATGTTGAATGAGTAAGATGTCAATATATAAGGGCTTCAAGAGTTATGGTGAAATTCTTAAGATTATTAAGTCTCTTTTGATGTTGGGGTTACATTAGAAGACTTTTTATTTTATGTGTAACCCTGATGTTCAATATATGCAAATTTTATTCAAGGAATAGTTAACTTTTCTTTTGTGTACATAGTTATAAAAAACCATTTGGGTTTATATGATCCTTACTTTTGAGGTAATTATGGGTTACTATATGTTATGATTGAAGTAAAAGTCATGAGATAAAATTGAGGTTAAATTATGTTATGGTTATTTTTGATGATTTTATCCCTTTTTGGGGAATTATTTGAGAATTATATAGTTTTGGAAAAAGGACAACACGCAGACCGTGTGACAACCCGTCGCGTCGGACAAAGCTGCGGGAATCGAACCCAGAACCAAAGTGCGACTTGTATTTATCGCGTACCACTGGACTACGTGAAGTCCCTGGTTAGTTTGACTGATTCTTTTTAGTTATATGATTTTATGAATTAAGAGTAAGTTGATTTTGGGTTATTTATGAAAAATGATTATCCTATCAAAGAGGATATGTGATTAGGTTAATTACTTTTCAATACGACACTTTAGGAGCAACTGATGTTGTTTAGAGATAAATGTTACGATTTAACTTGGAAGAATATGTGACTAAATCCTTCAAATATTTGGGTTTCAATCTTATATTGGTTTACTTTGATGAATTTTATGGACAAATTGTTTATCGTATGGTCCTCGTTGATCTTTGGGTTTTGTTGGACAAATGTTTGAGATTAAGCATATATTTTCTTTTTAATGGGCTATCCTTTTCTGGATTATCTGACCTTGTACAAACCTTTTTGGTTTTGGTTTTTGTTAAAGCTTAAAGACATAGGATTTATATAGTTCTCTTTGGTGGATTAGGAGATTCTCTAGAAGTTGATTATAGTACTCTTAATGCGAACAAGTCTCCCTAAATACTCATCTTTTGGAAAAAAATATGAGTTTGATTAAGGAATCTAGTAAAAGTTGAAAGTCAACATGATGAGTGATTATTTTTCCTTTTGAATAAATTCCTCAATAAAAAGTGACTTAAAACAAAAATGTTGTCTATTAACTTTTCCTACTAGGGAATCGAATACCGTTTAACCCATCACAAGTTTGTGATTTTCTTCTGGTTAACTTTCTCCTAGACATGTTTACTATCACTCTCCCTCATGAACATGACCCTTTTTTTTCTTCCATGTCCATGTTTTTCTACATATGGTTTAACTAGGGTGACCTATGTACTTATCTTCCTTTATTTTAAAGTGATTGTTTTACTGACTCCTGTTCCGATGTGGGACTTTCAAGGATGTTTCCAAGCTCAATTTTAAAAATTGCGAGGACACAATTCCCAAAAGGGGGGAAGGATGTAACACCCCGGGTAAATAAAGAATATGACATTATCATATTTATCCATAATTGTGAATAAAATATTAATATGACTTTAAAGGGGACACTATGCTCGATGGCGTACCCAACACGCAACAACGAGTTTCTTGGGAATCTTACGTTGCACTCTAATAATAAAATAATATTATTTTAAATGGTAGTTAACATGTAGCCATTGTATTAGCGGGAATGGATATAAATAACTAAAATATGATTATATATGTTTTTAAATGTTTTTATATTTATCCAATAAAAGATAAAGGCATAAAATATGGAAAGAATTCAATTTTAGGCGTATGTGCCATAGTTTTCACTAAAGGTTCACTTATCGCCTTTTGATGGAGAACCGTAATTAAATATAGTTTTTTTCACTCTTATAAATCCGTTTGGACCAAATAAAACTCTTCTTAAGAATTGGGACATCAAAATTTACTTTGTGTAAATTTTTGGTATCTTTCTGATAAAGTCCTTTTTTTAATGAATAGTGTAAAATGTTGTATTTTAATTCAAAACCTATTTTTAATATAAATTATTTATATGATTATATTATCTTTTTAATTGGTTTTAAAGTTAAATTAGAATATATTTTTACCATTAAATCCAATAGTGGTCATTGGAATTAATTTCACTTTGAAATTAGACTTAAACTAGTGTCAATCTTTTGATACTTATTGTTTCATAAAAACACGCTATTTGCCCAGACAACGGGAGTTAATTATTAAATTAATTAATGTGACTTATATGTTTTGAAATTTGTAAAATAGACTTCATTTTTTAATTCGGAATATCAAATATAGCTTCGGGTGAATTTTTGGGATTTTTCTGAAAAACATAAATTGTTGATGAATAGTGAAACCACTAAGTGGCTTATAAAAACTGATTTATCTGTTTAAATGAAATTTTTCCATCTTGGTGTTTTGAATTTCAAAAATCCGACATACATGGTTGTAATTAAGAAGTAAAATGTGGTTCAATGGGATAAAAATAATTTTTTGGTGAATAGTAACTTATTAAGTTTTTAATCGCGATTTGAGGTAATTAGTGTAGTTTATGGTAAAAATAATGTTTTAATAAAATGAAATGACCTAGACACATGTCCTACCCTCATTGTATGTGTCATGGCCGACCAAGACAATCCATGGGTCAACTTGGGGACCCCATGGAGCCACTTTGGTTGGAAAATGACAAAAATACCTTTTTATTTAATGATGAAGTAAAAATGACACAAACATGACATGTTTTACTAAAACAATTTTTAATTGGGGTTATACATGTCAGATTTTTGACTATAAATAGTCATTGGAAAGATAAAAATATTTCCTATATCATAGTATTTTTTTAATAATTTTTAGACATTAAATAAATTAAACTATTTATGACATCATGATGATGCAACGATGACCTCATTATTTAACGATTTAAATAAAATGGAAAGATAATGTAATATCTAAGACCTAAACATGTCCAAAACCTATTGGATGAGTGTATTTAGAACCCTTATCACCTTATCCTCGAAATAAATCAATGTGGGACTGTTAAAATCCGAAACGCTTTTGAAAATAAAGTAACATTTTGTAACTTTACAAGAGTGCCCCTCCTCTCCTCTTATAAAAGGCCCCCACCTATACTTCCTTAACCACACTCCAAAAGCCTTTGGTTCGTCCAAAATCTACCCATTGAGTCTCCAAACTTCCCTATATTACTCCTTGAAGCCTCACATTGGGCAGAAGTTTTCCCAAGGAAGGCTTTGAGCTCAAACCAAAGGGAGTTACCCGATTTTAAGGTAATGTCTTCACTTGACTCCTTTTGTTTTATTTTTCTTCTCCAACCCCCAAAACTCTTTTTATTAATTTCTTTTGTAACAAATACATTATCATAAATATACTAGGATGTTTTTATAAGAATTATTCGATCTAAACTTTCACACACCTACATCTAATGGTTAAAGAACATGTTGTTTCCGCGGATGGCGAATTTCAGCCTCCCGAAACGATGATTGTTAAACATTTTTTTAACACCTTCAAAGGTGGACATTAATATGACACTATATTTATATATGATATATAATATGTTTATGTTTTCCTTAAGCTCCTGTATTTTTCATTTTGGGCATACCTTTATGGTTTCCATTATGGGTAAACGCGATATCTTCATTTAAGGAAGTGCAGACTACCGCCCCCTCAAAGGGATGTGATTCGTTAATGCCATATGTGGGATGTATAAAGGATGGATTTAAAGTTATTATATATTTTGTTATACTGGAATTATAATATACCTATATATAATTATTATTCCATTCCATAAAAATATGAAATAGAAATGAAAGTAGTGTTCATGCGTACGTACGGCTTACCGTCTCCATGAACGGTGCATTTCATTTCTTATCCCCAAATGTAATGTACTATTATAAGTACATGTATATAATGGATATATATGATGAATGATACATATAAATGATGAATATAATTCTGGAATTAAAATATTCATACCACTCATTTAGTTTTAATTCCATTAATATGACATAGAAATGAAAGTAGCGTTCATGCGTACGTACGGCTTACCGTCTCCATGAACGGTGCATTTCATTTCTTACCTCTAAATGATTATGTAATATTATAAATACATGTATATTATGGATATATATGATATATATGATATCCAAATCATGAATATAATTCTGGATATAATGAACATTTGACCACACGAACAACATGTAATTGTAAGAAGTCCACTTTCGACTTAAGAACCAAATATCGACAAAACAAACATTATTAACTTAAATGATTAGATAATGATTATAACATGGAAATAAGTGATCTAAAAGGAATAATGAACTAGAAAAAGGTTCTTATTAAAGTGGAAATTAACTCACGTTTATTATTTAGGACGTTAAAGAACGATCGAGTCAAGTCGGACCCGAGGTAAGGGATCCTACTCCTCTCTTTCTTTTAAGTACACTCTTTTATGTCATTCCTTATAAGCTCATCTTTCTTGTTATTGGGATGTTCTTTTATATTAATCTTACTGTAATTTTTATGTTCATATGATGAGAGAACCTATTCTCTCTCATCAATCCATTTTGGATGTTTTGAGTGGCGCCGTTAGGCTGCCGAATTTTCATAAGAGATCTAACCTCTCACTTTCTCTTTAAGTACTCTCCTTTATGTCACTTCTTTTAAGGTCCTCTTTATTATGATGTGGGATGTTCTTTTATATTCCTCTTGCTGTAAATTTTATTTTAATGTGATGAGATAACCTATTTTATCTCATCAATCCATTTTTTTAAGTTTTAATTGGCGTCGTTAGCCTGCCGAGTTTTCGTAAGGGATTTTTCATCTCACTTTTATTCCCGTGAGATTTATGCTACATTTGCCACAATTTCCTTTAAGTGGTGTATGTACGGACCATTATTTTACTCATTGTGTAATATTCTTTCATTTATGAATATTTACATCAATGTTGTATTGTCCTTTTTTCACGGGGCATATGTTTCGAACGATACCATGTCGGTAAGGGAACCTTTCTCCCTCCTCTTTTTAAAATACTTATTTTGTTATGTCTTTTAATTCACATAATATTATTTTGGGATATGTTCTTATATATCCTTATTTATGTAAATTTTATGTCCAATTGATGAGATACCCTTTTTTTCTCTCATCAACTCTTTTTCTGAATTTTGAAGTGACGCCGTTAGGCTGTCGAATTTTACCAAGGGAACTTTTTAACCCAATTTAGATTTCTTTGGGTTAAACATGTAGTTATTGAATATTTAATCCTTTGAATACGTGTGAATGAAATTTTATTGTTTTAAACTTAATATCCAATTATATTGGGTGTATTTATATATTTCAAACATAATTTTGAGATTGATTTATCCTTAATTTAAGGATACCTTGTTTATAAGGGATTTCATCACATTTTACATCTCTATTGAGACTTCATTGTTGTTATGCACCAAATAACTCTTATATGGTGTATATACTATCCTTTGGAATATTATGTCATGAATCCATTTATTCTCATGATATTATAAAGTTCTGATCAAATGTTATTCCTAAATTACTGTATTCAAGTGTCTCTAATTTTGGTAAAAACCCTTTAACCAAAATATTTCTTTAAATGTTTTAATGATTTGTTCTTATTAATATACATGTTTTCAAAATGGTTTTAAGGATTTATTTATATGGATATTAATGGTTTAAAATGATAAAAGCTTCAAGGTGGTATGGGACACTTTGATTCAAAAATCTCTTTATTAAATGTTTTAAATGGTTTTGAAAATGGTTTTTTTAATGGATTCATTATTTCAATATCCTAAAATGTTATATTGTGATGTGGAAATGTTATATTTCCTTTATGGATGTTTTATGTGATACATTTATGTCATGGTTCTTGGGAATTTTTATGAAAACGGGTGGTTCCGTGATAAACTAAGGGCGGGTGAGCCCGATATAGCTCTCCAATGCATTGGGTAACGTGAAGGAGTGAAACGTTAAGGTTTCTCCGAAGAGATTTAGGGAATATACTGTGATGGGTATTCCAAACGTAACCAAGAGGGTTACTCCCTACATAAGAATGTTATGAATGCCTCAAGTTACCTTTATGTCTTATGATTTCTATGATTTATTCATGGTTTGATGAGGTATGTTAAAGTGCCTATGTTTTATGGGTAAAGTATGATTTCATTCTTATGTATATATGAACTCATGTTTCCTTTCCATATTTTTATAACCCTTACTGAGCTTTTTATGCTCATCCCAAGTTTTTAAAATGTTTTTCACAGGTCAAGGGAAAGTTACATGTTGAGATGATAGTGTCAAGGATGTGTCAAGAAAGAATCCGTGTTTTATTTTAAATTTCTTTCCATTGATGGGATGAATGAATATTGTCTTTTATGTAACCACTTTGTTTAAATGTGGAATGTAATGAATGTTTTAGGATCTAATTCTCTAAAACTCTAAACCTAAAAAGATCCGCATTGTGTAATCTTGTAATTACTCAAGATTAAGTAAGGTTTAAGGCTGGGGCCTTACAGTTGGTATCAAAGGTCGGTTTAGATAACTTTATAGGTTAGGGTATTCTTTAAGCATAAGTGTCATGACCATAATGGTTAGGATTTCAGAAAGAGTCCTAGTTTTAGATAAAGTGAATGAGTAAGTATATCTTATATTTTATCTTCCTCATTAGTACATGATTGTTTTTTTGATATACTCACACTGACCTTTTTGGTTTTAGTAAATGGCTGGATCTAGCGGGCACCAAAGTAACAGTGGATGTGAAGGAAACTGTGACAGTTTTTTGAGCAAGCAACTGAATGATATGGGAGCTACAATGAGAACTCTTGTGATTATCCTCAACCAACTATCTGGAGTCATTATTGACCACCTAAACCTTAGTGATTTCTCTAAGGCATCGTATATGCGAGAAACAAATCCCTACAGAAGTACAGGTAATAATGATAAAGGTAAGTGTGTTTAAAAACCTATGTGTCAATGATGTGGAAAGAAACACCTAGGAAAATGTTTCAAAGGGACAAAAATATGATATAGATGTGGAAATGAAGGTCATAAAGAAAGAACCTTCCATGGAAAAAGGAAGCATCCAGTTGACTCGAGGAAAGGGAAAGAAGTTCTTTCTGAGGGATCAATTGAATGTTTTAAATGTGGTGTGCATGGTCATTATGCAAACACATGTCCTATGATGATGTTTCGTGAATGGGATCACCAAGAGCGTACAAATGTTCCTTTACCAATACCTAATGCCATTCCGATTGAGGATGAAGAAACTGACAATGACCAATCAAAGGTATGTATTATTTCATGACTATTGTTTTCCTATTTTGGAATCATAGGATATGATTCAAGATTTTGTTTGTAGGAAAGAGGTATTTCGGAATAAGTTGGAAAGGAATGGTTAATGGATCATGAAGAATGTTGAATGAGTAAGATGTCAATATATAAGGGCTTCAAGAGTTATGGTGAAATTATTAAGATTATTAAGTCTCTTTTGATGATGGGGTTACATTAGAAGACTTTTTATATTATGTGTAACCCTGATGTTTAATATATGCAAATTTTATTCAAGGAATAGTTAACTTTTCTTTTGTGGACATAGTTATAAAGAACCATTTGGGTTTATATGATCCTTACTTTTGAGGTAATTATGGGTTACTGTATGTTATGATTGAAGTGAAAGTCATGAGATAAAATTGAGGTTAAATTATGTTATGGTTATTTTTGATGATTTTATCCCTTTTTGGGGAATGATTTGAGAATTATATAGTTTTGGAAAAAGGACAACATGCAGACCGTGTGACAACCCGTTGCGTCAGACAAAGCTGCGAGAATCGAACCCAGAACCAAAGTGCGACTGATATTTATCGCCTACCACTTGACTAAGTAAATTCCCTGGTTAGTTTGACTGATTCTTTTTAGTTATATTATTTTATTAATTGAGAGTAAGTTGATTTTGGGTTATTTATGAAAATGATTAACCTATCAAAGAGCATATGTGATTAGGTTAATTACTTTTCAATACAAGACTTTAGGAGCAACTGATGTTGTTTGGAGATAAATGTTACAATTTAACTTGGAAGAATATGTGACTAAATCCTTTAAATATTTGGGTTTCAATCTTATATTGGTTTACTTTGATGAATTTTATGGACAAATTTTTTATCGGATAGTCCTCGTTGATCTTTGGGTTTTGTTGGACAAATTTTAGAGATTAAGTATAGATTTTCTTTTTAATGGGTTATCCTTTTCTGGATTATCTGACCATGTACAAACCTTTTTGGTTTTGGTTTTGGTTAAATCTTAAAGACATTGGATGTATATAGTTCTCTTTGGTGGATTAGGTGATTCTCTAGAAGTTGATTATAGTACTCTTAATGCGAACAAGTCTCCCTAAATACTCGTCTTTTGGAAACAAATATGAGTTTGATTAAGGAATCTAGTAAAAGTTGAAAGTCAACATGATAAGTGATTATTTTCCCTTTTGAATAAATTCCTCAATAAAAAGTAACTTAAAACAAAAATGTTTTTCCTACTGGGGAATCGAATACCATTTAACCCATCACAAGTTTGTGATTTTCTTATGGTTAACTTTCTCCTAGACATGTTTACTATCACTCTCCCTCAAGAACATGACCCTTTGCTTTTTCTTCCATGTCCATGTTTTACTACATATGGGTTTACTCGAGTGACCTCTATACATATTTTCCTTTATTTTAAAGTGATTGTTTTACCGACTCTTGTTCCAATGTGGGACTTTCAAGGATGTTTCTAAGCTCAATTTTAAAAATTGCGAGGACGCAATTTCCAAAATGGGGGAAGGATGTAACACCCCAGGTAAATAAAGAATATGAAATTTTCATATTTATCCATAATTGTGAATAAAATATTAATATGACTTTAAAGGGGACGCTATTCTCGATGGCGTACCCAACACGCAACAAGGAGTTTCTTGGGAATCTTACGTTGCACTCTAATAATAAAATAATATTATTTTAAATGGTAGTTAACATGTAGCCGTAGTATTGGCGGGAATGGATATAAATAACTAAAATATGATTATATATGTTTAAAAATGTTTTTATATTTATCCAATAAAAGATAAAGGCATAAAATACGGAAATAATTCAATTTTAGGCGTATATGCCATAGTTTTCACTAAAGGTTCACTTATCACCTTTTGATGGAGAACTGTCATTAAATATAGTTTTGTTCACTCTTATAAATCCTTTTGGACCAAATAAAACTCTTCTTAAGAATTGGGACATCAAAATTTACTTTGTGTAAATTTTTGGTATCTTTCTGATAAAGTTCATTTTTTAATGAATAGTGTAAAATGTTGTATTTTAATTCAAAAACTCTTTTTAATCTAATTTATTTATATGATTAGATTATCTTTTGAATTGGTTTTAAAGTAAAATTAGAATATATTTTTACAATTAAATCCAATAGTGGTCGTTGGAATTAATTTCACTTTGAAATCAGACTTAAACTAGTGTCAATCTTTTGATACTTATTGTTTCATAAAAACACGCTATTTGCTCAGACAGCGGGAGTTAATTATTAAATTAATTAATGTGACTTATATGTTTTGAAATTTGTAAAATAGACTTCATTTTTTAATTCGGAATATCAATTATAGCTTAGGGTGAATTTTTGGTATTTTTCAAAAAAACTTAAATTGTTGATGAATAGTGAAACCACTAAGTGGTACTTATAAAAACTGATTTTTCTGTTTAAATGAAATTTTTCCATCTTTGTGTTTTGAATTTCAAAAATCCGACATACATGGTTGTCATTAAGAAGTAAAATGTGGTTCAATGGGATAAAAATAATTTTTTGGTGAATAGTAACTTATTAAGTTTTTAATCGCGATTAGAGGTAATTAGTGTAGTTTATGGTAAAAATAATGTTTTAATAAAATGAAATGACCTAGAAACATGTCCTACCCTCATTGGATGTGTCATGGGCGACCAAGACAATCCATGGGTCAACTTGGGGATCCCATGGAGCCACTTTGGTTGGAAAATGACATAAGTACCTTTTTATTTAATGATAAAGTAAAAATGACACAAACATGAGATGTTTTACTAAAACAATTTTTACATGGGGTTATACATGCCATATTTTTGACTATAAATATTCATTGGAAATATAAAATGATTTACTATATCATAGTATTTTTTTAATAATTTTTAGACATTAAATAAATTAAACTATTTATGACATCATGATGATGCAGCGATGACCTCATTATTTAACGATTTAAATAAAATGGAAAGATAATGTAATATCTAAGACCTAAACATGTCCAAAACCTATTGTATGAGTGGAGTTAGAACCCTTATCACCTTATCCTCGAAATAAATCAATTTGGGACCTTTAAAATCCGAAACTCTTTTGAAAATAAAGTAACATTTTGTAACTTTACAAGAGTGCCCCTCCTCTCCTCTTATAAAAGGCCCCCACCTCTACTTCCCTACCCACACTCCAAAAGCCTTTGGCTCGGCCAAAATATGCCCATTTTGTCTCCCCACTTCCCTCTCTTACTCCTGGAAGCCTCACTTTGGGAAGAAGTCTTCCCAAGGAAGCCTTTGAGCTCAAACCAAAGGGAGTTACCCGATTTTAAGGTAATGTCTTCACTTGAGTTCTTTTGTTTTATTTTGCTTCTCCAACCCCCAAAAATCTTTTTATTAATTTCTTTTGTAAAAACTCCAGTATAATAAATATACTAGGATGTTGTTATAAGAAGGATTCGAGCTACACTTTCACACACCTACATCTAATGGTTAAAGAACATGCTGTTTCCGTGGATGGTGAATTTCGGCCTCCCGAAACGATGATTGTTAAACATTCTTTTAACACCTTCAAAGGTGGACATTAATATGACACTATATTTATATATGATATATAATATGTTTATGTTTTTCTTAATCTTCTGTATTTTTCATTTTGGGCATACCTTTATGGTTTCCATTATAGGTAAACGCGATATCTTCATTTAAGAAAGTGCAGACTACCGCCCCCTCAAAGTGATGTGATTTGTTAATGCCATATGTGGGATGTATAAAGGATGGATTTAAAGTTATTATATATTTTTTTATACTGGAATTATAATATACCTATATATAATTATTATTCCATTCCATAAAAATATGAAATAGAAATGAAAGTAGTGTTCATGCGTACGTACGGCTTACCGTCTCCATGAACGGTGCATTTCATTTCTTATCCCCAAATGTAATGTACTATTATAAGTACATGTATATAATGGATTTATATGATGAATGATACATCTAAATTATTAATATAATTCTGGAATTAAAATATGTGTACCTCTCATTTAGTTTTAATTCCATTAATATGACATAGAAATGAAAGTAGCGTTCATGCGTACATACGGCTTACCGTCTCCATAAACGGTACATTTCATTTCTTACCTCTAAATGATTATGTAATATTATAAATACATGTATATTCTGGATATATATGATATATTTGATATCCTAATCATGAATATAATTCTTGGATATAATGAACATTTGACCACACGAACAACATGTAATTGTAAGAAGTCCACTTTCGACTTACGAACCTAATATCGACAAAACAAACATTATTAACTTAAATGATTAAATAATGTTTATAACATAGAAATAAGTGATATAAAAGGAATAATGAACTAGAAAAAGGTTCTTAATAAAGTTTAATTAACTCAAGTTTATTATTCAGGACGTTAAAGAACGATCGAGTCAAGTCGGACCCGAGGTGAGGGATCCTACTCCTCTCTTTCTTTTTAAGTACACTCTTTTATGCCATTCCTTCTAAGCTCATATTTCTTGTTATTGGGATGTTCTTTTATATTACACTTACTTTAATTTTTATGATCATATGATGAGAGACCCTATTCCCTCTCATCAATCCATTTTGGACGTTTTGAGTGGCGCCGTTAGGCTGCCGAATTTTCGTAAGAGATCTAACCTCTCTCTTTCTCTTTAAGTACTCTCCTTTATGTCCCTTATTTTAAGGTCATCTTTGTTATGATGTGGGATGTTATTTTATATTCCTATTGCTGTAAATTTTATTTTAATTTGATGAGATACCCTATTTGATCTCATCAATCCATTTTTTTATGTTTTAAGTGGCGCCGTTAGGCTGCCGAGTTTTCGTAAGGGATTTTTCATCTCACTTTTATTCCCGTGAGATTTATGCTACATTTGCCACAATTTCCTTTGAGTGGTGTATGTACTGACCATTATTTTACTCATTTTGTAATATTATTTCATTTATGAATATTTACATCAATTTTGTATTGTCCTTCTTTCACGGGGCGTATGTTTCAAAAGATACCCATGTCGATAAGGGAACCTTTCTCCCTCATATTTTTAAAATACTTATTTTCTTATGTCTTTTAATTCACATAATATTATTTTGGGATATGTTCTTATATATCCTTATTGATGTAAATTTTATATCCAAGTGATGAGATACCCTTTTTATCTCTCATCAACTCTTTTTCTGAATTTTGAAGTGACACCGTTAGGCTGTCGAATTTTACCAAGGGAACTTTTTAACCCAATTTCGATTTCTTTGGGTTCAACATGTAGTTATTGAATATTTCATCCTTTGAATATGTGTGAATGAAATTTTATTGTTTTACACTTAATATCCAATTATATTGGGTGTATTTATATTTGTCACACATAATTTTGAGATTGATTTATCCTTAATTTAAGGATACCTTATTTATAAGGGATTTCATCACATTTTACATCTCTATTGAGACTTCATTGTTGTTTTGCACCAAATCACTCTTATATGGTGTATATACTGTCCTTTGGGATATTATATCATGAATCCATTTATTCTCATGATATTATAAAGTTCTGATTAAATGTTATTCCTAAATTATTGTATTCAAGTGTCTCTAATTTTGGTAAAAACCCTTTAACCAAAATATCGCATTAAATGTTTTAATGATTTGTTCTTAGTAATATCCATGTTTTAAAAATGGTTTTAAGGATTTATTTATATGGATATTAATGGTTTAAAATGTTAAAATCTTCAAGGTGGTATGGGACACTTTGATTCAAAAATCTCTTTATTAAATGTTTTAAATGGTTTTGAAAATTGTTTTTTAATGGATTCATTATTTCAATATCCTAAAATGTTATATTGTGATGTGGAAATGTTATATTTCTTTTATGCATGTTTTATGTGATACATTTATGTCATGGTTCTTGGGAATTGTTATGAAAACGGGTGGCTCCGTGATAAAATAAGGGCGGGTGAGCCCGATATAGCTCTCCAATGCATTGGGTAACGTGAAGGAGTGAAATGTTAAGGTTTCTACGAAGAGATTTAGGGAATATACTGTGATGGGTATTCCAAACTTAACCAAGAGGGTTACTCCCTACATAAGAATGTTATTAATGCCTCAAGTTACCTTCATGTCTTATGATTTCTATGATTTATTCATGGTTTGATGAGGTATGTTAAAGTGCCTATGTTTTATGGGTAAAGTATGATTTCATTCTTATGTATATATGAACTCATGTTTCCTTTCCATATTTTTATAACCCTTAATGAGCTTTTTATGCTCATCCCAAGTTTTTGAAATGTTTTTCACAGGTCAAGGGAAAGGTACATGATGAGATGATAGTGTCAAGGATGTGTCAAGAAAGAATCAGTGTTTTATTTTAAATTTCTTTCCATTGATGGGATGAATAAATATTGTCTTTTATGTATCCACTTTGTTTAAATGTGGAATGTAATGCAAGTTTCATGATCTAATTCTCTAAAACTCTATACCTAAAAAGATCCTCATTGTGTAATCTTGTAATAACTCAAGATTAAGTAAGGTTTAAGGCTGGGGCCTTACAGTTGGTATCAAAGGTCGGTTTAGATAACTTTAGAGGTTAGGGTATTCTTTATGCATAAGTGGCATTACCATAATGGTTAGGATTTCAGAAAGAGTCCTAGTTTTAGATAAAGTGAATGAGTAAGTATATCTTAGTGTTTATCTTCTTCATTAGCATATGATGGTTTTTTTGATATACTCACACTGACCTTTTTGGTTTTAGTAAATGGCTGGATCTAGAAGGCACCAAAGTAACAGTGGATGTGAAGGAAATTGTGACAGTTTTTTGAGCAAGCAACTGAATGATATGGGAGCTACAATGAGAACTCTTGTGATTATCTTCAACCAACTATCTGGAGTCATTATTGACCACCTAAACCTTGGTGATTTCTTTAAGGCATCATATATGTGATAAACAAATCCCTACGGAAGTACAGGTAATAATCATAAAGGTAAGTGTGTTTAAAAACCTATGTGTCAAAGATGTGGAAAGAAACACCTAGGAAAATGTTTCCAAGGGACAAAAATATGCTATATATGTGGAAATGAAGGTCATAAACCAAGAACCTGCCATGGAAAAAGTAAGCATCCAGTTGACTCGAGGAAAGGGAAAGAAGTTCTTTCTGAGGGATCAATTGAATGTTTTAAATGTGGTGTGCATGGTCATTATGCAAACACATGTCCTATGATGAAGTTTCGTGAATGGGATCACCAAGAGCGTACAAATGTTCGTTTACCAATTCCTAATGCCATTCCGATTGAGGATGAAGAAACTGACAATGACCAATCAAAGGTATGTATTATTTCATGACTATTGTTTTCCTATTTTGGAATCATAGGATATGATTCATGATTTTGTTGGTAGGAAAGAGGTATTTCGGAATAAGTTGGAAAGGAATGGTTAATGGATCATGAAGAATGTTGAATGAGTAATATGTCAATATATAAGGGCTTCAAGAGTTATGGTGAAATTCTTAATATTATTAAGTCTCTTTTGATGATGGGGTTACATTAGAAGACTTTTTATATTATGTGTAACCCTGAAGTTTAATATATGCAAATTTTATTCAAGGAATAGTTAAATTTTCTTTTGTGGACATAGTTATAAAGAAACATTTGGGTTTATATGATCCTTAATTTTGAGGTAATTATGGGTTACTATATGTTATGATTGAAGTGAAAGTCATGGGATAAAATTGAGGTTAAATTATGTTATGGTTATTTTTGATGATTTTATCCCTTTTTGGGGAATGATTTGAGAATTATATAGTTTTGGAAAAAGGACAACATGCAGTTCGTGTGACAACCCGTCGCGTTGGACAAAGCTGTGGGAATCGAACCCAGAACCAAAGTGCGACTGGTATTTATCGCCTACCAGTGGACTACGTGAAGTCCCTGGTTAGTTTGACTGATTCTTTTTAGTTATATGATTTTATGAATTAAGAGTAATTTGATTTTGGGTTATTTATGAAAATGATTAACCTATCAAAGAGGATATGTGATTAGGTTAATTACTTTTCAATACGAGACTTTAGGAGAAACTGATGTTGTTTGGAGACAAATGTTACGATTTAACTTGGAAGAATATGTGACTAAATCCTTCAAATATTTGGGTTTCAATCTTATATTGGTTTACTTTGATGGATTTTATGGACAAATTTTTTATCGGATGGTCCTCGTTGATCTTTGGGTTTTGTTGGACAAATTTTAGAGATTAAGCATAGATTTTCTTTTTAATTGGTTATCCTTTTCTGGATTATCTGACCTTGTACTAACCTTTTTGGTTTTGTTTTTGGTTAAAGCTTAAAGACATGGGGTGTATATAGTTCTCTTTGGTGGATTAGGTGATTCTCTAGAAGTTGATTATAGTACTCTTAATGCGAAGAAGTCTCCCTAAATACTCGTCTTTTGGAAAAAAATATGAGTTTGATTAAGGAATCTAGTAAAAGTTGAAAGTCAACATGATAAGTGATTATTATTCCTTTTGAATAAATTCCTCAATAAAAAGTAACTTAAAACAAAAATGATGTCTATTAACTTTTCCTACTGGGGAATCGAATACCGTTTAACCCATCACAAGTTTGTGATTTTCTTATGGTTAACTTTCTCCTAGACATGTTTACTATCACTCTCCATCAAGAACATGACCCTTTGCTTTTTCTTCCATGTCCATGTTTTTCTACATATGGGTTAACTCGGGTGACCTCTGTACTTATCTTCCTTTATTTTAAAGTGATTGTTTTACCGACTCTTGTTCCGATGTGGGACTTTTAAGGATGTTTCCAAGCTCAATTTTAAAAATTGCGAGGACGCAATTTCCAAAAGGGGGGAAGGATGTAACACCCCAGGTAAATAAAGAATATAAAATTTTCATATTTATCCATAATTGTGAATAAAATATTAATATGACTTTAAAGGGAACGCTATGCTCGATGGCGTACCCAACACGCAACAACGAGTTTCTTGGTAATCTTACGTTGCACTCTAATAATAAAATAATATTATTTTAAATGGTAGTTAACATGTAGCCGTTGTATTGGAGGGAATGGATATAAATAACTAAAATATAATTATATATGTTTTTAAATGTTTTTATATTTATCCAATAAAAGATAAAGGCATAAAATACGGAAAGAATTCAATTTTAGGCGTATATGCCATAGTTTTCACTAAAGGTTCACTTATCGCCTTTTGATGGAGAACCGTCATTAAATATAGTTTTGTTCACTATTATAAATCCTTTTGGACTAAATAAAACTCTTCTTAAGAATTGGGACATCAAAATTTACTTTGTGTAAATTTTTGGTATCTTTCTAATAAAGTTCATTTTTTAATGAATAATGTAAAATGTTGTATTTTAATTCAAAACCTCTTTTTAATCTAATTTATTTATATGATTAGATTATCTTTTTAATTGGTTTTAAAGTGAAATTAGAATATATTTTTACCATTAAATCCAATAGTGGTTGTTGGAATTAATTTCACTTTGAAATCAGACATAAACTAGTGTCAATCTTTTGATACTTATTGTTTCATAAAAACACGCTATTTGCTCTGACAGCGGGAGTTAATTATTAAATTAATTAATGTGAATTATATGTTTTGAAATTTTGTAAAATAGACTTCATTTTTGAATTCGTAATATCAAATATAGCTTAGGGTGAATTTTTGGGATTTTTCTGAAAAACTTAAATTGTTGATGAATAGTGAAACCACTAAGTGGTACTTATAAAAACTGATTTTTCCATTTAAATAAAATTTTTCCATCTTTGTGTTTTGAATTTAAAAAATCTGACATACATGGTTGTCATTAAGAAGTAAAATGTGGTTCAATGGGATAAAAATAATTTTTTTGGTGAATAGTAACTTCTTAAGTTTTTAATCGCGATTAGAGGTAATTAGTGTAGTTTATGGTAAAAATAATGTTTTAATAAAATTAAATGACCTAGACACATGTCCTACCCTCATTGGATGTGTCATGGGAGACCAAGAAAATCCATGGGTCAACTTGGGGACCCCATGGAGCCACTTTGGTTGGAAAATGACATAAATACCTTTTTATTTAATGATAAAGTAAAAATGACACAAACATGAAATGTTTTACTAAAACAATTTTTACATGGGGTTATACATGTCAGATTTTTTACTATAAATAGTCATTGGAAAGCTAAAAGGATTTCCTATATCATAGTATTTGTTTTATAATTTTTATACATTAAATAAATTAAACTATTTATGACATCATGATGATACAGCGGTGACCTCATTATTTAACGATTTTAATAAAATGGAACGATAATGTAATATCTAAGACCTAAACATGTTAAAAACCTATTAGATGAGTGGATTTCGAACCCTTATCATCTTATACTCAAAATAAATCAATGTGGGACCTTTAAAATACGATACTCTTTTGAAAATAAAGTAACATTTTGTAACTTTACAAGAGTGCCCCTCCTCTCTTCTTATAAAAGGCCCCCACCTCTACTTCCTTACCCACACTCCAAAAGCCTTTGGTTCGGCCAAACTATGCCTATTTTGTCTCCCCACTTACCTCTCTTACACCTTGAAGCCTCCCTTTGGGCAGAAGTCTTCCCAAGGAAGCCTATGAGCTCAAACGAAAGGGAGTTACCCGATTTTAAGGTAATGTCTTCACTTGAGTCCTTTTGTTTTATTTTGCTTCTCCAACCCCCAAAACTCTTTTTATTAATTTCTTTTGTAAAATATCCAGTATCATAAATATACTAGGATGTTTTTATAAGAAGTATTCGAGCTACACTTTCACACACTTACATCTAATGGTTAAAGAACATGCTGTTTCCGTGGATGGGGAATTTCGGCCTCCCGAAACGATGATTGTTAAAC
This sequence comes from Viscum album, assembly GCA_963277665.1. Classification (NCBI taxonomy): domain Eukaryota; kingdom Viridiplantae; phylum Streptophyta; class Magnoliopsida; order Santalales; family Viscaceae; genus Viscum; species Viscum album. The sequence goes on along the minus strand of OY728136.1, from coordinate 1,936,488,760 downwards.
ATTATTTTAACACCTTCAAAGGTGACCATTAAGATGAAAATATATTTATATATGATATATAATATTCTTAGTTTTTCCTTAATCTTCTGTATTTTTCATTTTGGGAATACCTTTATGGTTTCCATTATGGGTAAAAGCGATATCCTCATTTAAGGAAGTGCGGACTACCGCCCCCTCAAAATGATGTGATTCGTTAATGCCATTTGTGGGACGTATAAAGGATGGATTTAAAGTTATTATATATGATGTTATACTGGAATTATAATATACCTATATATAATTATTATTCAATTCCATAAAAATATGAAATAGAAATGAAAGTAGTGTTCATGCGTACGTACGGCTTACCGTCTCAATGAACGGTGCATTTCATTTCTTATCCCCAAATGTAATGTACTATTATAAGTACATGTATATAATGGATATATATTATGAATGATACATCTAAATGATGACTATAATTCATGAATTAAAATATTCATACCTATCATTTAGTTTTAATTCCATTAATATGACATAGAAATGAAAGTCGCGTTCATGCGTACGTACGGCTTACCGTCTCCATGAACGGTGCATTTCATTTCTTACCTCTAAATGATTATGTAATATTATAAATACATGTATATTCTGGATATATATGATATATATGATATCCAAATCATGAATATAATTCTGGATATAATGAACATTTGACCACACGAACAACATGTAATTTTAAGAAGTCCACTTTCGACTTAAGAACCAAATATCGACAAAACAATCATTATTAACATAAATGATTACATAATGTTTATAACATGGAAATAAGTGATATACAAGGAATAATGAACTAAAAATTGTTCTTAATAAAGTGGAAATTAACTCAAGTTTATTATTCAGGACGTTAAAGAACGATCGAGTCAAGTTGGGCTCGAGGTATGGGATCCTACTCCTCTCTTTCTTTTTAAGTACACTCTTTTATGTCATTCCTTATAAGCTCATATTTCTTGTTATTGGGATGTTATTTTATATTACTCTTACTATAATTTTTATGTTCATATGATGAGAGACCCTATTCTCTCTCATCAATCCATTTTGGATGTTTTGAGTGGCACCGTTAGGCTGCCGAATTTTCGTAAGAGATCTAACCTCTCTCTTTCTCTTTAAGTACTCTCCTTTATGTCACTTCTTTTAAGGTCCTATTTGTTATGATGTGGGATGTTATTTTATATTCCTCTTGCTGTAAATTTAATTGTAATGTGATGAGATACCCTATTTGATCTCATCAATCCATTTTTTTTAAGTTTTAAGTGGCGTCGTTAGGCTGCCGAGTTTTCGTAAGGGATTTTTCATCTCACTTTTATTCCCGTGAGATTTATGCTACATTTGCCAAAATTTTCTTTGAGTGGTGTATGTACTTACCATTATTTTAGTCATTGTGTAATATTATTTCATTTATGAATATTTACATCAATGTTGTATTGTCCTTCTTTCACGGGGCGTATGTTTCGAAAGATACCCATGTCGGTAAGGGAACCTTTTTCCCTCCTCCTTTTAAAATACTTATTTTGTTATGTCTTTTAATTCACATAATATTATTTTGGGATATGTTCTTATATATCCTTATTGATGTAAATTTTATGTCCAAGTGATGAGATACCCTTTTTATCTCTCATCATCTCTTTTTCTGAATTTTGAAGTGACGCCGTTAGGCTGTCGAATTTTACCAAGGGAACTTTTTAACCCAATTTCGATTTCTTTGGGTTCAACATGTAGTTATTGAATATTTCATCCTTTGAATATGTTTGAATGACATTTTATTGTTTTACACTTAATATCCAATTATATTGGGTGTATTTATATTTTTCACACATAATTTTGAGATTGATTTATCCTTAATTTAAGGATACCATGTTTATAAAGGATTTCATCACATTTTACATCTCTATTGAGACTTCATTGTTTTTATGCACCAAATCACTCTTATATGCTGTATATAATATCCTTTGGAATGTTATATCATGAATCCATTTATTCTCATGATATTATAATGTTCTGATTAAATGTTATTCCTCAATTAATGTATTCAAGTGTCTCTAATTTTGGTAAAAACCTTTTAACCAAAATATCACATTAAATGTTTTAATGATTTGTTCTTATTAATATCAATGTTTTCAAAATGGTTTTAAGGATTTATTTATATGGATATTAATGGTTTAAAATGTTAAAAGCTTCAAGGTGGTATGGGACACTTTGATTCAAAAATCTCTTTATTAAATGTTTTAAATGGTTTTGAAAATGGTTTTTTTAATGGATTCATTATTTCAATATCCTAAAATGTTATATTGTGATGTGGAAATGTTATATTTCCTTTATGCATGTTTTATGTGATACATTTATGTCATGGTTCTTGGGCATTGTTATGAAAACGGGTGGTTCCGTGATAAACTAAGGGCGGGTGAGCCCGATATAGCTCTCCAATGCATTGGGTAACGTGAAGGAGTGAAACTTTAAGGTTTCTCCGAATGGATTTAGGGAATATACTATGATGGGTATTCCAAGCGTAACCAAGAGGGTTACTCCCTACATAAGAATGTTATGAATTCCTCAAGTTACCTTTATGTCTTATGATTTCTATGATTTCTTCATGGTTTGATGAGGTATGTTAAAGTGACTATGTTTTATGGGTGAAGTATGATTTCATTCTTATGTATATATGAACTCATGTTTCCTTTCCATATTTTTATAACCCTTACTGAGCTTTTTATGCTCATCCCATGTTTTTCAAATGTTTTTCACAGGTCAAGGGAAAGGGACATGATGAGATGATAGTGTCAAGGATGTGTCCAGAAAGAATACGTGTTTTATTTTAAATTTCTTTCCATTGATGGGATGAATGAATATTGTCTTTTATGTAACAACATTGTTTAAATGTGGAATGTAATGAAAGTTTCATGATCTAATTCTCTAAAACGCTAAACCTAAAAAGATCCTCATTGTGTAATCTTGAAATAACTCAAGATTAAGTAAGGTTTAAGGCTGGGGCCTTACACCAATAGTGGTCATTAGAATTAATTTCACTTAAGAATTGGGCATAAACTAATGCCAAACTTTTCATAGATATTGTTTTAAAAAAACCCTCTATTTGTTTTGAGAACGAGAATTATTTTTTAAATTAATTATTGCAATTCCTGTGTTTGGAATTTGGTAAAATGGATTCCATATTTTTAATCAGAAGGTCCAAATTATGTAATTAAGACTTTTTTTTTGACTTTGTGAATAATAACGACGGTAATTATCGTTAATTATCTTGATTAATTAGTAATCGGGTAGTTAAGGATAATAAAATAATATCATAATAATAAAAAATGACACCAACATGTGTCCTAATAATACTGGTTGTATCATGGATGACCATGGGATGCCTTATGCCAAACTTGGGGACCCCATGGAATCACTTTTTTGTGATAATGACTTTTTATCTTTTTATTTTTTAAAGAAAGTAAATATAACAAAGAATGAATCACCTGAGTAAAACATTTTTAATTTTGTCTGCAGAAATTATCTCTAAGAATATAAATATTCATTGAAAATCTAAAAATATTTCCTACATCATAGTATTTTTTTATAATTTTTAGACATTAAATAAATTAAATTATATATGCGACCATGATGATGCAGTGATTACCTCATTATTTAATGATTTAAATAAAATTAAAAGATAATGTAAAATATAATACCTACACATGTCAAAAATATATTGGATGGGTGGATTTATAACCCTTATCATATTATCCTCGAAATACATCAATGTGGGACCTTTAAAATCCGAAACTCATTTGAAAATAATGTTACATTTTATACCTTTCCAAGAGTGCCCCTCCTCTCCTCTTATAAAAGGCCCCCACCTCTACCTCCATACCCACACCTCTCAAGACTTTTTCTCGGAAAATATCTGCTCATTTTGTCTCTCCACATCCCTCTCCTCATCCTAGAAGCCTTACCTTGGGCAGGAAGCTTTTCAAGAAACCTTTTTGGTTCAAACCAAATGGAGTTACCCGACTTAAAGGTAATGTCTTCACTTGTGTTCTTTTGTTTTATTTTGCTTCTCCAACCCCCTGAACTCTTTTTATTCATTTGTTTTGTAAAAAAACCAGTATCTTCAATATACTAGGATTTTTTTATAATAAGTATTCAAGCTACACTTACACACACCAACATCTAATGGTTAAAGAACATACAGTTTCTGTGGATAGTGAATTTCTGCCTCACGAAACGATGATTGTTCAATATTCTTTTAACACCTTAAAAGGTGGCCACTAAGATGTCACTATATTTATATATGATATATAATATGTTTATGTTTTACTTAAGCTTCTGTATTTTTCATTTATGGCATACCTTTATGGTTTCCATTATGGGTATACGCGATTTCTTCATTTTAGGAAGTGCAGACTACCTCCCCCTCAAAGTGATTCGATTCGTTAATACCATATGTGGTACGTATAAAGGATAGATTTAATGATATCATATATGATACAATACTGTAATTATAATAATATTATGTATCATTATGTTTTAATTCCAATAAATATGAAATAGAAATGGAAATAGCGTTCACGCATACGTACAGTTTACCATCTCCATGAACGGTGAATTTCATTTCTTACCTCTAAATGTTATGTAATATTATAAATGCATTTATATACTGGAAATATATAATATATATGATATCTACATCATGAATATAATTCTTGATATAGTGGATATTCTACCACATGAACAAATTGTAATTATAAAGAGTTTATTTTTGACTCAAATGCCAATGATCGACAAAACGACCATTATTAACTTAAATAATTACATAGTGTTCATAACATGGTAATAAGTGATATAAAAGCAATAATTGATTTGAAAAAATGTTCTTAAGCAGGTATAAATTAACTCAAGTTTATTATTCAGGAGATTAAAGAGCGATCGAGTCAAGTGGGACCCGAGGTATGGGACATTGTCTCAATCTCCTTTCATTGAGGCATATTTTGTTTTATACACAAATTTCTTTTATACGGTGTATAAACCCTGTTGACTTTTATGTCTATTCAAAAGGAGTCTTTTTTATACGAAGTGTTTTTCTAAATGATAAAAGGAATGTTTTTTTGTCATACGTATGAGGCGACAACGACTTCTCCGCCGCCGTGACCATTATTTGAGCTTCAAATTCCTCTACAAGCCATAAATTTTTTTTAAAGATGAAAAATAAATACCATGTTTTACTATTATTTTATTTTGGTATTGGAAATGGATTTGATAATGTTTTTATTATATCAATGTGTTGTATTGATATCTTGTGATTAAAATGTGGAAATGTTATGTTTCCTTTATGCATGTTTTATATGATATGATTATGTTATGGTTCTTGGGAATTGTTTATGAAGACGGGTGGTTCCGTGATAAACTAAGGGCGGGTGATCCCGACATAGCTCTCCAATGCATTGGGTAAGGCAAAGGAGTTAAACATTAAGGCTTCTCCGAAGAGATTTAGAGAATATACTGTGATGGGTATTCCAAACGTAACCATAAGGGTTACTACCTAAGTAAGAATGTTATGAATGCCTCAAGTTACCTTTATGTCTTATGATTTCTATGATTTATTCATTATTTGATGAGGTATGTTAAAATGCTTATGTTTTATGAGAAAAATATGATTTCATATATGGACTAATGTTTTATTCTTCGTAATTCTATATCCCTTACTGAGATTTTTTTATGCTCATCCCAAGTTTTTGAAATGTTTTTCATAGGTCAAGGGAAAGGTACATGATGTGATGATAGTTTCACGGAAGTGTCAAGAAAGAATCCATGTTTTATTTTAAAGGTACATGATGTTTTCGTTTAACCCATCACCATTTTGTGATTTTTTGGTGGTTAACTTTCTCCAAAACTTGTTTTCTATCACTTTCCCTCAGAACATGACCCTTGGTTTTTTTCTTCCATATCCATGTTTTCCTACATGGAATCCTATTATGGGTTAACTCGGGTGACCTTTGTACATCCCTTTCTTTATTTAAAAGTGACAGTTTAATTTACTCCTTTTCTGATGTGGGGAATTCAATGAATTTTCCAATCCTAATTTTTAAAATTGTGAGGACGCAATTTCCAAAATGGGGAAGGATGTAACACCCCAGGTAAATAAAGAATATGACATTTTCATATTTATCCATATCTCTTAATAAAATATTAATATTACTTTAAAGGGAATGCTATGCTCGATGGCGTACCCAATACGCGACAATGAGTTTCTTTGAAATCGTACGTTGCACTCTAATAATAAAATATTTTTATTTTAAATGGTAGTTAACACCTAGCCATTGTAATGGCGGAAATGAATGAAACTAACTAAAAAATGTTTATATATTTTTGTCAAATATTTTTTACTTTTATCCAATAAATGTTAGAGGCTTAAAATGCAAATGAATCCAATTTTAATCATAAATATTCTAATATTATTTAAAGGGTTGATTAACTGCCTTTTGATTGATAACCCTTTTTAAATATACTTTTGTCAATTTTATATGTTGTACTTTAAAAAATAAAATCCTTTAGAATTAGGACATCAAAATTTACTTTGTATAAATTTTTGTTATTTTTCCGTTAAAGATCATTTTTAGTGAAAATGTTACCTTTTAATTCAAAACCTCCTTTTAATCTGATTTATTTATATTGATAGATTATATTATTAATTGAGATTAAAGTGTATTTAGAATATATTTTTACCATTTAATGAAATTTTGGTCATTGTAATTAATTTCACTTTGAAATTGGACTTAAACTAGTGTCAATCTTTTAATAGATATTGTTTCTTAAAAACAAGCTATTTGTTTTGACAGCAAGAATTAATTATTAAATTAATTAATTCAACTTATATGTTTTGAATTTTTTAAAATAGAAATCATTTTTGAATTCTGAATATCAAATATATCTTAGGGTGAATTGTTTAGTATTTTTCTGAGAAACTTCATTTTTGGATGAATAGTGAAACCGCTAAGTGGTAGTTAAAGAAACTGATTTTTCATTTAAATGAAACTTTACCACTTCGGTGATTTGATTTTCAAAAATCTGACATACATGGTTGTCATTAGGAAGTAAAATTTTTTTAAATGAGATTAAAGTAATTTTTTTGGTGAATAGTAACTTTTAAGTTTTATTAATCGCGATTAATGGTAATTAGTGCAATTTAAGGTAAAGATAATGTTATAATAATATGAAATGACCTTGAAACATATCCTACACTTATTTGATGAGTCATGTCCGACCAAGAAAATCCATGGGTCAACTTTGGGACCCCATAGAGCCACTTTGGTTGGAAAAATGACATTAATAACTTTTTATTTAAAGTTAAAATTAAAATGTCACAAACATGTATTGTTTTACTAAAACAATTTTTACATGGGGTTATACAAGTCATTTTTTTGACTATAAATATTTATTATAAAGCTAAAAATATTTCCTACATCATGTTATTTTTTTTATAATTTTTAGACATTAAATAAATTAATTTATTTATGACACCGTGATGATGCAGTGATTACCTCATAAATGAACGATTTAAATAAAATGAGAATATAGGGTAAAATATAAGTATTTAACTTTTCAAAAACCTGTTGTATGAGTGGATTTCGAAACCTTATCACCTTATCCTCGAAATATATCCTTTTGGGACCTTTAAAATCCAAAAATCATTTTATAATAAAGTAATATTTTATAACTTTCCACGAGTGCCCCGCCTCTTCTTTTATAAAAGGCTCCCACCTCTACCACCATACCCACACCTCTCAAGCCTTTGGATTGACCAAAACATGACCATTTCATCTCTACACATCCCTCTATTCATCATTGAAGCCTCACCTTTGGCATAATTCTCATCAAGAAACCCTTTTGGTTCAAACCAAGAGGAGTTACCCGATTTAAAGGTAATGACTTCACTTGGGTTCTTTTGTTTTATTTTGCTTCTCCAAAACCGTAAACTCTTTTTATTCCTTTATTTTGTAACAAAACCAGTATCTCCAATATAATAGGATGTTTTTATGTTCTATATTCGAGCTACACTTACACACACCTCCGTCTAATGGTTAAAGAACATACTGTTTCTGTGGATGGCGAATTACTGCCTCACGAAATGATGATTGTTCAATGTTATCTTAATACCTTTAATGGTGGCCATTATGATGTCACTATATTTTATATATGATATATATGGTATTTATGTTTTCTATATGCTTCTTCATTTTATATTTAAAGCATTATTTTATGCTTTTCATGTTGTGCAAATGCGATAATTTCATACGAGGAAATGTGGACTACCGCCCCCTCAAGTGATGTGACTCGTTTATGCAATACATGGAATGTATAAAATGAATATATGTGACCTATATAAGATATATATTCTACTGTAATTATAATATATATATATATATATCTCATTTATTTTTAATTCCATTAATATGCCAAAGAAATGAAAGTAGAGTTAATGCGTACGTACAACCTACTGTCTCCATGAACGGTGAATTTCATTTCTTTTTATCCCCAAATATTATGGAATAAGTATAAACTGAATATATACGGGATATATATGATATTTACATCATTAATACTATTCTGGATGTGATTTACATACAAATACATTGACAATGATTTTCAAACAAGTTCATTTTGACTCATGTACCGAACATCGACAAAACATATGATACGAACTCACATAATTTAACTAATTATTATAAAATGATAATATATGATATTAATTGAATAATAAAATCTAAAGTATTTCCTTAAGAAATTATAAATTGACCAAAGTTGATTATTTAGGAATATATAAAAATGAACAAGACAAGTCAGACTTGAGGTAAGAGATCCTACCTCTCTCTTTCTTTTTAAGTACTCTCTTTTATGTCGTTTCTTTTAAGCTCCTCTTTCTTAGTTGGGGGATGTTATTTTATATTAATTTCACTATAATTTCTATGTTAATATGATGAGAGACCCTATTTTATTTCATCAATACATTTTTAGGAAGTTTTAAGTGGTGCCTTTAGGCTGCCGAATTTTCATAAGGGGTTTTTCATCTCACTTTTATTCCCGTGAGATTTATGCTATATTTGCCACCATTTCCTTTGAGTGGTTTATGTACTGCCCATTATTCTACTCTATGTGTAATATAATTTTGTTTATGAGTATTTATATCAATATTGTATAGTCCTTCTTTCATGGGGTGTACTTTTCAAATGTTACCCAAATCTTTAAAGGAACCTTTCACCCTCATCTTTTTAAAAGACTTATTTTGTTATGACTTTTAATTTACATATTTTTATGTTGGGATACGTTATTCCATATCATTATTTATATAAATTATATTTCCAAGTGATGAGATAAAATTTTCTCTCTCATCTACTAATTTTATGAATTTTAATGTGAGGCTGTTAGGCTGCCGAATTTTACCAAGGGAACTTCTTAACCCAATTTAGATTTCTATTAGTTCAACATGTAGTTATTAAATATGTAATCTTTTTAATATGTGTGAATGACCTTTGATTGTTTTACACTTAATATCCACTTATATTGGGTGTATTTATATTTGTCACACATAATTATGAGATTGATTTATCCTTAATTTAATGATACCTTCTTTATAAGGGATTTCATCTCATTTTACATTTCTATTGAGACTTCATTGTTATTATGAAACAATTCACTATTATATGGTGTATATACTGTACTTTGGAATATTATATCATTAATTCCTTTATTATCATGATATTATGAACTTCTGATTAAATGTTATTCATCTATTATTGTATTCAAGTGTCTCTCATTTTGATAATAACCCTTAAACTAAAATATCATTTTAAATGTTTTATTGACATATTCTTATAAATATTTATCATTAATATCCATGTTTAAAAAATAGGTTTAAGGATTTATTTATATGTATATTAGTGGTTTAAAATGTGAAAATCTTCAAAGTGGTATGGGACACTTTGATTCAAAAATCTCTTTATTAAATGTTTTAAATGGTTTTGAAAATGGTTTTTAGAATGGTTTCATTATTTCAATATCTTAAAATGTTATATTGTTATTGAAATGTGGGAATGATATCTTTCCCTTATGCTTAAGTTATGTACTATGATAATGTTATAGTTCTTGGGAATTGTTTATGAAGACGTGTGGTTCCGTGATAAACTAAGGGTAGGTGAGCCCAATATAGCTCTCCAATGCATTGGGTAACGTGAAGGGGTTAAACATTAAGGTTTCTCCGAAGAGATTTAGTTAATATACTGTGATGGGTATTCCAAACGTAACCATGAGGGTTACTACCTACGTAAGAATGTTATGAATGTCTGAAGTTATCTTTACATCTTATGATTTCTATGAGTTATTCATAAAACTTATGATTTAATGAGGTATGTTAAAGTGCTTATGTTTTATGAGTAATGTATGATTTCATTCATTCTTATGTATATATGGACTAATGTTTTATTTCTGTATTTTTATAACCCTTAATGAGCTTTTTATTCTCATACTAAGTTTTTCTAAAATGTTTTTCAGAAGACATAAAGATAAATAGGGTCAAGGATGGGATACAGGAAATGTCAGGCTATCTAAAACAATGAACTAGACATGACTCTTGTGTTCAAGAGTTTTTATTTTGTGAAAAAAATGGAAGCTGAGTTGATGTGTCTACTTTGTAATATTTGAGATGTAATAGTTATGTCCTATTTCTCTAAAACTCTAAAACTGAAAAGACCCTCAATGTAAATTATTCATTTAATTCAATAATAATTAATGTTTAAGGCTGAGTCCTTATAGTTGGATTAAGAAGTTCCCTTGGTAAAATCGGACAGCCTAACGACGTCACTTTAGAATTCATAAAATTATTTTATGAGAGAGAAAATGGTATCTCATCACTTGGACATAAAATTTAAATCAACAAGGATATAGAATAACATATCCCAACATAAGAAGATGTAAATTAAAAGACATAACAAAATATGTCTTTTAAAAAGAGGAGGGTGAAAGGTTCCCCTACCGATTTGGGTAACTTTCGAAACGTACACCCCATTAATGAAGGACTATAAAACATTTATGTAAATACTCATAAACAAACTTATATTACACAAATATTAGAATAATGCACAGTACATTTACCAGTAAAAGGAAATGGTGGAAAATGGAGCATAAATCTCACGGGAATAAAAGTGAGATGAAAAACACCTTACAAAAACTTAGCAGCCTAACAACACCACATTAAACTTTCAAAAAAATAAAATAAGGTCTCTCATCATATGAAAATATAAATTACAGTAATATAAATATAGAATAAAATCCCCCAACTAAGAAATAAGAGCATAAAAGAAACGACAAAAAAAGAGGGTACTTAAAAAGAAAGAGAGAGGTAAGATCCCTTACCTCAAGTTCGACTTGTCTTGTTCGTTTCTTTATATTCCCGAATAATAAACTTTGGTAAATTTATAATTTCTTAAGGTCCTCCTTTAACTATTATTATTCATTTCATATCCCATATTATAATGTTATAATAATTGGTTAATAATGTGAGTTCATATCAGACGTTTTTTTCGATGTTTGGTACATGAGTCAAAAAGGAACTTGTTTGAAAATGATTGTCCATGTAGTTATAAGTAAATAATATCCAGAATAGTATTAATTATTTAAATGTCATATATATCCAGTAAATATTCATTTTATACTATTCCATAACATTTGGAGATAAAAATAAATGAAATGCACCATTCATGGAGACACTAGGCCGTACATACGCATCAACGCTACTTTCGTTTCTTTTTCATATTAATGGAATTAAAAATAATTGAGATATATATATATTATAATTATAGTATAAAATATATGTTTTATATGTCACAAAAGTTCATTAATTTCATTCTTTATACATTCCATGTATTGCATGAACGATTCACATCACTTGAGGGGGCGGTAGTCCACACTTCCTCGTATGAAATTATCACATTTGCAGAACATGCAAAGAATAAAGGTATGTTTTAAATATAAAATACCGAATCATATGGAAAAAATATATACCATATATATAAAATATTAAATACAGTGACATCATAATGGCCACCATGAAAGGTGTTAAGAGAAGATTGAACAATCATCGTTTCGTGAGGCAGTAATTCACCATCCACAGAAACAGTATGTTCTTTAACTATTAGACGGAGGTGTGTGTAAGTGTAGCTCGAATAATTCACGAAAAAACATCCTAGTATATTTAAGATACTGGTTTTGTTACAAAAGAAATGAATAAAAAGAGTTTAGGGGTTTGGAGAAGCAAAATAAATCAAAAGAACACAAGTGAAGACATTACCTTTAAATCGGGTAACTCCTCTTGGTTTGAACTAATAGGGTTTCTTGAAGAGAATTATACCAAAGTTGAGGCTTAAATGATGAATATAGGGATCTGGAGAGATATAATGGGCAGGGTTTGGCCGAGGAAAAGGCTTTACAGGTTTGGGTAAGGTGGTAGAGGTGGGGGCCTTCTATAAGAGAAGAGGAGGGACACTCTTGGAAAGTTATAAAATATTACTTTATTATAAAATGAATTTCGGTTTTTAAAGGTCCCAAAAGGATATATTTAGAGGATAAGGTGTTAAGGTTTCTAAATCCACCCATCCAATATGTTTGTGACAAGTTTAAGACTTATATTTTACCATATCTTATCATTTTATTTAAATCGTTCATTTATGAGGTAATCACTACATCATCACAGTGTCATAAATAAATAAATATATTTAATGTCTACAAATTATAAAAAAAATATCATGATGTAGTAAATGTTTTTATATTTATAATGAATATTTATAGAAAAAAATATGACTTGTATTACCCCAGGTAAAAATTGTTTTTGTAAAACAATACATGTATGTGACATTTTAATTTTAACTTTAAATAAAGAGTTATTTATGTCATTTTCTGACCAAAGTGGCTCCATGGGGTCCCCAAGTTGACCCATGGATTTTCTTGGTCGTCCATGACTCATACAATAAGGTTAATAAATGGGTCAAGGTCATTTCATATTATTATAACATTATCTTTACCTTAAATTACACTAATTACCTTTAATCGCGATTAATAAAACGTAAAAGTTACTATTCATGAAAAAATTATTTTAATCTCATTGAACAAAATTTTACTTCCTAATGAAAACCATTTATGTCGTATTTTTGAAAATCAAATCACAGAAGTGGTAAAGTTTCATTTAAATGAAAAATCAGTTTTTTTAACTACCACTTAGTGGTTTCACTATTCATCAAAAATTGAAGTTTTTCAGAAAAATACCAAAAATTCAACCTAAGCTATATTTGTTATTCTGAATTAAAAAATGATGTCTATTTTATAAAATTGAAAAAATATAAGTTGCATTAATTAGTTTAATAATTAATTCCTGCTGTTAAAACAAATAGCGTGTTTTTAAGAAACAATATCTATTAAAAGATTGACACTACTTTAAGTCCAATTTCAAATTGAAATTAATTCAAATGACCACCATTGGATTAAATGGTAAAAATATATTCTAAATACACTTTAATATCAATTCTAAAGATAATATATCCATGTAAATAAATCATATTAAAAGGAGGTTTTGAATTAAAATGCAACATTTTCACTAAAAATGATCTTTATCAGAAAAATAACAAAAATTTACACAATGTAAATTTTGATGTCCAGATTCTAAAGAAGTATTTTATTTTGTCAAATAAAACATATAAAATTGTCAAAAGTATATTTATAAAGGGTTCTCCATCAAAAGGCGGTTAATCGACCTTTTAAAGAATATTAGAAGATTTATGCTTAAAATTGGATTCATTTGCATTTTAAGCTTCTAACATTTATCGGATAAAAGTAAAAATATTTGAAAAACATATATAATAAGTTTTTAGTTAGATCCGTTCATTCCCTCCATTTCAACAGCTAAGCACTACCTACCATTTAGCATAATATTATTTTATTATTAGAGTGCAACGTAAGATTTTAAAGAAACTCATTGTTGTGCATTGGGTACACCATCGAGCATAGCGTTCCCTTTAAAGTAATATTAATATTTTATTCAAAAATATGGATAAATATTAAAATTTCATATTCTTTATTTACCTACAGTGTTAAATCCTTCCCCCCTTTTGGGAATTGCATCTTCCCAATTTTAAAAATTGGGCTTGGAAACTTCATTGAAAATCCCAAATCGGAATAAGAGTCAGTAAAACTATCACTTTAAAATAAAGAAAGAGAAGTACAAAAGTCACCCGAGTTAACCCATACTAGGATTACATGTAGGAAAACATGGACATGGTGGAGAAAGAAAATCGTCATGTTCTGATGGAGAGTGATAGAAAACATGTTTAGGAGAAAGTTATCCACAAGAAAATCACAAACTTGTGATGGGTTAAACGGTATTTGATTCCCCAGTAGGAAAAATTAACAGACAACATTTTCATTTTATGTTACTTTTCATTGAGGAATTTATTTATGAGCTTAACTAAAATATAAAGAGACATACTTACTTATCATGTTGACTTTCAACTTTTACTAGATTTCTTACACGAACTCATATTTTCTCCAAAAGACGAGTATTTAGGAAGACTTGTTCACATTAAGATATCTATAATCAACTTGTAGAGAATCACCTAATCCACAAAAAAGAACTATATATTTCCCATGTCTTTAGATCTCAACCAAAACCAAACCAAAAAGTTTAGTACCACATCAGATAATACCCAAAAAGGATATTTTTTTCAAAAAGAAAAACTACTCCTAATCTTGAAAATTTGTCAAACAAAATCCAAAGTTTAACAAAGACCATTAAATAAACATCGATCAATAAAATTCTTCCAAGTAATCAAAACTAAGACTGAAACCCAAATTTATGAAGGATTTAATCACATAGTCTTCCAAGATAAACCTTAACATTTATCTCCAAATAACACCAGTTACTCTTAATGTCTCATACTGAAAAGCAATTAACCTAATCACATATCCTCCATGATAGGTTAATAATTTTCATAGATAACCAAAAATCAACTTATTCTAGATTCATAAGATCATCTAACTAGAAATAATTAGTCGAACTAATCAGGGAATTCAAGTAGTCCAGTGGTAGGTGATAAATACCAGTTGCACTTGGTTGTGGGTTCGATTCCCGTAGCTTCGTCTGACACGACGGGTTGTCACACGGTCTGTGTGTTTTCCTTTTTACTAAACTATATAATTCATAAACCATTCCCCCAAAAGAGATAAAATATTCAAAAATAACCATAAAATAATTTAACCTCAAGTTTATCTCATGCCATTCATTTTTCGTCATAACATATAGTAACCCATAATTAACTCAAAAGTAAGGATCATATAAACCCTAATGGTTACCTTTATAATTATTACTTAAACTTCCACGTCGAGTTGGTTCTCTCGTACATGATTCATTATAGAACTCACAAAGGTTCAAGTGGTTGATCATGACTCATGATAAATGTTAGAGGATTAAAATGCAAATGAATCCAATTTTAAGCATAAATATTCCAATATTTTTTAAAAGGTCGATTAACCGCCTTTTGATGGAGAAACCATTTTAAATATACTTTCGGAAATTCTATATGTTGTATTTGAAAAAAAATCTTTCTTTATAATCGGGACATCAAAAATTTACTTTGTGTAATTTTTTTTATTTTTCCGATAAAGATCATTTTTAGTGAAAATGTGGCCTTTTAATTCAAAACCTCCTTTTAATCTGATTTATTTATATGGATAGATTATATTTTTAATTTATATTAAAGTGTTTTTAGAATATATTTTTACCATTTAATCCAATGGTGTTCATTGGAATTAATTTCACTTTGAAATTGGACTTAAACTAGTGTCAATCTTTTAATAGATATTTTTTCTTAAAAACACGCTATTTTTTTTGACAACAAGAATTAATTATTAAATTAATTAATGCAAGCTATATTTTTTGAATTTTGTAAAATAGACATCATTTTTGAATTCGGAATATCAAATATAGCTTAGGGTGAATTTTTAATAATTTTCTGAAAAACTTCAATTTTTGATAAATAGTGAATCCACTAAGTGGTAGTTAAAGAAACTGATTTTTCTTTTAAATGAAACTTTACCACTTCTGTGATTTTATTTTCAAAAATATGACATACATGGTTGTCATTAGGAAGTAAAATGTGGTTCAATGAGATTAAAATAATTTTTTGGTGAATAGTAACTTTTATGTTTTATTAATCGTGATTTATGGTAATTAGTGTAATTTAAGGTAAAGATAATGTTATAATAATATTAAATGACCTTTAAACATGTCCTAACCATATTGTATGAGTCATGGACGACCAATAAAATCCATGGGTCAACTTGGGGTCACCATGGATCCACTTTGGTTGGAAAATGACATTAATAACTTTTTATTTAAAGTTAAAATTAAAATGTCACAAACATGTATTGTTTTACTAAAAAACTTTTTACATGGGGTTATACAAGTTATATTTTTGACTATAAATATATTTCAGAAGGAGAAAAATATTTCCTACATCATGTTATTTTTTTGTAATTTTTATACATTAAGTAAATTAATTTATTTATGACACCGTGATGATGCAGTGATTACCTCAAAAATGAATGATTTAAATAAAATGAGAATATTGGGTAAAATATAAGTATTAAAATTTTCAAAAAACTATTGTAAGAGTTGATTTAGAAACCATATCACCTTATCCAAGAAATATATCCTTTTGGGACCTTTAAAATCCGAAAAGCATTTTATAATAATGTAATAGTTTATAACTTTCCAAGAGTGCCCCTCCTCTTCTTTTATAAAAGGCCCCCACCTCTACCACCTTACCCACACCTCTCAAGACTTTGGTTCAGACAAAACCTTCCCATTTCATCTCTCCACATCCCTCTCTTCATCATTTCAGCCTCACCTTTGGCAGAAGGCTCTTCAAGAAACCCTTTTGGTTCAAACCTTGAGGAGTTACCCGATTTAAAGGTAATGTCTTCACTTATGTTCTTTTGTTTTATTTTGCTTCTCCAAACCACTAAATTCTTTCTATTCCTTTATTTTGTAACAACACCAGTATATTCAATATACTAGGATGTTGTTATGTGAAGGATTAGAGCTAATGTTACACACACCTCCATCTAATGGTTAAAGAACATACTGTTTCTGTGGATGGCGAATTACTGTCTCACGAAACGATGATTGTTCAATCTTCTCTTAACACCTTTCATGGTTGTCATTATGATGTCACTATATTTTATATATGATATATATGGTATTTATTTTTTCTATATGCTTCTCTATTTTATATTTGAAACATACGTTTATGCTTTTCCTGTTGTGCAAATGCGATAATTTCATATGAGTAAGTGTGGACAACCGCCCCCTCAAGTGATGTGACTTGTTTATGCAATACATGGAATGTATAAAATGAATATATGTGACCTATATAACATATATATTATACTGGAATTATTATATATATATATATATATATATCTCTAATTTAGTTTTAATTTTATTAATATTCCAAAGCAATGAAAGTAGCGTTCATGCGTACGTACGGCCTACCGTCTCCATGAATGGTGCATTTCAATTATTTTTATCTCCAAATAGTATGGAATAAGTATAAAACGAATATATACTGGATATATATGATATTTACATTATTAATACTATTCTGGATATGATGTACATACAACTACATTGACAATGCTTTTCAAACAAGATCATTTTGACTCATGTACCGAACATCGAAAAAACTTATGATATAAACTCACATAATTTAACTAATTATTATAACATGATAATATATTATACTAATTGAATAATAAACTTTAAAGTATGTACTTTAGCAATTATAACTTAACCAAATTTTATTATTCAGGAATATAATGAAATGAACAAGACAAGTCAGACTTGAGGGTAGGGATCCTACCTCTCTCTTTCTTTTTAAGTACTCTCTTTTATGTCGTTTATTTTAAGCACTTCTTTCTTAGTTGGGGGATGTTCTTTAATATTCCTATTACTGTAATTTATATTTTCATATGATGAGAGACCCTATTTTTGTAACGCCCCGACCCTTGTTACCCAGAGTCGGGGCATTATTACATTACATTTCTGAAGACTTTTCCAGAATCTTGAAGTAAAACGGGGATCACGATCAGAAACAATCGATAGGGGTAATCCATGAAGTCTCACAACTTCATTAATATATAGTCTTTTTAGACGTTCCAGTGGTAGATCTTCTCTTATAGCATGAAAATGTGCTGACTTGGTAAGATGATCAACAATAACCCATATTGCATCATTCTTTTTAAGAGTCTTTGGTAGCCCCACGACAAAGTCCATCGTAATATTGTCCCATTTCCACTCAGGTATGGGAAGAGGTTGCATGACTCATCCAGGGTGTTTCCTTCCAGCTTTCACTTGTTTACAAACCATACATCTTGACAAAAAATCAGCAATTTCCCTCTTCATTTTTTCCCACCAAAAATGTTCTTTCAAATATCTATACATTTTGGTGCTCCTAGGGTGTATAGAGAAATTGGAACTACGACCATCATCTAGAAATTCCCTTTTTAGATCAGGTATATCGGGAACACAAAGTCTCTTCCCTAATTTCAAAATTCCATCTTCATACACAATGTCTCTCAGTCTCCCATCATTCACAGCTTTAATCTTCTTTTGAAATTATTCATCATCGGTCTGAGAACTCTTAATCCTTTCTAGTAAATATGGTTTGGAAACCATTTGAGAAAGCATTGATGTTTCTCCTTCCCTAGTTATTCCCATGTCCATCTTCACTAGATCCATGAAAATTGGATCCCTTTCAATTCTCATATTGTTCAAAACTCCATGATCTTTTCTGCTCAAAGCATCTGCCACCTTGTTTTCCTTCCCCGGGTGGTAGTGTATGGTGCAATCATAATCCTTGAGTAATTAAAGCCATATCCTTTGCCTCATGTTGAGTCCTTTTTGTGAGAAAATATACTTCAAACTCTTGTGATCAGTATAAATCTCACATTTATCACCATAGAGGTAGTGCCTCCATATCTTCAAAGCAAAGATCACAGATGCTAACACGAGATCATGAGTAGGATAGTTTTGTTCATGATTTTTCAACTTTCATGATGCATAGGCAATAACTCTATCATTCTGCATAAGGACACAACCAAGTCCTTTCTTCGATGCATCACTATAAATAATGAACCCATCATTCCCCGATGGTAGAGTCAATATAGGAGCATTGACTAATCTTCTCTTCAGTTCTTCGAAACATTCTTCAATCTCTTTTGTCCAAACAAATTTAACCCCTTTACGTGTGAGCTTCATTAATGGGTTTGCCAATCGGGCAAAATTCTGGACGAAATGTCGATAATAACCTGCTAAACCAATAAAACTACGTACCTCAGTTATACTCGTCGGTGCTGGCCATTCTTGGATTGCCTTGGTCTTAGAAAGATCAACAGAGATTCAATCTTTAGAGACAATATGACCAAGAAAAGAAGTCTCCTAAAGCCAGAATTCACACTTTCTAAACATCCCATATAATTCATGTATTCTCAGAGTCTTCAGGATAATACGCAAGTAATTTTCATGATCTTCGTAGTTTTTAGAGTATACCAAGATATCATCAATAAATACCACCACAAATTCATCGAGATTTTCCTTGAAAACTCTATTCATCATATCCATGAATACAGAGGGTGCATTAGTCAATCCAAAAGGCATTACCGTAAACTCGTAATGCGCGTACCTGGTTCGAAATGCTGTCTTCAGAATGTCTCCCTTCTTCACACACAACTGATGGTATCCAGATCACAGGTCAGTCTTTGAAAATTATTGAGCTCCATGTAGTTGGTCAAATAAAGCATCAATGCGTGGTAGGGGATACTTTTTCTTTATTGTTATAGCATTGATCTCCCTATAGTCAATACATAATATCATAGATCCATCTTTCTTTTTAACAAAAAGAACAGGGGATCCCCATGGAGAAACACTAAGGCGAATAAATCCTTTATTACTCAATTCCTCTAGTTGTTTCTTTAGTTCAACTAATTCTACATTGGCCATTCTATAAGGGGTCTTCGATATAGGCCTTGATCCAGGAATTAAATCAATGGAAAACTCAACTTCTCGTTCTAGAGGATGTCCAGGTAAATCTTCTGGAAACACATCTACATATTCTTTCACAACATGTACATCCTATATTTGAACATTCCTTTCCTCACCCACAATCATTTCATTCTCTTCCTCCCCAATAATTGAATTTTGTTGAGCTACTGGGGGTGGATATAGATAAGAATTAGGTGGTGATGATTTTGCTCGAAAGATAATGTGTTCCTTATCATCATCATCAATAATCGTAACCTCTTTATTCTTACAATAAATATTCACATCATATTCCAAAATCCAGTCCATACTGAGGATTATATCAAACTCAATCATAGGTATGACGATGAGATCAGCAGATAAAGAACATTTATGTGCTCTAATGGGGACTGATTCACAAAACTTTGTTGTAATGATACTTCCCTTAGGAGTTTTAACTGACAACTCCCTTGTTAAATCAAAGTAGAAATATCTAATTTTCTTAGAAAACTGGGAAGATATAAAAAAATACGTTGATCCAGAATCAAATAATGCATTTTCCAAACTTGAGAAAACCATTAAATTACCTGCCACCACATCTTTCGGAGCTTCTACCTCAGCAGTAGTGATAGCATAAGCTTGGCCTTGATCCCTTGGTCTTTTCTGAGGTAATTTCTCCTGACTCTTAGGACATTCATTTGCATAATGCCCCATCTCCCTGCAGTTTTAGCACTGAACATCGGTAGCTTCCTTCTTCCCCTTACAATCACGAGCTTGGTGGCCTTTTTCACCACACTTGTAACAGACTCCTATTCCCTTCAAGCAAGTACCGGGGTGTTTCTTATCACATTTACCACAGGATGGATATTCAACCTTTCCCTTCTTCCCCTTATTTCCATTCCCAGATTGATTAGCAGGTCTCTTCTTCTCTTGCATTTCTTTAAAGTCATAATACTTATAGAATTCCTTTTCGTTCTTGAAAGCACATGAGACAATGTCTTCGTACGATGAAAAGGATTGTGAGACTAATGCTCGACAGAGAAATGGTTTTAACCCATCAAAGAAAGGATCAATCTTACTTCATGGGTTACGTATATAATATCTAGCATACCTTGCTAACCTTGTAAAGTTAGCCTCATACTTTGCGACATTCTCATCCTCCTTTTGTCTCAGACTCAGAAACTTCCTTTCCATATCTGCTCGATGGTCACAAGGAAAGTATTTTTCTAAATATAGATCCTTGAACTCCCTCCATTCCATATTTGTTACGTCATCATCTTCCTTGATATTTTGAATCAATGACCACCATTGATCAGCATCTCCAGTGAGGCAGTAAAATGCCATGATAACTTTTTCCCTTTCACTACTCCCCAAAGCCTAAAATATTTTCTCTAGGGAAAATATCCATTGATCAACTACTAAGGGATTTGTACTCCCATTGAACATTGGTGGTTGTTTCCTCATTAATCTATCTAACATTGATCCTCCACGCTGCGGATCAGGATGCTCCATACGGGTAAGGTTATTATTCATAACCTGAGTGAGTTGTCCCAGTATAGTGATTAGCTGATTGGCACCAGTTGCATCACTAGCTCTACTATAATTATCTTGAGCAGGAGGGAAATCCCTATATAGAGTGCGTTCATTGATACATTTTCCATTTATTCCACTAGGCGCCATTTCTAAACAATGGCATAAACTAGATCGGTTTATGAATCAAAAAACATAATCCCATAATTATAAAACACTTAACATAAATTGAACTATTTATGGATATAATCCATAATCATAAGAATTTTTTCTTTGAGGAAGTATATACTCATAAACCCTTCATAATGATTTGTAAAGAAAATGAGAGTTATCCTAAGAATATCCCCCAGGAGTGTCATAACCAAGAGTGCAGCAAGGCCCGTTGTCGTGCACCAGTTCCCATTCGAGTCTAGCTCAAAGTGGTGTTTTCAGGTTTTACCCCTAGGTACATCTGTGCCAGAGCCACCTCTACCTGCTCGTATCCAGACAGGGATGTATTTATCAGAAAACTCACAAAATCTCTACAATACAAAAATTATAGGATGATCTTCTATACTAATCCTCAAAGTTCATGTTAAATCTATGTTATCTAATCAGATTTTATCTAAATCTAGCTTCCAAGGATGGTAATAAACTTCCTCTGATACCAACTGTAACACATCGACCCTAGTTGCCCAGAGTCGGTTCATTATTACATTACATTGGCATGATCACAAGAAAGATCAAATCTCGAAATACCGATTGGTTTAGTAGCCTTGGAAACACTAGATATATTCATAAGGTTTTACATTACATCATAAAATGAAAACTACAACACATAGCCTCCATATTCCACACTCTTATCCCCTCACACTATCCCTGCAGGTCATTCATAAATTACTTCTTCACATCCTGGGAAAAATAAAACATAGAAAAGGGGTGAGCTCAAATGCCCAGTAAGGATAACAATATAGCGGAAACTTTCATAAATAAGAATAAACATTTAAGGCAATGTATAACTAAAAAAAAATCCTTTTAAACATGAACTTAAACATAGTATGGAAAAAGTAAAATGAAATAATTCCATTTTCTTATTCACATGGATATTCTAATAATCAAATAATCACATGCAATATCAATAACCACTTTCATAATGATGGAATGCATAATTTCAGACTATCATAATCACGTAGCCAAGGCCTCGTGCAAAGACTACAAATAAGATTTTTCCAAGTTCTTGTTCCAAGACACTAGTTTGTCTCATGAGACCTACCGATGCACCGAGGAGCTATAGCGGGCTCCACCCGTCACATATTAAGTCCAATGAATTCCCATATGAAAAGCTTTAAACATAACATAAACATTCGTATTAAAACTAGCATACGAAATGTCAATACTTTCACCATAAACTATGAATGGTATAAAAATAGAACATCCACAGTCAAAAATATCACAAAACCTTCAATACAATATAGAATTTTTGTATCATAATAAATCAACTTCAAATAGACGTAAAATCCATCAAAGGATGTTGACATAGATGAAATCAAAACTCTTTTTAGAGAAATATCTCTTTTTATTTTGAAATAATTTAAGAGTCATATATTTATAAGATAAAACATTTTCTTTGAAAATATTCTTATAATCTTATAAGTGAAGCTTCGACAATTTTATAACGGTGGAAAATAACCGCACCCACCGTATAAGTTAAAAAAACATTCTTACCTTAATTCTTTCGAAAAGGTTAAAGATACCTTGTTTGGAAAAAGACAGAAAGATTCCTTTATAAAACTCTTATAAAAAGTCAAACAAGGGTATAAATGACTTTAACTCATATTATTTTAAATATTAAAAATGTTTTGAAATACATTTTTACGAAACATGGATGTGGATGATAAAGAGATCCCAGTAGATTATTACGTATAAACAACCTCGGATAATGAAGAGATTGTGAAATAACCATTACCTTGTACTTTTCCTTGGTTGGGGTAGGTTAACCTCCTATATAATGGTGAAATAATTGTTATTAAATTATACAAGAATCATATACATTAATATGATATCATATATGGTCTTTTAACATTGATTTGTTAATAATATCTTAGTATTATCGTTGTTTCGGGTGTTAACTTACTCGTTTTCTTTTATATATTTTTTTACGTAATACATGTTTGTAATGCATAGGTTGTATATTATTCATATCCATAATGATATCAAGTCCTAAAAATCATTTTTAAATCATCAAATGATAATTATACTTGTATGGATACGATGGAGAATGAATCTCATTGCGTTCGTGGAGACGGTAGTCCGTACATACGCACGAGCGACAATATCATTATTTTGATATTAAAATAATATATAAATGGATGGTATATCATTTATACAGAATAATTAACATGTTATATTTATTATTAAATGAGTTACACATCATTATTATACCCATCCAAATAATAATATATTGAATAACAATTACACCACGACGTGGAGACGGTAAGCCGTACGTACGCACGTATAGTGACATGTTATTCAAAGGGTGGATAGAATACTAAATATGGATGTACCATATTTATAATAACATCACAGTATATATAAGATACTGGAGTTATTATTTTTGAATGGTAATAAAAATTAATGAAGATGTGGAAGAAGAAAGGAACTTGAAAAGGGGTGGTGAAAACATTACCTCTTCTTCGGCTTCTTCCTTTTGATTTGATCAAAAGGGCTCCTTAGGTTGGCTTTATGATCAAACTAAGGACTCTAGGTTGTATTGAGGTATGTTGGGAGAGTATTTGGGCAGAGTTTGGAAGAACCAAAAGGCTTTGAAGGTGTGAATAAATGAGAAGTAGGAGTGCCCTTTTATAAGAGGGGTGAGGGGCACCTTTGGAAAAGCTAGAAATATTAATTTATAATAAATTCATATTCGGTTTATAATGGATCCAAAGTAGATTATTTGAATGTTAACGTGGGGATGGGTATAAAACCACTCATCCAATAGAATTTATACAGGTTTGGGTACTTATATTAACCTTATCTTTAAGTATTAACTCTAAGATAATTAGTTTCACTTTTACAATGTCTCTTTGTATTTTTATATTATATTGTTAATAAACATACTATATACATCCAAGAGACCCCCAAGTGGTCCATTAATGATATAAATATCATGACATAAGTCTCTTTTCGAACCTTAGATTTTTAGGAATTTAATATCAATTAATAATATAATATTTGTTTAAAAAACTCTTTTACGTCAATTTTGACACTATTCAATAGCTGATTTTTGTGGAACTCATAACAGAATTATTACTTCGAAAAAATTCCATTAAATAAATCCAAATATATCATATTATCCTAGAAAATTAGTTTAATTCATTAAAAGTCTCAAATTATATTTATTTGGGTATTTATAATATCAATTATTTTAATTTGTCACTATTATGGTAATTACTGCATAATAATTGTGTCATAAATAAATTAAATTATTTAAAGTCTAAAAATTATAAATAAAATATCATTATGTAGGAAATTTTTTTATATTTCTATTGAATATTTATAGTCGAAAATAAAACATATATATCCCTATGTAAAAATTGTTTTTCTAAAAGATATATGCTTATGTCATTTTTGTACTTATTTAAACTTAATTAAAATTAAGTGTCCCTATCACCTACAAGTGGCTCCATGGGGTCCCAAAATAGACCCAAAGATGCATATGGTCGAACATGTATCAAAAAATAAGTCTAGGACACGTTTTAGGGTAATTTAGTAATATTATAATATTATTTGTTAACCCTTATTTACCGGATTTACCCTTAACCATGGTAAATAAAATATTTACCGAAGTAATTATTCAAAATGTCTAAAAATAAAAGTTACCTATTTACCTAATTTTAACGTCATGATTCAAAATATGGAATCCATTTTTCCAAATTCAAAACACAGAAGTGGAAGAAATTAATTTAAAATTAATTCCCGTTGTTCAAACAAAAAACGTGTTTTTAAGAGATAATAACTATCAAAAGATTTATACGTGTTTATGTCCGGTTTAATTGTAAAATTATGTCCAATGACCAAAATTGTATTAAATTGTAAAAATATATTCTAAATATACTTTAAAAACACTAAAATTCATAATTTATCACTACTAATTATTTTGATTAAAAAAGTTGTTTTTAATTAAAATTTAGTAATTTTCACTATTCATCAAAATATTAAAGTTATCCGAAAAGTACCAAAATTTCACCTTAGGCTAAATTTGATATTCTGAATCAAAAAATGAAGTCCATTTTGAAATATAAAATATATATAATTTCAAAAAGTAGGTATTACTATTCATAACGGCTAGTTTGATTGGTTATGGTGTGTTAGAACCCGGTGTTGCGTACAACACACGCTATCACATTATTCAAAGAGAAGTGTACCGTAGAAGCTTGGGGTGTTACAATTTTATTTCATCAATTCATTTTTTTGGAAGTTTTAAGTGGTGTCGTTAGGCTGCCGAGTTTTCGTAAGGGGGTTTTCATCTCACTTTTATTCCCGTGAGATTTTTGCTACATTTGCCACCATTTCCTTTGAGTGGTATATGTACTGCCCATTATTCTACTCTTTGTGTAATATAATTTTGTTTAGTAGTAGTTACATCAATATTTTATAGTCATTCTTTCATGGGGTGTACATTTCAAATGTTACCCAAATCAGTAAGGGAACCTTTCAGCCTCCTCTTTTTAGAAGACTTATTTTGTTATGTCTTTTAATATATATCATTTTATGTTGGGATATGTTCTTATATATACTTATTGATGTAAATTTTATGTCCAAGTGATGAGATACCATTTTCTCTCTCATCAACTAATTTTATGAATTTTAAAGTGACGTCGTTAGGCTGTCGAATTTTACCAAGGGAACTTCTTAACCCAATTTTGATTTCTTTGGGTTCAACATGTAGTTATTGAATATGTCATCCTTTGAATATGCGTGAATGACCTTTGATTGTTTTACACTTAATATACACTTATATTGGGTGTATTTATATTTGTCACACATAATTATGAGAATGATTTATCCTTAATTTAATGATACATTCTTTATTAGTGATTTCATCTCATTTTACATTTCTATTGAGACTTCATTGTTGTTATGCACCAATTTACTATTATATGGTGTATATACTATCCTTTAGAATATTATATAATGAATTACTTTATTCTCATGATATTATAGAGGTCTGATTAAATGTTATTCCTCAATTATTATATTCAAGTGTCTCTCATTTTGATAAAAACCCTTTAACTAAAATATCATTTTAAATGTTTTAATGATTTATTCTTATAAATATATCTCATAAATATCCAGGTTTTTAAAAATGGGTTTAAAAATTTATTTATATGTATATTAATGGTTTAAAATGTTAAAATCTTCAAAGTGGTATGGGACACTTTGATTCAAAAATCTCTTTATTAAATGTTTTAAATGGTTTTGAAAATGGTTTTTAGAATGGATTCATTATTTAAATATCTTAAAATGTTATATTGTTATTGAAATGTGGGAATGATATCTTTCCTTTATGCTTAAGTTATATGCTATGATTATGTTATGGTTCTTGGGCATTTTTTATGAAGATGGGTGGTTCCGTGATAAACTAAGGGCGGGTGAGCCCGATATAGCTCTCCAATACATTGGGTAACGTGAAGGGGTTAAGCGCTAAGGTTTATCTGAAGATATTTATGGAATATACTGTGATGGGTATTCCAAACATAACCATGAGGGTTACTACCTACGTAAGAATGTTATGAATGCCTCAAGTTACCTTTACGTCTTATGATTTCTACGAGTTATTCCTAAATCTTATGATTTAATGAAGTATGTTAAAGTGCTTATGGTTTATGAGTAAAGTATGATTTGATTGATTCTTATGTGTATATGGACTAATGTTTTCTTTTCGTATTATTATAACCCTTACTGAGATTTTTATGCTCATCCCAAGTTTTTCTTAAATGTTTTTCACAGGACATAAAGATGAATAGGGTCAAGGATGGGATCAAGGAAATGTCAGGCTGTCTAAAACAGGGAACTAGACATGACTCTTGTGTTCAAGAGTTTTTATTTTGTGAAAAAATGGAAGCTGAGTAGATGTGTCTACTTTGTAATATTTGAGATGTAACAGTTATGTCCTAATTCTCTAAAACTCTAAACCTGAAAAGATCCTCAATGTGAATTATTCATTTAATTCAAAAATAAGTAATGTTTAAGGCCGGGTCCTTGTACTACCCATTAATGTATCATATAACTAGTATATTTATTTTAATGGTATTAAATTTATCATTTTATTATTATGAATTTGGGGCATATGATTTGATTGATTATAATGTGGTAAGGGTTTTCTTCCCGAATGTCTTTTTTCATTCAGGTTATGCATTCTTCCCCTATAAACCAATGTAATTATTCTTTTATTTTATATATTTTTTCAAAAAT
The DNA here is from genome assembly GCA_963277665.1 of Viscum album. Classification (NCBI taxonomy): domain Eukaryota; kingdom Viridiplantae; phylum Streptophyta; class Magnoliopsida; order Santalales; family Viscaceae; genus Viscum; species Viscum album. The sequence continues at coordinate 1,936,460,631 of OY728136.1, read as the reverse complement.
ATTATTATATGTTTCAAAATCATTTATTCTTATAAGTTAATATTTATTTTTGTGTAAAATATTTGTTTTATAAGGTCCCCTTCTCAATTCTTCAAAATACATAAGCCCTATTAAAAGGAACGTCTCAATTTCAAACCCATTTTCTGGTACCATCTAAAATTTATTTTAAGAAACCATTTTTTACTTCTAAAATTATATATTTTTTCATGGAAAAATATATAGGTTCATTATTGGTTTTATATAAAATATTTTGGAAAATAAAACATGATTTTTTCCAAAAAAACTCTTCTTTGCAAAGTTAAAGGGGTAATATTTTCATGAATTCCTTAGTGATTTTATTAGAGTATTATAATATATTTAAACACCTATGTCAAATTTTATGATTTGCTGAGATTGATATCTTATTATTTTCATCTACCATATGTCATTAAATTGTTTATGATCGGTTTACCTATGGATGTTCTATCTCGATACCATTCACCAAGCTACTCAGTTTGGTTAGTGATTATAATTACACATTGAGGATTGTTATTTACATTTCATATGATCTTGTTTCTTATATTTAGCCCCATTCATATGAGTTATCCATTGGAATTTTAAAGTGATTGGTGGGGATTGCTATAACTCCTAGATGCATCAGTAGGTCTCGTGAGACAAAATAGAATTGCGTTTTGGCCGATACTATACCCTAGTATTTTCAGATGTCTTGGTAGAGGCCTTGAAGATATGTTTCAGATGTCCAAAATTATGCATTCCCTCATTATGATATTAGTAATTGATAAACCATATTAAATTTTACTTGTATAATATCCATTATTAAAGTTTATTCTCTTTTGATCAGTTATATGGATTTATTTACTCATATTTCATTCCCAACATATCATGCTCAAGGTTATTTTTTAAGGCATGTGTTTTTTTCTATTCACCATGTATAATTTTCATTTTTATTATAACTACCAATATATTACATAACCTTACTGATAATATATTCTTAACCCTTTATTATGTTTTATTTTTCCCAAGGATGTTATGAAATATGTTATGTATTACTTACTGAGATAATCTAGGGGTTGTGGATGTTTCCAAAGTAATTCTACATCATTTTCTCGTTAAATATATAATATAAAACTTATGTATGTATCTAGTTTTCCAAAAATACTAAACTATTATATATTTCAGGATGCGTCTTCCTTTTTTATTTTCTAACATGATAATGTAAGGTACTGGCTCTAGGATACTGGGTTCGGGTTCCGTACAGTTGGTATCAGAGGAAGTTTAGTAGAAACATAGCTTACTAGATTTAGAAAACATAATACAAGGAACATAACCCTAAGATAGGCATTGAGTATAATAATAGAATAATATCCTATAATTTTTGTAAGTTAGAGATAATGTGTAAATTCTTAGGAATATATCCATGTCTTGGTACTACAAGTGGACATGGTTCTACCATAGATTTACCTATGGGTAACAACACTGATAAGGTGTCTCGGGCCTGAAACTGGGTAACATGGCACATGAAAATGGGCCTTACTACTCATACGGTTTGACACAAATGAGAGATATGCTTAGGATAATTAAAATTTTCTTAACAAACCATTATGAAGGATTTAAATGTAAAAACGTCCTCAATGAAACCATTTTTATGATTATGGGATTAGATACACATAAATTTTTATATTTATGTTAAGTATTTCAATAGTATTGGGATTATAAGTTAGATATCCTTATATTATGATGTTATATAGAGTATGTAATTGTTTAGAAATGGCACCTTATAGAAGGAATGTGAACCACATTGATGTACATAATCCAAATATTAAGAATAGTCATTTGTTTGACAAGTTTAAGCTAGTCATTCGAAGGGAAATAGTCTCTTAAACATTATCATCACATGAGAATATAGAATCATTTCCTAAAAAGTAAAATAACAAGCTTTCTAAGAATTATGGAAACAGAACGAAGTAGGAGAATAATGGGAATATTGGAAAAAAGATAAATAAAGGGAAGAAGGGAAAGAAATATTTTCCCATGTGTGATAATTATGGAAGGAAACATCTTGGTATATAAAGAAAAGTAACAATAGTCTACTGCAAGTGTGGAGAGAGAGGCCACCATTATTGTGATTTCAAGTGTAATAATTTGTTTCTAATGTACGATGCTTCAATTTCAAGGAGATTGGACACTATGAAAATCAATATCTTACGCATGAAGGGAATATACACTGAAAGATGATAGTTGATCACAGTCAAGAATATACTACCACCATGGGCCAAGATAAGTGATTATTATGCTTGTGTTTGGTTTCAAGATTTATTTTATTTGAATATTTTATCAATAATTCATTATTATAGGAATCATGAGATATATTAGGATTGTACTGCAATACTATTTAATTAAGTATTTAAGAATGAATGATGGTACTATGTAATGTTTACTCTATATAAGGTTAATATCATAGTAAATTATACGGTTGAGGGAAATAAAACCCTTAATATGTTCTTGATACTAAGATATAGATTTCAGAATAATGATATTGCTGATTTGAATAGCATAAATTGGTTATCACTTAATATCTTGGATCTATATGTTGGACTACCGAAAAAGTGGTTTATGCTATCATTGGTAGAGTCTACAACATTTTTTTATTTAAGGAATACATCCAATTTTCATTGTTTTACATAATTAATAAGGAAGAATAAATTTATTCAATATGGTTTTATGGTAATTCAAGTTATTACCATGCCTCAAGAGAATATAAGGATAATGAACTCCCATGTTGTCCTGTGATTATTATGATCCACTTCATTTTTGTTAATAAGGTCATTATAAAAATTTTTGGACCTTGTTTCTAAATTATTTTATCATGATCTATTGTAAAATTTTAACCATTTAGGAAATCGGTTAACGTGATCATTGTATGTGGATTTGGAGGTTAATGTATTACTTCACCACATTATACAACCTGTGTTAAGAGATGAAGTATAGATAGTTAAAGGTGTAATCAAAGGATAAGATTGTGTTTATTAAATAGAATCATATATTTATAGTCTTACAGAGTAGAATAACTCCTCAAAATTAGGAAAAGTGTATTAAACATAAATTTTATCCTATTATCATAATTTTTTAGGATATCAATGAACTTTTTCATAAATCTGGTTTATGGTTCTGTGATGATTAACATTCTAATGGCCACGTCCTCTATAATTATTCATCAGAACATGATGGTTATATTTCTCTTTCATGTCCATGTTTTCACTTAAAACTATTTTAATCCCATTCCACAGCCTAATATTGTGGTTACCACCACATTTACAATCACTTATATTTATGAGGAAAATTTAGTAACTCTGTTTACGATGTGGGTTTCCCACAAAATAATTCTCAAGTATCAACCTTTAACATTCGAAGTGTAATTTCAAATTATGAGGATGCAATTTATTGAAGGAGGGTAGAATGTAACACCCTAATATTTTATTATATGACCCTTCATAAATTTAATTTATTCAACATTATAGGTTTCACACATCAGAAAACATAAACAAACAATGATAAATAATTATATACCATTATTTTAAAGTGACCTTTATAAGATATATATTAAATTGACATGAATAAATACTTTTATGAAATTTATATTTTATATGAATTTTTTTTAACAAAAATGAATTCAATTTTACATATTAAAGGACATATTTTTTCTAAAAGTTGTTTTACTAAATTATAATGGAGACCATATTTTAAATATAATTTATCTGTTTATGTGAATTGAATTCTAGAAAATGGATATTCACAATTGTGATCAGTATGATTGTTAGAGTGTGATATAATTACCTTAATTTTTTAGGTGAATAGCCCTATGGCCCTTAAGAATAGTAATGTTAACCTTATGAACAGTAATATGACTCTTATGAATTGTAAATCTAGATGATGAATAATATCCTCACCCATGAATGTATAAATAATATTTAGGCATCTTATAAATGAAGGTATGATATAATTATAACATAGTATAAGTAAGTGAATATTTTAAAATTTTAAAATTTTGTGTTGGTTTCTTTGTAATTCCAAAATATTTAATTAAAATTTTATAATTAATAAAAATATTTAAATTAAAATAAGTTTTCATAAAATATTCTCATAAATAATTTTTTTTTGTATTATGATTTTCGTATAATTATTTGATACCTTAGTGAATTTTTCAAATTGTTATAAATTCAGTTGTAATTTGAAATACAATATTTTTTTATTAAATAATGAATATAATAAAAAATTAAAATTATAATATTTATAAAATTATTTTCATAAAATGGAGTTCATTTTTCAATTTTAATTCTTGAAAAATTGTTAGGGTGAATTTTTGATATTGTCTTAAAATACTTGATTTTTTGGTGAATAGTTAAATATGATAAATTCGGATAAATGCTAAATACATGAATTATGGAGTTGTAAATGATATATGGAGGATTTAGGAACCATTGGTTAGAAATCACATACACTTATTACTGTATTTAGTCACAAGAATCAATGTTATTTCTTTTCTTGAGGAAAATAATAAAATACTGAATAAAATAATAAGTCACCCCTCTCGGCCACTATAAGTACCACCCCTCAGCCCATCTTCTACTCAAACTTCAATGACTCTATGCTTATCAAAATTCTTCCCAAATCATCTTCCCTAGTCTCTCTCACAAATCATGGATCTATTGGTTTTCCAAAATACCAAAATCAATCCCCATATGTGGATTCTCAAGGGGTAGTATTCAAGATGTAAAATCCTCTTCCTTTTCCTTTTATTTATTTTAAAAGGGAATTCCCATGTAGTCATTTTTGAACCCTCCACCCAAGGAAATTCCACTCCCCATGAAGAGGTCAATATAAAGAGAGCCCTAGCTAGGAAGGAGATATTTCCCCTCAAGATGGTAGAGCATCCCGGAGGGTGACAACACGTACGGTAAATGGTTCGTCAAGAAATCCGTCCGCACGAGTGGGTTGCACCTCATTTTTCCAACCCAGTCAGAAAACAGGTGACCCATAAAGGCAAGTGGATCCCAAGGGTGAGGTTCTCTTTAAACGAGGAATCCCAGGGTTCAACCTCTGTACCTCTTAAAGAACGGAGTTGTTGTACCCCTCTCTTTCACCACTTTGCCACCACCGAATAGACACCTTTTCCTTTTATTTTCTTTTCAAGTTCATTCATTTATTTTTCTATCCTCACCTCCTATATTATAAATATCTTAAAATATCTTGTATAATTTATATAATATAATTATATCATTTTAATGGAATAACCATAATCAATCTCTTTACTCCCATTTATTAATTTTAAAATGAAATCATTGTCCGGGAGGTGATGATTTACAACCTTTATAGTTGACGAACTTTCGTTCTTCAGTTTATTCTTAATGTATAGTCATGATATCATTATAATGGGTAAATAAGAATAAAATATATATAATAAATCCATTATTATTTCTTTTACATGACATATTTACATAATACTAAACAATATAACAAAATGAGTTCGTTATGATCAATAACCACCATAATAATGTAAACGATTCTCACTAAATGTATTATCTAATGATTCATCTTCATAACATATTTTATAATCATATATAATTTTTTTAAAATATTTACATCTAATAATATAATATAAATTCAATTCTATAGAATTATACCCATTAAACATGAACTTCCATACTCATATATAAGTATACCGATCGTGAAATCCAAAGAAATGAATGCTCCCATGCAATAAAATAGTATCTTATTACTCATAAAAGGACATTAATTAACAATATAAAATTATAATAAATAAAATACATGTAGATAATTTCCTAGATTATGTAATTAGAAGATTTAATTTGATTATCCAGTACCTTAAGGTCATGTTCAGAACACATTCTGACATAAGGTAAGGGCCTTCTCATCTTACTTCTATATTTGGGAGATATTCCTTATTAACCACTATTTATTATGTATGATTTATTTATAATACCCATTTATGTATCATATAATTTATATATTTATTTTCATGTTATTTAATGTATCATTTTATGATTATGAATTTTGGGGCATATGATTCAATTGATTAGAATTTTGTAAGGGTTTTTTTCCCAATCATAAATTTTCATTTGGGTTATGCTTTATTCCCTAATAAAACAATGTAATTAGTCATTTATTTAAAATAAACCTTATAAATTATATTTACTTGTTACAAAATCATTTATTATGATAAGTTATTTTTTAAGGAAAATACCTATTTAACAAGGACCCCTTCTCAATTCTTCCTAACATGCATTCTAGGTTAAAGGGATCATCTCGATTTCATACCCATTTTCAAATACCATCTACAATATATTATAAGAAACCTCTATTTTTATAAAATTAATAATTTGGTAATTAAATACATTATTTTTTCATTAATTGTTTTATAAAAACAACTATTTAAATGAAAAATTATATGTTACAAAATAACTCTTCTTTGCAATGTAAAAGGAGTATTTCTCTCAGGAATTCTTCGATAATTTTATTAAACTATTTTCATCTATTTCAAAAAATATGTTGAATTTTATTCTATATTGAGATTGATATATTATTATATTAATCTACCATATTTTTTTAAATAGTTTATGATCGGTTTTATTGTAGAAGTTCTATCTTGATACCATTCACCATGCTAATAAGTTTGGTTAGTGATAATGATTACAGATTAGGGAATGTTATTTACATTTCATATGTTAATGTCATTTATGTTTATCCCCATTCACTTTAGACATGCATTAGATATATAAATTGATGGTTGGGTCCCACTATATCTACTCGATGTATCGATAGGTCTAATGAGACAAAACAAAATTGGGTTTTGGTGAAGGCCTTACCCTATTATTTTCAGACATTTTGGTAGAGGACTTGATGATACATTTTAAAGGCACTTTATTTTTTATTACTCAGCATGCCAAATGTTTATTATATTGATAGGTTCCACTCTATTACTTACCATTACTAAGAATCTAATCTCAACCCATTCTTATGTTTTATTTATCCCCAGGATGGGAAGGAGTATATTATAGATTAATTACAGGGATAATCTTTGAGTTGTTGATGTGTCCAAAGGAATTTATCTATTGTTTTTAATTTCATGTTGTAATGTAAAATTTATCAAGTTTATGGTTTTGGAAAACTAATAAACTTTTAATTCATTAGGGATGCATCCTCCTTATTTATATGCCAATGTAATATAGCAAGGAACCATCTCCAGGATACTGGGGTCGGGTTCCTTATATTAGGAATATTTTTGTGTGATGTATTATTTATTCCACAAAATTAATGTGATGATAATGTGTGAAAATATATGATCACTATAAAAATCCTATAGAAAAAATTATTTTATATATCATTGAAGAGGAATCATAATAACGGGTGATCTCAGAATCTTAGTAAGATTAAATATTGACGATAACATTAAATGATATAAGGGTATGAGAATATGAGTATAATTTTTGAAAATAAAACCCCAAAATTCATGGATCATAGTCACTGGTCATGATTGAATATTTTAAATTTATAAGACAAGAATAATAAAGGAGTCCTGAAGATGATGCATTAGATCATAACATTAGCATAATATCATGTCATAACAGAGTAAAATAAAGTGTGGAATAATAATAATCATTGAAATATAATGAAAAGGACACCAACCAAGATAGTCATACAATGTTTATATGGGGATAACCACCTGTATACCTAATTTGGGCTTGGGATAATCTTCCTTGTACCTTGATTGGGGATTGTCATAACCTCTTGTGATCCCTTTGATCTTATAAAAAAATTATCTTTACCGAATAAATTAGCGGGATATAATGGACCCACACATTATATAATCATAACACATTTATATTTATTCAACAAGATAATGAATTTTTTTATTCTATTATAACTTAACCCATGAAATAGAAAATAGGTTTCATCAATATTTCATCATCACAAGTATAAACCATATAGATACTAAATAAAGATGATGTCATAAAATAAAATCACAGGTGTACTAACAGTCACTCTAAAGAATTATATCATAGATGAAAAACACCTTTATAATACCACTAGATCATATAGTAAGGACAATACCATTTTTAATATAGAAACTCATATTTAAAATTTAAAAATATCAAAAAAATTAATGAAAAAAATTCTCTTAAAAATATCATTGATTATTTTAATTGAATCATACAATTCAATAGTAGAAAGGATAGTGGGAAAATATATTCAGGTGGTATTTATTAAAAGATGATTCTATTTACACCATTTTAAAAATTACATCATTTATAATTCAATAATAATCTTTATTTTAAACTTTTTCATAGAAAGTTAAACGTGGAAATAAATTTATTTAATATGTAAGAACCTGGTTTTTTATGGGGTATGAATCCTTTTATTTTCTATTTAACTACTTTTTAACATATACTTTAAGCCAAATTACATTAAAGGATTTTTTGAGGTAAATGAGGCTTTTTTTGGATCCCAGATCTTATCTTTTGGCGGAAAATAGCAAGGCCACATTGTTAATGACAGAGTTTTTATGTATTTATTTAAAAATTAATTTAAATTATTTGACGGATTGTATTGAACACTACACCAAGTTATGAATGATTTATAGGAAACCTTCAGTTAATATTTCACTACTTTAAAAACTTAGATTATCTTGTGAAACATGACACATAAGGTTTGGATTGTGTTACACAAAATGCCGAGTTCCTTTGATAGCATTTGGTACACACAAGACAGTATTTTACCGAACAAAAATATATTATGATAGTTATCACATAGTGGTTATAATGGTAGGAATGAATTATTATTAAATGAATAATGAAATTAATTCTTGTTATATCCATTAATTATCAATGAAGAGAAAATCCAATTGAAAATAATGGATGTGATTTTATGAAAAGATATTTTTATTCCGAAAAGGAGTTTTTTTAATTAACTAAATTAATCACTACTAGTGAACAATATGAATTAATTTTTTTTGTTTTATATTCAAGTAATTGCTTTTTTATTAATCTAATATTTTTTATAGGCATTCAATAAGAAAAACACGTTTTAAGTGAAAAATATATGTAATTTTTTAATAGGTAGTATTATCTAATTTTGTTGGAAGACTTTTTTTAAAAGAAATAATTTATTTATTTTTAAATTTTATTTAAAAAAATAAAAATTTTCAACTAATAATTTCTAAATTAAATTAGGGTTATTTATTTTATTTTTTACTAAAATGGTTTATATTTTGCTGAATAATGAAAATACTAACTTTTATTGAAAACAATATTTTCTATTAAAGTATTTAAAAGGTAGAATTTTGGTTTTTATTAGTTTTAAATTTAAATTAGTTCCCTTTAATTTTAAAAAAATCCAATTATTTTTTGAAATATTATTTTTTATATAAACTTATGAAACCAACATTTTATGTTTTAAAAGAGAATTTTTCCAAAAAATTGCCTTTCATGGGATTTTAACTATTTTATTGTAAATTAAATACTAAAACATCAATATTATTAATGTTAAAAAATGGATCAAAAATTTAGATTTACAGGGTCCAAATTTATTAAAATTTTCAATTTTATTTTGGATGAAATATATAGTAACATTCTTTATTTTTTGTTACTATGGTAATCAATAATGGGTTAATTTAGGTTAAATAAAATTATATGGACTATATAATGATCTTAACACATGTAAAAATTTTATACGATGAATATAATTTCACAATAAACACCAATGTATTGAAATTAAGTTTTTTAATGGACACTTTTACATGAAAATGACTTATATAATATTTAAATCAAATAAAGTCACAAAATATCAATTTCTTCATCTTGAATATCTATTATGTGTCCCCATGAGGAAAATTGATTGTTATTAATGAATGTAAATGTAAATTTTTAACTTATTAAGAAAAATTAATGATATTTTTTCTACTTTTTGGGCCACATAGATGAGATCTTCATATTTATAATATTTTATTTAATATAAATTTAAAGATTTCACATTCATGTGTAAAGTACTATATCATTTTAATTATTGGGTTCCCAAAAAATATCTTCATATATAAGTATTCTTGTGAAATATATATAATTTAAATAAATCATGTTATTTTATTTTTAGTTTTTAGTAGTGAAATTTTTATATTAAATATTTGTACAACAAAAATGCGTTAGTTATTTTATGAATGAAAATAACAAATAAATGCTATTAACAATATAAAATATAAATAATTTTATAAAATTAATATGATCAATTATTTTTTTATTGAGATTGACCTCTTATGTATATAATAATTATATTTTGAAGTTGAATTTTTATATTGATATTTTTTAAATTCATTGTATTGAATAGTGTCAAAGTCGACACAAATGATATTTTATCCTAATAATATATATTAAATTTTTTAGAAATATTAAAAACCCATTAAAAATTTATTATATTTCTTAAAATGTTATAAATTATTCATTTAAGGTCTAATTTTTATCACATTAGTATAATTTAAAACCCTTTAATATTGAAAAATTTGTTATCATAGTAAAAATTAAAATAAGATAACTAGGGGTTAATCAAAATGATAAGGAATAAAATAATATCAAAACTTCTCTAAAATATATTGGTCGATGATATTACAAATTTATCTCAGATTATATTTTAATTCACATCCTTTTGAATTTATTATGATTTATATTGAATTTGTTATAAATTAATAGTTTTTGAAATAGAAAACGTTCCCCTCGACTCAATTATAATGGCAACCGCCACTCTCAATTCTTCACATAACATTGAGCTTTCATGCTCAACCATACCATGAAAATTTCTCTTAAAAAATTCTATAGATAAATTTAAGATGCTTTTGTCTTCTCGAAATACTAACCGTATTGTCCCTATAATGAGATCCAATAGATCTTTTTCAAAGAAGAGGATATCATCTTTATCGACTCTTTCAAGATTTTTTCTTCTTATACTTACTCTTAATGTGTTATTTACGTTATAATTTTATCAATCTAGTATCGCCTATAATATTAGATTTTATGAATACTCTTAAATAAGCATATTCCACCTTTTTTCATTCCTATAAAAAATGAAAGAACTATGCATGCGTATGTACGACTTACCGTCTCTACGTCGTGGTGTAATCTATTTTTCATCACCACATTAATTGGATTTTTATAATTGTGGAAATATATATATATATATTATAGTTATAAAATTATATTTATTCTTAATAAATAAAAATATATTATCCACTTCTTTTCCCCTTCACCAGTAGAGTAATGATATTGTCCCTCGTACAGATTTACGGCCTGCCGTCCCGACGACGTGATGTGATTTATTTTCCATGATCACTATTAAATAATGATTATATAAATGTAAATAATGAACAAATATTATATATATTACCTTAATATATTTCTGTATATTATTTAACTATATCATATACACAATAACAGAGACTCATATGATAAAACATGTATTGGAAAATGGAGCAGTTAACACTCAAAAGAAAGGTAATATCGAAACATTATTAAAAAAAGTGATAAGATTATATAAGAGGAAAATATAAGATATAATAAAAATGAATATTACTATTGTATTAATTAAAAACATTTTATAAACCATTATATGAGAGTTTCATATATATAATAAGGAATCCAAACATAAAGTGAGGGTTAATTTCCGAATCTAATTATTATTCCAGATTGTATATATGTAAGTATATAATGTGGAAAATTTATCTTCCATGTCAATGTTTTTTAAAATGATTTTTCAATTTTTGTGTACTATTCCTAAATAATTCATTAAATTATTTCTACATGTGTTAATTTTTACTAAATAGTTTAAAAGGAATATTTTTTCCATTTTTTAAACGAGGTTCATTAGGAATTTTCCTAAAAAATTATGAAAGGAATGATTTTTAACATATACAACAGAAAATGATTCTTTTTGTATTCCTGAATCATTAATGAATTTAAGCCTTAATTAAAAAAATTTCAAGGTTATTTTTTAATAATTTTTATTATATTTCATTGAATTTTAGGGAAAAATGTCTTCCATAAAGAAAAGTAATTTTTTTCCAGATTTATTTCAACGGATCTATAAAAATAATTTTCCATCTAAGGTAAAGTTATTTGATGTTTCTTATGTTTTACGTGGGATTTGATCCAATTCTACCATTTTTTTATTCCTATAAATAGTTTATGTTTATTATGGATTTATTCTTATGAACTTTTTTTCTTTTCTATGAGTTGTGTTATGATGAAAAATTTATGAAACCCATTTTTTATGGGTTTTTATATGAAGAATTATTTATTTTATTATAGAGATAATATGTGTAGTATTCATTATGTGATGTTTTATACCTATATCTCCCTTTAATTAATTGGGTACAGATGTATATATCATGAGATAGATATGACTAGAATAGGAAGTAAAACCTGTTTAGTAATGTAGGACTAGAACATAACTAAACATAGTTCAGTAGTAGAGGGAGGGATCAAGAAGTTAACTCAGTTCATTAAATGTCTTTATCCTCTATGATGGTCTTAACAAAGATCCTTTACTAATATGGATGTTTTTTTATGTGTACGACACAATTACATTTCTTTTGTTATGCTCTAATTGAATATGTTCTTTGATTATTTATGAAATTATATGCTTTATTATATGAAATGATATCAAGTTCTTAGATATTCAAGAAATAACTATCAAATGTATTATTTATAAAATTATGCCTTATGATGATGTTGTGATTGATATCTCCCTTGTTTACCCATACCGAGCATCTGAGCTCACCCTTTTTGTATGTTTTGTTTCCCTATATTTGGAAGAATTATATTATGTATGATATGTAAAAAATGGGGTTCTAATTATGAAGAAATAGGAAAGAGAGGACATGGATGTATTATGAATGAGTTATTAATGTCTCAAAGTTTCCAAAGACATTAAAGGTATATGTTGTTTGGTAGTGTGTTTTTTTGATATATGAAATATTGGACAAAAAATGGCGTAATTTCTATTGACATTAGTCTTTGGTTATTATATTTTGTATCAGAGTAAAATTATAGTAAACCATTGGAATCTAGGATGAGAAAATATTAGTTAGATCCCAAAAGGATAAGTCCACCTGTAGGTTAAAATCATAGTGTTTTAAGTATGACTTTTAGTAACCTATAATTTAACTAAAGGTGTTATAGATGGAAAATTTATAAGCAATTTTATTTGATTATGTGTTTTTATGAATATGATTTGTCTTTCTCCTCGAATGAGTTATGGTTTTAGTCAATGAATTGAACCCAAAGGAACTATTTTAATGATGAATGCAATGGAAAATATAATGATAGACCTCCTGAGAAACTGAATTGTATGGAAGATTTAACGAAAACCTTTGTTGCAAAGACTACACAACATTTTCATGTTATGAATCATGCTAAACTTAGAAATGAATATTGGAGGGAACAACGTTTTCTAGAATCATTTTGATGAAAAAATATCCCTTTTTTAGTGGAATGACGGATCCACTAGTTTCTGATAAATGGATCTATTCCACTAAAAAATTATTTTTCATTCATTATTCTTTAGAATATAAAAAATTTAAATTGGGAACTTATCAGTTCTAATTCATTGTGTGTTAGTCCATAAAATTTATCAAGAATATGAGGAAACAAGAGAAAATTGAATCTACATATTGGGATGAGTTCAAGAAATTATTTTTAGTCAGTTTATTCCTCATATTCTTCTAATAAAAAGAGATATTGATGTTTCCCACCAATATCATCATTATGGTAATTAAGAAAGGATAGAATTAAATGGAAACTCTAAAAAATATTTAGTAATTAAGAATATATTAACTTTATAAACAAATTGTTGAATGGATCATGGAGGCAATTGAATTTATGGGGATAATAAATGTTTTATGTTTTGGAATAAAGGTCATAGGGAATTATAATTCTATGGTAATGGGAATAAAGATAAATCTCTAAAGAGTAAACCTCCTATAATTCATATTTTCAACCATAAGGAGTTATGGATTTATACTAACAAGTTCCCTAATCAATGTACTAATGTGGATGGAAATCCAAAAAAACATATAAGGAAAAAGGATATAGGGAAAGGTTATGCAAACATAATTGATGAAGTCACCCATGATAATTAGGGAAAACTTGTCCTTGAAACATTTGTTTTGAATTGCATTATTGATTTTGAATGAATAAGCCCTATGAAAATCTTATTATTCATCAATTAGTGAAATTTCAAATTATTATCTACTAGGATTATATAATAATGAAACCACATATTCTATCAATACAAGGAAGAACCCAATATTCCTATTAAATTGTTTTCATAAAAAATGCTTATATAAATAATTAAGAATCATGTGTGTATTCAATATGGTTTTTGAAGTTATTAACATGTTTCCGGGGAATAAATGCCAATGATATTCACATGTTACGTGTGTGGCCATTAAGATCTATAACAATTTGTTTGGGGGATTAATGATAAGTTGATTTTAGGAATTTAGTAAACATGTTTTAGGATGTTTTGGATTTTAATCTTTCAAAATGTTTATAATAATAACCATTTATGACATTTTTTATATGGAATTTTCAAAATGGTTTTAGAGATTAATGTATTAATTAATCATCTGAATATTTAAAATATTTTAACCATTATTGTTTTGATAACTAGAGATAGAAGGAATAATTTTGCACCAAATTATGGATCTTATGATCACCTTGTTTTGTAGGCATTATTAATTAAGCTTCAATTAATAGAGTGATAAATGAAGAGAAAATTGATTAAGGCGTGACTGAGGGATGATATTATTCTTACGAAATGGAATGAATTATAATAGGTATATCTTATCATGAAAATTAATCAAATTCAAAAAAGAAATCATGAAACAAAAATGTTATTCTAGTACCTTAATTTCAGATGAATCAAATAGTCCCTCAGATCATCTCAAAATTACCATTCTGTGATGGTTAGGTTTATAATGACCATTTTCTCTGTCACTCTCCATTATAAATTGATAGTTAGTTTTCTCTTCTATTTTCTTCTTCACTTTCCTCCTATGTTATCCTATGTGGAAAACTAGTTACAAGTTACTTTGGTTAACCATTAAGTTTCAATATTTCCCTCTTTAATGGATGTTTTAGTATTCATTTTTACAATGTGGGTTTCTCAAAAATCAATTCTAAAACATTCACATTTTATTTTCAAAGTTCAATTTCAAATAGAAAGGACACATGTTTTTAATCCATGATTATACTAGAATGGTAGATTATTGATTAGTGTTTCCACCAAATATTTACAAAGATCATGATGTGTTCCACATAACTCTTAGAAGAAATTGAATACCTGATTATTCACATTAACAAAACTCATATATCATATCGTTGGAGAGAAAACATTTTTATGAGGAGGAATCAATATAAATTCTGGACCGTAGAGATAAAGATCTAAAAAATACTACGCACTTGGTTAAAGTTTTGGGGAGAAACATGCAGTTGGAATAAGATTAGTGATAACTTGAGGATATTATAATGATGTGGTATCCTTATTTTTCTGTATTAGAGTAATGAATTTTGAGGGCGACATTCTTTTTATGTGGGGTATAATGCAACACCCTGTGTATTTATGAGTTATTATTTTTTAAATAAATTTAAATTCATTGAGGTATTTCATTGTTGGAAACTAAAATTTATTCATGTAGCCTAAAAAACCCCAAGTGGATTTTTAACTACAAAAAACACTTATATTATATTTGGATACATGAAAAAGAATTCTTGTCTTTTGTTACACACAATTCCGAGTTCCTTCGATAGCTTATGTTACACATAAGACCAAGTCTTACTGAACAACCAAATATTCTGATAGTTAGAACTATGTATCAGAATGGAAGGAATGAATATGTATTAAATAAATTTTTAAATAAATTCTCCCAATATCAATTAATTTTAAATTTAGATAAAAACTAGTTGAAAATAAATGATGTATTTTTATGAAAAACAATTTTTATTCGCATAATGGAATTTTATCTTAATAAGTTACACTGGTCACTATAAGTAAATGATGTTATTTAAATTTATCTATTTTATATTAATTTTTTTTTAATTCTTCAAAAATGTTTTATAGTAATAAAATAAAAACCAACCCATCGTAAGCATAAATAACTATATTTTTCTAAAAGACAATTTTTCCATCTTTTAATAACAAATAAGTTTTAAAATTAAAATTTAAAACATTAATAAATTTTATCATCCAAAATAAACTGCTTTTTTGAAATTATAATTCCAAAATTATCCAAGGGTGATTTTTTCATTTTTTGAATGGTTTCATCTTTTGATGAATAGTGAAAATATTTTTTTTATGGAAATATGCATTTTTTTAAAAGTATTTACATGACAAAATTATGTTTTATGTATGTTTTAAATTTTAATTTGTTAATTATAATTTAAAATAATCCAATTATGTATTTCAATTGATTTTATTCAAGAATTTTTTATTAAAATATTTTTAAGTTTTTAAAGGGAATTTTACCAAAAAACTGATTTTCCATAGAATTTTAATGGTTTTATTTTAAATTAAACTCTAAAAATGCTGTATTTTGAATTTATAAAAATTTATTTAAAATTTAGATTCATAGGGTCTAAATTTAGGTAATAGTTCACATTTATGTTGGGCGATATGAAGAGTAAACTTCTTAAATTTTGATACCTCAATTAAGGGTAAATTGAGTAATTTATGTTAAAAATAAAATGATAAGGACTATAAAATAACCATAAAATATGGAAAACTTTTATTAGATGAATCTAATTTTACCCTTTAACACATGATGATTAATATGAAGTTCCCTAATAGAATTTTTTTCTTCAAAATGACTTATATATTATTTAAATCTAAGAAAGTCAAAAAATGTGATATTCTTTGTCATAAATATTCCTTATGTGTCAAGCTGGGTAAATGACTATTATTAACTAATATTATGGTAAATTTGTATCTAAATAAAAATATTTTCATGATGTAAAATTATTTTGTTACTTTGTTGTCCCCTTATATGAGATTCTGAAATTTATAATATATTATTTAAATTTTTTTTAAAGATGTGACATTCATGTTTTAAATACCACATAGTTTTTAATATAGGTATTCTCAAAATATATATTGAAATATAAGTATTATAAAGAAATATAGATGATTTATCTTGATCATTATATTTAATTTATAATTTTTACTAAATACATAAGTATATTAAACAATTACACAACACTGATGCGGTAATTATTTTATTAATTGAAATAAAAAATCTATTTCATTAAAAATATTAAAATAATAAAATTTTAGATAATTAATGTGATAAAAATATTTTATATATTCCCTTTACCTACTTGGGATATAATATAATATTTTGTTTTAGGTTAACTATTTATATTGATATTTTGAAAAGTCAATGAAATGAATACTATCTAAATTGACACTAATGATATTTTTTCAAAATAATATTTTATAAAACTATTTAAAAATATGAAGAAAATTTTACAAAAAAAATTATATAAAGGTCTAAATTGTATAAATTTTTCATTTATGGTCTTATTTAAATCACATAAATAAAAATGATAGTATTTTAATATTGAAACTTTTATTATAATAGTTAAAATTAAAAAAGGTTAATTACGTGTTGATCAAAATGATATGGTTTGAAATGATACCAAAACATGTATTAAATATATTAGTTGATGATATTAAAACTATATATCAATTTTTTTAGTACATGGCCTTTTTTGGTATTCATATTAGTAATGAATTATTTATAAATTAATAATTTTAGAAATTTAAAATGGGCCCCTCACATCCATTATAAAGGGAACATCCTCTCTCACTTATTTACATCACATTTAGGCTTCATGATCTCCCATAACATTCTAATTTAACTTCTAAATTTACCATGAAGCATTATATAGGTTCTAGTGTTCTCAAAATACAATCCATAGTGTCCCTAAGAAAACATTTAGAGGAAGTTCACTATAGAAGAGTTAATCATCTTTACCGACTCTTTCAAGATTATTTCTTATTTTCCTTCCTATTCAAGTGGTTATTACATTTTGAATTAATAATTCATGTATGAAATACATTATTAGATATTACTATTATTATGGTAAAACCTTATTCCGCCTTTTATCCATGTTATAAAAAATGAATGCACCACACATGTGTATGCACAGTTTACCATCTCCATGTCACCATGTAATCTACTTTTCATCATCACTTTACATTGATGGGTAAAATGATGGAATTAATAGATATATATGGTATGTGTAACATGATATTGATATTTTAAAAGAAAATAATATACTATAAACTTGCTTCCCCTTTCACCATTAATGCAATGATATCGTCACTTGTGCATTCATATGACCTACCATCTCCACGAATCATTGTGATTCATTTTTCCTGATCACTATTAAAGAATGATTACATAAATGTATATAATGAATAAATATGATATTTATTACCTTAAAATCACTCTATATATGATGTATCTATATTATTTCCACAATAACTAGGACTATTACGACCAAATATGAACAATAAAATGAACTGGTTAACATTCGAAAGAAAGGTAACAATGAAATATTAATAAAAACGATGATAAGATTGTATAATAAGATAATATATGACATCATAAATATTAATATCATTCTGGTATATATTAATATCATTCTTTAACCATTATAACGGAGATTTAGATACATATGAAGGAAATCAGGGCTAAGGTAAGGGTTGATTTCAAAATCTCATTATTATTCTGGATTGATTATACATAAGTCCTTACTAGGGAATATTTATCTTCCACATCCATGTTTCTTAAAAAAAATTATTTTTTTTACTATTAATATACAATTATATAATTTTATTTTTATACATGTGTGGATTTTCACTAAGTGGTTTGAAAATAATATTTTTTCTTTTCTAAATGAGGTTCTTTGTAACTTTTTCTAGAAAAAAGAATGAAAGGATTGATATTTAACTCATACAGAATGAAAATATTTTTATTATTTCATTAAATAATAATGACTTGAAGATTCCCCTACAATATTTCAAGTTTAAATTCAAAGAAATTATTGTCTTTTAAAAAATTTATAGCATTTTATGAAAAATAGTTTTCATCATAGAAATGATATTTTAGTTTTTAACCCAGAAATCATATTTTCCACAATAGTGATTGTAAGAAATCTATAAAAAAATTAAAAAAAATATTTTATTTTACTTATGTGTACTGGGGATATGATTCAATGTTACCATTATTATTCTTTATAAAATTTTTATGTTTATCAAGGATTTATTCTTATTAAATTTGTATATTTTAAATTATTTATGTTATGATGAAATGTTTATGATGCCCACTTGTTTATGGGTCCTAATATGGAAAATGATTTATATTATTGTGGCACACATATTTATGGTTTTCATTATTTAAAAATTGTGACCTATATCTTCCTCCAATTCATTGGGTAAATATTTATATCTTATGAGATATAAAATAATTTAATTGTTATTGGACCCAGTTTTGTAATATGGGTTTGGATAGGTAGTAAACTCGGTTCGTTGTTACTAGACTAGAATGAGGAGTGGACTCAGTTCAGAAAAGGAATTTGTATTCTTTGATGGTTTTTGTATTGAGGCTTGAATAATATAGAAATGATTTTCCTTGATTATGTTTGTGACACAATTACATGTTTAATTTTATTCTCTCGTGGAATATGTTTTGGATTTTATATGAACATATATTTTTTCTTCCAGAACATGATATCAATATATTTAATATAAAATATACTATTTTCAAGTGTTTTATTTTTTCACATATGACTTATGAATATGTTATCATTGACACAACCCTTTTTTACCCCTACAATACATTTGAGATCATCCTTTTTATATTTATCTTTTCAACATAATATGAAGAATGGTATAATGTATAATCTATAAAAAGGGTTCTAGTTATAACGAAATAGGCGAGAGAAGATGTGGATATATCGTGAACTAGTTTATTATCTTTCATAGATTCCAAAGACACTAAACCAATATGATATTTCGTTGTCTGTTTGTGTAATTTATGAAATATTTTTCAAAAATGATGTAATGTCTATGTACATTAATATTAGGCCAATATAGACATAGTTAAGAGAAACCATGTGACCCATTCCACCTAGTTTGATTAATCATGTTAGGTATATATAGAGGAATTCAGAGGCTTCACAGTTTTGGGAAACTGCACTGATTTGGGTGAAAAGCCTTGCATGAGCACCTAAAATTTTTATTAGAGGCATTGGGAATGGTTTTTGAATGTTTATCCAAAATATGCACATGAAACCATGGAAGGTCCTCTTTTTCACAATGAAGGATTCACGGATGGCACACAATTTGGAAAAATTTGCGGCAAAATTGTGTGACCCATATATTTTTATAGATTTTATCATCTATCACTTAAAAAATATATTTAACTCACCTGCCACTAATTTACTCCATCATCAGACATAACGAGACCCACCTTCAGGTTGGAAGCATCCTCCCTAGAAGTGAGTTAGGTTTATTGACTACATCATCGTGTGGCCTTTGATTTGATCTATGTCATCTCATCGGATAATCAATAGCATGTTCTCTAATCCTTAGGTGTTTTTTCTATTCTTATTTATATTATCTACACTATTTTGGTGCAATATCATATGCCCAATTTTCTTATGATTCTTCATTTCTTCCATTTTCCAGCGATGTGGACCAATCCAATGGAAAATGCAGGAAGGGTTATCTTCAACATGAATTATGTAGGTGGTATAGTTATTATCCCCCATGTTGATATTTTTTATAATATGTTTCATTGTGCCCCACATCAGATTTACCATGCGTTTTCCCTAAAATATATTTACATTAAATTGTTTGTCTATTCTTGAACACAATGACCTTGTTATATCCCTTGTGTGCTAGAGTACATCCAACTTCAATATATTCCACTCCTATGGGTGTTCCCTTATATTTATTTTGGATTACATGTTTATATTTTTAAAACACATATTGGTGTGTTTTGATTTACTCTCAAATGGTGATATTGAATTAATAGTGGATGAATGTAGTGACGTAGCATGGCTAACAACATTTTCAATTATAAGGAATTGGATTGATTGTGAGGGTTATGACCCCATAACATGACTAAATAAAATAATTTTTATCCAATTATTTATATTAGATGTTAATGAGTAATGGATTATACATTGGCTTGTACTAAGTCCAATGATTACATATCACTACTATGATGTATGGTTATGGAAACCATTGTTAGTTACAGTAAATGGACATGATGACTCTGATGTATAATTATATGGTCATGGAATACATTTATTTATGATACAGGTGTGGATTCCATTCGTATATGTGTCATGGGCATGGAAACCCTATACTATGATACAAGGGTATGATGACTAGTACTTTGATATATGGGCATGAAGACCCTTTTTGTTAAATATAGGCATGAATACTATTACTATGATACTGGGAATGGAGTCCCTTACTTTGGAACTATGCATAACGTCCTACACTTTGATACTGGGCATGACATCCCCTATTATTCTTACATAGGCATGGTAAACCTTTGATTATGATATTGGGTGTATAGAATCCTACTATTGTGGTACTGAGTAAGGTATCCCTTTATACATGTGATATTCAAGCTACAAAATATAAATTTATGTGTTACACCTTGGGTATATGCTAGTGGTAGTGTCCACATTTGTGGTTTTAGACGTCACAATGTATAAAATCCATATATGTGTATTCAAATTGTTACTTGTTTAGAATGTCTGGATTAGGATGAAATGGTTATTGACATCTTGGTGTCCATTAGGAACCGATGTCAAACCATTTATAGTTTCCTATACTACTTAATATATCATCACACTACCAAATTATATGAACTGGATGGATATTTATAGACAAAGTTTGTAACATCCCAAGTAAGTAATGAATAATTTATATTTTTATCTATGTCTATTAATGATTAATATAGTGTTTTAGAGGCTTAAAATGAAAATAAATACAATCTTATGCGTGGAATACACTAATATTCTTAAAAGATTGGTTTACTACCTTTTGATGTCAAACCCTTTTTAAATCTATCATTTGAAAATTCTATAAGCTATGTTTGTCAAAATAAACTTATTATTTATGATTGGGACATCAAAATTTACCTTGTGTGAATTTTTGGTATTTTTCCGATAAAGTTCATTTTTTAATGAATAGTGAAAAATGTTGTATTTTAATTCAAAACCTCTTTTTAATCTAATTTATTTATATTATTATATTATCTTTTGAATTGGTTTTGAAGTTAAATTAGAATATATTTTTACCATTTTATCCAATGGTGGTCATTGGAATCAATTTCACTTTGAAATTGGACTTAAACTAGTGTCAATCTTTTGATACTTATTGTTTCATAAAAACATGCTATTTGTCATGAAAGAGGGAATTAGTTATTAAATTAATTAATGCAACTTACATGTTTTGAATTTTGTAAAATAGACATCATTTTTGAGTTCAGAATATCTAATATACCTTAGGGTGAAGTTTTGGTATCTTTCTAAAAAACTTCAATTTTTTATGAATAGTGAAACCACTAAGTGGTAGTTAAAGAAACTGATTTTTCATTTAAATGAAACTTTGCCACTTCTGGGGTTTGATTTTCAAAAATCCGATATACATGGTTGTCATTAAGAAGTAAAATGTGGTTCAATGAGATTAAAACAATTTTTTGGTGAATAGTAACTTTTAAGTTCTTAATCGTGATTAGTGGTAATTAGTGTAGTTTAAGGTAAAAATAATGTTTTAATAATATGAGATGAGCTTGACACATGTTCTACCCTCATTGGATGTGTCATGGCCGACCAAGAAAATCCATGGGTCAACTTGGGGACCCCATGGAGCCACTTTGGTTGGGAAATGACATAAATAACTTTTTATTTAATGTTAAAGTAAAAATGACACAAACATGAAATGTTTTACTAAAACAATTTTTACATGGGGTTATAAAAGTCAGATTTTTGATTATAAATAGTCATTGGAAATATAAAAATATTTACTACATCATAGTATTTTTTTTATAATTTTTAGACTTTAAATAAATTAAATTATTTATGACATCATGATGATGCAGCGATTACCTCATTAATAAAGGATTTAAATAAAATGGAAAGATAATGATAATATAAGACCTACACATGTACAAAACCTATTGGGTGGGTATATTTAGAACCCTTATCACCTTATCCTAGAATTATATCAATGTGGGACCTCTTAAATTCGAATTCCATTTTAAAATAAAGTGATTTTTCTTTACTTTCCAAGAGTGCCCCTCCTCTTCTCTTATAAAAGGCCCCCACCTCTACCTCCTTACCCACACTTCCAAAGCCTTTGTCTCGGCCAACCCCTGATAATTTTGTCTCTCCACTTCCCTCTCGTACTCTTTGAAGCCTCAATTTGGGCAGAAGTCTTCCCAAGGTAGCCTTTGAGCTCAAACCAAAGGGAGTTACCCGATTTTAAGGTAATGTCTTCACTTGAGTTCTTTTGTTTTATTTTGCTTCTCCAACCCCTAAAATCTTTTTATTCATTTCGTTTGTAACAACTCTAGAATCTCCAATATACTAGGATGTTGTTATAAAAAGTATTAGAGCTACACTTACACACACCTATATCTAATGGTTAAAGGACATATTGTTTCCGTGGATGGTGAATTTATGCCTCCCGAAACGATGATTGTTCAACATTCTTTTAACACCTTCAAAGGTGGCCATTAAGATGTCACTATAATTATATAGGATATATAATATGTTTGTGTATTCCTTAAGCTTCTGTATTTTTCATTTTTGGCATACCTTTATGGTTTCCATTATGGGTAAACGCGATATCTTCATTTAAGGAAGTGCGGACTACTGCCCCCTCAAAGTGATTTGATTCGTTAAATACCATATGTGGTACGTATAAAGGATGGAACTATGATATTATATATTATATTATACTGGAATTATAATATACCTATATATCATTATGATTCCATTCTATAAAATACGAAATAGAAATGAAAGTAGTGTTCATGCGTACGTACGGCTTACCGTCTCCATGAACGGTGCATTTCATTTCTTACCTCTAAATGATTATGTAATATTATAAATGCATGTATATACTGGATATATATGATATATATGATATAAACATCATGATTATAATTCTGGATATAATGGATACATTAAAAACTTGTAATTATAAAGGGTTTATTTTTGACTCAAGTACCAATGATAGTGAAAACAACCGTTATTAACTTAAATAATTACATAGTGTTCACGACATGGAAATAAGTTATATAAAAGGAATAATGAACTTGAAAAAGGTTCTTAAGCAAGTAGAAATTAACTCAAGTTTATTATTCATGACATTAATGAACGATCGAGTCAAGTCGGACCCGAGGTATGGGACTTCGTCTCAAACTCCTTTCATTGAGGCATATTCTGTTTTATACACAACCTTCTTTTATACGGTGTATAAACCCCTTTGACTTTTACGTTTATTCAAAAGGAATATTTTTTTTATATGAAGCATTTACTAAACGACAAAAGGAAATGTTTTTGTCGTACGTATGCAGTGACAATGACTTCTCCGCCACCATGACCATTATTTGAGTTTCAGCTTCCTCTACAAGCGATACCTTTTTTTTAAAAGAAAAATAAATACCATGTTTTACTTTTCATTTATTTTGGTATTGAAAATGGTTTTCATAATATTTTTATATCAATGTGTTGTATTGATATCTTGTGATTGAAATGTGGAAATGTTATGTTTCCTTTATGCATGTTTTATGTGATACGATTATGTTGAGTTCTTGGGCATTATTTTGATGACAGGTGGTTCCGTGATAGACTATGGGCGTGTGAGCCCGATATAGCTCTCCAATGCATTGGGTAACATGAAGGAGTGAAACGTTAAGGTTTCCCTGAAGATATTTAGGGAATATACTGTGATGGGTATTCCAAACGTAACCAAGAGGGTTACCCCCTACGTAATAATGTTATGAATGCCTCAAGTTACCTTTATGTCTTATGATTTATATGATTTATTCATGATTTGATGAGGTATGTTAAAGTGCTTATGTTTTATGGGTAAAGTATGATTTCATTCTTATGTATATATGTATCCATGTTTACTTTCCATATTTTTATATCCCTTACTGAGCTTTTTATGCTCATCCCAAGTTTTTTGAAATGCTTTTCACAGGTCAAGGGAAAGGTACAAGATTTGATGATAGTGTCAAGGAAGTGTCAAGAAAGAATCCATGTTTTATTTTAAATATGTTTCCATTGATGGGAAAGAAGAATACTGTCTTTATGTAACCACTTTTTTTATATGTGGAATGTAATGCAAGTTTTATGATCTAATTCTCTAAAACTCTAAACCTGAAAAGATCCTCAATGTGTAATCTTGTAATAACTCAAGATTAAGTAAGGTTTAAGGCCGGGGCCTTATAGTTGGTATCAGAGGTCAGTTTAGATAAATTTAGGAGTTATAATTCTATTAAATGATTATCCAAATTTTTTTTTGAAGTGATGTATCATTTGAAGATTACCATGTTGCTTCATCTAAGACATGTTTGTTCAGAATGGTTTTCCGTAGAGGAAACAGGGAAGCAATGCTAGGAAGGCATACAGAGGGAAATAAACTTCCGATTCAGCATCCTAAGATGGTCGAAATTGGAACTGAACAGTTTGTTGCAGTAATGGCGCAGTTGACTCAAGCGATAAATGGTGGTGGTATTCATGCACGAGACCAGCCCGATCAACCGCAAAGGAACATGTCAGTGGTGGAACATTTCATGAGGCAACATCCCCCATCATTCAGAGGATCATCTGACCATGTTCAAGCTGAAGGGTGGATTAAAGCACTGGATAAGATTTTCAATGTCATGGGGTGTTCAGACAATCAAAAGGTTAGTCTTGCTATTTACCGTTTGGAGGGTGAAGCAGATCAGTGGTGGTCGATGGTTAAAAATATCAGGGACACTGATGGGATTGATGCTCTCTACTGGGATGAATTTAAAGGTATGTTTCTTGAGAAGTATTTTCATAAGGTTGTTTTACTTTGGATGGAAAAGCAATTCTTGGAATCGAGGCAAGAGGAAGACTCAGTGGCCTCCTATGAAGAAAGGTTCACTCGATTGGCAAGGTATGCTACAAATTTTATCAGAGACCTTGATAGTAAAATCAATCATTTTTACTCAGGATTAAAGCCAAAATATCGAAGGGCATTAGCTTCTCGTGAGTTTAAAAGTTATGAAAATCTTGTTCGATGTGCTAAGAAGGTGGAAATGGAGTTTGCCGATGATCAAGTGTTCTATAACAACCAACAGAAGAAGAGACCGAGGTGGCAGGAGAAAGGTAATAATTCTTCAAAAAAGTCTGATGGTAAGAAAACTAAGTTTCCAGTTTGTGATAAATGTGGAAAAAGGCATGATGGGGAATGTCTTCTGAATTCTGGAAAGTGCTACCGATGTGGTAAGATGGGACATAAGGCTCGTGATTACACTGAAAATGATCAGGGTGATGGTAAGAACAAATTTTATTTACAGTTAGTGAAATGTTATAAGTGCAATGAGATGGGTCACTATGAAAAAGAGTGTCCGACAAAGAGCTTGAGTGATGGGAAGCAGTTAGACTACAAGCAGAAAGGGGTGGTGAAATCCTTTGCAACTACTTCAGCAGAAGTCGGGCCATCAAATGAAGTTGTATTAGGTACTTTGTTTGTTTTTTCAGATTATGCCAGTGTGTTGTTTGATTCGGGGTCCACACATTCTTTCATCTCTGAAACCTTTTATAGTAAAATGGGAATACCATCTCAAGAAATGACTCCTGAACTTTTGTTAAAAACACCTGGGGGAAATGTTGACGCATAAAAAAATTAATAAGAATCTTCCTATCCTTATCTGTGGAAAGAACCTACTTCCAATCATTATTGTTCTACCTCTAGTAGAGTTTGATGTTATCCTGGTATGGATTGGCTTTCTATTTACCATGCTAAGATTGACTATAGAGATAAAGAAGTTTTTTTTCAGAAAGACTTTCAGTTTGTGTACAAGAATGAACCCTTACTGTTGATAACTTATCAAGAGGCCAAGAAACTTGTAAAAGATGGAAATGAATGTTACCTTGCACACATCGTTGAAAATAATGGAACTATTCAGATTAATGATGTGCTAGTGGTAAATGAGTATCCTGATGTTTTTCCTGATGAGTTGCCTGGAATAATACCATATCGGGAAGTTGAGTTTACTGTTGACTTAGTTCCTGATGCTAAGCCAATTTCAAAACCCCCTTATCGAATGGCTCAAATTGAACTTTTAATGTTGAAGGAGAAATTGCAAGATTTATTAGAGAAAGGTTTCATTCGACCTAGCACATCACCATAGGGTGATCCTATTTTATTTGTTAAAAAGAAAGATGGTTCTATGAGACTATACATTGATTATAGAGCCTTGAATAATATCACTGTTAAGAACAAATATCCTTTGCCTCATATCGATGATTTGTTTGATCAGCTCCAGGGAGCTCAGTATTTTTTAAAGATTGAGTTGAGATCAGGGTACCATCAGCTGAAGGTAAAGGAAGCAGATGTTCCAAAGACCACGTTCCATACAAGATATGGCCATTATGAATTTGTAGTAATTCCTTTTGGGCTAACCAATGCACCTGCTGTATTCATGGACTTAATGAATAGAATTTTCCATGAGTTCTTGGATAAGTTTTTAGTGGTTTTCATTGAAGATATTTTGGTGTTTTCTAAAAGTAAAGAAGAGAATGAAAGACATTTAAGGGTTATCTTGCAAACCTTAAAAGAAAAGAAACTGTATGGAAAATTCAGCAAGTGTGAGTTTTAGTTGCAAAAAATTTCTTTCCTTGGTCATATTGTTTCTAAAGATGGGATAACTGTTGATCTTGCAAAAACAAAAGTTGTGGAAGCCTGGCCAAGACCCACAAATGTAACTGAGATTCGTAGCTTCCTTGGTTTGGCAGGCTATTACCGAAGGTTTGTTAGAAATTTTTCATGGTTATCTAGTCCAATGACTAAGCTAACTCGGAAGGGTGTTAAGTTTATCTGGACAAAAGAATGTGATGATTGTTTTCCGTAATCGAAAATAAGATTGGTGAATGATCTAGTTTTGGCACTTCCTTCCAGGAATGGTGAGTTTGTTATATACAGTGATTCTTCATTAAAAGGACTTGGTTGCGTCCTAATGCAGAATGATCAGATAATTTCTTATGCTTCACGACAGTTGAAAACTCATGAGGTAAATTACCCGACACATGATTTGGAATTAGCTGCTGTTGTTTTTGCTTTAAAAATTTGGAGGCATCATTAGTATGGAGTAAAGTGTGAAATATATACCGATCACAAAAGTATAAAGTATATAATTACTCAGAAAGAATTGAACATGAGACAAAAGAGATGGCTAGAATTAATCAAGGATTATTATTGTATAATTCATTACCATCCAGGAAAAGAAAATAAAGTGGATGATGCTTTGAGTCAAAAAAGTAATGCTTCATTAGCAATGTTTCATTTGGAACGTGATACTTTGGTTAAGTATTTGATGAACTTTGGCATAGATGTTGTTGGTGCAGGATGTTCTTCTGTTTTGTTTCAGGTATCAGTGAAATCTTCTCTATTAGACAGAATCAAGCAAGCACAGAAGCAAGACAGTGAGTTGCAGAAAAAGGTAGAGCTGGTTCAGAAAGGTAAGTTGCCTAAATTCAACATTGATAATGATTGTGTTTTGAGATTTGGGAAGAGATTGTGTGTGCCTTTTGATTCACAGTTGAAGAGAGAGTTGTTATGTGAAGCTCATAGTTCTCCATTTTCAGTTCATCCTGGAAGTACTAAGATGTACATAGATCTGCGGGAGTATTACTGGTGGGATGGAATGAAAAGAGATATTGCTGATTTTACTGTGAAGTGCTTGACTTGTCAACAGGTTAAAGTAGAGTGGCAGTTACCGAAAGGGATGCTTTAGCCTTTATGAGTGCTAGAGTGGAAATGGGAGAATATATCCATGGATTTTGTTGTGGGATTACCAAAGACATCTCGAGGTAATAATGCAATCTGGGTTATTGTTGATCGCTTGACTAAATCTACTCATTTACTTGCTATACGAGATACTTTTTCCCTAGATAAACTTTCCCGTTTGTATCTTAAATAGATAGTCAGGTTACATGGAGTTCCCCTCTCCATCGTATCTGATCGTGATCCCAGGTTCACTTCTATCTTTTGGAAAGTCCTTCAGAAGTCCTTGGGTACAGAATTAAATTTTAGTACAACATTTCATCCTCAATCAGATGGGCAGTTAGAATGAAATATTCAGACATTGGAGGATATGCTACGTTCTTGCTCTATGGATTATCTGGGAATTTGGGACCAACATCATTCTTTGGTTGAATTTTCATATAATAACAGTTTTCATTCCAGTATACAGATGGCACCATTTCAGGCATTATATGGGAAGCGGTGTCGAACTCCAGCTTTCTGGGATGAAGTGGGTGAAAGGAAGTTGATGGGACCATAATTGGTAGAAGAGATGGCAGAAAAAGTTCAGCTGATTCAGAAGCACATGAGAACAGCTCAGAGCAGGCAGAAGAGTTATGCGGATAACCAGAGGAAGGATCTATCTTTCAAGGTAGGTGGTCATGTTTTTCTCAAGGTTCCTCCTTGGAAAAGTGTGATGAGATTTGGTAAGAAAGGAAAGCTGAGTCCAAGATTTATTGGAACATAGGAAATTTTGGAGAGAGTTGGATCAGTTGCATACCGGGTGGCATTACCTCCGATTTTATCTCAGGTACACAATGTTTTTCATGTTTCGATGTTGAGAAAGTATATGTCAGATCCATCTCATGTTTTGAGTCCAGAGGTAGTTCAGCTGGAAGAGAACCTATCTTATGAGGAACAACCGGTCCGGATTCTTGACCACAGGGAGCAAGTGTTACAGAGTAAGGTGATAAATCAGGTAAAGGTTTTGTGGAAAAATCACATGATTGAAGAGGCAACATGGTAATCTAAAAATGCAATGAGGGATAAGTACCCCCATTTATTCGATAAGTTAATAAATTGCGGGGACACAATTCTCTAAAGGGGGGAAGGATGTAACATCCCAAGTAAATAATGAATAATAGATATTTTTATCTATGTCTATTAATGATTAAGATAGTGTTTTAGAGGCTTAAAATTAAAATAAATACAATCTTATGCATGGAAAACATTAATATTCTTAAATGATTGTTTTACTACCTTTTGATGGCAAACCATTTTTAAATCTATCTTTTGACAATTTTATAAGCTATGTTTTTTAAAATAAACTTATTATTTATGATTGGGACATCAAAATTTACTTTGTGTGAATTTTTGGTATTTTCTGATAAAGTTCATTTTTTTAATGAATAGTAAAAAATGTTGTATTTTAATTCAAAACCTATTTTTAATCTAATTTATTTATATGATTATATTATCTTTTGAATTGGTTTTGAAGTGAAATTAGAATATATTTTTACCATTTTATCCAATGGTGGTCATTGTAATCAATTGCATTTTGAAATTGGACTTAAACTAGTGTCAATCTTTTGATACTTATTGTTTCATAAAAACACGCTATTTGTCAGGACAGAGGGAATTAGTTATTAAATTAATTAATGAAACTTACAGTTTTTGAATTTTGTAAAATAGACATCATTTTTGAATTCGGAATATCAAATACAGCTTAGGGTGAAGTTTTGGTATATTTCTGAAAAACATCAATTTTTGATGAATATTGAAACCACTAAGTGGTAGTTAAAGAAACTGATTTTTCATTTAAATGAAACTTTGACACTTCTGTGGTTTGATTTTCAAAAATCCGACATACATGGTTGTCATTTAGAAGTAAAATGTGGTTCAACGAGATTTAAATAATTTTTTGGTGAATAGTAACTTTTAAGTTCTTAATCGCGATTAGTGGTAATTAGTGTAGTTTAAGGTAAAAATAATGTTTTAATAATATGAGATGAGCTTGAAACATGTCCTACCCTCATTGGATGTGTCATGGCCAACCAAGACAATCCATGGGTCTTCTTGGGGACCCCATGGAGCCACTTTGGTTGGGAAATGACATAAATAACTTTTTATTTAATGTTAAAGTAAAAATGACACAAACATGAGATGTTTGACTAAAACAATTTTTACATGGGGTTATACAAGTCAGATTTTTGAATATAAATAGTCATTTAAAATCTAAAAATATTTCCTACATCATAGTATTTTTTTTATAATTTTTAGACTTTAAATAAATTAAATTATTTATGACATCATGATGATGCAGCG
This sequence comes from Viscum album, assembly GCA_963277665.1. Lineage (NCBI taxonomy): Eukaryota > Viridiplantae > Streptophyta > Magnoliopsida > Santalales > Viscaceae > Viscum > Viscum album. Next base: position 1,936,429,155 of record OY728136.1, on the reverse strand, counting down.
ATTACCTCATTAATAAAGGATTTAAATAAAATGGGAAGATAATGTAAAATATAAGACCTACACATGTCCAAAACCTATTGGGTGGGTATATTTCGAACCCTTATCACCTTATCCTAGAATTATATCAATGTGGGACCTCTTAAATCTGAATTCCATTTTAAAATAAAGTGAACTTTCTTTACTTTCCAAGAGTGCCCCTCCTCTCTTCTTATAAAAGGCCCCCACCTCTACCACCTTACACACACTTCCAAAGACATTGGCTCGGCCAAACCCTGCTCATTTTGTCTCTCCACTTCCCTCTCGTACTCCTTAAAGCCTCACTTTGGGAAGAAGTCTTCCCAAGGAAGCCTTTGAGCTCAAACCAAAGGGAGTTACCAGATTTTAAGGTAATGTCTTCACTTGAGTCCTTTTGTTTTATTTTGCTTCTCCGACGCCCTAAACTCTTTTTATTAATTTATTTTGTAACAACTATAGTATCTTACATATACTAGGATGTTGTTATAATAAGGATTCTAGCTACACTTACACACACCTACATCTAATGGTTAAAGGACATACTGTTTCCGTGGATGGTGAATTTATGCCTCCCGAAACGATGATTATTCAACATTCTTTTAACACCTTCAAATGTAGACATTAAGATGTCACTATAATTATATATGATATATATTGTGTTTATGTTTTCCTTAAGCTTCTGTATTTTTCATTTTGGTCATACCTTTATGGTTTCCATTATGGGTAAACGCGATATCTTCATTTAAGGAAGTGCGGACTACCGCCCCCTCAAAGTGATTTGATTCGTTAAATACCATATGTGGTACGTATAAAGGATGTGACTATGATATCATATATGATATTATAATGGAATTATAATATACCTTTATATCATTATGATTCCATTCTATAAAATACGAAATAGAAATGAAAGTAGCGTTCTTGCGTACGTACGGCTTACCGTCTCCATGAACGGTGCATTTCATTTCTTACCTCTAAATGATTATGTAATATTATAAATGCATGTATATACTGGATATATATATGATATATATGATATATACATCATGATTATAATTCTGGATATAATGGATACATGAACAACTTGTAATTATAAAGGGTTTATTTTTGACTCAAGTACCAATGATAGTTAAAACGACCGTTATTAACTTAAATAATAACATAGTGTTCATGACAAGGAAATAAGTGATATAAAAGGAATAATGAACTTGAAAAAGGTTCTTAAGAAAGTAGAAATTAACTCAAGATTATTATTCAGGACATTAAATAATGATCGAGTCAAGTCGGACCCGAGGTATGTGACTTCGTCTCAATCTCCTTTCATTGAGGCATATTCTGTTTTATACACAACCTTCTTTTATACAGTGTATAAACCCCTTTGAATTTTACGTTTATTCAAAAGGAAACTTTTTTTTATACGAAGCGTTTATTAAACGACAAAAGGGAATGTTTTTGTCGTACGTATGGGGCGATAACGACTTCTCCGCCGCCGTGACCATTATTTGAGTTTCGGCTTCCACTACAAGCCATACTTTTTTTAAAAGAAAAATAAATACCATGTTTTTCTTTTCATTTATTTTGGTATTGAAAATGGTTTCCATAATATTTTTATATCAATGTGTTGTATTGATATCTTGTGATTGAATGGGGGAAATTTTATGTTTCCTTTATGCATGTTTTATGTGATACAATTATGTTGAGGTTTTTGGGCATTATTATGAAGACGGGTAGTTCCGTGATAGACTAATGGTAGGTGAGCCCGATATAGCTCTCCAATGCATTGGGTAATGCAAAGGAGTGAAACATTAAGGCTTATCGGAAGAGATTTAGGGAATATACTATGATGGGTATTCCAAACATAACCAAGAGGGTTACTCCCTACGTAAGAATGTTATGAATGCCTCGTGTTACCTTTATGTCTTATGATTTCTATGATTTATTCATGATTTGATGAGGTATGTTAAAGTGCTTATGTTTTATGGGTAAAGTATGATTTCATTCTTATGTATATATATACCCATGTTTACTTTCCATATTTTTATATCCCTTACTGATATTTTTATGCTCATCCCAAGATTTTTGAAATGCTTTTCACAGGTCAAGGGAAAGGTACATGATTTGATGATTGTGTCAAGGAAGTGTCAAGAAAGAATCCATGTTTTATTTCAATTATGTTTCCATTGATGGGAATGAAGAATACTATCTTTATGTAACCACTTTGTTTATATGTGGAATGTAATTCAATTTTTATGATCTAATTCTATAAAACTCTAAACCCGAAAAGATCCTCAATGTGTAATCTTGTAATAACTCAAGATTAAGTAAGGTTTAAGGCTGGGGCCTTATACAGTTGCTGGTTTCCTACTAAGTTTTTCACATTCCCTATCCAATTCACCAATGGTACTCAGTATGAGTATATTCTTGAAGGTTTAGATAAGGGGAAGCATCCACTTATGGATGCTTGAATTATTTTGTGACATAGTGTGGGAACTTGGTAGAAGATGACTGGACTAGAGCTCGGGGTGTTTGGGTAGAATTTTGGTCTTTTCTTTCTTTTTGTATATAACATAATTTATTGATCTCCTACATCCATGTATATATGTTTTCCATATTTTTATTATAGACATGACATCTGTATCTTGTTTATATAACGTACATATTTTAATGGTTATTAAGTGTTTAAAAGTTTATTATGGATATTGTTGTCCTTACATTATTGATATCATTATGAGGTTTTCTATTGATTACACCCACTTGATACTCTGACCAGAGGGCATAGTCTCCCCATGTACAAATCCTAGGCCCTTACTATTAATGACTAGCCTTTTGAAAATGGGGATGCATTATTGAGGCCATGGGCCCACAGGTTTGGGTTCTTTGTAGTGGAACCTGGTTAGGACGTTACAAAGTGGTATCATAAGGTTTCTTTTTTATTACTATTTTGAGACAATATACATGATATTATGAAGGTTTTTGGATATGGTAATGATTTTTCCTAGGAGTATCTAACCCATATACAAAGAACAGACATGTTTCCATAGATATGAATTGTTATTTTATATATTGTACCTCTTATAGTTGATTTGATTCCACCGTTGGGTAATTCACATGAATTGTGAAGCTATTATTAATAGGATTTAGGTTCACCTTTAACCCTTGGATTAATGATATGAGGTAAAGGAATCATTTATATTTCATCATTTTAGGAACTTGTTAGAATACCCATTTAATGCATATACCATGAAATATAGGATTCATTGTACAACATTATGAAATTTATTTTGCATGCCTTATATTATAGAATTTCAATTGGATAAAAATTATTATAGGATATTGAGAAATATAACAGTTACTTAGTGTTCCCAACACTCCCAAAATAGTGTTTTATGTATTAGGCTATAGGAGATACCCCAGGCTATCAACTATGTAATGTTTATTCCAGGACCATTGGTCTCATGGAAATGAATGTGTTATGGTTTGGAAGAAATGGATGTAACACTTTTCTTTATGTGGGGTATGTCCCCTTATTGATTGAATGTGGTGAAACATTAGTAGAGGGCAGTAGGTAGAATATCTTATGTTCTATTTAAATGGTTTATCACCCAAACCTAAATCTTTGAGTTGGCATAGGGGTGAGACTATTATATAAGAATCCTAAAACCTATATTATTCATATATCGGTGATGTTATTACTTTTAAATCATATCCAAGGAATACGTTCGGCATCTATAGAGCTATTACACTATAATGTCCTTGTGCCATTTGTAAGGAAGGTGGTGAAGACCATGATCGAGAGGTGGTGGGCCCTGTGTCTCTAGTGATACATCCACTAGAGCCTCCTATGGAAACTCTTCATATTCATAATATGAGAGATGATACCTAGTTTCAAGGTAATTTTACATGTATTATAGAGATGATACATGTATCCCCATACTATTACCCTTCTACGGCTGATGTGCTATCAAAAGTGAGAGGATTTGAGGAAAGATTAGAAAACCAATTTTTTCTTTGGTTAACTATTTCTAGTTGAATACCTATCTAATATTGTGAAAGTAGACATCATCACTAAAAAAAACTCAAGGGAAGATGATGGTGTGATACATGGTATCTGAGAACAAATACATGGTAGTTGTTTAAGTAGAAGTCAAAAGTGATTCTTTGTGACTACATTCCTGATCAATACAAGTCAGGTAAACCCTCTAATAGTTGCATGGCATGTCTTTAGTGTGGGAAACCCATGAATAAGAATAACTAGTGTTTTAGAGACCCCATTGACTCCCAATTTTAAGGAATATTAGGGCATCAAACACTTTTTTTCAAGACTGCCCCATATGTATTGAGTGGAAGAGGATCCGTGATAGCTCCACCATTCAAAGAAAGATCAATAACACCACACTAGGAAGGAAGATGGAGTAATACTGTCCATATAGGCAGAGGAGGAGGTAATGGCCATGGTAGCCAGGCCTCAGCTATATAACACTAATAGAGTAGACCTACTCAAGGTGGTTAGGGTTTAGTGTAGGACCGTGGATTAAGACATGTTTATTTAGTGCATCTAACACCCAAGAATCATAGTTCTAGGACATCAAATGTTTGAGGAACTATTCTAGTAGCCTATACTATAGTGTATTCCCTTTTCAATGCAGATGGATCACACTCTTTCATCTATGTATCTATTGTTGGGAGCGTTGGACTTCATGTTGATCACTCCTATGGTGTTATAAAATAGGAATCAACTTTGTGATTACTATAAAAAATATTCACCTATTTAAGGACATTCCTCTTGAGGTAGGCAACCATAGTTTTCTACGGAACATATTTTTTTCTATAGATGATAGACTTTGATATAATTATTGGGATGGACTGCTTGGTTCCTTTTTATGCCTACATGGATTTTTATCATAAGTGGGTATTGTTTACATCACCGCAAGGCTGTACTTATGTTCTAAAGTTTTAATGGGATTTCTAAGAAGGTAGAGATGAACCCGACCATCTTGGGATAGGGGGACTGACCACCCAGATTCTAGCCTTTATATAGATGATCGGGGGACATATCATTCCATGTTCTCTGTTTTAGTCAATCGATTTAGGGTTGTTTTCCTTAATGGGTTTTTAGGAATACCTCCCAAGAAAGAGTTATAGATTATTATCGAGCTAGTTATTGGAGATTCACTATAATCCATTCCTATTTAAATGATGACTAGCATTGAGATGAAAAATATCAAGAGGAAAATAGAGGATTTGGAGGACTAGTGTTTCGTATATCCAAGTATATCTCCCTAGAGTTCAATGGTCCTTTTCACCAAGAAGGTGGATGGAACCCTCATGATTTTTTGGATGAACAGATGATAAATTAGATTAAATTGTAAAGCCAGTATCCATAAACTCATGTAGAAGATCTTTTTTGAAAAGCTCATTGGTACTTGGGTACTCCCAATGATTGAAAAAAAATTGGTTTGTCATCTGGTTTGAGTCCGGCCTTCAAACTTTACACATAAGGCTTTCTGTATTCAATATTATTTATATGAGTATCTTGTTATGATGTTTGATATTACAAGTATAATTTCTTTTATTTTGGATTTTATGATGAGGATTTCCCATCCCTATCTATATTCCTTTTTGTTGGTCTTCATAGATAAAATCATGGTATATTCTCATACTCGAATAGGCTATTCCCCTCGTATTGATATTTTTATGAATAAACATAATGGGAACCATATTTATTATAAAATTAGTAAATTTCACTTCATAATAAAAATGTTTCTCTTATGGGGCCATATTATCTTCGAGGATGGAGTTTTAATTGACCGATAGAAGGTGAGAGGTGTGGTTACCTCATAGCATCCCAAGAATATATTTGATATCTAAAACTTATTAGGGATAGCTGGTTATTATGGGGGTTTTATAAAAGAATTATCATTGTTATAATAACCTATTACGAGCATGACTAAGAAGGGTGTGGAGTTTATATAGTTTGAATTTTTTGAGAGAACCTTTACAGAGTAGAAAGAGTTATTTTTTTTAGCATCGGTCATAACTCTTCCATTGCCAAGAAAAAGATATATAATATATTGTGTTCCATTAGATATTGGTCTATGAGATATAATAATGTTGTAATATCAAGTTTTTTCATATGGGTCATGGTAGTTGAGGCCTCATGAGTAGAATTACCCAACCCATGATCTCAAGTTGGTAGTTTTAGTTCCTAACATGAGTTGTCGGCGGAATTACCATCTAGGAGATCATTTTGCAGAGTTTACAGACCAAAAAAAACTTATGTATATTTACACACAGCATGACTTGAATCTCATGAAAGGATTTTTGGTTGGATAAATTCAGTCGTTCCACATTTAGAAAGCCATTATTCATAGTAAAGGGACTGATGTTGTCGATTCTCTAATTAGGTGGTCTCAGAAACAGGCAGTTAAAGAGGGTAATAGTGAGTGGAATCTCATGACCATGTTTAATAAGATGTGTGTAGTGGTTTAGAACCATCAAGTATAGTCTATACTTGCATTATTATTAGTGACATCTTCACTTTTGGAGAGAGTGAAGATGGTGTAGTTTTAAGTTCTTGAAGGCTTGGTCCTTTGAGAGAGAATTTATGGTGAGGAACTTCCTCTGTATTGGTCTATCGATAATGGTGATACTCGAAATGTAGATAGCTGTATTTGGGTTCCCACAGACATGACAGAGGTGCTTATGTAAGAGTCACATACTTACAAGTGAGAAGTTCACCTGGATCTCTCCTAAATTCATCATGATATGTGATGATAGTATTGGTGGTCAGGGATGAAATTTTAGATAGCGGGTTTTATCACTAGGTATTCTAACTTTCAGTAGGTGAAGGTGGATTACCAACGACCTACTTGATTATTAAAAAAATTATCGATCCAAAAATGTAAATTGTAGGAATTTTCAATGGATTATATCATCGATTTACTAAGGTCACCTCGAGGGAGTGATGAGGTTTCTGTAGATGTGGATTGACTGATGAATGTCACCCACTTACTTTATATATTGGATAATTTCTTACTTGATAAGATGTGATGATTGTATATATATGAAATTGTTCAGATACACTAGGTCCCTTATACAATTTCTTTAGATAGGGAATCCCATTTCACATATAGGTTTTTTCATCTCTTACAGAGACATATGGGTATACATGTGTTCTTAGCATAGATACCCTCGGTCTAATAGCCAATCAGAATGCACTATAAAATTGTTATTAGACATGCTATGGGAAAGAGTCCATGATTCCATTGTTTCATAGATTATTAATATTTCTCTCATAGAGTTATCATATAATAAATGATTTCAGAATACAATTCAAATGGTTTCATTTAATTCCCTTTACGTTAGGATACACTTTTGATCCATATGCAGGTTATAGGTAGAAGAGGTAGTGCTACAAGGTACTCATGTCATTCAAGTGACTTTGAAGCATGTTCATATGATAGGGATGTATATATCCACTATTCATTCATGAAAAAAATCTTATGATAATCACCATCAATGACCTCGGGAGTTTGATGTAGGGGATCATGTTTTATTACAGGTATCACCTAGACTTGGTAATAAACGAATATGTGGGAAAGGGAAGCTGTCTCCATTATTTATCAGGCCATTTGAGATCTTGGAAAGAGTCAATCCAGTATCCTATTAGTTTATATTACCTCATATGTGTTGTTCCATGCATTATTCCTATCACTTTTCACATATCCATCGTTATCATGTTGACTCATCTTATACATTCAATCAGGATGAGGAGAAGTTCAATGCTACTTCTTATTTTTGGAGTATCCCATACGTACTTTTTATTAGAGCAAAATGGATCTTTGAGGTTGACCGATCCATTTAGTATGGTGCTATGGCAGAACATATGGGTACATGAAAAGACTAAGTGGCAGAAGGCTGATGTAATTCCTCAGTGGCTGGAGTTACTTTTAGATAGAGTTTCATCACCCTTAGAAGGTGAACTCATGTATGATTTCCTTTAAGGGGGAAAGACTGCAAGAACATAGTTTTAGATGAGGTACATATCCTTTAATTTTTAGTTTTAATATACTTATTTGGAATATGTGAATTCTTAATGAGTTTATGGGATTTTTTGGGTGGTGTATGAGGAATTTTCCGAACCCATAGCCCCACTTTTAGAGGAAAACTACTAAGATGCATGGTTCATAGAAACTATGAGAACATGTACTCATGGTTTGTGTAACCATGTGAGGGATATATATAGGGATTAAATAGGTCACATAGTTTTAGGAAACCGTGTGGTTAAGGGCACACACCATTTGGGAAGCACCTACAGTTCTTTGAAGATGTGTTGGGCATGATTTTTGCACAGTTAGTCAAACTGTGCTTATAATAGTGAAGGGTTGAAGGTTAGTACACAGTTTGGATAATAATGAGGAAAAACTATACATACCCAATATTTTTGGTGATTTTACGATTTTCTCCTTAAAATTTAATTATCTCAGAACCTCCTTTCATTTAAACATGCATCACACATAATGAGATCCCCCTTCACATTGGATGCTCCCTCCTTGTAAGTGATCAGGGTTCGTCAACTACATCACTATTTGGACACTGATTCTATCTCTATTGATAATGTTGGATTTCAACTAGTATTTTATATAATATTAATATTTTTTACCATTCTTATTTCTATCTACTGTGATGTTTTGGTGTGATCTCATATGCCCAATTATTTTGGGAATTCATCAGTTCTTCTAATTTCATCCATTTTAGACTAAATCAAGGGCCAATAGTGGATGAGTGCTCCTATATAGGAGTAAGATAGGTGGTCTTGTTATTATCCCCAACATTGAGATTTCTTATAATATATACCATTATGATGGGTGATGGTTTCATTGTATTTTACCTCTAAATTGGATCTCCATTATATTAGATTTCTATTTTGGAACCCAATGACCTTCTTAGGCCCCTTGAGGCTCTAGAGGTCTTCCTATCTCAATTTATTCCGCTCTTATGAGTTTTTCATTATAGGAATTTTCATAATAAATGGTTATATATCGAAAAACTATTTGGTTTGTTTGTATATAATTTTAAATAATGATATGAAATAAATAGTGGATGAATGTAGTAGAATATCATGGATAATTACCTTATCAATTATAATGAATTGGATTGAATGTGTGTTATAAAACCATGTCACACGATCAAACAAATTTTTTTCCCTTGTTTATTTTAAATGTTAATGATTTTATAATGATCCATCTTTTGGAATTAAATCCAATGATTACTTATCATTGATATGACGCATGGGCATGTGGACCCTTGTTCATTATTGAAAATGGGAATTATTACCATGATTAATTAATATATGGACATGGTTACCCATTATTTATCATATATTCCGATAATATATTTTTATATGTGACATGGGAATCAAGAAAAAATTTTATGATACAAGGGCATGATGAAACATACTGTGATATACTAACATGATGACCCTTATTGTTAAATACAGGCATGATGACTCTTATTGTGATACTGGGCATGGAGTCCTTTATTGTGATACAAGGAATGGAATCCCCTATTTGTGGGATTTAACCATGGAGACCCTTTTGTTATGATATCAGACATGATTACCCATACCACTATGATGACAGGCATGACATCCATTGATAATTTTGATACAGATGCCACAACTTTTGGATGTTTGAGTTATTCATCAGTTCCAGGCTAGTAGTTATAACTACATATAAGGTTATAGATGTCATAACATATACAGTTAAAATATGATTGTACACATGGTTATAGGTTCAGACTATCTAGACAATGCTGAAGAAAGTACTGTCATCCAGGTGTCCTTCAAGAACTAGAACCAACTCATTTAACGTTTTCATTACTAATTAATATGGATTCACACTACCATATAATATAAAATGACTAGATTTTTATATACATCATTGGTGGCGGCCTACTGAATTTATCTCACACCCTATCTGGGCCGCTGATGGTACATGGGAAGACTATATTATTTAATTTGTAGATTAGGTGAAGCATCCACTTATGGATTTGTAGATTCATGTTTGAATTAGAAGGGGATCTTGGTGGAAGATGACAGGGATTGAGATCAGGATGCATGGATATGATTCTTTTATTTTTTACTATTTGTGTATTACATACTATATTGACTGCCTACATCCACGTGTACATGTTTTCCCTGTTTTGTAGAGACATGAAGTCATCACCTATTTTATATGATGCAGTTCACTAACTTTGATAGTTATTTAGCGATTGAATGTTTATTATTGATTCTTCTATCCCTTCTGTTATTGATATTAATCAACTATTTACATATTGGTTACATGGATTTCTACTCAAACCAGAGGGTATATTCCCCCCACAAACACATCCTAGGCATCACTACTAGTCAACATCCTCTAATATGAGGGGAGGCGGCATACAGCCATGTGAGACACCCATTTGACGCAGTTTCGAGTGGCATATGGTTAGGGATTTCAAATGATAAATCATTGGTGAATATTCAAATCAATATTGATAATAATTTATAAAAAATACGGTCACAAAAGAAAGATTCTAGAACGGGGAGAAAAAAGGTTAGTTTTCTTTAAATTATAATTAATTCAGTATCTGAAGTACTTAAATGGAGGAAAATGAAAGATGAATATATACTATCTATAAATAACTATAATATAATTAGATTCAAGAGACTTTTGAGAGATATGTCATATAGTTTCATAATAGTAATTTATGCATAAACAATCCTGGTAAAAATGAGACTGTAATGTGAAACCCTTACCTCATGTTTGACTTTATTTTTATACACACTAACTGACCATATAATAAATAAAATTTCATTATAATATTATAATAAAATAATATAAATAATTTCAAAATCGTTTATGATTCAATTATAACATTTCAACAACCATTTGTTAATAATTCATTATAAAAATCACTATTTTATGGCTTTAAAAGTTTTATTATCATGAAATTATTGGTTCGGAAGATGGAGTAATTTTAAATTAATCATGGTTAATTAATCTCAAAAATTAAAATCATAATATAAATATCATGTGTATTAATTATGTAAATATTTTAAATGATCCATAAATTCAATAGATAGATAATAGAATTATGCCTTTCATAGAGATCATAGTCTATTTGTACGCATTAATGCTATTTTCTTCTTATAATGGAAAAAGAAAAAAATATAAGAAATATTTTATTATTAAATAATAATAAATATATCATAAATATAATATATATTTACTAAATTCATCATTATATATAGCTATATATAGTGTTGATTGAAAATTAATTACATCTTCATGTGTTGGAAGTAGTCCACATGTATGCACGAGCAATACATTGATTTCCCATTTTATGGAAGGTGTAAAATGGTTGTTACATAATCATAATAACATATCATTATATTTATGAAAATTTATTAATCATATTATTATTTATACAATAGGTCTAGGAAGGTAGAATAAGAAATAAAATTGAAAGATCTTGGTTAACATTTATAACTCCTCACCAAGAACCCTCCATTGAATAACACCTTATGTCACGAATGAAAAAGGTTCTGATCAATTAAATATCTCTATAATGTAAGAAGGTATTTTAGGGTTTATTTGGTTAGGTATTTTCCATTATAAGAGGCTCTTCGATTGTGTAGTAGATAGAAGATTGGGTGTCCTTTTATATGTGTGGCAGAGGGAAAGCTTTAAATTATTGAAAAGATTAAAATATATTATTGTATTATTCAAGAAAAAATATGTCCAAGATTACTCATATTAAAATATAATATGAGATAAGATTTAAATATATCAATACAATTGTATTTAGATAATTTTATATGGAAATATTTTCATTATCACTTCGTTTAACCCCTGATAAACAAGTTTTACCCTTAACTGCGATAACTAATGTTTAATCCTTCTATTAATCCTTATGAAAAAAATGATAGTGGAATAATTAAAAAATTTATTCTATTATGATTAAAAATAATTAATAAATTTCATGAAATTCAATATATTTATATGGAAGAAAATAATTTTGATATATGCATGTGAAATGTTATAAAACCAAAATTAAAGAAACATTTTAACGATATGACTAAATTTACAATCATTATTTTCCTAGTAAAAAAATAAAAAAATGTTAAAATATTTTATTTAATATAGAAAATATAAATTTTATTATAACCATAATAAATATTTATTTATTTAATTTATTATTATAAGAATACATTACAGACACATAAAACCAATTTTATTAAAAATAACTCATAACTTTAAAATAATTTTATCTTCATTCCTGCACATTAGATAACTAATTATTGAATTATTTTAAATTAATTAATGAAACATATCTATATTTTTCATTTATATCATTATTAGTAGTGATTGAAATGATTTTTTTAGATAAAAAACATGTCATGGAGAAAATTTAATTTCATTGGAAAATCAGTTTTTTAAACATTAATTGATTTAAAAAAATGTTTTTTATAGTAATTATTTAATAAAATTGAATTAAAAATAAAACAAAATATATATTTCACAAATTGGTTAACACTGTTCGTACTCACTAATCCAATGACTAGGTTATAAAGGGGTATTATATCATGTGTTCATATAAGGACCCAGCTTTAAACATTATATTATCTGGAATTGAATGAATAATTCACATTAAGGATCTTTTCAGGTTTAGAGTTTTAGAGAATTAGGCATAAAAATTACATTACATCTCAAAATTTTCAATTTAGAAACTTTTACTTAGTTTCTATTTTTTTCATAAAATAAAAATTGTTGAATAAAGGAGACATGTCTAGTTCCATGTTTTAGACAACATGAATTTTCCTAGATCCCATATTTGACCCTATTCCACTTTTTGCCCTGTGAAAAACATTTCAAAAACATGGGATGAGCATAAAAAGCTCAGTAAGGGATACACAAATAAGGAAAACTTTTAGTTTTTCAAAACAATAAGTAAACCATGAATACTTTATCATAAGTAATACTTTTCACCTTTATGGTGTAGTAAATACTCTTTACTGAATAAAAGATCACTACTTACCCTTTTGTAACCAAAATATTACCATAAAACCAATATAAAGAAAACATAACATATAAAGGTAACTTGGGACATAAAAATTCTTAAGTGGAATAAACATACGGTCGATTCTCGAAAATATCACTAAATGGAATAGCCATACGACCGACTTCCATACCCAATACATTGGAGGTTATTACGTAACCAGACGTCTTGGTTTATCATAGCACCACCTATCATATGGTTTATCACATAACCACCCTTAAAATGTCCAAGTACCATCATAACAAATAAAATATTGCAAATATAAACATTTCTCTAATAACATTTCATTTGAAATCACAAAAATTATTTTCATGTTATTGAAATAATCATTCCATTTTCATAAACCATTTAAAAAGTGATTTTTGAATCAATGTGTCCAATACCACATTAATTATTTTAATGGAATTATAATTTTAAAACATTAATGTACATATAAATAAATACTCAAAACCATTTTTAAAACATGGTCATTAAAGATAATGATTTAGAATTATAAATCTTTAAAACATTTAAAATGATATTTTAGCTAAAGAGTTTTTATCAAAATGAGAGACTCTTGAATACAAATAATTGAGGAATAACATTTAATATGAACTTTATAATATCATGAGAATAAATGGATTCATTATATAATATGAAAAAGGACAGCATATACACCACATAATAGTGAATTGGTGCATAACAATAATAAAGACTCAATGGGAATGTAAATTTATATGAAATCCCTTATAAAGATGGTAATCTTAAAATAAAGATAAATTAATCACATAATTATGTGTCACAAATATAAATACACCCAATATAAGTGGATTTTATGTGTAAAACAATTAGAGGTTATTATATTCATAGGATTACATATTCAAGAAGTACAAGTTTAACCCAAAGAATTGAAATTGGGTTAAGAAGTTCCCTTGCAAAAATTTAAAAGCCTAACGACGTCACATTAAAATTCAGAAAATGAGTTGATGAGATAAAAAGGGTATCACGTCACTTGGAAATAAAATTTACATCAGTAAGGATATAGAAGAACATATCCCATCATAATAACATGTATATTAAAAGACATAACAAAAATAATTCTTTCAAAAAGAAGAGGGTGAAAGGTTCCCTTACCGATTTGGTAACTTACAAAATATACGCCACATGAAATAAGTACCTTAAAATGTAGATTTAAATACCCATAAATAAAAAAATATTACAAAAAGAGTAGAATCATGGGTATTACATACACCACTCAAAGGAAATAGTGACAAATATAACATGAATCTCACAGAAATAAAAAGTGAGATAAAAACACCTTACCTCGTTGTAATCAATCGATTCGTATGACCAAAAGATAATAACCACCAAATGAATCACACAATACCATGAATATAAATTGAATCATGATAATATATTAATTTCAGTATACATGACACCACATGAAATAAATAACTATCAAACAATGGACATCTCATGGAATTAAAAGTGAGATAAGAAATCCCTTTACCTCATGTCCTATATAACTCGTATGTTCCGTGTTCTTACTGAATAATAAAGATAAGTTAATATCTACTTCATTAAGAAAATTTATAAATTTTATTATTAATTTTATATCAATTATTACATTTCTATAAAAACAAGTTAATTATTTGAGTTCATATTGGATGTTTTATCAATGTTCGGAACTTGAGTCTAAAATGAACTTGTTATAATTACAAGTTGTCCATGTGGTCAAAATTCCATTATCTCCCGAATGATATACATGTTTTATATTTCATATATTTAGTATATTTTTATTTATAATATACCATATCATTTGGAGTTAAGAAATGAAATGCACCATTCATGGAGATGGTAGGTCGTACGTATGCATGAATGCTACTTTCATTTCTATTCTATATTTAAAGGAATGAAAACTTTATGATTCATTGGTATATTACAATTCCAGTATAATATCATATGATATTTTATGTTACATAATTTTGTTAACTTTATCCTTTATACATTCCATGTATTTCATGAACGAATCATATCACCTTGAGGGGGCTGTAGTCTGCACTTCCTCAAATGAAATTATCGGGTTTAACCAAAATGAAAACCATAAAGGTATGCTATAAATGAAAAATACAGAAGCATAAAGAAAACATAAATATAATATACATCAAATATATATACAGTTCCATCCTAATGTCCACCATGTTAGGCTGTAAGAGATAATCGAACAATCATCATTTCGTGAGGCGTTAATTTTCCATCCACAGAAATAGTATGTTCTTCAGCCATTAGATGGAGGTGTGTGTAAGTTTAGTCAGAATCCTTATTATAAAAACATGATAGTATATTGATGGTACTGGCGTTGTTATAAAATAATTGAATAAAAAGAGTTTAGGGGGTTGCTGCACATGATCCTTAACGAGGTTGGTAAGGACTCCGTAAGTGCATCCAAGAGACCAGGGATCAAATCCAGGCGGAGGCAGAATTTTCGGGGTACTCTAGCAGTAATGTAGCAGGTACTGTAGCTATACTATAGCGGTAATTGTAGTAGTCACTGTTTGGCATTGTAGCATCTGGGAATATATGTAACACCCCAAGCTTCCACTGTACGATTCTCTTTCAATAATGCAATAGCTTGCATTGTACGCAAGTTCGAGATTCTAACACACCGCGACCAATCAAAGTAGCCATTATGAATAGTAATACCCACTTTTTGAAATTTTATAAATTTTATTATTCAAATTGGACTTCATTTTTGGATTTGAAATATCGAAATTTTCATATGTTGAATTTTTGGTATTTTTCTAAGAACATCCAATTTTCAATGAATAGTGAAAAATACTTAAAAACAACATTTTTAATCAATATAATTTCTAGTGATAAATTATACAATTGAGTGATTTTAAAGTATAATTAGATTATATTTTTACCATTTTATCCAATGGTTGTCATTATAATTAATTTCACATTGAAATTGGACAAAAACAATTGTCAATCTTTTGATTGATATTCTTTCTTAAAAACACACTATTTATTGTAACAGCGGGAAATAATTATTAAATTAATTAATTCAACTTATATGTTTTGGATTTTTTTAAATTAGACATCCTTTTTGAATTAGGAATATCTAATTTATCTTAGGGTGAATTTTTGGTATTTTTCTGAAAAACTTCAATTTTGATGAATAGTGAAACCACTAAGTGGTAGTTAACAAACTAATTTTTCATTTAAATGAAACATTACCACTTCTGTGAATTTAATTTAAAAAATCCAAAATACATGGTTTTCATTAAGAAGTAAAATGTGGTTCAATGGGATTAAAATAATTTTTTTGGTGAATAATAATTTTTAAGTTTTATTAATCGCAATTAAAGGTAATTAGTGAAATTTAAGGTAGAAATGATGTTATAATAATATGAAATTACCTTGACACATGTCTTAAACTTATTGGATGAGTCGTGGCCGACCAAGAAAATCCATGGGTAAACTTGGGGACCCCATGGAGCCACTTGTGCAAGAAAATGACGTTAATAACATTTTTTTAAGTAAAAATAAAACTGTCACAAACATGTGTAGTTTTACTAAAACAATAATTACATGGAGTTATATAAGTTAAAATTTAGACTATAAATATTAATTGAAAAGATAAAACTATTTCCTACATCATAGTATTTTTTAATAATTTTTATACATTAAATAAATAAATTTATTTATCACACCATGATGCTGCAACAATTACCTCATTAATTAACTATTTAAATAAAATGAAAAGATAATGTAAAATGTAAGACTTAAACTTGTCAAAAACCTATTTTATGGGTAGATTTAGCTCCCTTATCACCTTATACTATAAATATATAATTTTGGGACCTTTGAAATCCGAAAATCACTTCATAATAACGTAACATTTCATTACTTTCCAAGAGTTCCCCCCTCTCCTCTTATAAAAGGCCCCCACCTCTACCACCTTATTCACACCATCAAAGCCATTTGGATCAGAACAAATCTACCCAAATACTCTCTAAACTTCCCTCTATTACTCCTAAAAGCCTAAATTTTGGTAGAAGTCTTCCCACAGAAGCCTTTGGCTCAAATCAAAAAGAGTTACCCGATTTTAAGGTAATGTCTTCGCTTATGTTCTTTTGTTTTATTTTGATTCTCCAACCCCTTAAACTCTTTTTATTACTTTATTTTGTAACAAAAAAATTATATTCAAAATACTAGGATTATTTTATGGGAAGCATTTTATTTAAACTTACACACAAATTCATCTAATGGATAAAGAACATACTGTTTCTGTGGGTAGCGAATTACTGGCTCGCGAAACGATGTTTGTTCAATATTATTTTAAAACCTCTCGTGGTGGCCATTAAGATGAAACTATTTTTATATATTATATATATTATGTTAATGTATTATTTATGCTTCTTTATTTTTTTTTATGGCATACCTTTATCACTTCCATTACGGGTAAACATGATAATTTCATTTTAGGAAGTGTGGACTACCGCCACCTCAATGTGATTTGAATCGTTAATGCCATATGTGGGACATGTAAAGGATGGAGTAAATAATATTATATATGATATTATACTATAATTATAATACAGATATATATAATTATGATTTCATTCCTTGAAACATGAAATAGAAATGAAAGTAGCGTTCATGCGTACGTACGGCTTACCGTCTCCATGAACGGTGCATTTCATTTCTTACATCTAAATGTTATGTAATATTATAAATGCATATATATAATGGATATATATGATATATATGATATCTACATCATGAATATAATTATGGATATAATGGATATTTTACCACAAGAACAACTTGTAAATATAAGAAGTTTATTTTTGGACTCAAGTACCAAAGATCGACAAAACGACCGTTATTAACTTAAATAATTACATAATGTTCATAACATGGTAATAAGTGATATAAAAGGAATAATGAACTCGAAAAAGGCTCTTAGTCAAGTAGAAATTAACTCTATTTTATTATTCAAAGAACGATCGAGTCAAGTCGGACATGAGGTAAGGGAACTTCTTAACCCAATTCCCATTCTTTGGGTTGAACTTATCTTTCTTATTTATGTTGTTCATTGATTATGTGAGAAATAAATTTTTATATCTTATCATGAATTTATAACTTCTTTATGGGAGATTATAGTGAATACACATGAACGATCTATTTTATTTACAAAATGATCTTTGTAAGGGACCTCGTCTCAATCTCCTTTCATTGAGGAATATTTTGTTTTATACACATATTTCTTTTATACGGTGTATAAACCCCTTTGAATTTTACATTTTTTCAAAAGGAATCTTTTTATACGAAGCGTTTTTACTGAATGACAAAAGGAATGTTTTTTCTTATGTATGCGGCGACAATGACCTCTCCATCGCCGTGACCATTATTTGAGTTTTGACTTTCTCTACAAGCCATAAATTTTTTTTAAATGAAAAATAATTACCATGTTTTAATTTTCTGTTATTTTGTTTTTGAAAATGGTTTTATTATATGAATGTGTTGTATTGATATCTTGTGATTGAAATGTGGAAATGTTGTGTTTCCTTTATGCATGTTTTATGTGATATGATTATGTTATGGTTTATGATATGTTTAAACCTTTTCATATAAGGAATGCATTGGACTTAGTATGTGACGGGTGTAGCCCGCTATAGCTCCTCGATGCATCGGTAGGTCTCACGAGACAAACTACAGTCTTGGCAGGAGGCCTTGACAAAATCTTAATTGTAGTCTTGGCACAAGGCCTTGGCTACGTGGTTATGACAGTCTGGCATTATGCATTCCATCATTATGAAAGAGGTTATTGATATTGCGTGTGATTATTCGACCAGTAGAATATCCCTGTGCATAAGTAAATGGCATTATTTCATTTTACTTTTTCCATATTATGCTGAAGTTCATATTTAAAAGTCTTTTGTTTAGTTTTATATTGTTTTAATTGTTTATGTTTATTTATGAAATCTTCCGATAAATTGTTATCCTTACTGAGAATCTGAGCTCACCCCTTTCAATGTTTTAATTTTTCCAGGATGTGAAGAATTATTTTATGAATGACCTGTATGGATAATATGAGGGGATATGAAGACAAGATGTTGTTGTAGATTGTATTACTTTATGATGTAATGTAAAACTTATGAATGTATCTAGTGTTTCAAGGCTACTACACTAATCGGTCTTTTGAGACTTGATCTTTTGTGATCATGTCAATGTTACGTAATAATGCACCGACTCTGGGAAACTGTGGTCAGGGTGTTATAGTTGGTATCAGAGGCAGTTTAGTACTAACCTTGGAAGCTAGATTTAGGTAAACTCTGATTAGAGTATATAGCCCTAAGATAGTCTTTGAGGATTGGTATAGAAGAACCTCCTAGAATTTTGATATTATAGAGATTTTGTGAGTTTTCTGAGCAATACATCCCTGTCTGGATACAAGTAGGTAGAGGCGGCTCTGGCACTGATGTACCTAGGGATAAAACCCGAAAACATCTCTTTGAGCTAGACTCGAACGAGAACTGGTGCACGATAATAGGCCTTGATGCACTCTTGGTTACGATACTCCCTGGGGATATGCTTAGGATAATTCTCATTTTCTTTAAAAAACATTATGAAGGGTTTATGAGTATATACTTCCTCAAAGAAAACATATTTATGATTATGGATTATATCCATAAATAGTTCAATTTATGTTAGGTGTTTTGCAAGTATGTTATTTTGTATTTCGATTCGTAAACTAATCTAGTTTATGACATTGTTTAGAGATGGCGCCTAGTGGAAGGAATGGAAACTGTATAAATACTTGCTCTCCATATAGGGATTTCCCTCCTGCTCAAGATAATTATAGTGGAGCTGGTGATACAACTAGTGTTGATCACCTTATCACCATACTGGGACAACTCACTCAGGTTATGAAAAATAACCTTACTTTTATGGAGCACCCTGATCCACAATGTATAGGATGAATGTTAGATTGTTTAATGAGGCAACAACCGCCAACATTTAATGGGGGTACAAATCCATTAGTAGCTGAGCAATGGTAAAACGTTTTAGAGAAAATATTCTATCCCTTGGGGAGTAGCGAAAGGGAGAAAGTTTTCATAGTAGTTTACCGCCTCACTGGAGATGCCGATCAATGGTGGTCGCTGATTCAAAACAAAAAGGAGGTTTAAGAAGTATCAAGTATGGAATGGAGGGAGTTTAAGGAAAATTTCTTAGAAAAATACTTTCCACATAACCATCGAGCAGATATGGAAAGGAAATTTCTGAGTCTGAGGCAGAAGTAGAATGATAATGTCGCAATGTATGAGGCTAACTTTACAAGGTTAGTGAGGCATGCTACAGATTTTATATGTAACCCAAGAAGTAAGATTGATCATTTCTTTGATGGGTTAAAACCGTTTCTCCGTCGAGCATTAGTATCACAATCTTTCTCAACGTACGAAGATATAGTCTTGTGTTCTATCAAGACAGAAAAGTAATTCTCTAAATCTTAAGACAATAAAGTAAAGCAAGATAAGAAGAGAACGGGTGAAAAAGAGACAGATAAAGGGAAAAAGGGAAAGAAGGATTTTCTATTATGCGATAATTTTGGGAAGAATCACCCCGATAATTTCCTAAAAGGAATGAGAGTTTGTTAAAAATGTGGAGAAAAAGGTCACCAGGCTCGTGATTGCAAGGGAATGAAAGAGGCTATCAATGTTGAATGCTACAATTGTATGGAAATAGGGAATTATGAAAATGAATGCCCTAAG
Organism: Viscum album; assembly: GCA_963277665.1. Classification (NCBI taxonomy): domain Eukaryota; kingdom Viridiplantae; phylum Streptophyta; class Magnoliopsida; order Santalales; family Viscaceae; genus Viscum; species Viscum album. The sequence continues at coordinate 1,936,408,279 of OY728136.1, read as the reverse complement.
CTCCAAGGAAACTTACCTCAGAAAAGGCCAAGGGTGCAAGGCCAAGCATAAGCTGTTACTACAGATGAAGTTGAATAATTATTGTATTTGTGTTTTTGGACTCAAGAACTACATTATGGTTATATTAATAATGTGATATATATAAGGATTGTACTGCAGTACTTTTTGTTTTCATTACGGTTTTAATATGATGAAGGTAATCATATTTTTAGTATGTGACAATAAGAGAAACATTACTTTGTTTGGGGAATCTGATGTTACAATTTATTTTGGAATTTAGAGGCCTTTTAGAGAAAGTATAGACAAACGTATTTTGGATAACTATAAAGGTTGGAATGGATTAAGTTGGACTTTGTATAGTGTCGTTTACAGTTAAAACATTTCTGAAGATTATTTTTGGAATATTATAATAGTATAGTTTTAGGAAAAGGAAAACCTCTAGGTCAAGGGATAACTCGTCACGTCGGACAAAGCTACAGGAATCGAACCCACAACAATAGTGCGATAGGCCTTTATTACTTACCACCAGCCTACAGGAACTCCCTAGTTATTACAAAATATTTTTCCTAATCTAAATGGTATGTGTTAATATTTGGAACCTTATACATTTATGATAAATAGAATATTTTTGAGTTCTATAACCTTTTCGAGTGAAAGATGGGTTTGTTGTAAAAATTTATTAAATAATGAAAGTCTACATGATAAGTAAGTATATTTCCTTAAGTTCTTATTAAATCTCCTAAATAAATTCCTCATCTTTATTAAAGGTAACTTAAAACAAAAAATTTTGTCATTTAACTTTTCCAATTGGGGAATCAATGACCGTTTAACCATTCACAAGTTTTTTATTTCCTTGTAGTTAACTTTCTCCTAATCCTATTTTCTAGAACTATCCATCAGACCTTGATGTATTGTTTCTCCTCCATATCCATATTTTCATATAATCCTTGTATGGGTTATCTAGAGTGACCTTTGTACTTCTCTTTCTTTTCTTTTAAAGTTATATTTTTATTAACCCTATTTCCGATGTGGGTTTTCCACAAAGGTTATTTATATTTTAAAAATTTTATTTTCGAAGAACATTTTCAGATTATGAGGACACAATTTATTGAAGGAGGGGCGAATGTAACACCCCAAGCCTCCACGGTACAATTCTCTTTCAATAATGCAATCGCTTGCATTGTACGCAAGTTCGAGATTCTAACACACCGCTACCAATAAAAGTAGCTGTTATGAATAGTAATACCCACTTTTTGAAATTTTATAAATTTTATTATTCAAATTGGACTTCATTTTTGGATTCGGAATATCGAAATTAGCCTATGTTTAATTTTTGTTATTTTTCTGAGAACATCCAATTTTCAATGAATAGTGAGAAATACTTAAAAACAACATTTTTAATCAAAATAATTTCTAGTGGAAAATTATACTATTGAGTGATTTTAAAGTATAATTAGAATATATTTTTACCATTTTATCCAATGGTGGTCATTATAATTTATTTCACATTGAAATTGGACATAAACAATTGTCAATCTTTTGATTGATATTCTTTCTTAAAAACACGCTATTTGTTGTGACAGTAAGAATTAATTATTAAATTAATTAATTAAACTTATATGTTTTGAATTTTGTAAAATAGATATCATTTTTGAATTAGGAATATCAAATTTATCTTAGGGTGAATTTTTTTTATTTTTCTGAAAAACATCAATTTTTGATGAATAATGAAACCACTAAGAGGTAGTTAAAAAATGAATTTTTCATTTAAATGAAACATTACCACTTCTGTGAATTGAATTTAAAAAATCTGACATACATGGTTTTCATTAAGATGTAAAATGTGGTTCAATGGAATTAAAATAATTATTTGGTGAATAGTAACTTTTAAGTTTTATTAATCGCGATTAAAGGTCATTAGTGAAATTTAAGGTAAAAATGATGTTATAATAATATGAAATTACCTTGACACATGTCCTACCATTATTGGATGAGTCATGGAAGACCAAGATAATTCATGGGTCAACTTGGGGACCCCATTGAGCCACTTGGATAAGAAAATGATGTTAATAACTTTTTATTTAAAGTAAAAATAAAATTGTCACAAACATGTGTAGTTTTACTAAAACAATTATTACATGGGGTTATATAAGTTAACTTTTAGACTATAAATATTCATTGGAAATATAAAAAGTTTTCCTAAACCATAGTATTTTTTTATAATTTTTAGACATTAAATAAATAAATTTATTTATCACACCATGATGATGCAGCGATTACCTCATTAATTAACAATTTAAATAAAATGAAAATATAATGATAAATATAAGACTTACACTTGTCAAAAACCTATTGGATGGGTAGATTTTGATCCCTTATCACCTTATCCTAGAAATATACAATTGTGGGACCTTTGAAATCCGAAAAGCACTTCATAATAATGTAACATTTCATTACTTTCCAAGAGTACCCCTCCTCTCCTCTTATAAAAGGCCCCCACCTCTACCACCTTATTCATACCATCAAAGCCCTTTGGCTCGGCCAATCTCTGCCCAAATACTCTCTCAACATCCCTCTCTTACTCCTACAAGCCTCACTTTGGGCAGAAGTCTTCCCAAGGAAGCCTTTGGCTCAAATCAAAAAGAGTTACCTGATTTTAAGGTAATGTCTTCCCTTATGTTCTTTTGTTTTATTTTTCTTCTCCAACCCCTTAAAATATTTTTATTGATTTATTTTGTAACAAAACCAGTATCTTCAATATAATATGATGTTTTTATGAGAAGTATTTTATTTACAGTTACACACACCTTCATCTAATGGTTAAAGAATATACTGTTTCTGTGGGTGGCGAATTACTACCTCGCGAAACGATGATTGTTCAATATTCTTTTAACACCCCTCATGGTGGCCATTAAGATGAAAATATTTTTATATATGATATATATTAAGTTTATGTATTCATTATTCTTCTTTATTTTTTATTTATGGCATAATGTTATGACTTCCATTATGGGTAAACGCGATAATTTCATTTTAGGAAGTGCGGACTACCGCCCCCTCAAAGTGATTTGAATCGTTAATGCCATATGTGGGACATGTAAATAATTGAGTAAATGAAATTATATATGATATTATAATGGAATTATAATACACCTTTATATCAATATGATTTCATTCAATTAAATATGAAATAGAAATGAAAGTAGCGTTCATGCGTACATACGGCTTACCGTCTCCATGAATGGTGCATTTCATTTCTTACCTCTAAATGTTATGTAATATTATAAATGAATATATATAATGGATATATATGATATATATGATATTATCATCATGAATAAAATTCTGGATATAATGGATATTTTACCACATGAACAACTTGTAATTATAAGAATTTTATTTTTTGACTGAAGTACCGAAGATCGACAAAACGACCGTTATTAACTTAAATAATTACATAATGTTAATAACATGGTAATAAGTGATATAAAAGGAATAATGAACTTGAAAAAGGTTCTTAATCAAGTAGAAATTAACTGTAGTTTATTATTCATGAGTTTAAAGAGAGATCGAGTCAAGTCAGACACGAGGTAAGGGAACTTCTTAACCCAATTCCCATTCTTTGGGTTGAACTTATCTTTCTTATTTAGGTTGTTCTTTGATTATGTGAGAAATGAATTTTTATATCTTATCATGTATTTATAATTTATTTATGTGAGCTTATAGTGAATACACATGAATGATCTATTTTATTTACAAAATGATCTTTGTATGGGACTTCGTCTCAATCTCCTTTCATTAAGGCATATTTTGTTTTGTACACAAATTTCTTTTATACGGTATATAAAATCCTTTGAATTTTACATTTATTCCAAAGGAATCATTTTATACTAAGTGTTTTTACTAAACAACAAAAGAAATTTTTTGTCTTATGTATGCGGCGATAATGACTTCTCCATCGCCGTGACCATTATTTGAGTTTCAGCTTCCTCTACAAGCCATAACTTTTTTTAAATGAAAAATAAATACCAAGTTTTACTTTTCTTTTATTTTGTTATTGAAAATAGTTTTATTATATCAATGTGTTGTATTGATATCTTGTGATTGAAATGTGGAAATGTTATGTTTCCTTTATGCATGTTTTATGTGATACGATTATGTTATGGTTTATGATATGTTTAAAATGTTTCATATAAAGAATGCATTGGACTTAGTATGTGACGGGTGGAGCCCGCTATAGCTCCTCGATGCATCTTTAGGTCTCATGAGACAAAATAGTGTCTTGGAACGAGGCCTTGACAAAATATTATTTTTAGTCTTGGCATGAGGCCTTGGAAATGTGGTTATGATACTCTAGAATTTTGCATTACATCATTATGAAAGTCTTTATTGATATTGCATGTGATTATTAGACCAGTAGAATATCCATGTGAAAAAAGTAAATGGCATTATTTCATTTTACTTTTTCCATATTATGCTGAAGTTCTTGTTTAAAAGGCTTTTGTTTAGTTATACATTGCGTTAAATGTTTATGATTATTTATGAAGGCATCCGCTATATTGTTATCCTTATTGAGCATCTGAGCTCACCCATTTCAATGTTTTAATTTTTCCACGATGTGAAGAATTATTTAATGAATGACCTGTAGGGATAATATAAGTGGATATGAAGAAAAGATGTTGTTTCCAATGCTTTCTCCAGGGCGCACGCATCCGTCTGTGGAGGACGCGCTGCTGTTGCCCCACATTCCCGCTTTCCAAAGGTGGGCAGCATCCGTTCCTTTTCAGGGACGTCTGCTCCTTTATCGAAACCGGGATGGTGGGATGTCGGTTCTTCCTTCTATGAATTCCTCCTCATAACTCATCACCTAGTCCAGGTCTCCATCATAGATTTAATACGTTGTTCATGAATCTCATTCCTGGTGCCATATCATCATGGATTCTGGTTCATTACACTAATTCCGTCAAGACTTTCAACAGGGTCTTGACATGGTAGCGACCTTTGGTCGGAGTAGACGACAACATCAAGCTTGTCGGGGAATCTCTTGGTGCGTGGACATAGGGGAACCTCTATTCTTCCTCATAAGATGGAATCTCGAGGGTATTCTGCGAGTTTAACGTCTTACGGAGATGGTTACGCCAAAGGCGTGTCATCTGAGGTTTTCCTCAGGCAACTCGTGTTTATCACGAGGTAGGCCGCGAGATTAACGTCTTATGGAGACAGAATGAGGGTGATCCGAACGTCCCATAGAGGCGGATCAGATTGGTACATCCCAAGGGGGAATACCTAGAATATGGATAGATTATGATGACCAATGAGGACAGATCTGAGGTTGTGCGCTCCTAGGAGGGGGGATGTCACACCGTAATGGCTGATCTGAACACCACTCAGGGAGGATCAGGGAGAGTACGCCCCAGAATGGGGGACACCAAGGTCTACCATTGGCTGAGATTGAACCTCATGAAGGTTTCCTACGTACCCTGTGTAGAGGACAGGGACCAAAACCCACGTAGTTTGAAGGGGTGATGAATCGGGGTGTACACAGAGAACAATGACCTGAAGACATGTTGGGGCTTATGTGTGGATAGCGGCCCATGCGCCGCTAGGAGCAGTGAAGAGGTGGATGGCATGATCCCACCGGGATGTGGCAGACCGGGTGAGAATCAGGATGGGTGATGGATGGATGAATAACGTGGATGGGGAATGAAATGGGACCATCACAAGGGAGACAGTGAAGTTGGGCTTGAGCCTCGAAGAGACCTCCTATGTATCCCCGTGGCAGGGAATCAAAGTCTGTGTAGTTCAGGATGGTGCCGGTGGACCGATATGAAGGTGGAACTTGGTCCGATCGATGTTGTCAGCGAACCGACGTGAAGGTGGACCTTGGTCCGATGGATGGTGTCGTCAGCGAACCGACGTGAAGGGGGACCTTGGTCCGAAGGGTATTTCCAGCAAATTGACGTGAAGAGGGTCAGAGTGTCCAACGAGTTGTGGGCTTGAACCTCTTGGAGGCTTCCTACGTACCATGCCTTGACATGGATCAAAGACCACGTAGTTCAGGTTGGACGCTGGAAGGCCGATGTGAATGAGGAGGACCAGGGGGTCCCAGTGGTGGTGGGCTTGGACCTCATGAAGGCTTCCTACGTACCATGCCTTAGCACGGATCAAAGACCACATAGTTCATGTTGGTCACAATGACTTGCCGCTGGACCAGAATGCAGTTTAAGGTCGTGCGGGACGAAGACAAACCCTGACATGAATAAACGACGAGAGGTGGGCTTGAACCTCTAGAGGCTTCCTACGTACCATGCCTTGACATGGATCAAAGACCTCATAGTTCAAAGGGGGATTCGTCGGCGAACCGACGTGAAGGTGAACCCAGGGGTCCACTAGTGGTGGGCTTGAACCTCATGAGGCTTCCTACATACCATGCCTTGACATGGATAAAAGAACTCGTAGTTCGGGAATGGTGGTGGGAGTCAGAGAACCGACGTAAATGAATGACCATGGTCCAATGGGAGATGGTCTTGAACCTAGTGAGGATTCTTACATACCATGCCTTGACATAGATCAAAGTCCTCGTAGTTCGGGTTGGTCACAACGGCTTGCCGTTGGACTGGAATGAAGTTTAACGTCATGCGGGACAAAGATGAACTCGACGTGAATAAATGACGGGTGAGCTTGAATCTCAGGGAGGCTTCCTACGTACCATGGCTTGACATGGATCAAAGTCCTAGTAGTTCAAATGGGAAGTCATCAGCGAACCGACGTGAAGGTGGACCTTGGTCCAATGAGAGATGGGCTTTAAACTCGGGGAGGCTTCCTATGTACCATGCCTTGACATGGAACAAAGACCTCATAGTTCAAATGGGGGTGCATTTTAAGGTCATGCAGGACAAGGGGGCATACAGTTTAACGTCGTGCTGGATGAGGGTATATAGTTTAACATCCTGCTGGATGAGGGTATACAGTTTAACATCATGCTGGATGAGGGTATACAGTTTAACGTCCTGCTGGATGAAGGTATACAGTTTAACGTCATGCTGGACGAGGGTATATAGTTTAACGTCATGTTGGACGAGGTATTGTCATAGCCAATTCCAACTCTAATCCCACGTGAGTCATGCTCGGCGTGAGAAACCAGAGGCAGCAAGGACCTGACGATCACGCCGCGAAGGGTGTGTCCGTGAGAAGCGATGAGGGGATTACGCGTTAAGCGGCCCATGGTGCTGGTACTTACTCTAGGATGGAGGCCCAAAGAAAAGGATGACGATAGTTTTGGGGTTGAGCCTCATGGGGGATTCCTACGTATCCCCGTGGTAGGGAATCAAAGTCCACGTAGTTCTTCTAAGGATGTGAATGGCTTACTGCTAAATGGGGTGGCAACAGCTTACCGCTGGATTGGGTGTCAACGACTTACCGCTGAATAGGATCGCAAAGACTTACCACTGGATTGGGTGTCAACGGCTTACTGCAGAATGGGGTCTCAATGGATTACCACTGGATTGGGTGTCAACAGCTTACTGCTGAATAGGATCGCAATGGCTTACCACTGGATTGGGTGTCACTCGATTATCGCTGAATAGGATCGCAACGACTTACCGCTGGATTGGGTGTCAACAACTTACCGCTGAATAGGATCGCAATGGCTTACCACTGGATTGGGTGTCAATGGCTTACTGCTGAATAGGATCGCAACGGCATACTGCTGGATTGGGTGTCAACAACTTACCGATGAATAGGATCGCAACGACTTACTGCTGGATTGGGTGTCAATGGCTTACCACTGAATAGGATCACAATGGTGGATTGTAGTTTTGTATTACTTTATGATGTAATGTAAAACTTAGGAATGTATCTAGTGTTTCAAGGCTACTAAACTAATCAGTCTGTCGAGAATTCAACTTTTGTGATCATTCCAATGTTACGTAATAATGCACCGACTCTGGGCAACTGGGGTCGGGGCGTTACAATATACCCCCTTTTGGGCCTTCGGGCCACCGATTTGATCCCGGAGTCCTTTAAGGCCTTCGGGCCACCCATGCCTTCGGGTTAGTAAGGCCATAGGGCCACCTCAAGGCCTTCGAGCCACCTTTTTGTGCAGATGAAAACCATACAACCTATATGGAATAAGCTCTACAAGGAGGATGAGCAGGGATCTTTCACCACAACAGAAGCTAAACAGATTGCAAGAATGAGAGGGTATGACACCTGCCATCGGGACAAGCCTGTGCATGCCCGGTAATGCCTTCTGAATATTCATACAAAGGTGGAGAGATTATTTCACGATTAAGATGCTAGGGAGGATATGTTCCAAGTAGTTAGTCTGGGATTTATGCATTGTTTGAAGCCTACGGGTAATGAATTCCTCTAAGGCCTCCGAGCCATGTAATAATTATGTCTACAAGCCTTGAATGGGTTCACCTCACCCCTTGAACGGTGGATTATCAAAAATTAATAAAAAATAACGGCCTTCGGGCCATTGGAGTTTAGGGGGTTGGAGATGTAAAATAAAACAAAAATAAAACAAAAGAATTTAAGATAAACTGTTACCTTTAATTTGGGTAACTTCCTTTGGTTTGAACAAAAAGTACTTCTTGAAGTGCCTTCTGCCTAAGGTAAGACTTCTAGGAGGAAGAGGGGGATCTTGAGAGATTATTTGGGCAGGGGTTTTATGAGCCAAGGGGCTTTAGAGGTGTGAGGAATTGGTTATAAATGGTCTCCTTTTATAAGGGGGACGAGGGGCTCTTTAAGAATGTTTGAAAATATTATTTTATTATATAATTATATTAGGTTTCAAAAGGTCCAAACCTAATTAATGTTAAAGATAAGATGGCTCACGGTTGAAATAAAATCATCCAATAAGAATTGAAAATGTTTTGGATGTTATTTTAATATTAATAAACTTATTTATTTAAATCATTTATTAATGAGGTATATACATCATAATTATTGTGTCTTAAATAATTTAATTTATTTTTTTGTCTAAAAATTATAAAAAAATATCAAGATGTAGTTAATCTTTTTAGATTTCCAATTAATATTTATAGTTGAAAATATAACTTATATAACCCCATGTAAAAATTAATTTACTGAAATATATTTGTTTGTGTCATTTTTGCCGTTACATTAAAATAATTAATGTAAAGTGTCATTATCACGCTTAAGAGCCTCCATGTGGTCCCAAAGTCGACCCAAAGATTCCCATGGTCATCCATGACTCATACAGTAATGTTAGAACATGTGTTAATGTAATTGTTTATTATTATGATATTCTTTTTATCTTAAATTACCCTGTTTACCTTTAACTGCGGTAAATATAAGTCAAAAGTTACTATTCAACAATATGTATTTTAATCTAATTAAACCAAATTTTAATTAATAATAAAAACCATGTTTTTTGGATTTTCAAAATTCAATTCACTGAAGCGGTAACATTTTATTTAAATGAAAAAGTCAGTTTTTTAACTACTACTAAGTGGTTTCACTATTCATCATAATTTGATGTTTTTTAGAAAAATATAAAAATTTAGACTAAAATATATTTGATATTCTGAATTAAAAAATGTTGTCTGTTTTAAAAAATTCAAAAACATAGAATTTGAATTAATTAATTTAAAATTAATTCTCGTTGTCAAAACAAAATGCATATTTTTAAGAAATAATAACTATCAAAAGATTGACACTTGTTTGTATCCAATTTCAAAATAGAATTATTTCCAATGTCCAAAATTAGATTTAATGGTAAAAATATACTCTAATTATACTTTAAAACCTATTGAAAAGATAACCTAACCATATAAATAAATTAGATTAAAAGGCACATTTGAATTAAAATACAATATTTTTCACTTTTCATTAAAAAAATGAACTTTATCAGAAAAAAAATAATTTACCCAAAGTAAATTTTGATGTCCCTAATCTAAAGAATAATTTAATTTTGTTAAATAAAACATATAAAAATGACCAAAACTATATTTAAAGATGATTCTCGATTAAAAGGCGGTAAATTGACCTTTTACTGAATATTAGAGTATTCATGCTTAAAATTAGATTCATTCATATTTTAAACCCCTAACTTTTATTGGGTAATTTTGAAAACATTTAACAAAAATATATAATCCTATTTTAGTTTGTTTTATTCATTCCCGCCAATAAAATCGCTAAGCATTAACTACCATTTAGAATGATAATATTATATTATTAGTGTGCAACGTAAGATTTCAAAGAAACTCGTTGTTGCGTATCGGGTATGCCATCGAACATAGCATCCCATTTAATGTAAAATTAATAAATAATTCACAAATATTAATAAATACTAAAATGTAAGGTTCTTTATTTAACTGGGATGTTACATCTTTCCCCCCTTTTGGAAATTGCGTCGTCACAATTTTAAAATTAGGCTCAGAAACATAATTGAAAGTCCCACATTGTAAAAAGTGTCAATAAAAAAATCACTTTAAAATAAAGGTAGAGAATTACATAGGTTACATGAGACAAAAGACACTAAGATTCCATGAAAACATGGATATGGAAGAGAAACTAAATCTCATAGATTAATAGAGAGTGATAGAAAACTTGATCACATAATGTTAACCACCACAATACCAAAAATTTGTTTTTGGGTAAAAGTCTGATGATAAAAGAGGGTTATAACATTTTTTGCTTCAAGATCCTTTTCATGGAGTTGAATAATTTTATTGATAACAATAATAATATTGTAAGGAAATATACTTACACATCATGTTGAGTGTCATCCTTTAATAAAATTCTACCACAAACTCATCTTTTCTAAAAATGATGAGTATTCGGGATGACTTGTTCACATTAAAAGTGTTATAATCAACTTCGAGAGAATCAAATAATCCAAGAAAGATGAACTATATATTTCCCTTGTCTTTAGATATTAACTAAAAACAAAATGGTTAGTATGAGATCATATAATCCCCCAAAAGGATAATCCTTTATAAAAATAAATACTACTATTAATCTCCAAAATTCAACAGAAAGTACGCAAAGTTCAAGAAAGACCATTCAATACAAAATTGTCCGTAAAATTCATCAAAATAATCAAAACTAATATTGAAACCCAAAACTAAGAAGTATTTAAATCACATAGTCTTCCACAATAAATCTTAATATTTATCCCCAAAAACATTGACTACTCCTAATGTCTCATACTAAAGTGTAATGAACCTAAACACATATTCTCTATGATAGGTTAATCATTTCCATAAATAACGCAAATCATCTTGTGTCCACAATAAAAACATACATTCTTCAAAAATAATATTTCAACCATTACTCCACAATTTAAATCCAAAGTTATTCTATTTCCCTTAAGCATATAGTGTTCCCAAAAGAGAGAATGTCTTCTAAAATAACCTTTATCACTTAATCACCAAATCATTTTCCTATACTAATAATGTCCATTTGATAAAATATAAAATCCCAAATAAACTTATTCTTGATCAATAAAATAATTTAACTAAAAATCATTAGTCATACTAACCAAGGACTTCACGAATTCCAGTGGTAGGCATTAAATCCCAATCGCACTTTGGTTGTGGGTTCGATTCCCACAACTTTGTCCAACGCGATGGGTTGTCACATAATCTGCATGTTGTTCTTTTTCAAAAACTATACAATTTAATAACATAAAAAAAGAGACAAATTCCTCAAAAATAACCATAACATAATTTATTCTCAAAGGTTATCTAATACCTTTCATTTTTCACGGCCAAATTTAATAACCATTTATCACTTCTAGAATAACTATGACTCTTTTTATTATGTTAACCATTATGTTTATGTCACTAATGACTAAATTACACCCTAAAATCTAAATTTATCTAAACCGGACAATGATTCCAACTATTAGGACCCGACCTTAAACATTACAAAATCTTGAATTAAATGAATAATTCACATTGAGGATCTTTTCAGGTTTAGAGTTTTAAAGAATTAAACATAACAATTACATTAAATCTCAAAAATTTCAACATAGACACTTCTACTCAGTTTATATATTTTTCATAAAATAAAAACTCTTGAATAAAGGAGACATTTCTAGTTCTGTGTTTTAGACAAAAAGAATTTTCCTTGATCCCATCTTTGACCCTATTCCACTTTATGTCCTGTGAAAAACATTTAAAAAACTTGAGATGAGAATAAAAAACTCATTAAGGGATACCCAAAGAAAGAAAACAATTAGTTTTTCAAAACAAAAAGTAAACCATGAATACTTTAATGTAAGTAATACTTTTCACCTTTATGATGTAGTAAATACTCTTCACTGATTAAAAGACCACTACATACCCATTTGTAACCAAAATATTACCATAAAACCAATATAAAGAACAAACAACATATAAAGGTAACTTGGGAAATAAACATTATTAAGTGGAATAACCATAGGGTCGACTTACACAAATATCACTAAATGGAATATCCATATGACCGAATTCCATACCCAATGAATTGGAGGTTATAACGTAACCACCCGTCTGGGTTTATCACGGAACCACCCATCATATGGTTTATCACATAACCACACATCAATTGTCCAAGTACTATCGTAACACTTAATATATATCAAATATAAACATTTCACTAATAAAATTTCAATTTAAATCACAAAAAGTAATAGTAAGTTATTGAAATAATCATTCTATTTTCATAAACCATTTAAAAAAAGATTTTTGAATCAAAGTGTCCCATACCACTTTGAATCATTTAATGTAATTTTAATTTCAAAACATTAATGTCCATATAAATAAATACTCCATCCAATTTTTAAAATATGGACATCAAAGATAATTATTTTGAATAATAAATCTTTAAAACATTTAAAACGATATTTTAGCTAAAGAGTTTTTATCAAAATGAGAGACTCTTGAATACAAATTATTGAGGAATAAAATTTAATCTGAACTATATAATATCATGAGAATAAATGTATTCATGATATAATATGAAAAAGGAAAGTATATACACCACATAAGAGTGAATTGGTTCATAAAAAAATGAAGTCTCAATGGAAATGTAAATTGAGATGAAATCCCTTATAAAGATGATATCCTTAAATTAAGGATAATTCAATCACATAATTATGTGTGAAAAATATAAATACAACCAATATAAGTGGATATTAAGTGTAAAACAATTAGAGGTCATCATATTCATAGGATGACATATTCAAGAATTACAAGTTTAACCCACAGAATTGAAATTGCATTAAGAAGTTCCCTTGCAAAAATTCAAAATCCTAACGACATCACCTTAAGATTCAGAAAATGAGTTGGTGAGATAAAAATGGTATCTAATCACTTGGACATAAATTTTACATAAATAAGTATATTGAAGAATATATCCCAACATAATAAGATGTAAATTAAAAGACATAACAAAAATAAGTCTTTTAAAAAGAGGAGGGTGAAAGGTTCCCTTACCGATTTGATAGCTTACAAAACATACGCCACATGAAATAAGGACCACACAATGTAGATGTAAATAAACATAAATGAAAGTGTATTTCCCAAAGAGTAGAGTCATCTAAATTACATACACCACTCAAAGTAAATAGTGACAAATATAGCATGAATCTCACGGGAATAAAAAGTGAGATAAAAACCTATTACCTTATTGTAGTCAATCTAGTCGTATAACCAAAAGATAAAAACCACCATATGAATCAAACAATACCATGAATATAAAGGGAATAATGATAATATAAATCAATTTCAGAATACATTACACCACATGAAATAAATAAGTGACGAACAATGGAAATTTGATAGAATTAAAAGTGAGATAAGAAATCCCCTTACCTCGTGTCCTACTTGACTCGTATGTTCTGGGTTCTTCCCGAATAATAAAATTAAGTTAATATCTAATTCATTAAGAAAATTTATAAAGTATATTATGAATTTTATATCACTTATTATATTTCTACAACAACTAGTTTATTATTTGAGTTCATATTGGATATTTTATCATTGTTCGGAAGTTGAGTAAAAAATGAACTTGTTATAAATAGTCTTTTTTATAATGGGGAGGAGGGGATCTTTAAGAGGGTTCGCCATAAAATGGTGGTAAATGGACCATTTATAGAATATTATAGTATTCAAGCATAAAATTAGATTAATTCATATTTTAAGCCCTTAACTTTTATTGGAAAATTGTAAAAACATTTAACAAACATATGTAATCCTATTTTAGTTAGTTCTATTCATTCCTGCCAGTACAATGACTAGGAATTAACTACCATTTAGAATAATAATATTATATTATTAGTGTGCAATGTAAGATTTAAATGAAACTCATTGTTGAGTATCGGGTACGCCATCGAACATAGCATCCCCTTAAATGTAAAATTAATACTTAATCCGCAAATATTAATAAATATTAAAATGTGAAGCTCTTTATTCTCCTTGTTTGTTATAGTTTATTTAGACTATGGGTTTCCTGTAATAAAAAATATCAAATACTTCATGTTTTCTTCAAAGTAAATACATATAAAGTTGTAGGGTATTACATTTTACCCCCATATAATGAAATTATATTTTTAAATTCTATAATATTGATAAAAAAAGATGAAAATATCGTTGATTTATCACATATTTGGGTTCCCAAGTACCTTCTAAGAATTTATAATTCATCCATAGAACATTAACCTGGTAAGTTGTCTAATTTTTCTATTATATTATCTGTAGGATCCAAATTTATATCAGTTGTCATAAATATGAAATATCACACTACAATAGTTTAACTATTGATTTTTGTATAGGTGAAATATCATGTATTTACACCCTCTGGACAGATACATAGAACACATCATGAACTTGAGAGAGGTTTGATGGTAGTGACAAGTGATAATCAACCATGACTATTTAATCAAGAATCACAAAGGGGAAAATATACCAAGAGTACACCTTTCCATTATTTTTTAATATCATAAACTTATTACCTCGATAAATTCACAACAATTCCATCACATATACATTAAAATATATATATATATATCACCAATTATTGTATGCAAAAAATTTCTATAGACATTGAGATGCCTTAATATGATGATGAATGGATATAATATTATATGTCATTTCCTCAGTTGGGTCATGTCCCAATATATTTCTTTTCCCAACATCATCATATGACATAGGAGTTCTTTACAACATTCCATAGATAGATTCATAAAGTTCCATCAAAATGGTAATGTGAAAGCTATTGTAAAATGATAATTCATTAAGAGGAAGGTGTCGATCACCCCCACCTTCGGAATATAGTGAATGATATTATAACATATCATAAAGGGTTTGAATGGTTCTCTCATACTGAATATAATTCTATGGATTATAGGTTGTACTAAGGTTAAACTATGTATTTCAATCTTATTATGTTTTTCTCCAAAACATCAATGTAAACCTCAAATGATGAGAATGTATAGTAGAATGTTTTACACCATAGTACCTTACCATTTAGATAATCTCTACAATAGAAATTTAATAAAGAAGGAAATATGCATAGAGAGAAATAAAATGTATCGATTTTATAATGAAATCAACTAAAACCCAAATAACATTATCACCATTATATCGTTATTCTGAGTCCGACGATGAAATCCATGGTGATTATTTCTCATTTATATTCTACTATGTGTAATGGTTATAACAACCCCTTAGAATTATGTATCTTATACTTAAATTTCTGAGATATGAATCAATGAGATACATTCTACACAATATCACCCTTCACTTTCTGGAAACAAACGCTTCTTGGATGGGTCTCTCTCTAGAGCGATCCCTTCGTGGGGAGGGGGGTTCCTAGGGTGGAGGGTTTTAAAATCCCACTCCAGGGGATTCCCTTTAAAATGGGAATGCCACCCTCCATGTTGTCCTACTATAAATACTCTTTTAGATATATTTAAATCTTAATACTTTAAAAATGAATAGATTATTTTGACCTTTTTGTTTCTTCCATGAATAACTTCTTTATCTATAGTTCTGGTAGGAGATATGCTTGGTTCCTAAACCTTATCATTCGATCAGAATCATGGCGGAACTCATGAATATTCCTCTCCCACATTTCCAGATCTACATCTTCCTTGTGTTCCTCATTAATTTTCACATAGATATATTGTTGAACATTAATTTGAGTAAGATAATATTTTTCCCTTTCCTTTATGATTGTAAAGTCTAATAATTAAATACCTATAAATATTAGATCCTCTATGATAATAATAATAGATAAGATAGTATCCTACTTTTAAGTCAAATAATCATCCCCTAATTTTATTTCTTGATGTTGTAATGTATTGGGTTGTCATAATCATTAATTAACTCAAACAATATTTTCTGGTTCATATTGAAATATTTCAAGGTGAATGTGTACTCTAATATTTATTTATAAATATGTATGTCACATCAATTTATGAAAATAGAATTCTTTAATATAATTAATTCCATTAGTAACACTACTAACTCTAGGTCATGGGTCGAGTAATTCTACTTATGAAACATTAATTGAGAAGAATAATTTGATATAACCATATCATTATTAATATGAAAACATCACAACCCCTTTTTAAACACATCACTATAAATCAGAAACCCTTCTCTACTATAGGGTAGTGTGAGGAAACATATAGTTTCTCGAGCTTATCATAAATGGATATTAAATCTTTTTAGACAAATATTCAACACATTACACTAACTGTTGTTGAAGGTTTGTAATATTTTTATCCCTTTTGAAACATGAAAAAAATAATATTTTAACATGGTGAAATAACTTCAATGTATCCTATAATGATCTTACTCTTTAGTACTTCTAAATAATATATTTATTTATATTATAGGGAAGAAAAAAATTATAGGTAGAGTTTAGATGCCCTGTAAGGGTAAACAAAGGTGATACATAATATTTAAATGGACATAAGGGCATGTAAACATGATTATAACATTTTAAAACCATATCTTACATATCAAAGATCATAATCAGGATTCATAAAATAAATATTTGATGTTCATAAGACAAGAATCAAAAGGGAATCAAAGAACATGAGCTATGAGTGTATAACATTGGAATAAAAAATGGAATTTTTTCCATTCACAACATCTTATAACATTTTAAACATCCATAAATAGAAACATGTTAACTCATTAAGTTATGAACTTGAAATGAGGCCCTCACGTAAACCTATGGACATAAAACCAGACTCTTTCATAACATTATAGAAATGAAAGATAAGTCTGTTCATAACATAGTGAACATTTAATCAGGTTCACTCATCACTTTGTGATCATGTAATATATTTCACGCATAATATTGTGAACATGTAATCAGGTTAACACATAACATTATAGACACATAAGACTAGCCCATGCGTATCATAATCTGAATATCCAAGATTCACTCCCAAGACCGAAATAGTATAAATATTCCATCAATTAACATAGTTGACTTTCCATTCTAGTCATGTCTGTCTCATGAGATATAAATATTTGACCAATTCTTTTGAAGTAGATATAGGTATTAGCCATCACATAATGAAGTAATACATATGTGTTCCATAAGATCATAAAAATTTACAACATCAAAACCCAAGAAATGTAATGGGTATCATTAACATTTCATCATATCATGACCAATAGAAATGTGATTGGTTTTATAATCATTTGAACAGAGAATAACCCATGAAAATAAGACGGTTTTATAAGAATTTTACCATGGTATAATGTATGGAGAGTGAATAGGTTTCATAAATTTTTTCCCCATCAACATTATCCATTACAAGAAATAATAATACAAGCATACTAATATCATATAACTAGTAAGGAATAAGTAACGCCAACAGATGAAATCATAAAAGGAGAATAATTTTAAAATATAATTGAAATAATATCTTGAGGAAAATATATTTTTCTATTTGAAAAATGGTTTTTAAAACATATAAAATTTTGAAACTATTTTTCTTTCAAAATAAACTTGAAAAAATATAAAGGAATATTTTAAAATCCTCTAAAACAGCTTTAAAACATTAATCATTTTTTCAAATCCTTTACTTTGAATACAAACATTGAAAATGTTAAAAGGAAGATTTGAAAATTATTTAAACCATTTTTTGAAACATAAGAAACTGTTTTAAATAATTTTCCTTGAAATGGGATTAAAACATCATTTAAAAATATTTTTTAAAACATTTTTAGAGAACATTTCTTATGAATAAAAAAATTTCTTATAGAAGAGAAAAATACAATCATATTTTCGTAGAAAAATATTCTAAATTATCATAAGTACCACACAGTGTAAAAATTATACCATTTTGTGGATATATCATGCATAAACATTGGAGAAGAAAACACATAAAAATTCATGATAGTTAGATCAGGATATTTCAACAATATAGACTTAATCATAAAAACTCTTAATAAAGGATGAGATTATAATATAAAATATTAACCACTTTGGTAAAATTCAATTATAACCCCCATGAATTGATAACATAAAATGAAACATAAAATATATCAATGATGGATAAATTCAGGATAAAATATCCTAAATGGGTTTTATATATATCTTGTTGAAATAGATAGGCGCATAAACGAATGTACATCTCAGAAAAGGAAAATTGAGACAACATATCCCTACCTATTTGGTAACATTTAAACCATTAACCCCCTGGAAGACAGATCCTAAAGTTGACATGTAAATACCAATAATTTTAATTATAATAATAATTAAATACATTCATTTTTACTGTATAAAACTCTTAAAATAGATGGGTGGGTCACATGGAATGTGTCTCATGGAAGTAAAGAGTGAGATTGTAATCCCTTACCTCAAGTCTTGAATCCCGTCATCCTCATTAAAAATTGATGTCTAATAAGTATATGTTTATTATAAATCTATTTAATAACCACATATATATATATATATTATACCATATATTATTTTCTCATGAACTTTTGTTACACATTTATTAAAAATTTCATGTTAAAGTCATGTTTTGGGTAATAATTACATAATTTTTTTATATTAGTTTTGACTTAATATTATTGTTCCTATTACATAAATTCATATTTAAACATATCCATAATTAAAAAAATAATATAAATATCATATATATTCATTATATTATTATTTAGATTAACCCATAAAATTTAGGGATATAAAACAAAATAAACCTTTCATAGAGACGATAGGTCGTACGTATGCATGAATGTTGTTTTTATTTTCATGTTGAATTGAAATGAATAAATTTAAAAGAAATATATTAAAAATATAGAATCATTTTTATTTCATATGTATCATATATGTTTATTAAACCCATCCTTAATACATTTCATGTAAAGAGTGAATTAATAACATTACTTTGTGAGGTGGTAGTCCTCCGTACACACAAACAATGTTACCGTATTTCCAAAAGATGGAGATAATGATTGTATGTATGCTATAATAATTTTATAATATTAATAAAATAATAAATATAAAACATATTATATATAAATTATAAATGTATCATTATTTCCAACCTTGAATGGTGGTAATGGAAAAACAAATGCTATCGATTGGCGAGTCGGTAGTCCACCGTTCATACAAATGATAATTTTATAACCCATTCTAGTGAAGTGTGTTTGGTTTTAGATCATAAACAAATAATAAAAAAATATACATAGAATATAGTGTGGTTATTATAAAATAATTCTATAATAATAATTGAAAGGGGTGGGAGAAGAAGTAAAATAGAGATGCTCGTTCATGAACATTACCTCTCTTCTCGTATTCTTCTTAGGGTTTCCCTAAAGAATTCCGAGGTTGTATTTAATCAAAAAACAAGGACTCAAGGAAGAGGGTATTGAATTTTTGAAGTGATTTGGTTATATATTGGTCGATACCAATGGATTTATAGGAGTTCATAAGTGGGTAGAGTGAGTTCCTTTTAGAGTTGAGGATGAGTGAGATTCTTGCAAAAGCTCAAAACTATTCACTACTAGGTGGTCAATATAACCTCATGTGGCTCTAAATATTTTAATTAAAGGCATGTAGGTGTGATAAGATATATCCAAAACTATATCACAAAATCACCACTTTTTTTAAACATTTCCTTCTTGAACTTCCAAGTATCTTTATTTTTACTATTCTAGTTTTTTCACAAGGGTAACTAGATTTCTAGCCTAGGTAATTAATCCTATAAGACTAAATTAAAGTGATACTTATTAGATAATTTGAATCCAATGATTCCAAATGTTGTATATAATTTATAAAGTGTAAATAATATGTGTGTTGGAAATAAATTTCCACACAAGATCGTGTAACCTAAAAAAATGCCGCTTTAACCTTAACTGCGCTGTTTGCATTTTTACTATTTTGGTGTCAATATGTTCATAATAAATGGAAAATTGGTATATGAATGGACCATATTTTATATTTATTATCGATTAAAAATAAATTTTAATAATATATTATTTTTTTTAATTTTAAATAATTTAATAAAAACATTAATGATAAAATAACATTAATGTAATTTCTGACATTATTTACTAAAATAGAATTTAAATAATATTAGGAAAATGATGGAAATAAAATATATTAAGGTAAAAAATATATAACAACATCTATTAATCCATAAATTAAATTGAATACCATAATTTATTCAATTTAATTCACTTTCAACATGTTTCTATCATTTATAATTATTAAATATTAATTAATGAAATTATGCATTGGGAGTCATTAAGAATTTTAAGTTACTAATTCATATTTAAAAATTAAAAATAATTTATTTGAACAAATAAGACTCATTTATAACTCAAAAATAATAAATATAACATAACATATTTAGTTTTCCCCTATCCCAGAGAATAATATATATTGAAACTATGAAAAATACCCTTATTGGGGTTTTCATTGCATAAAATACTATGTGGGTCATCTTCAATAGAAAGTGGAAAATAATTACAATATTTAAGAGAATTTGATATCAAATTTTGAAATAAATTTATTCTATAAAATTAAGATATTATTTTAGGACATTTTTACTCTTATCATTCTAATTTAATCCTAGGTAAAACCTAATTTACTTTCCCCGAAGTAATTAATTTTTTTACATTTACAATTCATATTTTTAAATAATTAAGTTGAACTTTTTAGAAATTATAAATTATATAGATTGAAAATATGTAATCTCTTTCTAAAATTAAATTCACATAATTAGATAAAATTAAATTAAAAATAATCTTGTAGATGTGAGAAGAAGGCGCAGTTTTATTGAAAAATGATCCAATGTTTCAAAATTCTTCGAATCCAATTTAATATGAAATTGATTACAATGAAATATGTTAGATTAGTTGATGTATAAGTGAACTAATTATAATTTAAATACAAATTTAGATATAATTTATCATTTTAAAAAAATTAAATGAAATGAACATTTTCAGTTAAAATTCATTGTTTTTCTGTATTCATAAAATAATTAAACCATTATGTAATTTCCCAAAAATTTACCCTAAGATAATTTGGATATTACTATTTAAAAAATTATTTTTATTTTATCAGGTTAATTTTCTATAAGTGTATTTTTTTTAAAATAAGTTCTCTATAATAATAGTTATTTAGAGAAATATTTACTTTTACATTAAAAATCGTTTTATTTAAATTTATATTTTATTGTTCTACAGATAATTCATTTTATAAACCTTTGTATAATGTATTTTCATAATATATTTAATCATATTCTTAACTACCATTCCAATGTCTAGATGTTGACTATCATATCGAAGAATAATAATTTATTTTATAAACAATTAATTGTGTACCTATCTTGGGTATATTTATACCTTTTACCTCAATTGATAGTATCTAGATCAATGATAAATGTGAAAAAATATTGGAATCCTTGTAATTGATGGAAAATCATTATAAATGGGAAGATGGTACTTGTTATTTATTTTGATCTTGTAAAATTTGAAATGATCAATAAGTAGCCACATTGTTTTATATTTCTTCTTCAAAAAAATATTAAGGGCACCACATGATGGTGTAGTTGGAAGAATGATTACCTAATCTTGTTTCTCCTTCTTTTCTTGAAAACCAGTCAGTTGTTTTGTATATAGAGACTTTGAAAATTTTGTATCTCAACGCTTGAGTTTTATTAAAAATTCAACTTTATGGTTCACCGTAAGACTATGAAATTATTTTAGAATGACATAAACCACTCTCATATAATAATAATGTTTTCGATGTTGAGTTCCCCCTAACCATTTGAGATAAATACTAAATTTGAATAAGAGTCAAGACCCATACATTGGATTTGATACCTATTTTAATTTCATATTTATCATCAATCAATATATAATCATAGGTTGGTTCTGAATATAAAATGTGACTTTACTTCCTTGCTAATTAATATGGGATTTATAAAAACCAATTAGATTCATAACCAAAATAACATAAAATTTTACAAGAGAGAGAATAGATATATTTTTAGGAATCATACTACCAAAAACATCAATAAAAGATTAATTATATACATGACATGTGATCATAATAGCATTAAGATTCTTCACTTGTAATTCAATATATAGTCATTGAGGTGATAAGGTGATAACTATAAAAAATAATTTAAATATAAAAAATTTATAGGTCCAAAATAAAATAATATATTATCAATTCTAGGGTTTATTGTATGTGTACCTTTCACTACAGAATTATGCTAAAACACATTGCAAATAGATATTACATGAAATTTATATTTTCCTACTATATTAAAAGGTTTCTAATGTGGGTCGTCCGTATTAACCATTATATTCAAGAATTGGTTAACATAATTCCCATACTCCTAGTATATGAGACCCTGAATTATGGGTGGTGTATTCTTTGATTCTTTCCATCACTCTCATCACTAGGTAACTTATTCTTATCACTTAATCATTATATTAAACAATGAACATCCTTTCTACACTTAGATCACTTACTAGTTTCCATTAGAATATTTTTTCCAATTTTTAGACACTTATGGCATAATTAAAGACTTATATTCTTTCCTATATGGCTTTTATTACTTTAAGTTTGATTGAATTCAATCTTTCTTTAGTTATAAAAACAAGGGTATTAATTGATAACATTTAATACAATTTTTACATTGATAGAACTTAATTTTTTTAAATTTTAGTAACTAGATTCTCTTATTGAAAACTCTATTCATAGACCTATTACTAAACCATTGATTAATTGATCAATTTTACTTTTAGGATGGATGATAACACTTGAATCATGACTAATAATCATTGTAAACTTTTCCTCACATGTACTAATATATTCATCATCCTTCTTCCCTTGCTTAAGGAATTATATATTCATATTCGTAAAAAGAATATGAGGAATTTAAATTTTGAAAAATATCTTTCTAAACACATCGCACTCTACAGATTAAATTTCCTCCCATTAACTCATGTTATAGATAATATACCACTATTGATATTCTATTCCTCTCAAGTGATAAACAAATACTTTTTCTTGATCTATGTATATGAGAATAGAAAATATCATTTTAGTGTTATTGATATATTTTTTAGTAATTAGTATATCATTAGATCCATTAAAAGAAGGTATATGTCTTCTCATGAAGGGCTCAATATAATTCTTTCATTATATTTCTCAATTATATGCTTAACATGATTCATGTATTGAAAAATTGGGTAAGAATAAATTTATATTTTTAATTTCCACATCCTATAAACATTTGATTTTTGGAGGAAAATAATTTCATTATCCAACAAATTTAGTATTAACATAGTTATTTTCGGTTCAAGCAATTCACTAAATCTAAAAAGAAAATTGTGATCAATAATAATGACAGTGTAAAACCACATAATCATGAAAAAACATTTATATGATGTCTATATCATGACATTATCTCATTACTCTATGATACATTTGGTTTAACCTCATTTATTCATGGTCCTTATTTATTCTAATATTTTATATTTTTTCATAAATAAAATATGAATTGACTTGAGAAAATCTCCAAGGAGTTTCTAGATAGGTTTATATTCCTAGGTCAACTCATGATACATTGTTTATGAACTTGTCAATACCCAATATTCCGATTTTATAGTTGTTAACCCTACGTAAATTTGTGTCACAGTCACATCAACTTTTTTGTATCTATATAGGGAAACATTTTCTTGGTAAACTACACTTATTCTATAAAAAACATAGGATTATCTCATATACATAGTATTATCCTAAGCGTTCTCACAAATGTTTTCTCATTATAGTATCAAAAATAACCAAACTATAATCTAATAACTGTTGAAGAAATCCGAAAATCAAATATATATATACTAAATCTTATTATATGAATATTCAATACTTGTCATCATGAATCATGAAAAAACTATAATGTTTTAGTGGCATTAGAAACATGTATAAATATACAACAGGTATAAAATGATATTCATTATCTCCCCCTAATATCTTCACAAATAAAACCCTTTATAGACATATCATACATAATAACTTTATTTATATCTTTGAGAAATTGAAACATAATATGAGGTGAGATAATATTATCAGAATGGGTAAATAAGGGATATATTAATAAATGAACATTTTTTATCACAATTTGAGAAAAATGATATGAAAATTTAAATCACACCCCCAAATTCATAGATCATAATCCAGGGTCATGGAATAATGAATTACAGATTATAAGACATGAATCACAAAAGAGTCAAGAACATGATCCATAATAGGATAATATTTGAATGATATCTTATCATAAATGAGTGGAGTAATATGTGGATTAATCATAAGAAGATAAATATTTTTATATTTCCTCCCAAAAATAAATTCATCCCAAGTTAGTCTTGGGATAACCTAACTTTTACTGGGTTTTGGCTTGGGATAACAACCCTTATACCCTTTTTTGGCTTGAGATAACCTAATGTGTTCCCATTTATCTTTTAAAAAAAATAATTTCCCATTTAAATACAAGGATATAATGTACTCACCATTAACATAATCATAATACCTTTATATGTAATCTAATAGAATATAAAAACATTTGTCATTACCTTATTAAATAACCCCGGGAAAATAAAAAGGGATTTCATAAATATGTTATCATCATAACCAAAAAAATATAGATAAATAATACTTATGGTATCATTTAATCATATGCCCTATGATTTATATATAATTAATAATAATGTTATCATAGATGAAAAATGACTTTATAATATCAATTGATGTTTTCATGAAGAATATAATATTTTCATTTTTAAATCACTTATTTTTAGTCGTAAATTTTCCAAATTTTTAAGGAAAAAATTTTCTTTGAAAAATAATAATGTAAATGAAAGATTCAATGTATTGAGTACTATTGATGGTAGGAAATTTTGTTTGTGTAGTATATGTTAAAACAATGATTTTGTTTACACAATTGTTAAATAGTATTTCTTTCTGAAAACAAAAATACTATTCATTTTAATTTTTATTATAGAAATTATAAAATGGGGAAAAAATATTTAATCAACAATTTTATAATATTGAAAAAATTATTGAAAAAGTTTTAATGACAATATGGATATTGAATCGAAAAATTTCTATCCTGAGGGAAAAAAATGTCGACATTCTTGAAAAAAATATTATTTTGGTATCAAGAGTACTTAAATATATAGAAATGAAGGGAGAAATGTATGTTATAGAAATAATCAGAGTATTATAAAATTTATGATATTTTTTAGATATGTATCACATAATTCAATCATCAGAAATTGGAGCATAAATATTCTTGTTAAAAATGAGATTGTATGGTAAAACCCTTAAAAGAATTTTTACTTTCTTGACAAGTAGTTTGACCAACCATATAATTAATTAAAATTTATTATAAATAAATAATTTAACTATATAAATAATTATAATATCTTATATTATCCCCTTATTACAATTAACCTCCAGTTTATTAATAATTATTTATTACAATTTTTTTTTTTGGGTGCTCACTCATTCTTTTTTAAATGAATGTTTCAGATATAATGTTTTGATCATTTTAGTTTTAGCATGGTTCAAAAACAAGATAATTTTAATCATTATATAAATAATATATATATATATATATTCATTATATATATATTTACAACCATAAATAAAAGTTAGAGATAAAAAAACATATTACAAGTCTCATAGAAATGGTAGTTCATACGTACACATATAAATTGTTTTCATCTTATATGTCACGACATAACCCTAGTGGGCCATGTTGTGACTACCCCAAGCTCGCCTCTTGAAGGGAATGAGATGGAGACTAGATCCGAAGGAGTTAACCTGTATGTGGGAGGCATTTTATGGTGTACCTATACGCACACCCATGCCCACCAACGTACCACAAGCTGAAATAGGAAAAAAAGTATACTGAAACAAGTGTTGAGTACAAGTACCACTGAAATCATGTGGGTATGAATTCCAACCCAACAAAAAGAACAAAAAACGCAATGTGAAATGGGAATCAGGTAGCCATATGGTGAAACCCCCACATGATGCTAAGAGTAGTGTAGCTACTAGAAGCTGAAATAGTATGTCCTATCTGCCTGATCCTACTGAGCCTCACATGGTCCTAGGCCACCAAGCCCTCCATCGAAGCGTCAATCATATGCACCAGACACAACACATGCAGATGGATACTGTGAAGGTGTTAATAACTAAATACTCATTAGGGGACCCAAAAACACAATAGAAAGACCACAAAGAAATCCTCAAAGAGAAGCATGAAGAACAAGCACATAGTAAGAGCATGAAGAACAAGTACAAAGTTCTAGCATGAAGCACAAGGTAGACCACATTAGGTATATTATAGAGTAGAGATAGAAGAATCATCATTCACATCATCAAACACCTCGTCCACTAGAGAACTCCTCTAAAATGAGTACATCGGGCCTGCCATGTCATACAACGCCTGATTCCCACTAACCATGGACTGTTGTGGTTCTCAACTCCGATCAGTACCATGGGCATGCCAAGTCACACAGTCTCGCACCCACTGTGGGCCTGCAAAGTTCCACATAGACACATTATGCCTTAGCTAACTAAGGTACTCCTCGCCATTGTGTTTCACGGGTCAACAAAGTCACACAGTTTCTCTCCCATTGTGGGCCTACAAAGTCACACATAGGTGCTTCCCACTAGGCCATAGACGAGTCACACAGAGTCATTTGTCAGCAGTCTTTAGGTCCAAGCCAACAATATGGCTCTATATGTAGCAGTCTTGGGACAAATAATCCTCAATCCATTTATTACATTTCAACATCTGTGAAAGTCCCCTTATATAATTCCCAACATTCCGCCTCCTCGATAGGGTCCCAAATTCATAGACGGCTCATCAACCAGACTCCCTGTTTGCATGTTATTACCATTTTTGTAAACTGGGGCCAGTTGCGCCTGGGCCTAGACCGACCCAACCAACCCAGCACGGGGGTTCCACATACCCCGATTTGATTCGATTGGCATGAATCGACCTGGTTCGGGGTAGGGTATGTTTGTTCCGGCCTAGACAGTGGGTCAGGCCCAATGGGACTCATTTGACCTGACCTAGTTTGGCTAAGGGTCCATCCCACCGGGTCACAAGGCCTAGCCCGAAGTGTGAGGGTTTTCCTTTACAGCGTGGGTCTGGGCCACTGGGTGTGGGTCCAAGATGCTATGCGAGGGACCGGACCACTGGGCCATGGGGCCGGGCTGGCTCGCTGGATAAGGGTGCGTCCTACCATCCGAAGCTCGGACGCACGTACAGCCGGTGGTGTGCGCCCAGGACGCTGAAGCTGCCGCCACGTCCCCTCCTCTATCTAAACGAGGCCTACAAGAAGCGGACTACTCATCCTATGTGGTTCCCACCTGGCACCAACTCCATCACCTGCCACGAATAACATGCCGCAACCTCCCATCCGCCACGATCGAGCGACCACGGCTCGCCCGGTCGCCCGAGCGGCCCTTATGCGGGAAGCTTCCTCCACACAACGTCGGTCGGCGTCGCCGCTCCACACTACCTCGGTGTTCCGATGGGCATGCCGCCTCCCTCTTCTGATGGATACCACTGCCAACATTAGTGCACTAGTGGTTCCTTCTAAAGGCAACCAGAGTTACTCTGATGGTCTGTTTCTCGATCTACCTACTCTTACAGGTTTCTCAAGGTGTCACCGTCACCATGATTGTCTCAGATTCACCTTCCCACCATCTTGGAAAATCTATTCACAATGAATTCAAAAATAGGGGGGATCATTCCTTGTTCATTTTGGCGATCTCTCTCCACATTAGAATTCTTAAAACCAGGGGGGAGGTTTAGGGAAGATGATCAATGCATGATAATTTTGTCGCAATATTGAACCCTAAAAAGAGTACCCTCTGGAAAGACGAGCAACCCGCTGATCAACATGTTCATGGGATTATTCGCTTTCATCCTTTATAAATTAAGGATGGGAAATAAGTCAAAATAAAACCCCAACCACATTGACATTTTTTCCCATGGCGCTTCATCCTCGAGGGTCCAAGTGGTTGATGAAATTCGTTGTTCTTCGAGGTACATCGAATTTGGTGACATTCCGTCGATATTCTTTTTTCTTTGATATGGATAAAATTCATTAGAGGTCTATAAGATAATCCTCATTGTTTAATCCTTATTCCACCAACAATCCAAAATATTTAAAAGAAAACATGTCGCTACGTTTCGGTTATGCTGCGACGTCGCGTCATTATGTTGTTTTATTTGTGAAACAGTATTTCTATTACGCATAATCAAATCTTCATTACGCTATGTGTTAATAAGGAATTAATTATATCCACTAATGTGCCTCGTCACAGAACCACAATGTCGCCAGGTTACCATTTTTCGGTTGATGAAAATAAAAAAAATATCTTTTTATGTTATATTATTATTTTCTGATTAGTCTGAAATAAAATTTTTCATTCAGCCTTTATTTGAAAAAGTTGAGTCCTTTATAGGTTAATCCCTACATTATATGTTCTATGATGCCCTCATATTTTTTATCCAAGATCCTATTCAAAAGATATAAAAACCCAATCAAAAATTTACTAAACATACCTAAAAAAATTTCAAAATTCTGTTCCGGGCTCACTGGGCCTTAGAATCACTTCCCATTAGAGCGTGTAGACTTTAAATAATTCCATAAAATTAAAAAATATTACATGGATATTAATAGACATTACATTCCCCCCACCATATGGATTTACCTCCCAAAAATTCAAAACAAGGGATAATCCCACAAATGGGGGGGTATTGAGCATGAATTAAAGGCTCTCACTCCAATTTCTTCTCCTAGAGATTCTTGTGTTGCCACCGAATACGCACAAGAGGAATCGACCACCCATGTAGGACCTACTCTTTTTGATCCACTATCTCCACCAATAATTCTAGAATTGTATTCCCATCATCAATTTCCAGCTCCCCCAGTTGATGACTTGCGATGGATCTTGTACTTATCTCCCCATCTACGACATGTGGAAAAAATTGTGCACTCGGTGCATCTGTGGAGGAAGAGTTAGGTGGTACACCACCTCTCCAACTATTCTCAGGATAAAAAAATGTCCAAAGAACCTTGGAGATAACATTCCACCCCACTGAAATCATCACAATCCTCATTAGGGTGAGACCCAAAGGGACACATGGTCTCCCTCCTCAAACTCTAAGGGTCTCCATGTCCCATTGGAATAAGACTTATTCTTACTCTGAGTAGTCTTCATCTACTCCTGTATTATCTTCACCTTCTTGGTGGCAACCCATACCAACACTAGACCCATTAGTGCTGACTCCCATGGGTTTTTCCAACATAGAGGTGATATGCAAGACCACCTATACAAGGTCTCAAACGGTGCCATTCTTGTGGTGGAGTGATTGTTCTTGTTGTAATAAAACTCCACCAGTGGCATGTGGTCCTCCCAACTATGACCAAAATCCAATATTCAAGAATGAAGCATGTGATCTAGGGTCTGTATGGTCTTCTTAATCTAACCATTCATCTGGGGATGAAAAGATATGCTCAAGAACAGCTGAGTCCTGAACACATCCTATAATCCCATACACAACCGGGATGTAATGCGTGCATCGCATTCATAGATGTTCATCTAAGGCAACCCATGAAACTGCACAATCTCCTGGATGTAGAGTCATCCCTAGCCCTCTACTAGTCCCTACTCTTGGATGTTTAGGAAGTGATCTGACTTGAAAATTAGGTCAATGATTATGCAGATAGAATCATGGCCTTTGGATGTACATGCTAACCCCATCACAAAGTCGATTGAGATACCATCCCATATCCACTTCAGTACCTAATATAGCTAAGACAAGACTACTTGAACATGATGCTCGACCTTCACTTACTGACATGTGAGGCATCATGGGATGAACTCGGCCACTACTCTCTTTATTCCAGGCCACCAGTACTAACATCAGAGGTCCTTGTACATCTTTTACAATCCCAAATGAACCACCAAAGGGGATGTGGGGAACTCCATAAACAACTCCCACAACTCCACTAGAACTATGGTGCGCCCTCTTAAAATGATGATGTGCTCCCCACCCATCGAAAATCCATCAGGAGCATGTCTTGAGGATAACTAAGCAGGTCGGGCCTCGAAGTCAATATCCACCTTTTTGCCTCCCTAACTCACTTTAAGAGTGGGGGAGTAATAGTAATTTTCTGAAGGTAAGATACTCCACCATTATCCTTGAACGATATCTGCATCATGGCTAGCTACTCTATCGCCTCCCTCAGTAGCTGAAAATTAGTCCTCCTACTAAGAGTGTATGGTACCATGTTCCCCTTCCCAAGAGTAAATCCTATCTCGATTTCATAGTCCTAAAAGAACTCTAGCCATCACCATAATCTCAGGCTTAGGTCCCCCTAATAGAAAATATATGTGAGATTGTTGTTGTCAGATTAAACTGTAAACCGTTCACCAGTCAAGTAGTGCCTCCACATCATCATGGAAAATACCACTGCTACAAACTCGAGGTCATAGGTCACATAGTTCTACTCATGTTTCCTCAACATCCGTGATTCATAGGAAATAATCTCTCAATACAGCATCAGTGCACAAACTAGATCAGTCCCTAATGAGTTCTAGAAAACTACTTACTAAATGACCTAATCTGGTAGTCTTAAGATTGGGTCACTATTCAGTGTCCGCCTTTGCTCCTGGAAACTCTGATTTAATTTATCCATCCACACAAAGGGATGTCCTATCCGTGTCAAAGAAGATAAGGGTTCTAACACTCAGGAAAAGTCGGTCATGAACCTCAAAATGTAACTAGACAACCCCAAGAATCTCAGAACCTCATTCATGCTCATAATTGCATGCTAAGTGAACACTGCCCCTATCTTCTTTGGATAAACTACAACTCCATCCTTTGAGATGATGTTTCATAGAAAGTGGACATACCACATCTAGAACTTCCACTCTAAAATATTACCATAAATATGGTGCTCTCAGAGTGTATCTAAAACTATCCACTGTTTCATAGCATGCTCTTCTAACAACTAGTACACGAAGATGTCGTCAATGAAGACCACGACAAGCCGGTCAATATATGGATGGAAGATCATATTCATGAGTCCCTTAAAAATTATTGGGGTGTTGTTCATGTAGAACGGAATCACAATGAAATCATAATGGCCATATCGGTATCTAAGAGTTGTCTTCAACACGTCCTCATCCCGTAACTGAAGCTAAGGATAACCTAATCTGAGGTCTATATTTGAGAAAACCTCGTTTCCTTTAGCTGATTGAAGAGGTAATCAATTCTCGGCAGTGGATACTTGTTCTTTGTGGTCACATGGTTCAGGAACCGGATGTCCACACACAACATAAAACTCTCATCTACCTTCTTGGCCAACAACACTAAGGATTCCATGGGGAAACACCGGGCCTTACAAACCCCTTCTCCTGCAAGTCCTCCTACTGTACCATTAGCTCACGAAGCTCCACATGAGCTATCCAATATGCCATTGTGGATATCAGTGTTTTCCCTGGGTAAAAGTCGATGAAAAAGTCTACCTTTATGCTAAAAGTTAGTCCAGAAAAAATCATCATGAAAAACATCCTCATACTCATCCACCACTATAGGAAAGCTTGGACTCCTCTCATCTAGTACACTAAGGACGAGGCTCGCCAACTAGTGAGTGATCAGCTACACCCTCTTCTAAGAAAGTATATCATGTGATACAAGGGTTTCCTTCTCACCAGTGAAGGAAAACCTAGTCCCATCTCCATGGAAACACTGCACTGCATGCCTAAAACAGTTGATTTGAGCATGGACTATGGATAATAAGTCCATACCCATGATGACATCGTAAGGACTCAATGCCACTACTAGGAGATCCAAACCAAATCTCTTACCACCTAGAGTAAGATCACACTACCACCACTAGTGTGTAATCATAAAATCTCCCCCCATAGGAGTATCTAGCCATAAGGATCGAGTGAACGGCTCCATAAGAATATCTGAAATCTTCATGAGAGTCATGGCAAGGAAAGAGTGACAAATACATATGTTTATAAAAACTGCATCTAGGGTAGCGAACACACAAGTCATACCTCGGACCACCACTAGAGCTCCATTGTCACAAACCTAGACTACCTGAAACTGAGCTCTCCCCTATCCACTTGGTTCCTCAAATCAGGGTGGACTACCAGGGGGTGGTGGCGGTCGTACCCCAAATCATCACCCACCGCCTGCTGCTCGGCCTGCTCCCCTGCCACACCCGCTGCCCTGTAGACCTCCTCAATCAAACCATGGCCTCTGCATCAATGGTCCCTCAACCATCTTCTGGCCATCAATATGGAAGATCGGGTAGTAACGTTCTATGTGTCCCACCCCTACGCACATTAAGCAAATCACGGCTCCTGGCTGACTCCCTCTAGTCTAGGAGCCTCGCACTTACTAACCTCAGTCCTGAGGTTTCCCCTAAAAGACATGGACTTCTGGGGCCCTTGTGTCACCTATTTACTGCCTACTAAAGACTCCAATGCCTAGGATATCTTAGTAGATTTTGTTGTTGGCGCCTGATCTTCCATGAATCTCTCCACAAGAAGGGTTCGCTCCAGCACCCCAGCCTATGTAGGGATGTTGAGAGACACCACCGATGCCTTGGTCTCCCACCTGAGTCCCTGCTCAAAGGTTCGAGCCCTAAAGAAACGGCCTCAAACGATGTTTGTAGAGTAGTGAAAAATCTCAGTGATCCTCCATGAGTACTCATCCATTGTTAGTCTTCTATATTGAAGGTAAAGGAACTCTTAAATGCGCACAGAGCATAAGGTCATGGAGGAGAAGTCATCCTGGAAAAGTCACATAAAATATTACCAGGTGAGGATAACCTCATCAAGTGTCTAGATAGTCAAACTCCACCATCTTCCTACTAAGCCCTGAAAGAAGACATGCTGCCAAGATCTCTATCTAGTCAAGAGGTGTCCTTACTAAGCAGAATACCCACGTAACTGCCTCCAGCTAGTCCTCAGTGACCTGAGGATCAATCTCTCCCCTAAATCTAAGAGGTCTCTATCTCTAAACTCATGGAAGGAATTGGTCCTTCTTACATTATCTACATGTAACACCGATAGAAACTGAAGATTAGCAGGTGTTGGAAGCAATGGTGCACCACTGGTGGGGGGGGGACCTCTAACACTGGTCTATGAACTGACATCCCATCTCTAGGAGGGTTGTCCAAACGATCACGTAGCGGAAGCCTAATTGCCTATCTATGTATAGAAATCCTGAAATAGATAAAGATGTACCATATTAATATGATTATACCTCATGAGATGACTATTATTCAAGAAAATCATAAATATACACTTTTGCAACTAGTGTTTTCCTGTATAGATCAAAAAAGTATAATTTAGGGTCCTGGTGTATGGATATGTCGGCTGTTGTACTAACATTATACTCCTATATCAGAAAGTTTAACTCGAAATATTTAACACTATTTCCCCAAAAAACAAATCAACAGACTCCCAGTCTTAGAGGAGGAAACGACCAACTTCGATACCACTTTTTCATGACTTGTCCACCGGGGCCCGAGTTGTGACTACCCCAAGCCGACCTCCCGAAAGCTAGTGGTAGAAGACTAGTGCAGACGACACCAACCTATATGTGGGAAGCGTTTTCCTGAATATCTGCAAACACACACATGCCCAAACACATTCCACAAACTGAAAGGGAAAACCAGTTTATAGAATCAAGTGTTGTGTACAATTTCAACTGAAATCAAGTGGGCCGGAATACAAACCCAAAAAGAAGAACATAAAACAACAAAGTGAAAAGGGACTCTGGTTTCCATCCACTGATAAACCCAATATAATGGTAAGAGTAGTGTAGCTACTAGATTTCGAAGTATTACGTCCTATCTTCTTGATCCTACTGGGCCGCTCCTGGCCCTAGGCAACCAATTCCTCCATCAAAGTGTTTATCGTCTACACAAGACACAACACCTGCAAGTGAAGCCAGTGTAGTGGTGAGTAACACAATTCTAATTAGGGAACCCTGAAACATAAAGGAAAACCACAAACCAATCCTCAAAGTGAAGCATGAAGCAAGAGCATTAATCACAAGCACGAAGCACAAAGAATAAGATAGCTCACTCTATGTATATACTAACGTAGTGATAGAAGAAGCATCCCTCACATCATCAAACACCAATAATGCTAGAGAACCCCTAGGATATGAGTACAGTGGGCCTGATGGATCGCTCAAAATTCACTTCCCACTAACCATGGACCACTGTGGTACTCATCCTTGATGAGTACCATGAGTATTCCGAGTCATAGAGTATCGCTCCGACCATGGGCCTGCAAAGTCACACAGACGTGCTTCCCACCGAGGCCAACATAGGTACTCCTCCCCATCGTGTGCCATGGGATTGCCAAGTCATACAATATTTTTCACACTGTGGGTATACAAAGTCACATAGAGGTACTTCCCACTGGGCTATAGTTGAGTCCCACAGAGTCACTTGTCAGCTGTCTTCATGTCTCACCCAACCACAGGGCTCTGTACATATCCCACTTGGGAGAGACACTCCTCAAGACATTCTTCACATATCAGAATCAATGAAATTATCCTTAGTTATTTCAAAAAGAACAGCCTCTTCGATAGGGTCCCAATGCTATAAACGACTTATCCACAAGACTCCCGGTTTTCAAGTTTTTAGTGTTTTAGTAAATATGGGCTAGTTGCATCTGGGACCAGTCTGACTTGCCAAACCCGTCCCAGGGGTTCCACATACCCAAGTTTGATTGGACTAACCCGAACTGACTTGGTTTAGGTTAGGGAAGGTCTTGTTTGGCTTGGATAGTGGCCTAAGCACAATGGGCCTCATTGGACTTGGCCCAGTTTGGTTGAGTGTCCAGCCCGCCGGTTCGCCTGGCGACCCAGTCTCGTCCGTCCCGACCTAAAGGGTGCGGGTCCAGACTTCCAATGCTGGTCTAGCTCATTGGGCATTTGTCCAACTAGAATGGAGAGGGTATGGCCCTCTGTCTAGGGGCGCGGCCTGTCAGCAGAAGCTCGACCACACGTTCAGTTGTTGGTGTATGCCTGGGATATGGTAGCTACTGCTGTGTCCCCTCCTCTATCCGAATGGGGCCCAAAAGAAGCGGGCCACTCCTCCTCATATCCCCATCCTAGTTCCATGTCCATCACCTTCTAAAGCTGACGTGCTGCGACCAATTGGCTGCAGGCTCCTCTCCACCGCGGTCGAGAGACCACGACTCTTCTGGTCGCCCGGACGGTCTAGATGTGGGCTGTAGCATCCACGTGACGCTGGTCGGTGCCACCCCACTATGACGCCATGACCAACTGGTCATGAACTCAAACCACCACAGTGTGCTGATGAGAACGCCACCTTCTTCTGCCTAAATCTTCTACCGGCATGGCAACAGTTCCTTCTACGGGCCACCAATGTTGCTCTGGTGGTCCCTTTCTCGGGCAACATGTGCCTACAGGCTCTGTAGGGTGTCACCGTCACCATGATGGTCTCAGATGTGTCGTGCCACCATTGTAGAAAATACATTAAAAAATACCACACTTGAGAAGGGTCTTAGGCCTTGTTCATGTTGGCCTGCACCCTCCATCTTAGAAGTATTAAAATTGGGGGGATTTTCCAGGAAGATGTTCAATCCATGAAAATCTAGCCTCGATGTTGAACCCAAAAAAGAGTACCCTCCTA
Source organism: Viscum album (assembly GCA_963277665.1). NCBI lineage: Eukaryota > Viridiplantae > Streptophyta > Magnoliopsida > Santalales > Viscaceae > Viscum > Viscum album. Next base: position 1,936,372,046 of record OY728136.1, on the reverse strand, counting down.
CAAGAACGAGAAACCCACAGATAAACCTATTTGTGGGTTGATCATCAATTATTGTTTTGAAATAAAGGACTGGGAGGAATTAAGAATGAAACCCCTTCCTCGTTGACATTTGTTTCCATAGCGCTTCATCCTCAAGGGTTTAAGAGGTCAATGGCATTCATCATTCTTCGAGTTACATCAATGTCGATCACATCCCACCGGCGTTCATTTTTCTTCATTGGGGAGGAAATCTATAGGTGGTTCTTCAGATAATACTCACAGTTTAATCTTCGTTCTACCAACGTGTGAAACTATTAAAATGAAAACGCTTCACAACATTTCTTTTGCACTACGACGCCACATCGTTACACCATTTCATTTGTGATACAACGTCGCTGTTACGGGTCATTAATGCGTCATTTTGCTATGTGTTAATGAGTCATTACTGATCTCCATTAATGCACCTCAAAGCTACCTTCTTGCAGCACTACTGCGTCATAGTGTCGCTGCTCGTCGGTTGAGGAAAAGAAATAACATATCTTTTTAATGTTATTTTTTTCTAGATGGTCCAAAATTAACTTTTCTATTCATTATTTTCCGATTGAATTGAAGTCCTTTCTTGGTGAATCTTTTCATTCTGAGTTCAATGGAGGCCTCATATTTTCTATCTGAGAACCAGTTATAAATTTAGAAAAAAACCCACTCGCACATTTACTGAACGTATGTTTAAAAAATTTCAATATTCGGCTCTGGGCTCACTGGGCCCCAAAATCACATTCCTTTAAAGCATGTAGTAACGAAAAAATTCCATACAATTTTAAAAAAATTTCTTGAAAATTTTGAGACATTACAATATAAAATATTAATGGTACAAATATAATATTTCATCATTATAGAATCAAAATAAAATAATAAATAAAATATATATTTATTAAATCCATAATTATAAATATCCATATGAGGTGGTGATGGGAAATGAAACATATCGCTATATATATGAGGTATTCCACATGTTAGAACGACTGATAATTTCATTTCCCATATGATAAAAAATGGAAAAAATGGTTTATTAAATCATCATAATAATATCTTAGTATATTTATGATTTAGGATTCATCAATTTGTTATGGATAAAAAATGTTTAGATAAGGTAATTATAAAAATTAAATTGAAATACCTTAGTTAGGTTTGGTACACCACCATTATAAACTGTTCATTCACATGGTTTGATAGATAGGTTTTATAATCAAACTAGGACAGGTAGGAAATTTTGAAGGGTTTTAATAAATTATTTGGGTAGGTCTTGTATGAGATATGAGTTTCATGAAGTTTTTGTGATAGAGGAGAGGGTGTGTCCTTTTATAAGTGAAAAAGAGGTCAAACGTAGAAATTTTAAATAGATTAAAAGATATTCGTTCATTTCCTTGTAGAAATAATCAAATGGAAGTTAAAATATTTTATTAAATATATAATATATTACTTTTATTAATATCATAAATAACTAATGTTTTTTTAATTTATTTTGATAATAACACATTCCACACATGTAATTTGTTTTGAAAAACAACTCTTATTAACTTTAAATGATTTTTTCTACCTTCATGACATTTAGATAACAAATCTAAGAATTATTATTCATTTATTAATATAAATTATAAATATATTCCAATAAAACCATTTTTCAAAAGTGAGATACGTACGTTTCTAGAAAAACACTCATATCATGTAGAAAAATAAATTTTTTCAATAATATGTCTTTTAATCATTATTTCATTTTACTAAAAATTAAATTATAATTTATTTGTAATAAATAAATAAAAAAAACTACGAAAATAGATATATATATATAATATATTCTTTCCAATACTTTTCATTGAATCTAATTCAGAAACAATGTTATAATGGTGTACTATATCATGAGTTATTTTCAACCTGAGGTTTTGTGTTAAGAAAGATATTGAATACATCATTTCTATTTAAAATAAAATATATAAAGAATCTAGGGGTGTTACATTCATGAACCATTACGACTCATTCTATTAATATAATTACTCACACAATTTTATGTTAAATCATGATTAGAACTACAGTGTGGGTTTTGTCATCATGTGGTGTCTTGTGACTCTACCAAGAATCCTTCTTCAACAATATTGAACACCAAGATAGAGATTTTGTAAATATGAATTTGATAATGAAACCAAAAAATATATATACACATGGAATCCTTTTAGTCGAAGTTATCATCAGTATTTTTTTTCAAATAACATGGGAAAAAATTCCCACATACCATAATGAAATTTGATAATCTGTACCAAATTCTTATTCAAACATAACTAATATTACTCCAACATTTTCTATCATTTTCTAGTATTGTATTATATACTTTCATATTAATTTATTTTCTAAAAAAAATTATACGACTCTTAAAAAATCACCCCTTTAGTTGAAACATGGTTTAAAAAATATCTTATTGGATAACCTAGGATTCTACACCCCCACATTGTGTTGGATGAGAGTCCTATGTCAAATCTAGGATTCTCTATTCAACCATAAATATAAATTTAAAGAAAATTTCTATCTTGGATTCTATGACTATATGATAAATTCAATATGTAGAAAATATGAGATCAAAAATTATTAAAATACATTACTTAATCCTTTAACTCTCTCAACCACTAGTTTTTATATGACTCCCTTATTTTCATCATTCCCTAGAACCATTATTTTTGGATTATATCACCAGAATAAGCCCCCCTAAAATTTATATTTCTTCCCATTGACAAGAATATATAACACATATGTTTCCCCATTACTTTATAAATCTTCTTATTTGATCCTTTTACTTAGACTATCTAATATTTTACCAATTTCTCAAATTTTTTCCATTTAATAATAAACTCAAAGGGTTTAAGATGTATTATAATTAAGAAACCACATTAACAATTATATTCATACCTAGAGAATATATATTATTATCATATTTAATTATTGGGAGGTGGTTGAACACAATTATTTAATATATTATTTTGAAATGTTAAATGGTTATTTAAATATTTAGAAAATTATTCATTTGATTAAATTTATTATTCATTTAATAATTAATATTTTAGAACTTCATGGATCAAATGGTATTATATTTCATTATGTATCAGGATAGAATGTTTCAATAGATTTATTATAATCAGAAGTTCACTTTTTTAACAAATTATTTCATTATAATATATACTAATCCATTAGTCACAATGTTGTTTGAGAATGTTATATTAGGTTATTTGTAAGACTAAATTTGAATTTGTTTTCATAAAATAAAATCACTAAAATTATCATCTCTTAACAATGATCATATAATTTTTTATTCATCAATGTAATATGGGTAATCTTCTTTGATATGAAAAATATTACTCTTTAGAATTTCCATGAAATATATATTTATTTCCTTTGGATTATCTTGGGAACATAGTTACTTCAAATGGAATGTTATACTCTAATTATTATTATTTTCCATAACATCTCTAGCACAATTTAATTTTGAACATGAAATAAAATTTTATAGTTCTCCAACATCAAATACCATACTATAATTAATTTTACCTTTTACAAAACCCATTCTTATTCTTATATTTCATGAGTTTTATTTCCATAAGATTGATTTAAAAATAATATAACAATCATGTTGTATAATGGATTCCAGACCATTTTTACCTTACAAAAAATAATATTCCAGTCAGTCATTGTAATAACAGGATATCAATATCCTTTCAGTCTTCATACTTCTTGGGGTTTAGTTCATATAATGATATGTGTCGTTATCAGTTTTCAATCATATGAGTTAAATAGATTAAACTACTCATTTTTATATTTTCCAATTATATGAAAGAGTATTCACCTTTTTTACTTATATCCATTGAAATTAGGTGAATAAAAATCAATGACATTTCAAATTCCTTCACTATCAGGATTGAAAATATCTTCAAATTATTCCTTTTACCACCAAATATAATATAATTTATGGAATAAATTACCATAAAATATTCTTTCTCCCCTCATATAATATGGAGGTTGTGAACTGTAACACAATTCGTGATCTATAATCTCATAAAAAATATAAATATGTATATCCAGATCATAGTTTCTACTTTATTCTATTTAAAAAATTCTATAAATGATATACCTTACATTAATCACAACTATGCGTGAAGACCATTAGTTTTTTAATGAAAACATTATTTTTAAGCACCCCTATCATTATTTTTTTCACAGAAATTTAATATATCATTAACTTTCATTAAATCATAACTTCAAAAGATATTTGGATTTACTCATGTCCAATTATAGGTATAAATTTCTCCTCAACATGTATCGAATTCATTTTGATAATTTCCATTGGGACCCAATATTTTTTTTATTTAAATCTCATTCCCATCCACATAATATTTTTTTATACACACCAATTTGAAACTAATATCATTGGGATGACTCAGCCTCTCTATTAGATCCCAATTTTCTTTATTGTCTATTTTATCAATCTATTCATTTATATACTTAACCCATGATTTGTTATTTTTCACTTCTTTTTGTGATGAAAACTATTCCAATGACTGAAATCTAGTGTTTCCCACACTTATCATCTCATATGATTCCATTAAGGTGTTATTTTAAATAACTGTATTTGACTCATCAATAACATATCTATTTTTATTCCTTTGAGTTAGTGAATAACTAATATTAGCCCCATTTTTCTTTCACTTTTTTCAAAAAATATTCTGTGCAAAATATGTTTTAAGGTTATCCATAATTTTTTATCTTTATTATAGTATTATTAATAAAAATACCCATATATTTATGTTTATTAAATTTATAATATATTTTAAGAAAACCATGAAATTATTTCATTAAATGGATTTTTTAATCCAGTTTGTAAAACAATTATTGGCAATATATTTTATTGATTAACCATGAAATAAACTTTTCTCAACTACAACAACGAATTATCCTTTTGCTCATTATTTATTTTTTATTAAATATTCACATACTTATAATATAAATCGTTTTAAACTTATATTATTTTAATGAATTATATTATATAGTATCATCATATTACCAAGAGTTAATAGTTCCTTGGTTTATGTATACACTGTGACTTGTACTACATCTATTTGAAAAAATTATTAGAGTGTTTCTTGATAGTTTTTATTGTCAAAGAAATGTTCAATTTATCTAAATGATTATTTTTTTATTTAAGACTCATAATTTTTAGTGATATAAATTTTGATGTAATAATGATGAAATAATTATTTAATATTGAATTAAAGATCTTCCCCAAACTATAGTTTTGGGGATTACATCCAAATTTTAATCATGTTTAAATAAAATAGATATAACTTCTGATATGATCCTTATAAATCTTATATAGGTTATGAAAATATAGGGATGGGTTATAATAAATCATGGTGGATATTTTTGTGGGAGAATTTTCTATACTTTTATGTAAAACATGATGTAGGGAGGAAAATGGGTTAGGTGTAAACCATGATTCATAAAATAGGTAAGATTACCATTGTTAATATTTTTTGTGGATTTTTTTGAATTTTGTTTATAAACATACTTTTATTACCATGGAAGGATTAAAATAACTATAGTGTAAAGAAAAATAGTGATAAGATTAATGTGATTTTTTGGTAATTATAATGAATTAGTTTATTAAAAATCACACCATGATGGTACAATATTTTTATAGTAATGTCTAGAAGTGAAGGAATTATGTTTGACAATGGTTTGAATTCCTTAATATATATGATTTGTTTTCAATGGTTTATTGATTCAAAGGGTTGAATAATAAACAACACACCATTGTGACATGAGGATATATAATGGGAGGTTAATTAGTAGATAAATATTATTATATTAAATCCCTAACTCAATGTTAATGTTTTTATATTAAAATTAGGAGTTTTTAATTTTATTTTGGATGTTTATTTTGATGTATTTTCCAATATTAATTGATGATTGAAGTGAAATTTAACATACGGAAATTTAGAAATTTTCTCTCAAAATAGATAATTAAATTTTTATATAGAGGGACATAAGAGGTAGAGAAATAATGACAGATTACTAGAAGAGTGAGGTCAGATCTAGATAAAGGGAATTCCAAATATCAATATTTCTATAAATTTAATAAGATAATAATTTTTCATAATGTTGGGGTGTATTGTTACAAAAATAGCGATATAATATAATGTTTTGGTTTAAAATAGTTTAATTCATTCACTTGAGAGAGCAGTGAGTTATCATAGTGTGAGAGAATAATGAGGTCTCATTTTTTATTGGTTTTGAACTAAATGAGATACTTGTTATGCTCTAAATTTGTAAACAATATTTATACGTGTTGTGAATTTCAGTAAAACGATACATCTTGGAGGGTATTTCTGTTAGATATGGGATAGTGTAGGTTGAACAAGTTAAAACACTTATTTCTCCAAATAAAATGTTAAGACACCATGTTTTCATTGGATTTTGTATCTTTTTCTACTTAGAATGTGAGTAGGATTTTAGAGATATCAGAGATACTGATCAGGTTCAAGAAAGGTTTTAAGATAGTATATTGTATCAGTTTTTTCATGATTTTTTCTTTAGTTTTGTTTGATGAAATTTAATTTTAGTTACTATGAAAATTTTGATTCAAATTTCTATAAGGGTTCCCATTAAGCCTGTAAAACTAGTTTTCTAGATAATAAAATATTTAATTTGAGAGACATAGAGAGATTTGCCATTTTTATATTTTTTAATGGTTGAGTTAGATTTTGACCCACGAGACAAGTTTATTTGAAGGAATTTTTTATTATATTGACACAATTTTTCCCATATCATAGTCTATACTTTATATTATATTTTTGAATAGAGGTATCATAGTTGAAGGTTCAGTTTGAGTGGTACAAATCTCTTTGGAAGACATGGCAGTGGAAGTTAATCACTGAGGAATTGTTATCATCATTGGTAAAAAAATTATAATTGTCAATGAAATAGATAAAAAAACCTTTCATCATTAGTTATGGATGGGTATATAATTTTATTCCATAGAAATATTATAAATATTAAAATTATTGTCCTATTTGAATGAGATAATAAAGAGATGGTTGTTGGTGATAATTAAATCAATAATTCATGGGATCACTATTTGATGCAATAAATATGGAATTAATATCATATAAATCCTTCAAATAATTTTTTAGAAATTTTATGAACATATAAAAAGTGATAGAAATATAGTATAATAAAAATTAAATGTTTTATACAATAAATAAATGTAGTTGGGATTATGATTGAATGAATTTTTTTATTTTGTTCATTGATCAAGGAAATGTGATTTTTGAGTAAATGTTCTGGATTGGTGGACCCTTAATAGTGTTACTATCTTAATTTGAATGTTGAGAATACATCCACCTCACATTAGTATAATGTATTAGTGATTTTTGGAAAATAATGCAATGAACATATTGTTGATTAATTATCATGACCTACTTATTTATTATGTGATAATGACCAATCATGATGGTCATAGAAAAAATGCTAAATCAAGCTAAGAGTAATTTATTTCAACGATAAATATCACTGTTAAACATGAAATTTAAGATAATTAGTGTTTTAAGGTAATAAAATTACTTTAATGAAATCTAAAAAGGCTGCGAATAATGTTAAATGATAATATTTCCTTAATATTTTTTCAATATGAAAATTCTACGAACCATTATGTAATGTTTCTTAAAACGTATTTCAATGAAAAGGATGATGGTGGGGATTCAAATAAATCATATATGTATATGAAAGACAATAATTAAAATAAAAATTATTTCATAAAAAATAATAATATTTCAAAATATAAAAATAACATATATGATAGGGAAGTTATTTAGATTAAGAATTACAATGAGCTCAGTGAGTAAATCCTTATTGATTTCATAGTCAAAAATATATTATAGAGAAAAGAAATTAAAAAGTACATAACATTGGATGTTTTTTAGAACTCAAGGTGTATTATGAAATTCTCTTTAATAAATAGGTGTTTGGTGTTATAAAATGAATAAGGCCAACTTTTTGATATGTCAATATAAACTTTATTTTCCGTACTAATAAGAATATGAATATTAGTTCAAGGATTTTATATAATAGAAATAATATAAGATTATAGAAATATAAAATAATGTTTTTGAGAATAATATCAAGGTATAAGGATGAGATCAAATCATTTATGTTTTTATAGAGAGAGTAAAATATTTAGTTAAAGGAAACAAATAACTCAAAGAAGAAGTCATTGAGGTGTCATGAAAGATCAAGGGTCTAGAAATACAAATGAATCATTGAATAAAATAATTATTTTGGATCACATACGATGTGGAAAATGTTAATACGTGGAATGAAATTCTTAGACTAATTATATCAGATTACCTATAATAAAAAAAATAATGTCATGAAGGAAATGAATTCATGTAGATTAATTAAAAATAAAAGTCCATCATAGATGTTGTAAATGTTAAATCACCCACTACATAGAGGAATATTTATTTGGGATAGGCCAAAATTATCAAATTTGTTTTTGTAAATTAATAAAATAATACATCAAAACATAGGTTCTAGGAAAGTTGAGTTATAAAAAAATATTTGATTAACATAAAATAGACACTTCGAGGAAGAAGATAACCAATTACAGATGAGAAACAAAATCAACTCTTGGTATTTTTTCTTATGGATAATATTTTTATAGAAAAGGATATAGAATAAAAATCCATGTCTTTTTAATCAAGGATAAGAATGATTGTTCTAAGGGATAATGAAATTAATATTTCACAATTTGTAAGTGAATGATCGAGGAATCTAAAAAATAAAAATTGGATTAAATACATACAAGATAATGAGGATCCATCCAATATAGAAGAAATTTTTTATTAACAACTAAATGATGTATAAAAAACTTGGGTATAAAATATAAGAGTTGATAAATTGTTGTATAAAACATTAAATTTAAATACATGCATAAATTTAAAGTATTTTTTATTTATAGTTAATTCTCTTCCCATTTGATGAGAAAAAATAATTTGTCACTTGAATAAAATATGATAAAGAGTGAGTCAAAACTGTTAATAATAATAATAATGTTTTGAAGAAAATTTACTCATAAAATTTCAAAATTTATATAAAAACATAAAAAGAATTATTTTCTTTGTTGTTGAAGGTATTTTTCAAAACTATCTTAGTAGAATATTTTTTCTCACTTGAACCATGAAATAAAATTCAGAAAGAAGACTTGTACTATAAATTGGTAGGTGGTTTTAGTCATGATTAGAGTAATGTTCATTAAAAGTAATTTATACCACCTTAGTAGGGAAATAATTTCTAATTTATATCTATAGAAGTTAAAAATGATATACAACAAAAATGATTAGGATAATTAAGCTAAAATTCCATAGAGAAGTTTGTGAAACATATGGTTTATGCATAAACTAAATCATATATGTTATTGTACTCATATATGAAACACTTTCCACAAAGGTAAGTTCATTTAGAATACAATCAATGTGAATGATGAATAGTCAACAAGGCTGTTTGAATTGGGGAATATTTATGTTTATAGAACAATATCAAAAAGGGATATTTATAGAGAAATATACAATGTTCTTTTCATTGATTATTTTTGGAGAATAAAATGGTTGTTCCTGATCACATAGAAATCTTTTGTGTTTTAATTTATATTATGTTATTATAGATATGGAGAAAATATAATTATATATAATGTTAAGATTCTAGAATAACAATTACATATAGTTCATTAATTATTAAATGGATAATTATATCAATATGAATAAGATATAGAATACATTTTCAATGGTGATTAATCCGAAACAAAATATTATAGTAGAATGGAGAAACAAAATAGTTAATAACTATGATCTAATGTTTCTCATTACAATTCACTTACAATATATGTTTTGAAATAACAAGTCATGAAATAACCTACTGTAAAAAATTGATCTCTGTAATGTTTAGATGGGAAGAATAATCCATATGTTATATGGTATAAGAGTATTCCAATTTTGAAAAACTTTATAATTTTCAATATTAATTTTTTAATGCTTCTTTTAATAAAGAACCATTAAATGTTTGAGTCCAAAAGATATGGATAAGTTTTTCCTGGATATTATTCTATGAATAATTCTTTTAAATGTTTCAATAAATTATTTTGAAAAATTATTAAAACCCAATATATCAGTATTATGGAAAATTGGTAGAATTTTCAATAAAACTTTTAAGTGATTTCAGAAGAAATGTTGTTGAGTTAAGAAGTTTATGGGGAGAAAGACTGGATGATAAGGATATAAATGGGATATAAATAATGAGAATGTTATAACAAGTTTATAAAATACTATTAAGTTAATAAGTTGTGATAAATTTGACAAAAAAATTATTAGTGACCAGATAGCTCCAATAGAAAGAAGGAGATTGAAACCTTAACATCAAACACAATTATTATCACATGTAAAGTGAACTATTTTTATAAGGATTAGGATGATAGAATTACTAGGGATATGAATTAATAGCCTAAAAAAATAGAGAATAATGAGGGTTGAAAGATTTTTTAAGGCTATTAGAATGGAATATTTTGATAACCAATATGGGGTTTCCATAACAATATAGATGAATTAGTAATTGTGACTAAAAAATTATATAAACCCTATTTAAAATATACTTCCATATTGAATGAGATGACATTGATAATAAATTTTCAACTGTGGAGTGATAATAAATGATATATTTGTTTATATCCATTGCATTGTAGGGGAAATTAAAAAATTTTCACAATTTTATCAAACATGATTTTATTAATTGTGTCCTTGAATAAGTGTTTTATATTGAAAATCCATATATATTTATCATTCAATAAGATGTGGAAGATTTTTTTATGAGGAAGTAAATTTATATGTTTAAGAAAAAAGTACGAGTATTATACTCCACGCATGTCAGATACTTGAGAATTCGTAGATTATAACATAGTTTAATAGATCATAATCTCATGGGTAATAATATAGATAAAAAAAGAATAATGATATATATCCATGGTGATGAAAATATACTTAATTTATTAGAGGAATCTAAATTCATTAATTTTAATGAATTTATGGGGAGTGAGTTTGAAATTATAATAATTGGTGGATTGATATTTTTTTGGATTATATATTTCATAAGAACATAAAAAAAATTTATTTCAGGAAATAAAATTTTAAAATATATTAAATAATGCCTTTTCTCGGAATATATAATGGGTGTGATGATATTAGTCTCTACTCAGATAAATATTTAAATAGATGAAAATGGAAAAGTTTTTAATATAGAAAAATATAGGAAAATAATTTGATTCCTAATTTACCTAATTGGTTCAAGAATAATTATTTTATTTTCACCTTTCAATGTGTGAGTAATTAATGTTGTCCCATAGAATTATGTATGCTAGTGATGGAACGAATACTTCTCTATATTGTAAATAAGATGAAATTTGTTTTTTATATAGAAACATAACAAGATAAGTTATTAGGATTCATGGATATAGATTTGGTTGGTACAATATATGGTAGGAAGTTTAAATCATGTAGTACAATTTATCGTGGATATTGTATTTATTACTTAAGAAAATATGACTATAATTATATATTTTTAGCATAGAAGAATATGAATACATAAAAATTACTCAATCATCCTAAAATGTCTTACGAATTAAGAGATATCTTTAATATAATTGAGCTTAAGTGAATTATCATATTTTAATCAATTGTAATAACCATAGTTCATTATATTTTACAAGGAAATTCTTCAATTTTGGTAAATGAAATTTGATATCATGTATCAGTTTATTAATTATTAATTTGATTAATGTTTAATGTAATTAGATAATGTGTCTCCTCATATTCAAATTGGGTACATTTTGATAAAGTTATGTTTGTAGGATTTTTTAGAAGCATCAATTTCATAAAATAGTTAATCCATATTTATCAAGAATAATAGTTTAGAGAAGGAGCTCCCATGGCCCTAAGTTGTTTCCATTATACGTTTTGAACTTTTCATATGTTATTTAAAAAATGGTCCATGATATGGATTTTATACTCTAATGATTTAATTAAATCAGTTAATTGTCATGAATTGTAACCTTTAGAGAAGCACTCTTTGTGTTCTTTGAAATTGGGGGAGAATTGCATAAAATTAATAGAGAGGAATAATTTCTATAGAGAAATTTCAATGTATGGAAAGATAGAATAATTTATTCTCAATATGGGTATTTATAGTAGAGAAGTTTCTTTTAAGGGTTATCGTAAAGCCAATAAATGTTGGATTAGTGATGATTTGTTTATGAATTTCATATCTATGGGATAATAGATCAATAAATGGAGGTGTATAGAGGTTATTTGTTACTATGTGTATAAGTGGTATCAATTTGTGATGCTAATAAAGTGTTTCATTGATAAAGAAATCATTGAACTTTTTTTAATTAATATGGGAATGAATTTTATGGTATTATATCAGATGATCAGTGGATATTCGATTACACAATTATATGTGAGCTAGCGGAATTTAAAAACAAGTTATTAAATAATGTTAAATTCCTCTAATGTTTTTTCAATAAATCTAATGGTGGAGATTTTTTGAAAAAACACTTGTAATTATTTTTGATGTGGTGGTTAATAAATCATATTTAATTATAAAAAAAATATTCATTTTATAATTAATATTCACCATTTTAAGTGATTTAAGTATTAGAGAAATATTAGAGAATCATTTTCTATAATTTAACCATAAGAAAAAAATTAAATAGTACTATATTAGAATATGTCATGGTCGTTTCCTTTTTTTTTAAGATGAAAAAAGTGAGATAATATTCATGGTTATCATGGGAATTATGAAATCTGGGATATTGATAACAATATATGATTGCAGATCTCATAGTTACATAAAAAAGTGATGAAGTCATATGAAAAAATAGGGTACACGGAGGGAATCAATTTTGTGAAACTAATTGGTATGAAAAGTAAAAAAAATTATAATTTTTAAGGTTTTTTTGCAAGCCATGGTTTGAAATTTTCGTTAGAAAAATTCCATTTATTCCATGGGAAGGTAAAAACAATTTTGGATGTAAATGTGGAATAGTGAATAAAAATAGGAGTCTTGAGGACAAGATCACTATTATGGCTATTTTATTTGGATAATTAATTGAAGGGAAACAAACTTTGGTTGATTAACAATACATCATGAACTTTTACAAATATATAAGTTTAATGTTTGAAACTAAATTTATTTTTAAGAGATATGGGATTAGTTTTTCCTGGTTTATAGAATACCTTTTTTTAACAAATATTACCATGGAATAATGAAAAGTGAACATACCTTAGTGGGATAGGGGATAGAAAAATATTAATTTTAAATTTCCTATCAACTTGGTTGTGTATTGAGACTAAAAGAAAAAATATATATTAATTTTCTATGTTTAATTTGATGAATTTTATAATAATTATTGAATAAAAAAGTTGAATTTAATAAATAAAATATATGATATATTCTATTTAATTATATAAATACCAAATCACATGTAGAAGAGTAAGAATTAGACTGTTACAGAAATATTTCTATGATAAATAGGTTAATTTAATAGATTGATAATACCATAGATCATTCATTCTTAAAATTGAAGTATGTCATCATATTGATGATTATTGAGGATGTTGTTACACCAATGGATGTAAATTCTATTGTTTTTTTCTTATGAAGATACAAATATTCACTTTATAGAGTAGTGAGTTCTTCTTGATTGTAATTTTTTTCTCATTCTTGATTGGTAACTATGCTTGAGGGATACTGTATCATAACCCAGACTCACACTTTGAGATCTGGTGCTAAACACATGATCTTTACATTTTTGGATGTTTTACTGGTAATAGTGACCCAAATTTCACCATCCAAAAAATAAAAAATCAAAATGACATATAGGATCACTAATATTATAAAGTACATTTAAGTTTTAGAGTTATACAAAATTAGGACAAAATCATAACAACATAGATTAATGAACAACCTATTTATATGGAAGAACATTATCTCCCAATATTACCAGGTTTTTATATTCCACCTTAGGTCATAATTATCATCTATATGATACCCTTCTACACATAATCCATTTAACATGATTATTTATAACATTAGGAAAAGGAAACATAATAATGGTGAGCCAAAATAATTAGTCAGGGTAAACATAAGAATTGATGATTGAATGTCACGGGTGAGAATAAAAGAGACAAAGGGTATGAAGACATAATCATAGGGCATGTGCATGACGTAAGAGAACTCATTCCTATCACCCTAAATTAATAGACACGTGGAATGTAACAAATTATTAATAAAGAAAGATTCATCATATTCAAGAATAACGAGCTATGTGATATCAATATTGATCAAAAGGAACCCTTATAACACCTAGAAAGCATAATGAATATTTGTTGGTATCTTGGAACAATATATTCATAACCCATTTTAAAATTTTGTTAAAAAAATAGAGCCCAATTAAATCTATCGGAGAACCCCATTGGTAAATTTATTTTTCATTCCCCTAAAAGCAAGGAACATTACACAATGTAATGGATCACAATTTTTTGTCACCCATAAAATAAGTCATACGAGGCTCACCAAGAGATATCTTGTCACACCCATCATATGATCTATTACATGTCCACCTGAAAGTATCCAGGCACATTAATAATCGTAAATAATTTTCGTGTACCATCCATGAATATAGTATTAATTTCATTATAAACTCATTGAGATAACAATTCTTCATTACATAAAATGATTTACCCATGAAAAATAATGGGTTTTCATAAAAATATATTTGAAACAAGATTAACTAGTGGAAAAGAAACCAGTTTCATAAAATTAACATTGAAATAATATTAATCCATCTATAAAAAAATAAACATGGTATCATTAAAAAATATCATCATTGGATCATATGTAACAACAAGGCCATTGATGTTGATGAATTTAAATACCATTAAATGATCATAGGAAACATTTTTGAGGAATAAAACCTTTTTATTTTGAAAATCACTTTTAAAAATATATATTCAAAATATATTATGAAAATTATTTTAAATTAAATTTTTTTTAAACATATAAAAGAAACATTATTAAAAATAAGGGACATTACATCCAAAAAATATGTTATTTTCATAAATGTTAAAAATAATAAATCATTAAAAAATGGATTAAAGAGTAATCCCTTTAGAAGAAATTGGAAATTTTATTTTAGAATCATTTAAAAGAATTTAAAAGAACTTGTATAATTCATTCAAAAATAATTTATTTAAAAAAACACTTTTGAAAATATTTTAGAAACATGGATGTATATGGTAAATATACTCGATGTAAAAGAAAATAAAATATCGGTAACACTTACCAATTTATGGATTGATGTATATTTTTTAAATAATGGTGTAAATATATATAAAAATTGTGAAACACATTCATAATTTTTTTTAAAGAAATATGTTTGGTATAATAAAATAAGATCTTATGATCTCTTCTAAAGGATCCATGAACATAAAAAATCCTAGAAGAAATGATATTATAACATAAAGCCTTTTCCACTTTGGTAACATTTTAATCATAGGCCCTAAGAAAGAATAAATTCAAATAATAATGCAATTATAAAAAAACATAATGATATTGTTGATATAATATGTCATAAGGGGTAGTATTTGCCCTTAACAAGTGGATATAGGTGCATATCCTAAATTTATGTCACAAGATAATATAATTTGAGACAAATAACCCATACAAACATTATACAAATGAATTCAAGAATTAATAAATGAATATATTATGTGTATAAAATGTAAATACACATAAAAAGCGTAAATAAAATATTATATAGTCAAAATTAATCACATACATAATCATATAATATGAAATATAATGAATAAGTAATATAACTGAATGAAAAGAAATTGAGTTATGAAATTCTTTACCACTTGGTGAATTTAAAGTCAAATAGTCATGGTTGATATAAATAAAATTGAAACCATAAATAACAAGATGTATTATGGATTCATTA
Source organism: Viscum album (assembly GCA_963277665.1). Taxonomy (NCBI): domain Eukaryota; kingdom Viridiplantae; phylum Streptophyta; class Magnoliopsida; order Santalales; family Viscaceae; genus Viscum; species Viscum album. The sequence continues at coordinate 1,936,355,926 of OY728136.1, read as the reverse complement.
TATTAAAAATAAAATTGAAAATTTATACACCACACAATATAAATTACTGGTGAATATGGCATATTTCTCACATTAATAAAAAATAAGATGATAAACCCTTTTCTCGAGTCTTGAATTTCATTGAATGTACTTTAAATAATTTATAATAAATGAAATCAATTATTTATTAAGATTATTTTTAATTTTTGAATATATTAAACATAAATCATTCATTTTATTTATTTTTAATGAAATATTAAAATAATTAATATGTTAATTCTATATCGAGTGTTTTGAGGACGTTCTGTTCATTGTTTGAAAATGGATTCAGTGTGTTTACTATGGTCAAAGATGTCGTTATTTATATATATAAATAATAATTATCATGAAATATTTATAATATTATCACATCAATCATACCTTCAAAACCAATCATTATGTATGGTTATGAAAAATAATTAATGTTACAATCATGGAGATGATAAACCGTATGTACGGATGAGTAACATTTCTATTTCTCAATGACCATTATAGAAAGAAATTAGGTAATATTTTATCATTAAAAATTTATAGTAATATTATAAATGAAATTTTAGTTCATTTATTTTAATATATATATATATATCATCCATTTTTATGGGGGTGAAAAATGTCTCATCACTATGTGGAGGCAGTAGTCCACACATATGTAATAACGACGTTATCATTTTTCATTTTTTGGTAAGGGGGATATAAAATGATATATTATCCTTAAATAATGATTAATATGTCAATAAAATCATAATTAATTCATCTATATGTCATATATTAAATTAAATCATCCTCATAACCATTATTTTAAAGCATTACTGAAAAAGAATCACCTCACATCGTGAGGCGGTAGTCCGTCATACACATGGGCGGCATTATTGTATTCCCAAATTTATGGAATGTAAAATGCTATATGTGATATCATATATATATTAGTATAAATTTTTTATAATGTTATATATATATATATATATTAAATTCATCATTATATCATGCTGTGAGAGACCGTGATGGAAAAATAATGATATCAGTTCACGAGGTGATAGAACACCTAACACAGGAAAGAAGATTTCACATTAGATTTTATGGTAAAGACTAAATATTTAGGTAAGGAAAATAAAATAATAAAATCATAGTAAATTTTATATAATTTATTAATTATATAATCATAATCGACAAAATATTTAATGGGTTGGAAGAAGAAATAAAAAAAAGTTGTTCAGCTAAGCACGATGCCAATTCTTTGGAAAACCTATTTTGGTAAACCCCAAAAGGATTTGTAGGAGGAAATTATGATTAGAATAAGTTCCCTAGTATGTGGGGATGGAAATAATGAATTTTTTAGGTATTTTCCAATCCAAAGTGATTATAAGGTGTGATGAATAGAGTACAGTGGTTCCCTTTTGTATGTGATATGAATGGTAAAAATCTATGCTTTCAAAATATAATATTGTACCCAGATTTTTGTCATTCCAAAGGGATAATAATGGAAAATTCTCAGTCCTTATATAGTTTAATGTGAAAATATTTCCCAAAAATACTATTTAGATATGTTATTAGTTAAGTTTAACCCCTACATTTTTAGTTTAAAACCTTATAAAATTGGTTTCACCTTAATCCCATGAAATAATGTTTACTTTTTCCACTATTAATTTTTTTTTTCAAAACTAATTTGGAATTATTATTCAATATAAATCATGATAATTATAAATATGGATTAAATATTTCAGAATTCTACCCATATAAGAGTAAAAATTTAATTCAAAATTAAACCCACAGACGCTACGAAGAATCGAATTTTCAAGACTTGTATTTTTCTAGAAAATATGATCTCATATTAACTATATGAATAGAAATAATAATTTTCGGAAAATAGATTAATATTAATTTACATATAATATATATATTTAATTCAATTCATTTCTATATTAGGTGTTTTTAAAATTTAATTCAAAAAGTAAAACATTATGCACTTTCAAACAATTTTATGACAAATCCATTTTTAAACCAAAAAAACAATCTTATACTAAAATTCAATATAACATTGATTAAAATTTTATAAATTGGATTAATTATAAATAATTAATTTATATTTTACTTTAAATAAGGTTAAAATTATAATTGTACATCTATGTTTCTTAATTTATTGAAAATTAATGAGTTTTTTTAGAAAAATCACTATATTTTACTAATCATTGAAAATCAATATTTTTTAAAAAATAAAAAAATTCACCGTAATATAATTTTTATATTATGAATTCTAAAATAAATTCCAATTTTTAAAATACATTTTATATGATAGGTAAAATTTAATTTTAATGTATTTTTGTAAATAGCAACAAAACTGCTTTAAAAAAATATTGTTTTTTTTCCAGAAAACTATTCTTTTTTCCTTCAAATGTCCCTTGTTTTATTTTATAATAAATAGATAAACAATAAATTTATTTCATAGTTTTGAATGAAAAATAATTTTAATAATTTAGTTATTACTCTTCTTTCCTTAAAATTTAATGGCTAAGTTATATCAATTATATATTTCACTATTAGTTTAAAATACATGTGGTGTGTTGAATATGATATCAAACATAGTTTTATTTTAGAAAATCTCAATTTTGTGGGTACCATAAAATATGAAAGAGACAAAATTTATTTAAAAAGGAATATATCTCAATGTATTAGGGAGTTATATTCTCATATATTATTGGGTTTTTATGTCATATACGCTGTCAAACATAATATTATTCTTTTTAAAACATCTGGTGAAATATCCTCCCACATTAACAAATTGCATCGTCATAATTTGAACTCTATCTTGCTAATTAATGGTTCAAAAATTAAAAATACCTTTTCTTTAATCCACATCATAAATTTTTTTTATTTAATATTATCTCTAAAAGGGGGAAAGTAAAGTCAACTTTTAAAGGATATATAACCATAAATGGGATAAAAATCTATTCCTCATATATTTAAACATTAAAAAAAAGGATAGAACATGGTAGGGTAACTACCCAAATGAATAAAACTTCATACAATATAGTAATATCCAAAATTCAATAGTCGTAACCAATGTTCAAATAAAATGATTCCACAAATATATAATTCTATATCCAATATAACCTCAATAACATGAACATTAAAGTGTTTTTTACCCTTAATGATTATCTTATATCTTTCGGCTTATATGGACAAAAATTATTCTGATCTTATTTTGGAAAAACATTAATTACTCAGTTAGCAAATCACTTTTCAATTCCATCATTGTATATATGATAAAAGTTGTGGTCAAAAAATTATATCAATATCCACGATCATATAAAAACTATAGGTTACCAATACATTGAAACTTATTTCAACATTATTTAAAGCAGTAATCCACATTAAACTGATACATTACATATAATTCAACATAGTAAACCATAACCTCAAAGTAATTAATCACTTAAAAATTTCATTAGTTAAAACCTAAAAAGGTGTTTCTATGATATAAAAATATTTTTAAACATATACATTTAAACTCAATAATAGAATCCATAACTCTAAAGATAAACTCAAATGAAAACATCTTAATATCCAATGTTATCTAAAGCCTCCTCAAATACTGACTATAACTACCCCAAAATCGCCCTCCTGGATCTGGTGAAAAAATATAATATTTATATATCTAGATTTGATAATGATGAATGTGACCCAATTGTCATCATCCAAAACATTAAAATCAGAAGAAAATTTTGTATAAATTACATTCTAAAGTACCTTTATGGTTTAGGGTTTTATAGAATTAGGAAAAACTCATGATATTACTAGTTCATAAAAAACTGGTTCATAAGGATGAACATCATGTCCCACTATACACAAATTTTTATATTCCTCATTAGCTCATCGTCATCATCCATATAAAAAGCTTCTAGTTATAATTAATTTACAATCATTCTTCATAACCTGATGAAAAGTAATAATAGATAGGGTAAGATCAAATTATCAATTTGGGTAAACATAAGATGTAATAATTAAATTTTATCAGTGAAAATAATATTATAATAATGGTATTATGACATAATCAAATTAAATGATCCTAACATAAGAGAACACATGCACATCAAACTAGATCAATAAACATATGGAAAGTAATAAGTTTTAACAAATTCAAGATTCATCATAATCAATAATCATGAGCCATGTGATATCAATCATGATCAGAGGAATCATTTATAACCCATAAAAATCATAAGGAGAACATGTTTGTATCATCAAACAACATCTTCATAACCCATTTAAATCTTATGTCAGAAATAACTAGAACCTTGGAAAATCCATAGGAGAAACCCTACAGTAACTCCCTCACTCTTTCTCTTAAAGATAAGGAACATTACCCAGTTCATTTGACTGCTATCTGGGTTAACCCATTATATAAGAAATATCGGGCCCACTCAGTGTTATCTGAGAACACCCATTGTAAAAGGTTTCCATAAAAATATTAATCTATGAAAAAGAAATGTTTACCCTAAAAATATCTATGAAACATGACTAAAATTAGTAAAAGAAAATGGTTACATGAAAATATATTTGATATAATCTCAATCCATCAATATAAAGAATGAGGATGGTATGATTTCAAAATATCCCCATGGTAGGAAAAGTAACCACAAGGGTTGGTGATGTTTATGAATTGAAATACCATTAAAATATCATTAAAACATTTTTGAGGAAAATAAACTTTTTATATTTTTCAATTACATTACAAATTAATTAACAAAATACTATGAAAATAATTTTAGGTTAAACAAAATTGGAATGATATAGCGGAAAATTAATGAAAAATAATGGATATGAAAGAATGAAAATCTATTCAAGTTATAAATGATCAAAATAAAAATTCTTTTAAAAAAAACTGAAAAAGGGAGTCAAAAGTGTCCAATTAGGAAAAAGAATATAAATTTCCTTAAAAAACTTATAAAATAAGTTAAATTTTAAATAAAATTGTTTATAGGAAATAACTTTTCTTAGAAAAGAACATTTCTTGAAACATTTTTAAAAAACATGGATATAGAATATAAAGATTATTGATCTAAAAGAAAATACAAGATCAATATAACTTAAAAAAATGGAATTATTGATTTTTATTTATTCAACGAGGGAGGATATAAAAGTGACACTTGTTAACCACATTAATAACTATTGGATAATAAAGATATTTGGATCCAAAAAATAATATCATATGATTTCTTCCAAAGGAGCCTTGAACATAAAAAATCCCAAAATAATGGATATCGTAACATAATGCTTTTTCCACTTTGGTATCTCTTCAACTATATGCACCATGAAATAATAACTTCAAATGAAAATTAAAAAATCAGTATGATAATGGTATTAATGATATAATATATCAAAATGAAAAATATATACACCAAAAAAATAAAATAGTTTCATATCATAAACTTTTGTCTCAATGAATATTAAATTAATTACCCATTCAAAAATATTACCATTGAATTAGAGAATAAATCAATGAATAGTTTATGTGTGAAAAATGTAAATAAAATATAAAAAAGTATAAATAAAAAATTATAAAATCAAAATTCATTAAATACATAATTATATTATATCAATTAAATTTAAGAAGTAATATATCATAATGAAAGGAAATTGAGTTATGATATTATTTACAAGTTGGTGTCATTCATGTCAAATTCCCCTGGTTGAAATAATTAAAATTGAAACTACCAATAAAATTATAAAAGAAGGATTAATGATATAACTTGTAAAATATTCATTATATGAACCAAAAAATATAAATGTGAGGTAAATACAACATAGGTGTTATATAAATAAAAAAGTGAGATGAGAAACCCTTATCTTTAGTCCAGAAATTACCTACATGTGTTTTAACTCTTATATAATATGTCCAAATCAAATAACTGACTTATTAGGAAACATTTCTTGATTTCATACCTCATACATAAGTCAACTATTTTATTTCTTTCTAACAATATTTATAAACACTTAGTCAGTTAAGTCCAAATTAGGTGTTTTAAGGACATTTGGTTCATTATTTAGAAATGGATTCAGTGGTATGACTATGGTCAAAGAGGCCAGTATTTCAACATATAAAGAATAATAATCACTAATTTTTTTTCATATTATTACATGAATTATAATTTTAGAACCAATAATCAAATATGGTTATGAAAAATGAACAACATTGAAGTCATGGAAATGGTAGGTATTACGTGCACATTATAATTGCATCAATTTTTCAATGATCATTATAGATAGAATGTAAATAATAGTTTATATTTAAATAATGATAATAATATCATAAATAAATATTATTTCTTTAAATATACTTAAATATTTCATAAATATTTTTTGGTGTCTAAAAATGAGTCACATCTCTTTATGGAGGTGGTAGTCCACACATAGACATAAGCCTCATTATCATTGATTAGTGAGTTAGAATGAACAAAAGGAAATAAAATATTATCTTTAAAGAACGATAAATATTATGTTAATAAATTAATTATTTCATATATATCAAATATATTTATGTACATTATCCTTATCACCGTCCAAGTAAAGTGTTAATGAAATTGAATCACATCGCATCGTGAGGTGGTTGCCACCGAACACACTCGTGAAGTTATTATATCTCCCACAAAAGGGAAATTAAAAATCGATATATTTTATCACATATAAAAAACTATAAATTCATAAAAACTATTATATATTTATAAATATACTTTTAATCCTTTATTATGTCAATCCTATAGAGGCAATGATGGAAGACAAAAAACATCAGTTCGCGAGGTGGTAGTCCTCCGTGGACACCGATGATGATTTTGTATCTCATTTGATAGAATAAAATATAGATTTGGTTTATTATATTAGAATAATAGCATATCATTATATGTTATATTTTTTTTTATATAAGATTATTTTTATAATATTTTATTGATGTGGAAGAAGTAATTAAATGTCACGACCCGCCCTCGGGGTCCGTGCCGTGACTACCCCAAGCCCGCCTTCCACAGGCCAGGGGCTTGCGACTAGCACCAAGGCGTAAATCCCGGTAAAAAGGGAAGGCATTGCCTTTGTAAAGTAAACAAACACCACAGAGTAAGCAAGCGGAAAGTAAACACTAAGCAAAAGCAGAGTACAACTGAAAGTGCGGAAAAGTAAATGGGCCAGTATACAAACCCAAACTGAAAGTAAAGTACAACTCGAAAGGGAAAACAGCAGCTGAAAAGTAAAAGCCGCTACACCGAGCTGTCCACTGGAAATCCCACCTGAAGGGTGGGTACAGATAGCTCCACTTCCCCACGGGTCCCGCCGTCCGCTCCGAGCACGTCCCGCCCAGTGATCCTCCTCCAGGTACCGTCCTGCTCTGCAAGCCTCAGCTAAGGTCAACGCTGTCCGTCGTCTGCAACCAACACAACGTAGTCCGGGCAAAGCCCGTGTAGGGGTGAGTATAAGCTACTTAGTAGGGACCCCGAGACCCCTGATGGTCTCTCAAATCCACAAAGGATAAACCACAAAGAAAGGATCAATCACGAAGTAACAACCGACACTGCTTAGGTATATGCCCATAAATATATCTAAGTCATCAATTTCAAATACGCTCCAACCTCCGAGCCCAAGTACAACTCAGTCCACACAGGAAAGTAAACGTATTCCACACAGGAAAGCAAAACATAATCCACACAGGATATCACAACACAATCCACACAGGAAAGCAACAGGATTCAGCTCACACAGGTATACTTCTTCGAAAGACGATAAAGATGATCTCTGATCCATCTAAGTCATCGGACCCATGAAGGATCGATAGGTAACTAACCCCCGCAAAAGACCCACACAGGATCGGGCCCACGTAGGACCTATAGGCGCTGGTTCACATAGGACCGCTGAGCGCAAAGGCCCACACAGGATCGGACCCACACAGGATCGGGACCACACAGGACCTGTAGCATTGATCCACGTAGGATCGCTGAGTGCTGTAGTCATCGTCGTCGAATCCACACAGGATCTCTGTGCTGTCGTCGTCGCAGTCACAGTAGCAGTAGTAGCAGTAGTAGTCACAGTAACAGTCGCAGCCAGCACTAGGGTTCCCGCACACAGCAAGCTCGTTCAGAGGGTCCGCTCCACGAGCCGAGAGGCTGATACATCAACTGTCACAAAGTCCAGAGTTGATGTATCCAAATGTTCCGTATCGTCAACAGGAACTCAACGCAACAGACGGCGCGTCGATCGGACACCCGGTCTGAGAGTTATTGGCATTTTTGTCCCCGGGGCCCGGTTGGTTTTTAAGGCAAAACCAACCCGACCGTACTCCACCTGCGTCCAAGCCTCGGGTGGAGTATGACAAAAGATCCGTCTTACTAAGAGGTACACAACAAAGCTGACGGCACGTCAATCAGACGTTCGTAGCTCAAGATATAAGCGTTTCCGCTCCGAAGGCCCGATTGGTTTCGTGAACGAACCAACCCGGCCGAACTCAAAGTGTTTCGAAACTTTGAGTGCAATATACCGAAACGACCGACTCGATCCAAGGATCGCGTTGCCGTAGACGGTTCGTAATTCGGAGGTCTGTGGCTCAAGTTATGGCCAAAAGACCGAAACCGTCTCGAAAACGGGGGGTCCGGGTCCGGGCCGACCCGCCCCCGACCCCCCCTGGGTCGGCTCTAACCGGGTCGACCTGAACCGTGTCGACCTGACCCGGGTCCGACCCGACCCGGCCGGCGGCGGCGCGGCCTGGCGCCGCTGGGGTCACGCGCGGGGGGCTAAGCCCCCGCTTCCAGCAGATGGCGGTGCGACTTTTAGCCGCGCCTTTGGAAACCGCCCCCCCCCCCCTCGTGGGGGGCCTGCTTTGAAGAGGACCGGGGGGCCGCCTGCCTCCCCTCATGGAAATCACCCCCAATTAAATGGGGAGGCTTTTGAACGCTGGCCGGCCGATTTTTCTCCAACGGGACCGGCAAACCGGTCCCCTTTCCGGCTTCCGACGCCGGCGGCCCGGCCGCCAGTCTTCTCGTCCCGCCGCGGCCCGGAACCGGCCGCTGTGTTCGTCGTCCGGCGCGGTGCGACGACACCGCGCCCCTCCGCCGCGCCTTTGATTCCCTTCGACGCGGCGCGACGGCGTCGCGTTCTTGATGATCCTTCCACGGTGCGGCGCGACGGCGCCGCACAATATATTCATGCGAATATCCGCGGGGTGCGACAGCACCACGCCATCTTGTTTCACCCGCAAGATAAATCAATCAAGAACAATGGAGGGGGTTCGGCCATGTTCATGCGGTCCGGCCCCCCTCACGTTAAACAATAACACATATTTAAAATCCTCATGTTAGTCATGCTAGAACCACGAAAAAGGATAAATAAATAAACAATAACAACAACCCCTTCCTTGGGTTCAACTTCGAAGATTTGTCAACGTCCCGCGGAAGACAACATCGCGGAGGTCGGGCGTCACGGTAATCGTTCGTAAAATCCATTGATGAAGAGGTACGTCTGAAGAGGTACGTCATTGGTGAATCTTCGTATGCCGACGAAGGAAGTCCGAGGAGGAAGCGGCGTTCCCTTTCGTTGACACGGAAGACGAAGAAGAGAGGAGCGGCGTTCTTCGTCGGAGCTTGAGCGTTCTTCGTCAAGCTTGAGCGTTCTTCGTCAAAGTTTGAAGAAGAAGGAGAAGAACCCCAAAGCTCTCAAGATGGCTAAACAATTCTAACCAAATAAAATAATCTAAGAGCTTATTTTATTAACTCAACCAAACCTTTTTGAATTTCAAAGGTTTGAAAAAGTTTAAACAACTCAACCTAATTAATAAGCTAAGTTGTCAAAACATTTAATGTGGGGTTAAAGGGAGTTTTTTTGAGAGAAGTTGAAAAGTTGGGTTTCGTGTGGGCCCCACCACACTTAATCCTCTCAAGGGAGGTTAAGTGGGTGTGGGTCCCACCTTTAACTTCCTTTGAGAGGAGTTAACCAACAAGAGTAAAATAAAAAGTGTTCCACATTTTTATTCAACTTTTTATAATTCTCCCAAAAATTAACTTTCGTCCCGCAATAAACGCAAATTCGGAAAAGGTATCCTTAAGAGAATATCGGTGCTGCGAGTTCATTGGTTCCCTCAGATTTCAATTCCGATCACCGGATCAAAAGTTAGGAATTCCCACTCGTTCGTTCACTGAACGTACCCGAGCCAAACTTCGGAAATTGATTTCGGGCACTCCGGGCCTCAGAATCTGGTGCCGTCTAAAACCGCGCTCTTGTAAAATTCCAATGAAAATTATGAAAAAAATTCCCTTGAATTTTACGGGTCTTTACATTACTCCCACCTCAGGGATTTACGTCCCCGTAAAGATACATCAAAAACTAGGAAAACAAATGAGGGTACTGAGCACGCATCTGAGCCTCCCGCTCCCATGTGCTCTCCTGGAGATTCCCGTGCTGCCATATGATGCGCACAAGAGGAATCAATCGCCCACGTAGGACCTGCTCCTGTCGATCCTCTATCTCCACTGGGATCTCCGTAAAAGTCGCCCCATCGTCAACGTCAAGCTCCCCATGGTCAATGATGTGCATCGGGTCGTGCACGTATCTCCTCAGCTGAGACACGTGGAAGACGTCATGCACCCGGTGCAACTGAGGTGGTAGTGCCAGGCCATAAGCCACCTCACCAATCCTGCTGAGGACCTGGAAGGGTCCAATGAAGCATGGAGATAACTTGCCGCCTCGGCCTAATCTCCGAATACCACGTCTAGGTGAGACCTGCAAGAAGACGTGGTCGCCATCCTCGAACTCCAGTGGCCTCCGCCTCCTGTCAGTATATGACTTCTGCCGGCTCTGAGGTGTCCTCATCCGCTCTTGGATGACCTGTACCTTCTCTGTCGTGGCCTGGACCATCTCTGGTCCCACAAGTGCTGACTCCCCAGGGTCTATCCAGCACAAAGGAGATCTACAAGGTCGGCCGTACAACGCGTCGTACGGTGCCATCCCGATGGTGGAGTGGTAGCTGTTGTTGTACGCAAACTCCACCAAGGGTAGGTGGTCCTCCCAGCTACTACCAAAGTCGAGGACACATGCGCGGAGCATGTCCTCGAGAGTCTGAATGGTCCTCTCCGTCTGACCATCCGTCTGAGGGTGAAAGGCTGTGCTCAGACGTAGCTGTGTCCCGAACGCCTCATGTAACCCCTTACAAATCCGGGAAGTAAAGCGAGCATCTCGATCGGAGACGATAGATGATGGAACACCGTGGAGCCGCACAATCTCCTGAACGTAGAGACGTCCCAAGCTCTCCACTGAGCCCTGCTCTCTGATGGGTAAGAAATGTGCTGACTTGGTGAGTCAGTCAACAATTACCCAGATGGAGTCGTGACCTCTGGAAGTACGTGGTAGTCCAGTCACGAAGTCCATAGATATGCCGTCCCACTTCCACTCCAGAACCTCCAAGGGCTGTACCAAGCCTGCTGGTACCTGATGCTCTGCCTTCACCTGCTGGCAGGTGAGGCATCGAGAAACGAACTCTGCTACAGCCTTCTTCATGCCCGGCCACCAGTGCTGTCGTCTGAGATACTGGTACATCTTCTCCACTCCAGGATGTACCGCCAAAGGAGAAGTGTGAAACTCTCTCAACACCTCCTCTCGCAAAGCGACTGGTACCATGGTACGTCCACTGAAAAGGATGTTGTGCTCTGCTCCAAGGGAGAAACCATCAGGTGCCTGTCCCAAGGATATCTGTGCACGCCGTGTCTCACAGTCAGCATCATCACGCTGTGCCTCTCTGACCCACTGCAGTAGTGGAGGAGTGACTGTGAGAGACTGAAGGAAGGCTGCTCCATCTCTATCCACGAAGGATATCTGCAAAGAGGCTAGCTGCTCTGTCGCCTCTTCAAGTAGCTGAATTCCCATCCTCCTGCTGAGGGCATCGGCTACTACGTTCCCCTTCCTAGGAGTATAGACTATGTCAAAGTCATAGTCATGGAGGAACTCGAGCCATCGCCGCTGTCTTAGGTTCAGGTCCTTATGCGAGAAGATATACCTGAGACACTGATGATTGGAAAAGACTGTAAAGCGCTCGCCCATCAGATAGTGTCGCCATGTCTTCAGAGCGAAGACCACTACTGCTAACTCCAGGTCATGGGTAGCGTAGTTCTGCTCATGCGGCCTCAACTGACGTGATCCATAGGCGATCACTGCCCGATCCTGCATCAGAACACATCCGAGTCCGGTCCCTGATGCATCGTAGTAAACTACGTACCCTACTCCCTCCTCGGGCAACCTCAAGACAGGTGCGCTGGTCAATCTCTGCCTCAGCTCTTGGAAGCTCTGCTGACATCTGTCTGACCACACGAAGGGTTTCCCCTTATTCGTCAATGATGTGAGTGGTGCCGCAACTCTAGAGAAGTCTGGCACGAATCTCCGATAGTATCCAGCTAGTCCCAAGAAACTCCGAACCTCAGTCACGCTCCTGGGTGGCTCCCATGCTAACACAGCCTCGATCTTCGCAGGATCCACTGCAACTCCCACCTCAGAGATAACATGTCCCAAGAAGTGGACCTCACATATCCAGAACTGGAACTTCGAGAGCTTACCATAAAGCTGGTGCTCTCGGAGTGTGTCTAGTATAACCCGCAAGTGATAGGCGTGCTCCTCCTCAATCGTAGAGTAAATCAGAATGTCGTCGATGAAAACCACGACAAACCGATCGAGGTATGGCTGAAAGATCCTGTTCATGAGATCCATGAACACTACTGGAGCATTGGTTACACCGAAAGGCATAACCAAGAACTCATAGTGGCCATACCAACATCTGAAGGCCGTCTTCTACACATCCTCGTCTCCGACTCTGAGCTGATGATAGCCTGACCTGAGGTCTATCTTCGAGAACCACCGTGATCCCTTGAGCTGATCAAAGAGGTCATCAATCCTCGGTAGTGGATACTTGTTCCTCACTGTCACCTGGTTCAGGCGACGATAGTCAACACAAAGTCGCAAGCTCCCGTCCGCCTTTTTGGCGAACAATATCGGGGAAGCCCAGGGTGAAACACTGGGTCGGATGAACCCCTTGCCCTGCAAGTCCTCTAACTGTACCCGTAGCTCTCGAAGCTCGGCGGGGCCATCCGATATGCTGGAGTGGATATCGGGGCTGTCCCGGGGTACAATTCAATATAAAAGTCTACCTCTCTACGAGGAGGTAGCCCTGGAACGTCGTCAGGAAAAACGTCCGCAAACTGATCCACCACTGCAGGAAAACCAGGACTCCGCACGTCAACTGCTCAAAGGATGAGGCTAGCCAACTGATGAGTGATGGGCTGTCCTCTCCTCCGCAGAAGTCCATCCTGTGCTGCTAAGGCTCCCTTCTCGCCGGTGAAGGTGAACCTGCTCCCGTCGGTGCGTACACATCGCACCATGTGCCTAAAACTGTCAATCTGTGCATGGACCGTAGATAACCAATCCATGGCCAAGATGACGTCGTAAGGCCTCGACGCTGCTACAAGAAGATCCCAGACGAAGCTCTCGCCTCCTAGAGTAAGCTCACACTGCCGGAACCAGTGCGTAATCGTCGAGTCTGCTCCCGTAGAAGTCTCTAGCCGTAAGGATCGAGCCAACGGCTCTGTCGGAATCTCCGAGCTCCGAACAAGGGCAGAGGCTATGAAAGAGTGACTTGCTCCTGTGTCTATAAGAACTGCATCAAGGGTGGAGTCGACATAGATAGTACCTAAAATCATCTCGGGTGCGCCGTGGTCGTAGGCCTCTGCTGCCTGGAGTTGTGCCTATCTCTGCCCGCCAGCTCCCTGTGGCCGGGGTGGACCTCCTGGTGGTGGTGGTGGCAGAGCCTCAAAGCGTCGCCCACCACCTGCTCCTCGGCCATCTCCCCTTCCTTGTCCGCCTCCTCCCTGCGGACCTCCACGGTCGACCCTCTGCCTCTGCCTCGGTGGTCCCTCAACCGACTGCTGCTCCTCGGCACGGCGGGTCGGGCAGTCACAAGCCATGTGGCCCTGCCCCCCGAACGAGTAGCAGTGTCTGCCTCTCGAAAGACTGGCTCCGCGATGTGTGCTCCGCACTGTTGAGCCAGTGTCCTGAGGTCGTCTTCCCGAAGGTATGGTCTGCCTGGACCCCTGAGTCATCCGTCGACTGCCTGCTGCAGATGACTCTGCCACGTGCCGCCCTGCAGTGGGTCGCTGCACTGGTGTAGACTCAGCAAGGAAGCTCTCGATCAGAAGGGCCCGCTCCAGTACTCCTATCTGAGTCGGTATGTTGAGGGAGATCAGCGATGCCCTGATCTCGTGTCTCAAACCCTGCTCGAAGGTCCGGGCCCGGAAGAATGGGTCCCGTACCATGTCGGTCGAGTAGCGTGAGAGATCAGTAAATCTCGCCGAGTACTGAGCGACCGTCATGCTACCCTGCCGCAGCTGAAGAAGCTCCTGGATACGCACCGCACGAAGGGTGGCTGGGACGAACTCCGAGCAGAAGAGGCTCTCAAAGTCTGTCCAAAGTAGAGATGCCTCATCGTGCACCTAGAGCATAAAGCTCCACCATTGTCCTGCTGCTGCGTGTAGTAGGCGTGGAACGAGGATCACCATGAGGTCTGCTGGTGTCCTCACTAGCCTAAACACACGTACCACTGCCTCCAGCCAGTCCTCGGCTGCCTGGGGATCCATCTCCCCGCGAAACCTGGGTGGTCGCTGGTGCTGAAACTCATGCAGTGCGCTGAGGCGACGTGCATCGTCAGCGGCTGGAGCTGGAAGCATCGGGGGCTCGGCGGGTAGTGCTACCGCCGGTGCCACTGCTGACAAAGGGCCCTACACCGAGGCCTCGTCGCTCGGTGGGCTGTCGTCATGCTCGACTCTCGGAACCCTAGCTGGCTGCCTTCGTGGGGCCATCCTGAAAAGGAAACAGGTGCGCCACGGTCAGAACTGTATACCTGGTGAGCTGATATAAGTAATCACAAAGAAAACTTGAAACACACATGCAATCAATGTTTTCATGCATTAAGTCGGAAATCAGAAGTCAGGGTCCTGATGTACAGATACGTCGGCCGTCGGACCAACACTGGACTCCCTGGACTGATAACCACAATCAATACGCTAAACATTATTTCTTCACATAGAAAATATCAGAGTTCGCGGTAGAACCGAACTCTTCTGATACCAATTTGTCACGTCCCACCCTCGGGGTCCGTGCCGTGACTACCCCAAGCCCGCCTTCCATAGGCCAGGGGATGGCGACTAGCACCAAGGCGTAAATCCTGGTAAAAAGGGAAGGCATTGCCTTTGTAAAGTAAACAAACACCACAGAGTAAGCAAGCGGAAAGTAAACACTAAGCAAAAGTAGAGTACAACTGAAAGTGCGGAAAAGTAAATGGTCCAGTATACAAACCCAAACCGAAAGTAAAGTACAACTCGAAAGGGAAAACAGAAACTGAAATGTAAAAGCCGCTACACCGAGCTGTCCACTAGAAATCCCACCTGAAGGGTGGGTACAGATAGCTCCACTGCTCCACGGGTCCCGCCGTCCGCTCCGAGCACGTCCCGCCCAGTGATCCTCCTCCAGGTACCGTCCTGCTCTGTAAGCCACAGCTAAGGTCAACGCTGTCTATCGTCTGCAACCAACACAACGTAGTGCGGGAAAAGCCCGTGCAGGGGTGAGTATAAGCTACTTAGTAGGGACCCCGAGACCCCTGAAGGTCTCTCAAATCCACAAAGGATAAACCACTAAGAAAGGAGCAATCACGAAGTAACAACCGACACTGCTTAGGTATATGCCCATACATATATCTAAGTCATCAATTTCAAATACGCTCCAACCACCGAGCCCAAGTACAACTCAGTCCACACAGGAAAGTAAACGTATTCCACACAGGAAAGCAAAACGTAATCCACACAGGATAGCACAACACAATCCACAAAGGAAAGCAACAGGATTCAGCTCACACAGGTACACTTCTTCGAAAGACGATAAAAATGATCTCTGATCCATCTAAGTCGTCGGACCCACGAAGGATCGATAGGTAAGTAACCCCTGCAAAAGACCCACACAGGATCGGGCCCACGTAGGACCTATAGGCGCTGGTTCACACAGGACCGCTGAGCGCAAAGACCCACACAGGATCGGGCCCACACAGGATCGGGCCCACACAGGACCTGTAGCATTGATCCACGTAGGATCGCTGAGTGCTGTAGTCATCGTCGTCGAATCCACACAGGATCTCTGTACTGTCGTCGTCGCAGTCACAGAAGCAGTAGTAGCAGTAGTAGTCACAGTAACAGACGCAGCCAGCACTAGGGTTCCCGCACACAACAAGCTCGTTCGGAGGGTCCGCTCCACGAGCCGAGAGGCTGATACATCAACTGTCACAAAGTCCAGAGTTGATGTATCCAAATGTTCCGTATCATCAACAGGAACTCAACGCAACAGACGGCGCGTGGATCGGACGCCCGGTCTGAGAGTTATTGGCATTTTCGTCCCCGGGGCCCGGTTGGTTTTTAAGGCAAAACCAACCCGACCGTACTCCACCTGCGTCCAAACCTCGGGCGGAGTATGCCAAAAGATCCTTCTCACTAAGAGGTACACAACAAAGCTGACGGCACGTCAATCGGACGTCCGTAGCTCAAGATATGAGCGTTTCCGCTCCGAAGGCCCGATTGGTTTCGTGAATGAATCAACCCAGCCGAACTCAAAGTGTTCCGAAACTTTGAGTTCAATATACCGAAACGACCGTCTCGATCCATGTATCGCGTTTCCGCAGACGGTTCATCATTCGGAGGTCCGTGGCTCAAGTTATGGCCAAAATACCGAAACAGTCTCGAAAACGGGGTGTCCGGGTCCGGGCCGACCCGCCCCGACCCCCCCTGGGTCGGCCCGAACCGGGTCGACCCGACCCGGGTACGACCCGGCCCGGCTGGCGGCGGCGCGGCCTGGCGCCGCTGCGGTCACGCGTGGGGGGCTAAGCCCCCGCTTCCAGCAGATGGCGGCGCAGCTTTTAGCCGCGCCATTGGAAACCCCCCCCCCCCACCCTCGTGGGGGGCCTTCTTTGAAGAGGACCGGGGGGCCGCCTGCCCCCCCTCAAGGAAACCGCCCCCCAATTAAATGGGGGGCTTTTGTACACTGGCCGGGGGAATTAAATTCCCTCGGATTTTAACCATCCGGCCGGCCACCTGGCCGGCCGGTTTTTCTCCAACTGGACCGGAAAACCGGTCCCCTTTCCGGCTTCCGACGACGGCGGCCCGACCGCCGGTCTTCTCGTCCCGCCGCGGCCCGGAACCGGCCACGATGTTCGTCGTCCGGCACGGTGCGACGACACCGCGCCCCTCCACCGCGCCTTTGATTCCCTTCGACGTGGCGCAAAGGCGTCGCGTTCTTGATGATCCTTCCACGGCGCGGCGCGACGGCGCCGCGCAATATAATCGTGCGAATATCCGCGTGGTGCGACGGCACCACGCCATCTTGTTTCACCCGCAAGATAAATCAATCAAGAACAATGGAGGGGGTTCGGCCGTGTTCATGCGGTCCGGCCCCCCTCACGTTAAACAATAACACATATTTAAAATCCTCACGTTAGTCATGCTAGAACCACGAACAAGGATAAATAAATAAACAATAACAACAACCCCTACCTTGGGTTCAAGTTCGAAGATTTGTCAACGTCCCGCGGAAGACAACGTCGCGGAGGTCGGGCATCGCGGTAATCGTTCGTCAAATCCGTTGACGAAGAGGTACGTCCGAAGAGGTATGTCATTGGCGAATCTTTGTATGCCGACGAAGGAAGTCCGAGGAGGAAGCGACGTTCCCATTCGTTGACATGGAAGACGAAGAAGAGAGGAGCGGCGTTCTTCGTCGGAGCTTGAGCGTTCTTCGTCATGCTTGAGCGTTCTTCGTCAAAGTTTGAAGAAGAAGGAGAAGAATCCCAAGGCTCTCAAGATGGCTAAACAATTATAACCAAATAAAATAATCTAAGAGCTTATTTTATTAAATCAACCAAACCTTTTTGAATTTCAAAGGATTGAAAAAGTTTAAACAACTCAACCTAATTAATAAGCTAAGTTGTCAAAACATTTAAAGTGGGGTTAAAGGGAGTTTTTTTTGAGAGAAGTTGAAAAGTTGGGTTTCGTGTGGGCCCCACCACACTTAATCCTCTCAAGGGAGGTTAAGTGGATGTGGGTCCCACCTTTAAATTCCTTTGAGAGGAGTTAACCAACAAGAGTAAAATAAAAAGTGTTCCACATTTTTATTCAACTTTTTATAATTCTCCCAAAAATTAACTTTCGTCCCGCAATAAACGCAACTTTGGAAAAGGTCTCCTTAAGCGAATATCGGTGCTGCGAGTTCATCGGTGCCCTCGGATTTCAATTTCGAGCACCGGATCAAAAGTTAGGAATTCCCGCTCGTTCGTTCAATGAACGTACCCGAGCCAAACTTCGGAAATTGATTTCGGGCACTCCGGGCCTCGGAATCAGGTGTCGTCTCAAACCGCGCTCTTGTAAAATTCCAAAGAAAATTAAGAAAAAATTTCCCTTGAATTTTATGGGTCTTTACATTAAATAAAAATTCTTGGTTAAGAATGATACATCTTCATTAGACAACCTAACCAGGTTAGGGTGAATAGGATTATTATTATGGATCTATGATCAAAATAAGTTCTTGATGATATAAGGATGGTATTAAAGAATACAATGTTTTCATTTAATTTATGAATAAATGGTATTATATTTTTTTGAATAAGAGAGTATATGGGGTAACATTTTATATATGGGGTGATTGTCACACTTGTAATTCTTTGAAATAAAATGTTATACCCTATTTTGTTTTATTTTTAAGGGATAATAAATTAACAGTTATTGATAATTATAAATAATAAGGTCATCATATAAAATTTTTACCTTAATCATGATAATTTTTTTTAATTTTTTTTTGTCTTCGGTTTGTTTAAAAATTATGTTTAAATGATTAACTAATATAAATTATACATATTCCAAATATTTAATCTATTTAATGAAATTCAATTCATATAAGTGGAAGTAGATAATTTAAAATTAAACACATAGACTCGATGGAAAAGTGAGTTTTCAAGAAGAGTATTTTTCAAGAAAAATGTGACTTTATATAGAATTTATAACAAACAATAATAATTGATTGAATATAAATTTATATATTTTTTAAGTATAAGGTATAAATTGTATTCATATAATTATTCATTAGGTTTTTTAATTAATTAAAAAGGAAAAAAGTTATGCAATTTAAAACAGTTTTTAGAAAAATATCATTTTAAACTAAAAAACAAACTTATACAAAAATAAAATATAAATATGATTGACATTTAATTAACTGAATAAAATATATACACATAATTTTTATTCAAAATTAAATAATATTAAAAAAAATAATTTTCATTTTAATTTTATTTATTTATTAAATTAAATGACATTTTTAGAATGATTGGTATTTATCATTATTCTCCCAAAAATCAATATTTTTCAAAAAATTTGGAAATTTAACTCTAATATAATTTTAATACGATGATTTATAAGATTTATTCCATTTTTTTTAAAATTTTAAAAAAAAAATTAAAAAAAATTAATATATGTTTATAGAGTGTGATGATACAACATTTTTGAGAAATAACGTTTTACCAGAAACACTCCATTTTCATTAAAATGATCATTTTTCTCTACTCATTAGATAACCATGGAATTTATTTTATACTTCAATGAACCATAATATTTTCATAATTTAGATAGTACTTTTCATATATTCCAATTTATTGGATATGTTATAATGGTTGTATATCTCACGAGTCATTTAAGCTCGATGTTAGGTTCAAGATATACTTTCAAAAATAGTTTTATTTTCTAAAATCACATGTTGAGTGTATTGAAAGCTATAAAATTGGTTAAATATGATCAAAATTAAATATATCTTAATGTCTTTAGGTGTTAAATTATAATTTATGATTGGTTTTTCATGAAGTATTAAATATTTAATATAATTATTTTTTTAAAATATCTATGATTTACATAATTATTCGAATCTAAATTTTCAAATAGGTATTATGGTTATAGTGATTTTATTCACTTCCTCATCACTATGCATATAATCCTTGTATGAATCCCTATTTACATACAACAAGTAAAATATCTTGTCTATTTATTCTTTATCCATTTCGTATTTGGTGTGATATAGATTTGAGTTCCAACTAGCTACAAAAAATAAGAACTGGAAAGGAAAATTTTAATTGATATACCCTCATTCACACCCATCATTGTGTATTCGTCATTTTAATGACGGAAAAATAACCTTATAAGTGTGCATTAAGAAACCACTCTCAATGAGTAGTGTCTTTGTAATTCTAGTAGTAATGTTGTTAAACAATTAAAAAAATCTATTTTATTATAGAGTTGTCATTAATTAAGCATTATACTCAATCCTCTATTTTTATAGGTATTTATTTACTCTAATAGAAGTCAGTTTGTACTACTCTCTGATTCAAAAATCTTAGCCAATCTCCCTATTTTTTATGGTCATTATTTTCATTTCTTTTAAATAAATCCATCTCTTTTTATTATTGTTAATGTGAATGTTATACACCCATACCACAATAATCGTCCAAAAACATGACGAAATAAATCTCTTTTCATATAATTTTATGTGTTATGGAACCACGCATCTATCTTCAAACTAAATTTGGGTATTTTGATTCTCTATTTTTATTTATTATATTATAATTCATCACCACCATCACCCTCACAAAATATTCTCATATACTTTCCCAAACATTTCTTAGATTAATAATATGTATACTCACCATGATCATTGAGATATTTTCTAAGATTTATTGACGAGTATAGCTAATTAATTAATATTATAAGTAATTATTCTCATCTATTAAAGGAAAATATGTGTTCAATTTATTTTTCATTTACTATATATTATCATTAGTTCTCATTCCTTGAAAATAAATTTTTTAATATTTTACATTCACTATTAAAAAACAATGATTGAATGTTATTCTAAGAGATAAGTTAAAAATTTGGCTTATTATAATGATATTAAGTACATCTATAAACTATACATTAATATTTTTTTCTCAACTGAAGGAAATTTCATCTAACCACTACCTTTATTTGAATAAATATGTCTCATTTTTATCTAATCACTCCATCCTCATGGAACTTCATATTTTTGACAAAAATGTTTTTCTCATAATATTTGATGAGTCGAAACTATCAATTATCCATTTTATACTATTCTTTCTTAACTTAAATTAAATTTCATCAAATATTCACTTTGCATTATATTTATTTCATTCCAATCTATTATAGATCTAATCGAGACATTAATGGGAATCTTCTTAGTCATTTTAGTATAACACGTAATGAAATCACCCTCTTCTTCCAATGGGATTACTATTTTATCTCATGAAATAATGGTTAATATTTTATATTACAACATTCATGATCAATAATTAAATTTTTTTCCTATATTTCTAATCATGGAATTACAATACCTTTTCAAAAAATTAAGTATGTGAAAATAATTACAATAAAATGAATTTTTTGTTCTTTGTATAGGATACTACCTCATCATAAATTTTTACTTATGTGTGCCTCCTCATATATATTTATCCTTTTGACACTATAATATGTCATATTTTTACCAATTTAACCTCGTAATTATCAATATTCTTGTGTAAATATTTTGCCACTTTTAGTCACCATCTTCATGATATGTAAGTAGTTTTTTCAATGTTTTGGAATAACTCTTCAGAATAAATTTTTAGAAATTTCTCAATTTTTTTTTTCATTTTCTATAAATATATCTATATATATTTCGATATTTCATTCCCATATTATAGTCAAATGTTTCCTATAAAATTTTAAATTTTATTATTTAAAAAAATCATAAAGATCTTAAACCCTCTTTCAAATCATTCTTTGACTTATTTATATAAAACATTTACAAACTATATGTTGTTTTGGAAAATTATACATTTAATTTCTGTTTTATGTTTTTATAAATTAACAAATAATTTGTAAAAAAAATATCATTTTATGTTTATCCATAATACATTAATTGTTATCATTTATATTCTTATAATTTTGATCATTATGTTAATTAAATTCAATGATTTCCTCTTATTTTTTTCATTTTAAACCACTTGATATTCCATAAACTTCTTTAACATTGTTATTTTATCATTTTTATCATTATAATAATCTTGAGAATTTGTTTGGTAATTTTGTAATCTTTATTTTATTCTTTCTTTGGATATACACCCCTAAGAAAGCCTAAATGAAATACTTTAATATCAAAAAACCTTTTAACAGACCGAATTAATTGTTTTTTTATTATATTTTCTTTTACCATGATATTATATATTAATTCACGACTTTAAATTACTCCAATTAGTTATCTATCACTCAATAATGAATTATTTTTTATCAGTGTATATATTTTGATGAAAAAAATATAGGCTTAACATTGTTCATATTGATTCGAAGTTCTATTAGTTTTATATATTTTTCATAAATTTCATTCTACGTATCTATATTGAGTGATTCATATTTTTTCGAGCTAATGATTCATTTTTCTCCAAATAATTTGACTAGATATGTGAATTATTTTTCCATTTAATCTATGTTGAAGTCATTATTTTATTGATTGGAGTTATTGAAAATATTTAATTTATGATTGGAAGGGTTTCTCATGTATTGAAGAGTACATTACCTATTGAAGAGGTTACATCAGTTTTATGGAGGTAGAATAATGGTTAATATTAGATAATTGTATTAAGGTTCATTGTTTTTATATGTTAATTAGACTATCCTAAATTATTTTGATATTTATTTTCATTTTTTTAATAGTATATATATATATATATATTTAAGAGAATAAGATACAAATTTTATTGACAAATAGAATTTCCATTGAAAAATATGGAACATGATTAAGGGAATAACCACTCATGTAACCTAATACCGATTATAGTATATAAGATCAAAGGTTGTTATAACATGATGGCAATGATGTAGGTGAGAAATAGTGTGTGTTTTAACTGATATGTAGGAAAGAATAGTTGTGTGTAGGTCAACATACAAGGGAAGGATATAATTCATGTTTGTAGGCCCTAAGAGTCTAGGTTTATATCATAACTGTATGAGAATATCATCCCAATAAAATATGAAATTCTTTCTTGCTATATTAGTATTCATTTCATCATAAAGGTGATAAGAAGGGAATTTTATGGTTCTATCAATTTGAGAGTGTCCTTATCTCAAGGAGAAATATATTGATGAAGGACATAAATGATTCTTATGAGATTAGTGGGTTATTCCATAGGGTAACTTTACTCAATAAATTTATCAAATATATAATCTAAATAAGGATAAATGGTTTTTATTTAAACATCATTGATTCATGCATGATAATTTTTAGAAATATCATCCTGTGATATATAATGTTATAAATAATTAATAAATTTAATGATATATGGAATAACAATCCATGATATTTGGAATAAAATTCCATGATATTTAAAATAATATTCCATGATACTTTCCAAAATGAATAAGTTCAAAAATATATATTCAAAGAAACTTTAGATCGAGATACCTATATTAATGGTTGAAGTATCAATGTTTGGAGAAAAGAAGAAAAATATTTATTTTTGAAATAAGGATGAATATTATGTGGGTGCTCTAGGGATATATTCATTGGTTATTTTATTTTAAAATATAAAGATATTGGATATAGTATTTTCCAAGTAGACCAAACAAAGAATTTATTAAAGAATGAAAATGAATTTTTTACTATTAATATGTGGAATATATTTCCTGAGAAGGTAGGGATAACACAATACTATATAATAAAGAGAAAATAGTCTTTATAAAAAAAATATGGTTCGATATAATAAGTTTAGGAGAGTATGTGATATCATATAAATTTTGTATAAGAAAGTGGTGGAGTTAGGAGAGCCTCCTAAAAATGAAACATCCAAAATCTGTGTAAACATATTAAGAGGAACATTAACATTATCTTCTAGTTCTATTCAAGTAAAGTTGGAAGTGGAGAAAAGTTGTAGATCACCACTACATCTACCAGAGATGAAATAGTTTTTTAAAGGATAGTTCTAGTCTTCTAATTATAACTACATGGGGAAGTTTTTCTACTGGTGTTCGATGAGATAAATAGGTTAAATTTTTTTTACAAGGAGACTATTTCATCTGATTATAAAAATAAAAAGATAGTTTATTGGAGATAATTATGTATTAATCTATAATTGAAGATGAAACCAATGAATTATTTGAATATTAATCCATTTTCTATAAAATTTTTATGAATACAAACAATATATATGAACTATCATAAAATTATTATAATTTAGTGTGTTAGTTTGGGAAGAGGAGGGAGTTACCCTTGGATTTTCAGTTTTATTTTTCTAAACCCTTATATATAAACAGTGAGTAATTATTACCACTATGCAACAGTTACACACTTTTGGTGTGTGCTTGGAATTTCCCATTTTGTTTAACCAAGTAAAATTCTGTGTTCTTGGGTGATTAAATTTTTCTATATTACAATGGTATGGTATAATGGTTTTTTAAGAATATCATACCCAAATTACCCAAACTATCTATAAACTAAGATGCTCAAAATATGACCCAAAGGGTGTTCCCGATTCCCCTAGTATGGAGACAGACACCTGAGGATAACTAAATTCTTTTGGGAATGATTTTTCTTGATGTTATTCCTGATAAGGAAATATAAATATGAAATATGCTAGTATACTCAAAACAATGAAATATTTTATAGGAACAAATATCAAGGTAAACAGGTTAATGTTTTATAAAATTACTAGAGTATTAAAAAACTACTATATCCAATGTTCATGTGTACAAAAACCCATTTATTATTTACACATTAATTCAAGATTTATTATATAAAGGTAAATGAAATACAACCTAGAATATTGGTTGGTCTAGTGTATTTAAGGGATTAGGTACAATTCTTGATAACTTAAAATATGGGATGCATATCCATTAATAAAGACTTCTTTAACTTTATCCCTTTATTCCATAGTACATAAAACTATATAGGATAACCTAGGGACTTACATAATAAAAAGTAACGATATAAATCCTAGTATGGGAATAAATAAGGTATATTAAGAAGAATGTGTTACATATTAGACAACATGAGTTTCAATGCGACCTAAAAATAGTGTTAATTATAAACATGAGAAAATAGTCAAAATATAACATTATAACATAACCAAAACATGGGAAAGTTCTAATGACATTAAAAATTAAATCATAAACATAGTTCATGGATGTAACAACTGAAGTACTTATAACATAATTTATTTTCATTATTTAATTACATAGTTAGATTCACTATAAATGTAAAATTAAATAAGTGATACTTATAAAAATTAAGGAATTTATTCTAATGGAATAATAACTAGACCGTTGGAATAGTAATGTGACCATTATGAAGAGTAATATAGAATATAGAATAGTTACCTCACATATTAATGATTAAATAAAAATTTATGTCTCTCATATGCGAAAATATGACATATTTATATCATATAATATAAAAATAAATGTTTTAAAAATGTTAAATTAAGAGTTCATATTTTTGTGAAAGGTAAATGTTTATTTAATGCTTTATAATTAATAAAACAATTTAGAAGAATATTTTTCATAAAATATATTCATAACTTAATATTTTGTTTTACTTTAATTATATGATTATTTTATGATTCTGTAATTAAATTTTCTAAGGGTTGTTAAATTGGTTATAATATTAATAATGGTATATTTAAAATAAACCATATTTTTAAATAAAAATAAAATTTATCATATTTATAAATTATTTTCAGAAAATGGAGTCCATTTTTTAATTATATATTTTAAAAAATTGTTAGGGTGAGTCTTTTTTATTTTTCTAAAATAGTTTACTTTTTGGTGAATTGTGAAATTCTGTAATTTATGGTATTTAACATTATAATTAAATAAATGAATTTTTGAGTCATGGATGATGTATGGATGAGGTAGGAACCTATTATTTCAATGCAACATGCACTATTTAATATAAATTGTCATAAGAATCAACACTATTGCAATTTTTGAGCTAAAAGAATAGACAAATGAAAAAAACAATAAAAAAACACAGCTCTTGTATCAATATAAATACCACCCCTAACACCCCTATTCTCAAACCAATAATGCCTTGATACATTACCTAATTCTACCTAATTCCCTTCCCAAGAATCTTCCCCATGTTCAAGACCTTCTAGTCTCACCAAAAGACTAAAAACAAGTTCTTTAATGAGGTTATCAAAGAGACAACATTCACGATGTACAATCCTATATTCTTTCTCTTTTATATTATTTCTTTAATTCATTATATTTAACTTATCCAAAAATACATTATAAAAAAGGAATTGTAACCCTAGAATAAAATATATACTTTATTTTTATTGTGTTAATCGAATATACATCATCAAAACTTTTCTCTTCTCCTCTTATTCTAAAAAATGAAAGCATCATCTATGACGCGTCAATTCACTACATTTGTGGATTAAAATGTTTTATTTTCCATTAATGCACTAAAGGATGGTAATAAAATCATTATTATTACTAAATCAGATAGTATAATGTATATTATAAATGGTTTAATGTTATAGAACTAATTTATTGACATAATAATTAAATAAGAAGAAGGTTGTTTGTGATGGTAGAAAATGATGCAAAAAACAAAACCCAACATATATAATTAATATTTTATCCAATCAATAAACCTTGTATTAGAAAAAAAAATTGGAATATTTTAAAATTATTGAATCATATTACTACCATTTATTTTGACTTCAGGTGTTCCGATTCCATTTGACAAAGAAGTCCCAAAATTATACTCAAGGGAACTGACCATAAAGCCAAGAAATGAACAGTCCTAAAATGATGAAATTAAACACCATAACTCATCAATATGTCTTTAAAGAAACTTAATAAAATGGTAATTAATAATTGTTTTGTTGAATATATTTTCAATTATGTAATTGATGAATCTAATTTGATTATGCATGCCTTTAATTATAAGTGCATAATACAATCAACCATAAGGTAAATGATATTTTTTTCATAAAACAACTCATTTTCTTAAAGAAGTATTTTTTTCTAAAACTGCAAAAGCGGATCTTTCATATTACATAAAACCTTATTTATTTAATCATTCTTTTAAGACTATAAAATTTAATTTTCAAATAAAATGTTCTCATTTATTAGTGTGCATCTTCTAAGAAATAGAAAGTGATATTAAAAAAGATAATTTATTTTTCTCAAGAATGTTTATTTTATGGAATCATTATCTGTTATGAAAATGTTATGATACTTGGGAATTGTTATTTTGACAAGTGGTTCCATGATAATTCTAGGTCGGGTGATCCCATTATAGTCATCCAATGCACTGGCTAAAGGGACATAGTTAACTAGTCAGTTTTATACAAAGAGATTATAAGAATATTGTATAATTGTTATTCCAAGCATAACAATGGTATTTACTCAACATGTTACTGAGTGAGGTACTTTATTTGTAAGAGTGGTATGAAAATTATGCCACTATTCATATTTAATGATTTATCTATTATTTTTATGGTTTTATAGAATATATAATATTTCATAAGTTTATCTAAATAGTATATATTTTATGTTAAATAGTTATAACATTTTGAAAATATTTTATTTAATGGAATAATCGTTTCTTTATTTATTTTTATATACATCATTGAGGTTTTTTCACTCATTCCAATTTTTAATATGTTTTTCATTGGGTTTATGGATGGGCTATGGATGTTAGAATGCATGATTTATTACTTATAGTATTGTTATAGAAATAAGTCACATCTTATTCTAAAAGTTTCATATTGTGAAAAATTGATATTGAGAAGAAGTGTGTACATTGTAAAATAAGATTTTTCATGTATGATGTTACAAACTAACTATATACAAATCTATATAAAGAATATATATAGATGTATACTAAATTTAATTCTAGTTAAATTAACTAGATTATATAATGTTTACAGCCAATTCATTATAGATGGAAATAGAGAAAGGTTTAAATAACTTTAGGGGTCTAGATAATGTAAATAGAATACCCATAAATTATTATTTACTTTATGTATATCATGGAATGATATAGAATTTGTCGATTAACATATTTTTTAATTTATAATATGTCTATTCATAATTTATTTCTCAGAAGAAACAAGGACATTCTTGTAGGAATGCATCGGGAAGATGATACCCTTTCAAATCTACAACCTGGAATGTTGGGAATTATAACCAAGAAGATTGTGATAGTAGTGGATTAGTTGAAGTAGGTTATAAATTATAGGGTTATCCACACACAATATTATCTAGATAAAATTCTGAGGAATGTATTAGTGGTGGGACATTTTATAAGGGAACACCCTCATTCATTTAGGGGATCTTCTAACATAGTGGTAGAAAAAGGGTGGATTAAATCCCTAGAAAATATTTTTGATGCCATGCTATGTTCAAAACATAAACGTTTTTTTCAATCTACTTATGGTTTTAAAGGTTATTAGAACTAGTGGTGATTAATGTTCAATAATACTAAGGAATCAAATTATATTTATTCCTCAAACGTCATGAATTCAAAAATATTTTCATAGGAAAATATTTTCCTAAGGTGACCTGAATTTGGATAGAAAAACAAATATTCTAATTGAGATAGGATTAAGATTTATTTTATTTATAAAAATAATAATTAACAGGATTGGAAAGGTAGAATGCAATTTTTCCCAAGGTCTTGATTGTGAAATCGGTCTTTTTTACTCAGGATTGAATAAAAAATATCAATGGTAATTAGCTTATCAGAAGATAAAAATTTATGAAAAAATTTATTGATGTGTAGAGAATGTGGAAATATAGTTTAGTTATGATCATGTGTTACTTGAAAACCGATGGAAAATGTGCTCTAAGTTGTTGGAAAAACGAAAGAATGCATAAATAAAGTTTAATAGTAATAAATTAATCATTTAGTTTGTGAGAATTATGGTAAAAAACACATTGGGGAATTTCTTTTGATGTTTGGTACATTTTTAATGATATGGTAATTTTGGGTTTATGAGTCATAATTTTTATGTAAACGATTGGGGATGTGGTAAGAAAAATATTTATATACATAATATAAAATGTTTTAAAAGTAATGAGATGGGACAGTATGAAAATTAGTGCTCAAAGAGGAACAAAAATGATTAGGAGTTATCATACTGAAAGAAAAAAAGTGCCATGAAATCCAATGCTATTATATTTAAAGATTTTGGATCATCCAATGAAATTTTATTATGTATATTTTTTATTTACAATGATTTTTCTAAAGTTTATTTTGATGTAAGGTCTACACATTCATTAATATCTCATAAATTTTATGATAAATTGGATGTTTCACCTCAAAAAATAAAGTAATAACATATGGTAAAAACAAATTGGAGATTAAGGAAAAAAAGAAATTATAAGAATGTTCCAATTGATATATGTGAAACAAATTACCGAAAACAGTTATTTTCATTCCCTAGGAAAAATTTGATGTCAATTTTGGAATAGATTGAATTTTTTTACCATAATAAGATTAATTATAGAGATAAAGAAGTTTTTATTTCGGAAAGAGTTTTATTTTCTCTACATGAATGAACCCATACCATTGATAACGTATCAGAAAGTAGAGAAACTATTAAAATATCAAAATTAATGTTATCTTTCATATATTGTTGAAAATAAGGAAATTATTTAGAATTGTGACTTTTTCGGTGGTAAATGAGTATTTGGATATTTTCCTGATATGTTTAATGGTTTTAAACCTTATCATATGGATCATGTATAACTTCTAGAATAGAAAACGTAGTTGCAGAAGTATCTTGATAAAATATTTATTTGACCCAACACTTGAACATGGGGTGATCCTATTTTTGGATAAAAATATATATGAATCCATGATAATTTTCATCAAATTTTGAGAATTGAATAAGATATATGGTTTTATTTAGATGCATTTTTGTTTTCTTTGTTAAAAATATATATGGTTCTCTTTTAGAAATGTGATATTTTTGTTACATTAGATTTATTTTCTTGGGAATAGTTTTGTTATGGAAGACGTGATAGTTGATCCTTCCAAAAAAGTGGGTTATGAATATACAAGACCTAAAAATGTTAATTTCATTCATATTATTCATGGATTAGTAGGATATAACTAATGGTTGTTAACAACTTTTCACAGTTATCTGGCCATTAAAATTTGTTAACACTAAAGGGAGTTAAATTTACCTCAATAGAAAAATGTGATGTTTGTTTTTAGGAACTATAAATGAGATTGTTGAATGCTTTAGTTTTATCCATGACTTCCTGAAATGGAGAGTTTTTCATCTACTATGATGCTTCATTAAAGGGAATTTGTTGCATTCTGATGCAGAATGATAATGTAATTTCTTGAACTTAATATAGACTAAAACCACATGATTTAAATTATCCCACACATGACTTATAATTAGAAGCAATGGTTTTCAATATAAAAATTTAAGGACATCATTTATATGGATCCATTTGTAAAATATATATTTTTCATAAATGTTTTAAGTATATATTCACTAAAAATGAATTCAACATCTGGTTAAGAAGATGGATACAACTGATTTGGGATTTTTATTGCATGAATAATTAACATCTTGGAAAATAAAACAATTTTTTAACCTCTTAGAGTAAAAATTACTAGACTACATTAACCATGTTACATTTAGGACATGACCCCTAGTCAATCATTTGATGAATTTTTTCATGGATGTTGATAGTGTTGGAAATTAGTCTATTTTTTTATGTTTCAATGAAATAATATCTATCAAATAAAATTTAGAAGGCGCATAATCTAGACCACTTGTTTCCAAAAAACATATAATTGGTTAACATTTGTATATTTAAAAAATTTAACATTGAAAATGATTAATTTGTGAGCCTTGGGAAGAGGATATGTGTGCCTTGTGATCCCTATTTGAAGAAATAGTAATTAATTGATGATAATAGTTCTTTGTTTTCTATTCATCATGGAATAAGAAAGAGGTATAGAGAACATACTGAGTGTTTCTGGTGGGATGTAATGAAAAGAGATATTGGTGACCTTGCCATTAGATATTTTACTTTTCAAAAATAAAATGAAGAATGACAATTACAAAATTGTATACTTCTTCCTTTTATACTAACAATGTGGAAATGGAAAAATATATCTATGGATTTCACAGTGGGACTACCAAAAACGTCTTGAGGTAAAAATTTGATTTGGGTTATTATTGATCGACTGTCTAAATATGTACATTTTATTATTATTTGAGAAAATTTTCCTCTAGATCAAATTTATTTGATGTATCTTAAATAAATTAACAGATTATATGGAGTTTTTTTTCTGTATTGTATTTGATTAGGATCTCATATTGAATTTAAACTTTTGAAAAGGCCTTTGTACGTCATTGTAAACTGAATTAAGTCCCAAAACTTATTTTCATCCTCAATCTGATGGACAATAAGAGTGACCAATTAAAAAATTTGAGGATATGATTAGATCTTGTTGAATGGATTACCAGGGATGTTGGGATCATCATCAATCATTGGTTTAGTTTTATTATAATAACATTTTTCATTCTAGTATATAGATGGTGTATTTGGAAGAATTATATATAAAGTAGTGTCAAAATCAAATATTTTTAGATGACATAAGTAAAAAAAGATAATGGGCCCATAATTGTGGGAGGAAATGGTAGAGAAACTTTTGTTGATTAAGTGACACTTGATGATAACTCATAGATGGAAAATAGGATATGTGGATAACCAGAGGAAGGATATTTCTTTTGTGATAGGTGATCATGTGCTTCTCAATGTTTCTCCATGGAAACTTTTAATGAATTTTAGTAAGAATATGAAGTTGAGTTCACTGTTTATTGGACCATAAGAAATCCTAGATAAAATTATATTAGTTTTATGTCGAGTGGCTTTGCCTTCGAGTTTGTCATATGATTTTTTTCATGTTTCAACATTAAGGAAGTATGTGATGGATTTATATCCTGTTCTGAGCCCTGATATTGATTAGTTGTAAGGTAAGATTCCATATAAGGAAAATTATATTCATATTTTTGATCATAGAGAGAAAATATTGGGGAATATGGTAATTCACCAGTTAATGGTTTTTTGTACAGACTAAATGGTTAAAGAAGCAACAACGGTAATCTGAATATTCAATGAGGGAAAAGTATCATCACCTGTATAATAATTGAATAAAATTGAAAAGAATCTATTTCTATAAGGGGGATAATGTAATATCCCAGGAACATATATAATAATTTTTTTCATTCTATAATTAAGTAGTTAGATTCATTACTAATGGAAAATTAAATAGGTGATATTTATAAAAATTAAGGAATCCATACTAATGGAATAATAACCTACCCATTTGAATAGTAATGTCATTATTAGGAATAGTAATATTGATAATAGTATATTAACCTCACCTATAAAACTATAATTAAAAATTTATATTTTTCATAAGATTAAATATGACATATTTATATCATGGAATCGATAAAAAATTCATTAAAAAAGATAAATTAATTTTTTCTATTCAAGTAAAATGAAAATGTTTATTAATAATTTCATAATTAGTATAATAATTTAATAGACAATTTATTGTTATAAAATTTATCCATAAAGAAAATATTTTGTTTTAGTTTAATTAAAATATTATATTATTACAACTTAATTAAATTTTCAAAGTGTCATAAGATCATTTATAATATTAAAATATGTGTTTTCAAATAAGTGATTATTTTATTCAAAATTAAATTCCACATATTTAAAAATTATTTTCAAAAATGGTGTCTATTATGGAATTTTGTGTGTCCCAAAATTTTTAGGGTGATTTTTTGGTTTTTTCTAAAATATAAGATTTTTTCTTGAACTATGAAATACGATAATTTACGTTATTTAACATTATAATTAATTAAATGAATTATTGAGTCATAGATGATGAATGGATGAAATAAGAACCCATTATTGAGAAATTAATGAAAATATTTACAAAATTAGACATTAGAATCAATACTATTGATGTTATTGATCCAAAACTATTAAAAAATGAATAAAATAATAAAAAACATAACTCTCTTCTTTCTACAAATACCACCCCTCAGTAACCCTTCTCTTCACTCCTCTAAATCCTTGTAGCTTGTTTGAATTGTGCACAATTTAATTCCTAATCCTATTAAAAATTTCTATGTCCTATTGGTCTCACCATAATACCAAATAAACAAGTTCTTTAAAGAGGTTTTCATGGGTACAACATCTGAGAGGTAAAATCCACCTTTCTAACTCTTTTAAACTCTTTATTTATTAATAGATATATATATTTTTACACTATCCTAACCTACCCTATAAAAATGGACTAATCTATAAGGTATCATAAATTTACTATAATTTTATTGTGTTAATGAAATATCTATAATCAAACCTCTTCTCTTACACTTCTCTTGAAAGAAAAATGAAATCACCATCTGTGATGTATCGATTCACCACTTTTATGGAAGATGATTTGTCATTTTACATTACCACATTCAATGAGGGTCATAAAAAAATTATTATATTTAAAATATAGTTGAATTTATATATTATAACTATTTTAACTTTTGATAACTAATTTATAGAACAAATAATTAAATAATATGAATATAGTTTGTGATTGTCAGGGAAAAAGGAGAAAACAAATGAAAAATTTTATTATTAATTTTTTATATAATGAATCATCATCATATTAGAAAAGAAAATTATATATGGGATAATTTAATATTTTTTATGAACATAGTACCAGTTCATTCCACGTCATTTTATATTCCTCCATTTGAAAAAGAACTCCCATAATTATACACAAGGGAACCGACCATAAATCCAGTAAACAAACAATCCCAAAAAGATGAAATTGAACATTTTAAATCAACAAAAGTGAAATAAATGAACTTAATAAAATGGTAATAAGTATAAAATATGGGTAAAATGTTATGTATTATATATTTAATGAATCTAATTTTATAATAAAGGATATTATTTACAAGTGTTGAAAGCTTTCAGACATATGATAATAGACTTTCTTTTTTTCAAGTCAAAAATATTTTTTTAAAGTGTTTTTCTTACTTATATGGAAGAAGTGGATTTTCTTGATTTCATTATTCATTATTTATTTTATGTTTTCTTTACTGGTATAAAATTTTTTCAATATTTTTTCCACTCAAAAGAGTGTGACTTCTTAATAAAGGAAAGTGATTTCGAAATAAGAAAATTTGTTTTCCTTAGGAATGTTTCTTTTTTGTATGCTTTAGGTGTAATGATCATGTTATGGTTCATGGAAATTGTTATGATGATGGTTTTTTCCATGAAAAAATGAGGTTGGGTGAACCCATTATAACCCTCCAATAAATTAGGTAATGGGAAAAGGTAAAAAGTTATATTTTTCATAGGAGATTATGGGAATATTTTCTGATGGTTATTCCGAGTGTAACCTTGATGGTTTCTCATTGTCTATATAAGGTAGTTTATTTATTTTTATGATTTAGTTGAAAATGATTCAAAAATTTTTCTTTTATTATTTTTGTATTATTTCTATGGTTTTATAAGAATCTTAATATTTGTCAATGTAAGAAAAGTTTAATCGGTTATATGTTGAAAATTTATAACTTTGTGAAAATGTTTTCAATCATCGACTAACAGTTTCTTTCTTGCACTTTTTTTCCTTTTATGGGCATTATTTTATCATCCAATGTTTAAAAATTTATTTCACAGGGTTAATGTATGGATAATGGAAGAGATTAATTCATATATAAAGTGGTAATGATATGTTATTGAAAGAAACCATGTTTTATTCTAAAATATCCATATGGTGAAAAATGGATATTGAGTAGATCTTTTTATGTTATAATACAGGAATTTATATGTATTATATTTTAACTTAATTATATGAAACTCTATATCGAAAATATCATTGGGAATGTATGAAAGTTAATTCTTATTGAATTAATTAGATACTATAACGTTTAGGGGCGTGTCCTAAAAAAGGATTACTTCAAAGTCATCATAACATGGAGGAAAATGC
This sequence comes from Viscum album, assembly GCA_963277665.1. Classification (NCBI taxonomy): domain Eukaryota; kingdom Viridiplantae; phylum Streptophyta; class Magnoliopsida; order Santalales; family Viscaceae; genus Viscum; species Viscum album. The sequence goes on along the minus strand of OY728136.1, from coordinate 1,936,320,727 downwards.
CTCATTATAGACTAGGTTAACTATGTAATCCATTTAATTATGTCTCATGAGAATAAAATAGTATCTAATTTATTGGAGTGCTATATAATTCTCAGCACAACTATCACTTTCATATCATGTATATGCATATGTTTCCCCCAAATATCAGTAAACAGAGATTCATATTTAATAATATTTAATTCCATGATCAATTAATATGGAATAAATAAATTTAATTACCCGAAATAGAAAGTATCAACTATTAATATTTATAATCATTGATTGTAAATGGGTATGATTATTCTCTACATAATTCTTTATCTTGGAAAATCATAGCGAAACTTTTGTAGTATAACAGGGGAACATAAATGTTCATGGGAGGGATTAATGAAGATGAGATGGTTTTATCAAACATTATACATAATCTGGGATTTAAGTGGGATATTGGAGAACATAAACCAACAGTTGGAATTAGAGATAAATAGAAAAAGTAAAAGAATATTCTTTAATAAAGAGAAGAAGGATATGATCACTTACCATTAGAGGGTGATTCCAAGATCCGGGGAGGAGCATTTTTAGAGCTTGGGGGAACCTTAGGTGGACTACATATAGGGTAAGGAATAGTATTTATGTGATATATGGTTTTTTAGTTAATAATAATGGGATATTTTTTGGGTTTATATTGGAAATTATAGTGGGGTTCTTTATTATTTATCAACCATTGGTTTTGGACTCTATATAATAAAATTATCAAAACCACAAACCTTACAATGGTTTTTCCCATATTTTCTTCCACATAAAAGTGCTTTCCATTATTTGATAAGGGTAAGGGATGAAATTATTAAAATATTACCCACGGTGATGTGAATGTGACTCAAGTTCTTAAAGAAAGAATTTTAATACTCTAAAATATAATATCGGTTTTAGAGGATTATCAAAAGGATTTATGAAATTAATTAAATTAACTTAGTAACACATTAAATTCTAGGGTAAATATTGAGTTAGTCATTTATAAAATTTATAATTTTTTTTAATTAATGTTGGGTTATTAGGATCTAATAATACATACCGTATATTTATACATTATTTTATTATTACCAAAAAATTTGACTATCTCCGAAAAATATTAAAAATACACCAATGGATAATTTTGATGTAATGATAAAAAAATATTATTTTATAAAATTATATTTCTAAATATATTAATTTTCACATTTGATATAGAATCTAAATTTATTTAGAAATATTGGGTTTTATTTACAATAACAGTTTTCAAATCGTTATAGAAATTTAATTTGAAATCAAAAAAATTATATTATAATTTTCATTTATTAATAACCATTTAATAATGATATTTTTTTAAATATAATTTAACTCAAAATAAATCAATTTATTAAAACACAAGTTTCTATTGATATTTTATTTTACAAAAAATATAATATGTGTCTTATCATATCAAAATGATAATCATTTACAAATTAAATATAAAATGAAGTAAATATAACCATAAATATTTTCCAAATAAAATATAGATATTCATATTATTAAGGTCTCGATACCTATCCCTATATTAAACCTGTAAACACTGTTAGGGTAATGTGCACGATGATGAGACTTTATTATGGTGGTTCAACACACATGGTTTGGGTCATGATATTGACGAGTTTGATATTCTCCAATAATCTATTTAGATCATGATTTAGTTGTTAGATATCGGCTTCGACATGATAAGGGGAAAATCCCAGTGATTATATCTCCCTCATATGTTCTGATAAATGGGATAGATAGGGCATGGTCCTACTGGTTGAGTCCATGACATAATTTTTCTGTGTTAATTGAATTTTTCAAAACCCTATAACTATAACAGTCTTACGATAACTATTCAATGACTATATTATCAAGAACATTTATTATTGATAGTATTTTAAGATTTATTATATATAATATAACCCAATAAGTACATGTGTACTCCATAACCATAATACATAATAAGATATTTAATTCAATCATAAGGGCATTTTTATTTTTAAGAGTTCAGCTCATTACAATGAGATATGATGTCACCTCTAGTTTCTCAAACCCTACTAATGAAAAAACCAACCTATTCCATATGTACCCTTTCCCTTACAATAATAAGATAAAATAAGATCTATATAAAACCAATGGTGTATTCTAGGTGTGAAAAAAAGATCACAACATGATCCAACCAAATGTTTTATAAGTATAATTCATTAAATTAAAAAATTATACTCAACTAAATAAAGGAAATGAATGGGACAAAATTACACATTGATTTAGAGAAATCATGGATAAGTTACCATTTTTAAAATCCATAAAACACAAAAATAACCAAATTTTGAATCATTTTGATAAACTTTCCCAATATGCATTTCAAATATTTTCAATAGAGGGAATAAGTCCATGGGTATCAAATTTTTTTTGTCAATGAGGATATTTTTGACACATTTATGGTTATTAGGCCTCTTTGTGTGCACATTATTGAAGTGTAACAGGTCTATGGGAAATAGGTCACTTCCTAGAGTGTCTCATTTCAATGTATTAGGTATCCCATTGCACACATTATCATAGCAGAATATCTCGAGAGGGAAGGAATTCATCCCCAAGTATGGATACCTACTTCATTATCAATTAAACATGGGTTTGACAAATTATAGTGATTGAAAGGTAATTTTAACTTCGAAACAAAAAAAACAACATGATTGAAGACCACTTTCATTAACAAAACCAAGGGGAAAATCAGTTTTCAAAACCATAACAAAAACCACCATATTTTATCCAAATCATTGTGTTAGGAATTTAACTTAAAAATTACACATTATAGAAAATTTTACTGTAATTCACATTATTTCATTACAAAATATCTTTGAGGTTTTTCTATTATAATTTTTGGTCAAAAATCTTACATATCAAACACGTATATTTCAATGTGGACATTTCTATTCTGTATCCATTTTCCCATATTTTTTTTTCTAAAATAGAATCATGTTTTACATTCATGTGAAAAATCCCCCATTTTCATGTAACCCTTATATATGGAGTAACCCTCAGGAGTACATTTTGAACAACTATCACAGTTATACATAGATCAACTATCATAGTTACAGTTGAATACATGGAGCAACCATCATAATTACACTTGAAATGACCTTTATAGTCATAGTTAGATTAACCATTCCAATATATTACCATAATATCTTAATAAAAAACTAATCATTTAACTCCATCCCTTTACCTAATGAATTGGAGAGTTATAATGGGCCCACCATATTTTAAGATATATCAGGATCACCCTTGAGTTATAATGTGGCTCAACCCATTTTACGCAATATATCTCGGACACCCATTTTAAATATATAATTTTAAAGTATGATATCATGAATAAAATATTTTATTATTTATCTTTTCAATACCAAAATACCCATAAATAGGAAATATGGTTATACATTCATGAAAACATAAAAGCCTTTAAATGATTCCAATCTTCAAATAATGGTTGTAGTGTCATGAAAAGTTGTCGCTATATGTATTAAAATAGAACATTCCATTTTTATTTCTATAAGGAACATACAAACATTCCACAACAATATTATTTTTAAGAACCGCTGAAATAAATTAAAAACAAATATAAAAACATCCATTAAAATTATTTTATTTTTATATAAATACTTCCATCAATTGTTTTGGAATAAACTATAGACATTGCAGAGATAATGAGTTTTATGGGAATTATTAAATTCATATTTTAAGAAAATATCATTATATTCAGTCTAAATCATCATGTTTTTTCTTTATATCCTTAAATAATAAACATAGAATAATTATTAAAGTTATTAATAAACTTTTTCATTACTATTATTATTTTTAATTTATCTCTTACAATGAAATATTTAATTATTTAATTAATTAAAATCAAGTCATATATATTCATGATTTTCGATTTGCAAGTCCAAAATGGATTTGGTGAGGTGAATATGGTATAAGAGTCCATTATTATATCATATAAGGAATAATAGTCATGATTTAATTAAAATTTTTACAAATTCATAATATTTTTTAATCCGACGATGGAATTTTTTATTGAAAAATTAACAACATTATAGTCATGGAGATGGTGGGCCCTAGAAATACAAGAGTAACATTTCTATTTCTCAACAATCATTATGGTATAAAGGTAACTGTTATTTAGTATTGAAAAAATTTCATGAATATATATAATATGAAATTAATTATTTAAATATACTTATATATATCATCCATGTGTTAGGGTGATGAATAACGAATCACATCGCTTCATGGAGGTGGTAGTACACACATACACATGAACGAAATTATAACTTTTCAGTGAATGGAATAGTTATAAGGAAGAATATATATAATTCTTAAAAATGATAAATATGTCATTAATATGATATGTAAATATTAATTCCATCATTATGAAAATTCATTGAAAGATTGTTTTCGAAAATGAATTACTTCAGCTCACTCGACGGTAGTCCACCGTGCACACGAATGATGGATTAGTTTCCCATATAACGAAATAAGAGATGGATTTAAGATATTATATAAACATAATTACACATACTTGTAGGGAGGAAATTTTTTACTTGGATTTATCGTGGTTAAAAAAGATATTAAGGAGGTATAAGAAGAAATAAATCTAAAAAATACGATTATAAATATTCATCTTATTAGGAAAATATGTTTTTCATAACACCATAATACCTATAAGATTTCTATTATGCATAAATTATGGACAATAGAAAGTGGGTGTGGATGTTATAAAGGTATTTAGATATATATTGGGAGAAAAAATGGGTTTTTTAGTGTCAATAAATGACTAGAAGTGGTTCCCATTTATAAGAGAGTGGAGGGGAACTTTTGGAATTTGATAAAATATAAATTCAATATAAATAAAATTTTAGTTGAAAATGAATCCAAATTGATTATACTAAAAGGTACTAGGTTAATGAGTCAAAATAATCTAATAAAATATTTTTTGACATGTTTATATCGCATTTGAAACATTATTTTGTGGTTTCAACCCCCATTAACTGTGGTAGATATTATAATCCATATCTTAAATAAGTTTTCAAATACCAGGTTTTTATTAATTTTTTTTATCATTCAAAAAAATATTATTTATTATAAAATATTATTAATGTCAATTTTATAACTATTCATTACATTGACTTCTATATTATCAATGAAAAAATAAATTTAAATAAATCATTATTGAATACCAAATATAATATTTGTATCTATAGAATCCATGGATCACATTATTTCTCTTATTTGATGTTACTTTTAATATTCTTAATATCATTCTTTTAATTTTTCCCTTTCTGGAACAATTAAGGCATTAGAGTTGTGTAATCATTTAAGGTAATTGTTTCTTCACTAAATTTTTTAAGAAATTACGATAATTAATATTAGTAATTTATATTTAAAATTAGAATTTATGACATAAAATATCCTTTTATTACACCCATTTTAAAAAATATTATATTTATCAAATATAAGATTGTGATATTTTTTAAATTTATTTACACAAAACATTATAAAGGTCATAATCACATCCAAATAGAAAAAAGGGCCATAATACCGAATATTGTTTGATTATAGATGAAATTTACTCATAAAATAGATTTAAGGAAAGTTTAATAAATGTTTTATAGTCTTTATCTTTTATATTTTTAACTTTAATTACCAAATTTTCCTTTCAGCCAGGAAATTATTTTACCAAGATTACTATTCATATTTTCCAAAAATAAAAGATAAATTTTTGAAATTTTTTTAACTCATATGTTTAAATATGGGATCTATTTTTTCAAAATTCAAAAATAATAAAATGTAGAATTTTATTAAATTTGATCTAGAAAAACATGATGAAAAAAATATATTTGAGAAGAATTTACTTTAAGGTATAAATTCTTTTTATACAAATTATTTTTTATAAAATTATATTAAAAAGAATAATTTGATTTTATTAAATCTTAAATAACTAATTAGATTTTAAAACAAATAAAAAATTAAATTCTACAAAAACTTTTTTAAAGAGAATACAGTTTTCAATAAAAAATTATTTTTTACTATTTTTTAAAAAATCAATCTTTTCAGAAATATCTCTAAATTTCACAATTGGTTATTTTTTTTTGTTTTTATATTTAAAAATCATAAATTAGGTCATTAAATAATATTTATAAAATTTATAATAATTAATTATGTTTTTCACTCACAGAAATCCATCAAAAACCGTTCTTTATAAAGACATAACTTCAAAGAACATGATAGTTTTACTGAAAAAAAGTTCTTATTTTTTAAAAATTAATCAATAAATTATTAATTATTAGAACTTTACATATATTATAAAAAGTATTTAACACTAGTCATATCATCCAATTTCATTGTATGTTCTAATGGAACTATATAAATAATAATATTTAACGAATTTATTATGCTTCATGTTTCATAACATATAATTTATTGATCATAATGACCTTATTTAATAAAAAGATATTAAATTATCCCCAATTTTATAAATTTCATCCTTTTAAATTTAATTCAATATTATAAAACTAGTTTTTTACTTTTCAAAATAATTATAATGAAATCCCAGATCATAAAAAGGGTTAATAAAACATCCAATGTAAAAGTGAGAAAAATGATGAACAACGATCATCCAAAATAATATATAATGTGGTTTCCTTGTAGGATAACATTGATGGGAAGTGAAAACATTAACATAAAATAAGAAAAATAATTCTCAAGGGATGATAGAGACTGATAGAGAACATCCTTATGAGAATGTTATCCATCACAAAACTATAAATCTATGATGGGTTAAATGACTATCAATTAATTGGTAAGAATATAAAATGGTTAATGTTTTTTTCAAGAACCTTTTAATTTAGTTAATGAATCATATTATAATGTATATTAAAATCGAAAGGAAATATAAATACATTAAAAGTTTAATTTCATCATTTAATCAATGTTTACCGAAATCTCATCTCTTTCTCCAAATTATGAGTATCCGTTGTGAATTTTAATTGCATGAAACAATAAAATCAACATCAAATAGACCAAATTATTCTATAAAATGGTAACGAACTATTACACCTATATTTTATAATTCCCCAAATTAAGAAGAAGGTTAGCATAGGGTAAGATAATTCCTATAATTAATGAAGCTTTATATGAATAAATAAAAACATACCATAATATCCTTAAAAATTACCCACAATGATTAACATTTATCATGTTATAAACAAAATTACATATAATTCATCAAAATATTCCATAAATAGATTGAAAACAAAATATTATACTTATTTTATAAAATATTCTTCCAAAATAAAATTAACATTTATCTCCAAATAACATTAATCACTGTTAATGTCTCATACCAAAATTGAATTTTTGTTACACAAAAAATCACAAAGATATTACAATATTTTCCATAAAATAACATTTATCATCATAAATAAACATTTCAATAATTGAAAAATATAATTCAACCATGAATACACACATAAAATCCCATAATATCCCACAATGTTCCTTAAAATTAAAGTGATTTTCTTCTAAAATCAATTTATCACCAAGTCACTCTTCAATCCAAAGGTTACAATAAAATTTATGTTCCCAAAATCCACTTAATAATTTTATAATAAACAATTAATGTATAAAAATTATTTCATACAATACATAAAATTGACTAATGGATGGTATTTCAACCATATCACACATTGGTTGTGGGTTCAAGAACCACGACCTTGCTAGACGCGATAGGTTCTCACCCAACCTATGGATTTTATTTTTTCTGAAACTATATAATTCTGATAATTTACTATAGAAATAAATGTCATACAAAAAAAATTACAAAAGTAATCAATAATCATATAAACCTTAAATTTTAATAAAAAATGTATGATTATGTCTTCAAAATAGAAAGAGAATATTTTATTAAATAACTTTTTAATCCAAATGTTTTATATGCCATATGTAGTTTCATAATCTTCAAATGTAATGAAATTACATAGATATAATTAATTATTTGTACATTCCAACAAATCCCATTCTTCTTATTTCCTCTAAGGACATCGATTTTCATAATTTCTATACTCTCATCATTTAAAACATCAAATTGGTATCTTGGGATGAATTTTATTCCCATCATGGAATTAACTGAATGCTTCCTTTTATCTTTGAAAGCTACTACCTTACTCCATCCTTAACCACGTTAAAATCATCTTCCCATCCTTTTAAAACAATTTTCTTAAGGAATTATTCCCATATTCTTGACACATTTTCCACTGAATGTTTTTACCTTTCTTTTTTTTATCATTGGATATTCCATGGAGCTTAATATATCTCTAATTTTATAGGTTATGAAAATAACCTATCTTCTAGTTGTTAATCATAATTCCTACCATCTAGTTAAGAACAAATAAGAGAGTTTTCACTAAATATCCTTTTTCGTTAAGTATCAAACTCACAAAACACCACACATTAACTAACATATATTATTACATTGGATCCTATTTTATCCATCCTTTTACTGAAAAAGGGCCACATTATATCAATAAAATCATAATAAACCATCTTATGAGTTGGATGAACACTATGATATCCTTAAAACTTTTTCTTTAAACTATTTCTAATTATCCAAAATAAATAACATTTTCCCTAACATACTATAATTTGTGGTAATTATGGACAATAAAATATTGTTAAAATAAAATCCTAACCTCTAATGTCATATAATCCCTACTTTTCATCCACCATTAGGGACCAATAAAAAAACATTACTATATCTAGTGAATTTATGTAGATTCACTTTATTTCATTCCCAAAGGTCTTTTAGTTTTATATTTTTATAATGTTTGGTCATAACTCTTATATAATAACATTATATAGTGCAAAGGGTAAACATCAATTTAGTATCGATTTTTTTATAAAAGAAACATTTAAAAAGAAACATGTTACCTTTTCCAGAAAATTATTTTCCATTTTCATCTTCAACTCATCCCTGTACCAACTCATATAGTGAAAAACATTTTAGATTGTTGGATGAGTATAAAAATCATAGTAAGGTACATAAAAATAAAGAAATGTGTTAGTCTAACGAAAAATATGACATAATATAAAATACTTACCTTTACCTCTTTATTTTTTATGCCTATGATATAAATCATTTACGCACAAGGAATACACAATTTTTTATTCAAAGGAAACTATTGAAACCTATATACATCTTAGATGAAACATTTTGGAATCTTGGAGAATAATTTTCAAATGAATATCATATAAGGAGTAACTATCACAATTAAACATGTTATAACCATCACAATTATACTTAGATTAACCATCAATGTTACATAGGATTACTTGGAATAACCATCATAATTAAACTTTAAATAACCATCATGATTAGACTTGGAAAAAAAGTTATAGTATAATCCCATAACATCTCCGGAGAAACCAAATGGGTTAACTTTTTCCCCATACCCATGCATTTGAGTGAAATAATGTGGATCAACCTTCATATAAGTGATATTGATCTAACTTGTGAGCTATAATGCAGCTGAACCAGCATATAATCTCTATCGTGCTCACCTTTTTCTCATATGTAATTATAAATTAATCTATCATTATTAAAAAAAATTATTACTATACATTTCATCATATAAATTTTGATATACCCTATTATACCTGTATTCATGACACTTTCAGATATCAAAATATCAATTTCTTTTAAAACATAAATTTCAATTAAAAAATACATAAAAATGGGAAATATGGGTTTCATTTGATGAAATCATGAAATATTTTAAAATAATACAAACATTAAATAATTATTTCAGTGGTGGGAAAATTAATTGTCGATGTATACGTTAAAATAGAAAATTATTTTTTCTTTTCGTAAATAATGTCATAATATTCCATAAAAATATTCTTTTTAAAAATATTAAAAATAATTTTAAAAAATACATAAAATTTATTTTATTTCCATATAAAAACATCAATAAAATAATTTTAAAATAATATGGACATTTAAGAGATTTAGATTTCTAAAGGAAGCTTCAAAATATTATTTTTAAATTGATATACCTTACCCTAAGTCTGAACCGTCATTTTTTTTATTTATTATCACGCACAATAAACATTGGTTTATTTTTTTACTTTATCAAGAATTTCTTTTTTGTTTATTATTCATTTTATTTTTTCTCGTTCCATGAAATATTTTAATTATTTATCCAATTAAATTCATGATAGGTTTGTTGACAATATTAATTTCATAATTCCAAAATAGATTGGGTAAGATGACTATGGTCAAAGAAGTAATTTTTCCAGAATATCCAAAATATTAATCCTTATCTAATTATCCTTTCCGTAGATCAATTATATTTTTAAAATGAATCATTAAATTTGGTTATAAAGAATTAATTATGTTACCATTATAATGGTGTTTATATATGTGATTAATGTTTCCATTTTTAAATGATAATTATTTAAAGAAGATTTTCATTATTTTACCTCAAAATAATTATCAAAATATCATAAATATATTATTAATTTTTTAAATATACTTTTATATTTCATCCATGCTATGTGGTGATGAAATATGAATCACATTTCTTCATATAGGTGGTATTCCACACACATGACAATATCATTTTTCTATAAAGGGAAAGATAGGAATGTAAGTGATATAATATATTATTTAATGATATATAATTCAGGAATAATATATTAAAATATTTATTCCATTATTAGAACATTTTTTTGAGAAATGATGATAAAAAATGAATTTCATCGATTTGTGAGGCGGTAGTCCGCCGTACACATGAGTGATGGTTTAATTTTCTATTTGATAAGTGGAAATGAAGTTAGGTTATTATAATAATATAGTAAAATTTAATTTTATAGATTATATTGGTTTTATTTTTTTATTATGATTTAAGAAGATTTTATAGAGGTGGAAAAATAAATAAAACTAAAATATGTGGTAAAACTATACATCTTCTTTAAAAAATATCCATTGATTAACACCTTAAGACAAAAAACAATTTATCCTCACAAAAAAGGCCTCTATAATGTTGGTATGGATTTTATCAAGGGAGTTTGGTAGATATTTTTGGAATAAATGGTTTTTTATGTGATAATAAATGCGAATAAGTGTTTCCCTGTTATAGTATAGAATATTGGTACTCTTTGAATTTCTAAAAATATTAATTTAACATAAATCAATTTTGATTTCAAAATGGATAAAAATTGACAATATTAGAAGATAATATTAGTATAAGTTGATATATTATCATAAAATAATTTTTTGAAAATTTTATATTACATTTTTATTCTTATGTCTTGGTTTTAACCCCTCATTAACCCTTTTCCCACTTATCATGAAAAAAAGCTTTTTTATTCTTTTAGGGTCAATATAATTATTAAAAATATAAATAATTCCGTAATTGAACCACTATTGATATTATAAAATATATAATAATCAATTTTTAGAAAAGAGGGTTCAATATAATTATATATAATTTGATAAAATATAATTTATTATTAAATATCAATAATGTCAATTTTGGAAATATTCATTACATTAACATCTCTTGTATCAAGAAACGAAACCAAATTAATTTTTTAAATAAGTCTGTAACATGATATGTTTATTTGAAAAAATCTTGGATCACATTAATTATCTTATATCATATTACTTATAATACTGTTAATATAATTTATTTTATTTTTTCCTTTAATTGAATAATTACTCATTTTTCTTTGTGAATTAATTTAAGGTAATTATTTTTTCACTAATAATTAAAAATTAATTACCATGATGAATATTAATCCTTTATAATTGAAAAAAAATATTTATATCCAAACATAGACATTTGTTATCCCCATGTTTAAAAAATATTACAGTTTTTAAAAATAAGAGTTTAATATTTTGGACTTTTCTTTACATAATCATTATAAATATTATAATCACAATAAAATTGAAAGGACAGGCCATATGAAAGAATATTAAATAAACATGGAATAAATGGAATCAAAAATATAGATTAGTTAATTGTTATGGTTAATTTATAGTCCTTTTCATTTAATTTTTATCTTTAATTACCCTATTTACCCGTTACAATGGTAAAAATATTTACTAAGGTTACTATTAATTTTGACCAAAAATAAAATAGACATATTTAATAAATTTGTAATTCTTGATTAAAAACATGAAATCCATTTCAAAAAAAATAAAACACATAATTAGAAGAATTTTATTTAAAATTAAACATGATAATTGGATGGAATACATGTTTTTATCAAAATTCTCTTTTTAAGAATAATATGTTTTTATATTAATTTTTTATAGAAAAATAATTTAAAAACTTTTAAAGGAATATTTAAAATAAAAATAAACTTATTAAAATCTAAAACTAATTCAAAATATAATTTAACATAAAATTACTTTAAAATAAAAAAAATCAATAAAAATCAATATTTTCATTATTCATTGAAAAATCATACCATACAAAAAAAATCATAAATTTTCACTATTGGAAAATTATGATATGATGATTTTGAAAATGATCTGAATTTTTAGAAAGAAATTTAGAATTATAATCCATCATTGTTCTCAATAAAATTCCAAATAATTAAACAACCTACCTTGAAACATTTTGAATATTAATGTTCTTGGTAAATATAAAGCTAAGATGAGTATGGGTACTGGAAATCAAGATGGGAAGTTAATTCAAGAATTAACAATCCTAAATCTAAAATTAACAGGTAATATAATGAATAAATCTAAAGGGAAAAAATACAACTAAAATTCCAGAACGACCCACCATGAGGATTGAAGAGCCAACTAACACCCCACAATTCCACAATAGTAATAAATATAATAAGATTAGAATCCCAAATCCCATTAGTAACAATATTAAAAAAATTTATACATATAGATAAATAAGATGAATAATAAGGACACGGAATTGAAAGAATAAAATAGAGATGAACAAACCAATGGATGACAATAACTTCGATCAGTGGTTCTAATCCACCAAAGAATTAGTTTGAAAGAGAAAATGATGTCCCAAAGGATTTTCCACATTTTAAAAAATCACAGCCAGATTAAAGTTGGGGATTAAAGATTAAAATAGTTATATTATGTAGATAAAATTATATTACTACATCTAGCTACCCAACCCCGATTTATGCCACCATCCAACCATTGGGTACCACAAGCCTGTTGGGGTGCTCGGAAGATTTCTTATAGTATAAAAAATACATCTAAATAGCTAGTGGATTTATTATAGGAACTAAATTCTACTATCCTACCACTAATGGGCTAATAAACTTTCTATAAAAAGACCCTCCAACCAACATACCACCAGCTAGTCAGTGGCTCTCAATGGAGATTTATTAGACTACGTGTATCTCTTCTAGATACAAGTCCATGTCTATTATCAATCCAACCACCGAAAGCACATCCAAACCACCCAGAGAATAATTAAAACCACATCCTGATCCTTATTTTCATTAAAATCCCCAAAAATAAAAATCAATGACATGAAATAAATGAAAAAAGAGAGAAATAAACCATGCTACCACATTGATGTTATAATTTTCATTACCTTATTGATTTCTTCCCCCTGAAATATATGTTGAATATGGATGGTGTCTCAAGAGATAATGCTATTTTTCCCTTGTCATTGACTTACGATCCTTTATCTCATAAGAATCTAAACCATGCTACCACAAAACTCAATCCAAATATATATACATCTCATGAGGAATGTTCAGTTGAGAATCAAAAAACAAGTGAGGTTTCTAGGTTAAAAACGCATAAGGATCCGTGTTGATGTTATTGTCATTCAATAAATTGTATGTGTATGAAAGATATGTTATGAGTTGAGAAACGTTGAAAATATTATAGATCTAAGACAACCAAGGTGGAAAATATAAATTCTAAAAAACATTTAAATCATATCACATTTCTAGGAGTGAGTACCCATTATTTCCTAAACTATAGTGAAATTACCATTGAAATATCTTCAATAACACCTGATCACCAACAAAAAATACCAAAGGAAAACATTTTTAATCCATTTGATAGTTTTACTGGCTTCAAGAAATCACAAAATTCTGAAAAAGAAGCTGGATATTCATTTCTATCTCATAAGACAAACTATATATAACAATGAAATCTTCTCTAGCATCAGCCCAATAGAGAGGATATCTATAAGACATTACATATTTTTAAATGTTACCATTATGATGGAAAACCAGTGACATTCTTGATTAGAAATTCAACCAGACCCAAATTGATATCACATGTGCCTCTGTAGTCTAAGAAATAAGAATTAATCATATCCTCTTGAACATGAATAGTTATTTCTATCTCCCTTTATGTTCAAATATGATATGTCATTCTCAACATTAAATGTGTTCCCATTTCCATCTAAAGACACTTCTAATATTTTTATGTAAAACAAGTGTTCCTATCTGAGATGATGGAAATATAAACACCATGACACCTCAAAATCTCATCAATGTAAAATTTTTCCCAGTCTTCCATTCTAGTGTTGTATTGAGTTAATATAAAATGAGCTAATATGGTCTTCTAATCAATCACCTCCAGGATTATAGGCATACCATAGAGTGTTCGAGTAAAACAAATAATGAAATCCATCGATATATCATTCCACTTAGAAGATAGAATAACTAGAGGATAGATTAAACATGAAGGCTTTTAGTTTTCATCCTTTATATATTTTCTTGTATAATATCATGGTACAATGTCAGATATGTACCATTTTTGTTATGACCTAAACATTTATGAATGAAATTCCATTTTTGATTGAATAGATGCATTAATAAGTAAAATTGTTATAGAAAATGCCTGAATTAATTTGGTTATTTCAGAGAATTATATTTTATGTTAGATTGAAAATACAAGTAAGTATCATAACCCTTGAAAATATATAACTTATAAAGTGACCAACAATATTATCATATATTGGGTGTATGAGAAATCTAGTTGACATAGACATAGGAATCAATGATCTTGACCGGTTGGATCGTAACCTAGAAATCCTATTTATCAGAGCCACAAAAGGAGGTAACATCCCACCGATTTTCACTTGAAAAACACCAATATGAGTATCATCAACTAAAGAATTATTGGAGCCATTTAGGATATAATTTTAAGGTCAATTAAATCATAGCCCAGCCCATGCTTTCCTGACCACAAAAAAAGTCTCAACATTTCTTACCTTACCCACATATAATTTGCCGGTGTAAAGAAGAACTACCAATATAATCTATAATAAAATGATTTTTTATATTCTTATATAAATATTTGATTATATTAATAATTTATTATTACATTACAATGTATTAAATAATAATTTTGAAAAAAATTACCTTTTTATATGATGAAACTCAAATTATATTTTTATGATATGTATAGTCTCAATCAAGAAACAATTTTTGTCGAATTTACGAACACTTAATTAAATGATATTTGAAACAATGTTAGTTTTAAATAAAATTTATTAAATATAAATGATTTTATAATTTTATGAATTCATCAATGATTTCTATAAGGGTTATATAAATGTTTTAAAAAATAGTACTTTTTAGTGAATGATTATTTTTGATTTAAAATTTTATGTTATCATATATATAAATATATAATTGTTCTGATAAAAAACATTGTCTTTTAAATTGGGGCATTGAAATTATCCAATTGTTATTTCTTCATAATTTTTAGTGATATTCTAATTTCTGGGTAATAATTAAATATTGAATGTACTATGAATTCATAAAAAAATAAGGTATTGTAATAAAAAAAATATTTCACAACAATATATCATGGATTAATTGGTGATAACCCTAAAAAATGCTAGAAAAAATTAACTGATAAAGGGGAGACATTTTTTAGTTCTAAGAAAAAGCACAGAAAAAGTTACCTTTTACCAGCGCTAACAAAAGCACATATAAAATTCACCCATTCATCAGTGCTTTTTTTTCAATGATAAAAGTTAATCCTTTTGTAATTTTAATTTGTATATAAATATTCATATATTTTTACATAATATATATATTATAGTAAGTATATATATCTAAATATAATATATAAATATGAATTATATAACTTAATAAAAAATGATTTTTTTTAAAATATTATATATGTAATATTTTAAAATATTTATTAATAAAAATAATTAATAGTTTTTTTATATCAAATAATTAAAAAAATTGTGTAATTTTTAAAAATATTTTAACATTTTATGTAAACAATTATATAATATATAAATGAATATTTTTATATAAATATATATTAATATTAATATTAAATAATTTAAAATATATCTATATGTATAACTATATATATGTATGTGTATGTGTGTATATATACATGTGTTTATGTGTTTGTGTGTGTCGATGTGTATAGGTACAATATTATGTATGCAAATCACCTAAATGTTAAAATTTGATTTTTAATATTCATTCAATCTAATTATTTTAATTTATTCATTTATTAATATATATTCATTAATAATGTCAAAAATATCTTCAATCATTTTATAATATTTAATTATACGTATATATTTTTTACTATAAGTGTAATATTTTCAATATATTTGTATTTTATATGAATAATGTTATTTTCCTTTCTGTTTATTATTATTTTGAATTTAAAATATTTTTTAAAATTATATAATTAATCACTCTAAATGATTTTATAATAATTTTGTAAAATAATTAGTTAATTATAAATATATATATATATATATAATTATTTATAAATTCATAAATATATAAAAATATATATAAATATTTAAGAAATTATAATTAATATATTTGAATAATAAATATAGTTGTTATATTTTAAATTATATATATATATATATATATTAATATATATATATATATATATAATTATGTAAATATATGTAGTTATACATATATAATTATATAAATATGTATAGTTTTATTAATGTATTTGTAATTATATATAAATATTAATAAATATTTTTCTTTATAAATGTAACTATATATATTATTATAAAATTATTATAAATATATTTAAATAATGAATATATTATTTCTGTTTCTAATTATTTTTATTTATAGTTGAAAGGTATGAATCCTTGGAAGATAAGTCACTTAGATTCTCTGTTTGTACCTATTTAGTGTTTTTCAGATTTCAAATGTGCTTACCTTGGTCATGGATTCTTCTATATATTATCACCCTCCACAGAATTGAAAGTTCGATCCTAGAGTCTGGGTTTGGTTAATATGAGACTGATTTCCCTACGAGTACATGAAGGGAATTCATGTTTTAACTTCAATTGGTTGGGTTAAAATTCATAGATTGAACTGGGTCCTATGGTATCCAGAAATTCTGTATGACATTAACTCCACTATAGGCATCCCAATTAAAATGGATACTACTATTGAGATTATTAGTTTTATTAATTTTTAATGGTTTGGGATGAGGTCGACTTGAGTTCAACTTTAATTGATAATGTAGTGCTTTCCAAACTACAAGATGAGATTTACTTTAGAAATGAATTAGAAAAAATTTAATTATTTTGTGTGTCATGCCCCATCCGAGAGGGGCCCATGCCATTACTACCCCAAGCCCACATCTAATTGGTTAGGTGTTGGTGACTTGAACTGAGTAGGCATATCCCAAAAATGGGAGGCATTTTCCTAAGTACATGTATGCACACAGACATCACCAAGAAAAAATGATGAAATGTAAAAAAACTAAGTAAATAATGCATAACAACTATTATGTCCCAAAACCAAAGTACAACTGTGAATGTATTGGAATGAAAATTGGGCTGAACAAGGCCACCCATAGAAAATAGTCTGCATCCACCAGTCTAACCTGTAATGTAAGAGGTAGTGGGAATGTCATTAGAAAAGTTATCGGAACACACCTTTTCCTATCTAGTCTCACAAGGCACCTCCAAGTCCAGGCCATCCAGGAACTCTATCAAAGGGTTGATCCTCTACACAAGGCATGGCATGTGTGGGATTTTCTCCTCCATGGGTGAGTAAAAAAATACTCAGTAGGGTAATCGAAAACCACAACTGAATACCACAATGTAAATACCAAAAAGGATACACCACAAAGGAATAGAACAATTGAAAACAAAAATGGAAATACCATGAAGTAAATATTATGAAGTAATACCACATAGAAATATGACAATAGAATATATAGTTTTCTCCACACATATATATGTCTACAAAAAAATATATCAAGAACATATAGATACACTCAATCCAATAAGACACATAGTATCAAAAAGACATATAGTCTCTATTAGACACACAATCTTCATAATACACACAGTCTCCATAAGACACACAGTCTCTATAAGACACAGGGTCTCTAGGTCATAGAAAACCATAAAAACATTTCTTCAAATCACAATCATTCCGAGAGAACTAACTATTCTATCCATTAGTCCATATACATAGTCCTACAAAAACCCCACTTAGGATATCGTGAAATGAATTTCTTACCATAAGGGCTTCAATGCTACAAACAACTCTTCAAACGGACTATAGATATGAATTTTATGCATGTTTATAAATTTTAGAAGGGGGATCTCTTGGCCGTGGATTGATTGGGTAGTCGGTCTACCGAAATTGGAGGTCGATCACTCGGTTCGACGGCTCCCATGGCTGACCATGCCATGAAATTTTGAGATTCCATAGAGTTCAACTACACCACCTGCTGCTATGGTCATGTGGTAGCTTGGTTGACCATGGATCACAATCAACCATGGATCTGTTTGGCAACCCTAGGTCCGACCTGGTCCACTGGGCAAAATCAATCTGTCTGGGCCCGACCCACATCGTTCTCCTATCCCATCAAGCCCGTCTGGCCTTCTTGCCAATGTGGTCTCTTTACCAGGTCGGTCTGGCTCATGCGGTCTCCCATGATGTCCACCACTAGTCTGGGCTACCACCCCACCATGTCACAGAGTTGCAATGTCCCATGTAGCGTAGGAAATTCCACGTCGCCTCAACCTACAGTAGACATCAAATACATTCCTTCTACGGTCCTCCATTCTTTCTCCAGTTCTCCAAACTCTAAAACCAAAACACATCTATGATCCTCGAGTCCCAAGTTAAATTGATCAAAATTTTATTTCTTCCTACCTCTAATTCTATGGTCTAATCACATTCAGGGTCTCCTGAAAAGTTAAGTTGTGATCACGAGGAACCAACGGTGAAGAATTCTAAGAATATAGGATAAAATAAAAATAATTCCAGAAGAAAAAACCTTGACCATTATTTGTGTGGGACAAGATTCATTCCCATTATAAGGATAAATGAAGAGGATAAACTACTCTCCCGATAACCCCATATCAATAACCCATCCCACCATAATAACCAAATTGCATATCTATTTGTTTATGGATTGACCCGTGTTCTTTGTGGAAAATAAGAACTGATAAAAGAAACAATGAACTACTACCCTACCTAGGATATGGATCGTTCGATGTCGAGGATTGATTGTCATTGGAGATCCATCAAGAATGATCTCTGATCACAGTTTTTTTCATTGATAATAAGATAATTCTCTAAGGATTTACTCCAAGGACACCTGGGAATTTCTAGGGTCATGTGCCTAAGAATGGGTCCCTATCTAGATCTTTATTTAAATGAAACAACATCACTATTTAGATGTAACAATAAAATAAAAAATCTCAAAATTTATTTTATTCATTAAAATGTCAATAATTTATTCTTCACAGTTGACCCATGCTGACTAATTTTAGGTATCTCCTAGGGAAAACACCACATCACAACTCAATGGTGGTCTCGTATTTCTAATCTGAGTAACTATTCACGAGTTATAAGGATTTTGAAATAATATTTCTTAATTATATAATTTATTGTCAGATGTTTGGAGGGTTTTTCATTAGATGAAATGTACTGACCAATGATTGGTCGCACCAATGGTAACTCCATTATTATGATCTCAAAGACACATCCTTCTCTCTGACCTGGGCACCCATTTAAAAGATATTCCATTTTTTTCAGTATACCTGCACACATAGGCTATTAAAAACATAACAATTTTCAACGAATTTATTTTGGCATACCATGCCTCAAAATATCATATCGGCTCAGTGCCTTGTCTCATAATTTTCCCAAATAATATAGATAAAATCACAAAAAATTCAAGTCATTATAATATCCTCAAATTTTAGATTTGTGTCCCTAAAAAGTCAAACATATGGCTAATGAAACAAATTGGGATACTAAGCACGAAAATAATCCTCCGACACCTATGTGCTCTCCTAGATATTCCTATGCTACCACCATACATGCACCAAAGGAATTGACCACCCACTAAGGATCCGCTCCTAATGATCCTTGATCTCTACTGGGTACTCAAAAATAGTTACCCTTTCTTCAATGTCCATCTCACCCTAATAAAAGGTGTGCAATGGGTCATGCACTTACCTCCTCATCTGCGACACATGAAACACATCATGTACCAATCTAGCTATGGTGGTAGAGCCATGATTAATTCCACCTTGCCAACTCTACATAGTATTTTAAAAGGTTTAATGAACCTTGGAAACATCTTTCCACCTTGAAAAAATCTCTATAATATACATTGAAACATGTGATATCCTTCATTGAAATCCAAAGGCCTATACTGATTATCAACATAATTATTTATTCAGATCTGTGTAGTCTCTATCCACTCTAAGGTCATATGCACCTTCTCTATGGCATCCTACACCAACTCTGGTCCCACAAGTGCTAACTCTCCAGAGATAATCTAGAAGAGTGGGAAAATATTATTTCACCCATAAAAGGGCTCAAATAGTGTCATACCGATGGTGGAATGGTAGTTGTTTTAATATAAAATCTCTGCTAGTGTTATGTGATCCTACTATCTACTGTCAAAATCTATCATGCAATCCAATAGAATGTCCTCTAGAACCTGTATGGTCTGCTCTATCTAGCCATCCATATTTGGTTGAAACACTATGCTCATGTGTAAATGAGTCCCCAATGCCTCATGTAATCCCTTCCACAACCATTATGTAAATATATTATCATGATTTGGGACAATCGTCAATGGAACTCCATGGTGTTCAACTCTATTTTTTCATGTAGAGGTGTCCCATGATCTCTACTGAGCTCTACTCCCAAATAGCTTAAAAGTGGGACAACATGGTGAGTCAGTCAATGATTACCCAATGGTATCATTTCCCCTAAACATATGTGATAAAAATTTCATGAATCCCATCCATATCCCATCCCACTTCTATTAGACATCTCAAGGGGTTGATTTAAACCTGCTGAAAAGCGAGGCATCGAGAAATAAACTCTACAACTCCCCTCTTCATCCCTATCCACCAAAACTGATGTTGGAGATCCTATAACATCTTGTCCACTCAATGACGTACCACTAAATGGGATGTATGGAACTCCCATTAAAACTCATCCCACAATGCCACTGGTACTACTGTGTTCCCTCTAAAGAGAATGATGTGCTCCCCACCATTTGAATATCCATCAATGTAATTCCATGTGGACAACATGGAACATAATGTGTTGTAGTCCATATCCCCAAGATGTGCCTCCCTGTCTCGCTGTAAGAGTGTAGGGGTAACAACAATTGAATAGAGGTAAGATTCTCCATACCCATCCAAAACATATATCTTTAATGACGCCAACTTCTCGGATGACTCATTCAATAACAATGAGACGGATATCATACATATAGTATTTTACACCACCTTCCCCTTCCCAGGAGTATAGAAGAGATAAAATTCAAAATCACCGAGGAACTCTTGTCATATCCTCTATATCAAGTTTAGATAATTTATAGAGAAGATATACTTGAGACTTTTATGGTCAGATTGGATTATAAATTGCTCACCCATTTGGTAGTGTCGTGACATACTTAAAGAGGAGACTAACGTTGCTAACTCAAGATCATGGGTTGCATAGTTCTTCTCATGTGGTCTCAATTGACGTGAACCATAGGAAATCACCGCTTTCCTATACATCACTACACAACCAAGACCAGTTCTTGATAAATTTTAAAACACTATGTACTAAGTACCATACTCTAGAAATATCACGAAGGGATCACTCATCAATATCGACCTCAACTATTAAAATCTATCCTTGCACATCTTTTTAAACACAAAAGGTTTTCACTTTATTGTCAAAGATGTTAAGGTTGATAAAAATCTTGAAAAATTTGGTATAAAACTATGATAGTACTGAGGAACACCATGGAAAATCCACACTATAGGAAGACCCTTGGGTGGCTCACAAGAAAGAATTTCCTTAATCATTTATGGATCCACTGCAACTCCAGCCTTTGAAATGACATGTCCCAAAAAATTGTACTCTGAAATTAATAACTGAAACATTGAGATCTTCCCATAAAGTTAACAATATTGGAGTGTATCAAGGACTATCCTTAAGTGTCTCACATGCTCATCCTCAGACATTGAGTACACCTGGAAGTCTTCAATGTATACCACCATGAACTGGTCCATGTAAGGCTAAAATATCCTATTAATGAGTCCCATGAACACTATTGGGTTATTCTTCATTATAAATGGAATCACCAAGAACTCATACTATTTGTAACGACACTTGAAGGTCTTCATCGATATATCCTCATCTCGTTCTCACAATTGGTTATAGTGTGACATTAGGCCGACTTCGAGAACAACTAATCCAAATTTAACTAATTGAAGAGGTCATTGATCCACAATAATGGATACTTATTATTCATTATCACATGGTTCATGAACTATATGGTCACACGTATCCTCAAGTTATTGTCTTCCTTCTTGTTAAACCAAACTGCAGCTGCCCCAGGTGAAATACTAGGTCCCATAAATCCCTTCCTCTACATGGTCTCCAACTATACCCTCTAGACATGAATATCTATGGGAGATATCTAATATACAGGTGTAGATATCTGTTCCATCCTAGGGTATATACAAATGTAGATTTGAAAATATAAATTGGTAGGTAAACCTAGATTATCCTTAGGAAAGATTTCCTTATTCTTTGCTGCCACTTTTAGAATCTGAGTACTCAAATCATCCATTGCACTAAGGGTTAGGCTATCTAACTAATGAGTAATTAAATTCAAAATATAATGTGTGAGTCCATCTTCCACTACATGAATTCTTCTTTTAACCATAAATGTAAAACCTGGTCCTATTAATATGTTCACACTATACTCTATGCCTAAAACAATCAATCTGAGCATGAATTATGGATAACCAATCCATGTCGAGAATGAATTCATAGGCCTTGATGCCACTAAGAAGAGATCACAACCAAAACTATTGCCTCTAATAGTAAGTTCAAATTATTGGTAGTAGTGTGTGATCATCAACTCTCCTCTTGTTGAAGTATCTAAGAGTGATAATTGAGTCAACAGTTAAACCAAAATATCCAAGTCTCAAACAAGGTTCACAGAATTAAAATAATGAATAGAACATTAGTCTATAAAAACTATAGATAAAGGGGAAAATACATATATCGTACCTTTAATCATCCATGGAGCATTGGGGTCATAAACCTCCATCACCTGTACCGGACCTCATCCATATCCACCAGCTCCATGAGCGTATTGTGGACCACCTAGGGGTGGTGGAAATAGCTCGAACCTCTAACAACCTATTTCCGCCCTACGTGCTCCCCTAACCCATCCAAAGACCTTATAAAACACCCTTCTTTTACATCCACATCTGCCTCGTTGGCCCCCCAAAAATCTCATGATCAGTTGTACAACGGGTTAGTAAATCTTATATCAAATGTCCCCAAATACCTCATGAGTAACCCAACCTATCCCTCAGGTGAATCAATCTTCTCAGGGATCCCCTCACGATGGATCCTATTCCCAAGGATCATATCCAAAATATGATGACCTTTTTGTGTCCCTATGACTCCCTTCGCCTACATAGGGATGATATATCAGCTACCTGGTGACTTCTAGTTGCTCCCACTACAGGTTCCTACTCCACTAGAAATATATCGACTTGTAGGGATCGATCAAGTACCCCAACCATAGTAGGAATGCTAAGGGATTCCACAAATTCCCTGATTCCATGATTTAAGCCCTGATCAAATGCCTGACCCCTAAATAATTTGTCTTATACTCTATCCATGGAGTAGCACAAAAGATCATTCAACCTCACAGAGTATTCTGCCACAATCATACTTCCCAACATTAGATGCAAAAGTACATATATGTAAACCGACCAGAAAAAGTCCTGATAGAACTCCTCTCTAAAAATATTCACTATGTTTATTTATGAGATAACTATCTATTCATGATACTAGATCACTATGATCCACAATCAACCCTTAGATCCCAAAAGAAAACTCATAGTGGGGACTTCCGTCATGTCGGTAGTAATCATCACAAGGCGAAAACCATAGTTATTGGCCGCTTTCCAAGCCTCATCTTTTAGGGGGTTTGGATCACCCAAAAACCATGGAGGTCTATGTCTTTTAAACTAATGCAACATGCTATGTTTGTGTGCATCCTCAACTGGTAGTTCTAGTAGCTGTTATTAATTTTCAGGTGGTGGCATAGCTGGTAAACCACCTAGAGGTGTTATCTCTAGTACAATCCCCTATAACAATACCTTTTCACCAGGCTGATCATCCTCATGATCATAAAATAGAATCATGGTCGACTGTATGTGTGGAGGCAACTTGTAATAGAACACAATGTATGATGGTCAATAGACTATATCTGGAGAGAAAACATAAGAAAGAAACAAAATAAAAAACCGATTCTTATATGATTCATGTATAAGTATTTTTTCTTCTGAAACTAGTGTTTTCATGTACCTAGTCAAAAATAGTTACCTAGAGTCTTGGTATTTGGATATTTCAGCCACCAAAACAACACAGGATTCCATGGCCTAAAATCTAAACTCAGAACTTGTACAAACTATTTCCTCAAATGAAAATGTCTCTCATACCACCCTGTCATTAACTGTCCATGATGGTCCCTTCCTATGACTACCCCAAGACCCCTCTAATAGGCTATGGGTTGGTGACTAACACTGAGTATGAAAATCCCATAGATGTGAGTCATTTTATTAATTACTTTTATGCACGCACATCTCTAAGCCACAAATGATAAAATATAAAATTACTAATTAAATAATGAATGAAAACCACTATATCCCAGTGCTATAGTGAAATTATTGGATTATAAACACGGAAAAAACAAGGCCACTAAAAGAAAAGAGTATGAAACCACAAGCCCAACCTCTAAAGAAAGAGGTATACAAAATATCATCTTAAAAATTGTCAAAACACACCATGGCTTTTCCAATCTCACAAGGCAATGAATGGTCTTTGTCTACTTGGATCTTTGTCCAATAGTCGATCATTTGCGCAAAACATGACCCGTGCTGGCGAATACAGTACAGAGGAGAGTAAAACAATACTCAGCAGGACACCCCAAAACGACAAATGAATACCCCAAAATAAATACCACAAAGGAAATACCATTAAGGAATACTAAAAAGTAATACCAAAAAGTAAACACCACGATAGAAATCCCATTAAGAACTATTAAAAAAGAATACCACAATGGAAATACCATGAATGAAATATCATGAAGGAACACATAGTCTGCTACACAAAGATATATGTCTATAGAAAATATATGAAAAACATCCAGATATACTAAATCTAATAAGAATAATAGTCTCAACAAGAGACATAGTTTCCATAATACACACCATCTCCATAAGACACACAGTCTCTATAAGACACAAATTCTCTATAAGACACATAGTCTCTAAGTCACATCCTACCACAGGAATGTTTGCTTGAAGCATGTCCATTCCAAGGTGAATCACTACTCAAGCTATTAGTTCATATTCAAACACCCAAAAAAACCTAGTTTGGATATATCAAAATCATATTCTCTTCGCAAGGGTCCCAACACCTCGAACGGCTAGTCAAATAGACGTTTGGTTTGAATGTTTTGGCCGTTTGAAAATTTTAGAAGGGGGATAACTAGGCCATGGACCAACTGGGGAAGTCGATTGGGATATGGTAGATTGAGCTGCCATGGTGGTAAACTCCAACACTAGTCACCACGTTCATGTGGATACCCATTTGACCATAGCTCACGGTTGATTGTGGCATGGTCGGGCTGCCCGAGGTCTGACCAAGGTCCATGCTGACCTGCAGGGTTTGAGAAAACCCACTGGACTCGGTTCTTAGGGATGTCTAGGCCCATTGGGCCTGGACTGCTCTAGTTGGGCCGGACCCGCTTCACTGGCCCATCCTGTCACATTGACCCCTCCAAAATTCCCAACCTGGTCCACTTTCTAGGTTGGTCTGGCTCACGTGGTGACATATAGAGACCACCGTTGGTCCACACGACCACCTGCCACATCACATTGCCGCATCCCATGTGGCGCTGGACGCGCTGCACCGTTGTGCATGACCGGTCATTGGAATCCTTATTTTTGTAGTCTATCATTCTTCCACCAATTCTCTAATATATGAAATAAAAACACCTCTATGATCCTTGGTTCCCGTGCTACACTGATTCGGCATCTGTCTTATCTTTCCTCTAATACAGGGGTGAATTTACGTACAGAGCCTCCCAAAAAGTCGATCCACTATCATGAGGATCCAATGGCAAAGAATTATAAGAATGGTGGAGATAAAGAACAATAATTCCGGAAGAAAAATATATTTACATTGTTCATTTTTTCCATGATTCATTTTTGTTAGATGGATAAACGTAGAGGATAAACTAATCTCACAATAATCTCACATTAATAACCCAATAGACAACAACGACCAAATCGTAGATCAATATATTTTTGGATTTACCTACATTAATTTTGGAATTTTATGAATGGGAAAAAGAGAAAAATGAAAAACCTCCCAACCTAGTATATGGATCGTTCACTATCGGGGGTTGATTTTCATTGGTGATCCATCAATAATGATCTCTGATCCCAGTGTTTTTCATCGCTTCCAAGATAATTCTCTAAGGACTCTCTCTAGAGCTACCAAGGGATTATAAAGTTTATGAGCCTAACCATGGGTCGCTTCCAAGATCTTAATTTAAAAGAAATTGTGTCACTATGTCAATGTAATGTTAATATAAAATAAATTTAGAGTTTATTTTATTCATTAAAATGTCAAAAAACTATTCCTCACACCCGACCCATGCTGGATAATGTTAGGCCCCACCTATGGGATGCAAAACATTACAATCTCAATGGTGGTATCTGATTTCAAATTCAAATAACCATTCTTGATTTACTATTATTTTAATGTAAATTAATTTTTTGAATAATTCTATTTATGGTTAAGTCCTTGAGGGCATTTTATTCTGATAACCCATGTCGATCAATGTTAGGCCATGCATAGGGTAAAGCCGCCATTTTGAGCCCAATAGTTCCCTTAGATTTCTCATTTGAGCTCCCATTTAAAATATTTTCAATTTTTTTTTGGAAATTTGTGCACACCTGTTATTTAAAACTAAATTTTTTTCAATAAATTGTTCTGGGCACACCAGGCCTCTGAATCACTCATTGTCCCAGTGCATGGTGTCGTAATTTTCCCAAATAATTTTTAAAAATATTATTAAGAAAAATTTGAGTCATTATATTGGGACTCTTGTCACAATACTAGTCATTTAAATGTCAACTATAGGGGAGACATTATTTATACCAATTTGCAGCTTATGTTCCAAAAATCAATGTATTGCTAATGGATGGAATGAAATGGGAAGGTTTAATGTAATGATGCTCAGATCAAGGTTCATGGTGTAGATAAGTCTACATTTATCTCGAATTCGAGGAATTTAAATCCCACCAGTGGGTAGTCCCATATTAACAGTGATAGAAATGCTTAGGGTATCTAATCACATAAACATTTATGTCCTTCTATGAATAATGAGGGTATGTAGTGTAATTACATCATAATTATCTATTCTTCTTTATGTTAATCTTCATACAAGTTCTCCTATAAAATTGGATGAAAATTCCAAAAATCATGGGATGACACTTCTAATGAGGATCATTTGGCTACTATAGGACTTAGATTTAAGGATGTCGTATCTTGGGGGAAAATTAATTCTAATGATGATAATGAATTAGATGATTGTTAAGCTTACAAAGAGCATTCCATTAAAGAGATAGGGGATTTAACTTTTTGCCAAAGTAGTGTATGTGATCTAGAATTAAGGGAAAATACATATTTGATGATCCCAACAAAGTTAAAGTCAAGCCATTTAGGGATCACAATTCTTATTTTTAGGATCTTGACATGTCTGTCCAAGTTAATGGAACAGAGAAGGTATATATAACTTTCAAACATTCCAGTTCCTTCAAAATTAATGGATCATTTATAGACTCTTCTAACAATAACTACTTCTCAATGATCCACCTTGACTCCAGTCATTTATTTGATATTTTAATAGGATTAATACCTAACATGAATAATTTTGATTTCCCAATTACAGTATGTAGTACTTGGAAGTCTCTACGACTAAGGTTTTAAGTGATTCAAGGACTCACTTTTGTCTGTAATTGGATATTAAACCTATCATAGGAAGGTAAAAATTGAATGTTATTACTGAGAAACCCTTAAGTTCTAGGAGGGACAATGAAAAGTGTTTGATTTTCTAAATAGAGGTTTACATGAACAAATTTTGGTCCCAATTTCTATTTTGGGAAGTGAGTAATATAATGGAACTAATATATGACGCTTGGCTCCCAGAATGGCTATGGATGAGAGAGCAATGGAAAATGATGTGGCTTTTGTCTTAAATAATTGTGTGGTCCCTGGTCTTGTTTATGATAACAAGAAATTTTGTACTACAAAACAAGAGAGTATAAACCTAGAGAAGTCAAGAACTCATGGTTTAGCGGGCTCAGATCGTGTTCGATATGTGAAGTATAAATCACTCTCGAAGGTTTTTGAGAATAATCACTTTGAGTTGCTTCCATTAAGAAGTAGTGAAGAGGAAGGGTGAAACTGTGAATATGTAATTGGTGTAGATGTAGAGTCTATTAATGCTGATGTTGGAATCTCAGATGGTTGAGGGGGGTCGTGGTTACTGGATAAAATATGGAGAAGTGGACGACATCTTTATGGTTAGGTTGGGTCGTCCCTCACTATATCATGAGAACTCATTCTAGAGATGCTTGAATGTTTTTAGATTTATCTTCTTTGTTTGGAATTTTTAATTTCATTTAGTGTATGTTCCTACCCTGAATTCCTTGATTTTATTTGATCTTTAATAAAGGGGTCGTCGAACCTCATTTTTCTCAAAAAACATATTCATATATTAATAAATATGGACATAATTATATAGAAACATATATTCATATATATTTATAGTTTTAATTATAAATAAATAAATGCATATTGAAATAATTATGAAATTATATTAAATATATTTTAATAATAAATATATTTGTTAGAATTATAAATATATATATTTATATAATAATAAATATATATATATATATAGTTATTAATATATAATTGTAGATATATCTATATAATTATATTAAAATATATTTAGATATATATATTTATATTTATAATTATATATATATAATTATAACATATTACAAAATATATTTAAATAATAATTATTTTTAATATATATAATTATATATATATATACATATAATTATTTAAAATATATATAATTATGTAAATATATTTATAATTATATAAAAATATCTTTAAATACAATTATTTATAATTATAATTATAAATTAATATGTATATATATATAGATAATTATAAAATTATAATAAATATAATTTAATAGACATTATATTTATTAATAATTAAATTTATAAGTACATATTTTAAATTCTTTAAATATTTATTGATAATAATATACAATTATTATTTTTAATTATATTCAATCCATTATTAAAATTATGTCTTAATCTGAACTTTATTAGGGTTGATAAATATTAATACTTATCAGCACAAAAAAATCACTGATAAATATTTTTTATAGGAGTACTTACTTTTTTGGTGATGATAGAAGCACTTTTTATCTGGTATTTTTTAAGTGTTGATAAAAGCTTCACTTGATGTTTAAATAGAATCCTTACAGATTCCTCCTCATTTGCGTTGTTCAAGCTTCAATTAAATAGATTCATTGCCACTACTATCACTATTCCAATATCTTCTTGATGAATCAATACTCTCAAAAGCTATGGTATGTGATGATTTACTTTTTCCATTCTTGAAGGTCCACTGCATGCTACTTGATAGAACCATATTCCTTTTGAAACATAAGAACACATAATTTTCCTCTATAGTCAAAGATTAACACTCAAAACACACCCATCATATTCCTAACATTCCTACTCTGGTTTCTAATGGATGGATGATATGGTGTGGTATTTGACCAAATGGTATTAATTCCATCCTTCATTTTTAGGATTTGATTGATGGATAGAGATATGGTAGTGGGAATAGGAGAGGAAGTTGTAGGAAGTGTTTCATGATCTCTTACTCATTCTAATCCTTGAGATTCCATGATAAGTTGTATCAAGTCTTCAGTTTTGAGTTTTCATTATCTTCTTCTGGTGTACATGAATTTATATTGATGGTACATTCTCATTGATTACATATTATTTAGGATGTCTAAAAATCATTTCATGTTTCGGGGTAAAGTGGGAGTCGATCTGGTGACACATGGTGAGCTCATAGAGTTTAGTAAACTATGTGGAGTTCATGTACATAGTAAATAGTGTCTCCTTATGACAGTAATGTGATTGGTAGCTGGATTTCCATCCATATGAACTAGTAGATTATGGCCACTAATTATCCTTTGAATTTATTTTAGATTTTCATTATTTGAAAACTATCATTATTATTGAATGATCATGTTATTTTGGTCATTCCTGAATTTAAAATAATAAATGCTGCGATAAAAATGAAAAGGGTTTGGTTTTTAAAAATAGTAATTTTGTTTTCTATGGTTGTTTAAAATTTAATTTGTTGTTTGATTTTCCAAAAAATATTTTTTAATGCGTAATTATTTAAAAAAAAGTAATTTTAAATAAATGGTAACAATATTTTTAGCTATGAAAAACAATTTAAAAAACTAATAAAATGCATCCCAGTGATTTATTATAATAAGAAAAAAAATTTATAATTTAAATATCTTTTTAATGCTAATTTATTGATTTTATGGTTGATAAATGGGATTTATATGATGTTTTCCAAATTAAAATGATTTTTTCAATTTTAGGGATGATCTCAATAAATGATCATTAAAAAATCACATTGAATTTAAAATAGAGTTTTTTATTTGAAATTTTAATGAATAGATTCAAATTACTGAAAATATGAAATTTGTATTATTTGTAGCTTGTAACAGAATATTTATCTTGAATTACTAATTCCAAATTAATATTTATTTTGAATTTATAATTTTTTAATTAATCATTTTGAATTAATAATTTTGATTTCATGTTAATAATTATCTTTAACTAATAATTTTGAATTAAAATATTTTATAAATATTTTCTAAATAATTTTTATTTCCTTGAATTGATATTTTTATTTATGTGTATCTAAATAATTTTTTAATTTTTCTTGTATAAATAATTTTATCAATATAAATAATTTCTTTTATGTGTATATTAATATTTATTAAATGTAATTTATAAATAATCATAATGAAAATTTAAATATATTATAAATATATATTTGATATATTTTAAAATATTTATATTTATGTAATTATAAATTTATTTTATAAATATATATATTTATGAACTCATATATATATTGTTATATGTAAATAAATATATTTATTTATATATATAATTATATAAATAAAGTTTTAATTATATATATTTATAATTATAATATATATATATATAATAAAGATATATATCTATTTAAAAATAAATTATGAAAATTAAAAATTATATTATTTTTTATTTAAAATAATTGAGTATTGGTAAAATATATTTTCAATAAAGACTATTTCTGAGGCATTTCCAAAACATTTCATTAATTACTTTTAATAAATTTCACAAAACTTAATTCAGAGATATATAATCATTTATTTTATTTTAATTAATTTGACCTCGAAACTAAATGATGTGAAATTAAGATTATAATCATTAATTTTTTGTAATTTTCAAAAAAAAAAATTAGTTTAATCATTATCTCGTTTTTTATGGACATTATAATGATATATTAAAATCAGTTTGTGTGATTACTTATGATCGGTTGGGCACCCTCCAAAAATATTGTGTGATGGTAATTTTAAAAAATTGGATGAACTAGACGGGCATAGGAAATCTAATCTACCATTGATCTACCTCAATGATTATCCACTAAATCTATAATTCCTTGATCTATTATTGGATCACCCACTCTCTCATTCACAATCATTTTCACATAATCATTATCTTTTCTCACTCTGATTACATGGAGCTTTTAGTTGTGAACTAAAAATACCCAACCCACTTATCATGTAAGGTGGTGAGTTCAAATGATAAGTATGATCAGTTTTTGTTGAGAAAAGATGGTAATCGGTTTTATATTCTTTATATCCCTCCAATTACCATGTTCGTCCCAATCTATATTTCCATAATACGCAATTGGTTCGCCCTCTCCCTCATCTTCAAGTTCATTTTCACTGATTCATAATTACTTCTCACTTTGAATGGTTGGAGCTCCTAGTTTTTCACCACAAAAACACTACATACTTATCGTGTAAGGTGGTGATTACAAATTATTAGTAGGAATTGGAGTTATAGGGCATATATAGTAATCAACTCCATGTTCCATGTCTCCCTCATCATCCAATGGACTAATATCAAACAATTATTCCCACTTCTTACATTTATACCTTATACTACCATGGATTAAAACCAAAATGTCTTTTTAAAATGTGTCATTACCGTCTGTATTTTATTTTTAGTGACCATTATAATATAATCTTCCCAAATTTCTTTCCTTTCAGCAAACCAAAATTTTTAATGCATATTGGGAAAAACGTTGTGAGGAAAAATTATAAATTTGACTAATTATAATTTGTGTACAATTTTTTATCAAGAATTAATATTGATATCCATTTTTGAATATTTGTATTGAAGGACATATGTTGATCTCCCCTATGTTTAGTTCTAATAGGGGAGATGTTTCTCTTAGAAACCTGATTAGTGTAATAGATGGTGTATTAGGTAAATATTATATAGAAAATATTAATGATAAACCACAGTAGTAAAATAATAACTATTAATAAATAAATTTATGTATTTAAAATCATATCCATTAATAATATTACCTTAAAATAATATTTTAATCATAACATGAAATTTTTCTATGATTTTTTTTAAAATTAAATAATATTATTAAAATATTTGTATTATAGAATAAAAAGTAATGGATATGAATAAAAAATGGATCGATTCCAATCGTATGACAAAAGAGTATGAGGATGGGGTGAAAGAATTCGTTAATTATGAAAAATAGCATGCATATAAACCTTCCCAAATACTTCACCTATGTTTGTGCTATTTTTATTTATGAATAATTTTCTAATGTTTGTTGGAAGAAAACATGATATGTAACAAAATCTTTCAAATTTACAATTGTTGGACTAAAGACAATGATAATATGAATGTACCTAGTGAGTGGGATAAGACTGTGTTTTATTGATAATTTGATAAGAGTACAAGTGTTGAAAATGATTAATACCATATTAAGAATGTAATTACAATTTAAGATAAACTTTTTGATTGTCTAAAATTGTTTGAGAAGACATAGTTATTGAAAATAAGCCATTGTATGATGGTCATACCAAATATAAAGAATTGTAATTCTTATTGATGGTATATAATTTAAAAGCTGGAAACAGATAGAATAAAAAGTTTTACATGATTTGATCTGAACATACAGAAGGAAGTGCATTGTTGTATGAGGTGTCTACAGTTTATAGTAGAGGGTGAACAAATGCAACACACAATTTGACCAAACTGTGCCCCTAACCCACAACCTCAGTGACACTTAGGAAGTGTGTGTGAACTTTTTGGAAGATGATTGACACATATTTTGATATAGTTATGTAGATAATCCAAGTAGGGTGTGGTTCTTAAGCATTTGGAGTCACACGTTAGGTGTACTATTTGGAAAACCATGCTACCAAACCGTGCGACCTGGTTTTTATGGATGAAATGAACGTTTTCCCATAACAATCTATTAAACTCTTTTTCTTGTTTCCTTATTCTTCTCTATCCACATGATTCTTGTCTTATCGCCTATGGGTTTCTCGAATGCCTAACTATGGGATCATGATATCTCCCCTGTCTGAAGTTGGAATTGAGCTCATTTGGTCTCTATGGATTCTTCTCATTGAGATCTCAAATCCTCTTACTTCATATAAATGATTTTTCTGACCGTAGTTATGGTATTTTGGTGCATGTTTATTTTCCTTATTTTTATGGTGGATTTCAAATTCTTCGTTTTCCCTCAAATATGACCAAATAAATCCTTGATATAGTCTATGTGGAGATTCATATGTATGATTTAGGTGTTTTATTGTTATTACCCTACGTTTCCATTGATTTATAAATATTGTCGTTATGCCACGAGCAGAACAAGGCCATGCGTTTACCAAAAATGATTTCTTCATTTACAACTTTTTATACACCTGATTTATTACTCCCTTTTATCCTTGATAAGATAATAGAGAATTTCAACCCCAATCATGGACATCCCTTAGGTTTCCCAGATTAATTTTCCAATTTTTAATTTAATTATTGTATAATTGGAACCCTTTTTAATCATTCTTCTTGTACTATAAATGGAATTTCTAATATATGTAATTTCTTACCTGACATTGTAACCTTTTAAGTGTCCCATTGATCCTTCTAAATTGATTTTCAATGTTTGGTAATTTTCTATTATTCTTCTTTTGGTGAATTGAGTAATAAGTCATGAATGTGATTCATCGGTGAGCTAAATGAATAGTTTGTTAACAATGTCATGTATTATAATAAAACCCTTCAAATGAGGTGAATGGATTATAAAAAAATTGGTAATTAGTGACTTAAATCAAACTTTTCATTACAGATTTCGTGTTATCCAATAATTTTTTACTACTTGTTTTGTGGCATGTTTTCTATGTGGACTAAAATGATATTTTTAATTGGATCTAATAAGGGGGAATGTTCTTCCTTATGACCAAATTTTTCAAAGAACAACTAGATTCTACGTGGGTTAGAATTAATTGACTGTAGAAATCATTTCTAGGGTAAATTAAAGTGAATATTCAAATTAAATGGTTTAAATTACGTAAAATTGAATTTGATGGTGCGATATGAACACTTCTTTTATTTAAATAATATTGACTTATGTTAATTTTAATAATTTTGAAAACCTTAGTTAAAATGGGATTATGGATTATCTTAAGTGGTAATGACTTATTATAAATATGACTACTCTGATTTAGGATGTGTATCAATGGTATTGGTTGTTTTGGGCATAATGTTTCACGCTCCCTAATATTGGGTGTAGGGAATGACATCTTACACCGTTGAAACAATTTGGATGGTTGGTATGAAACACCACATCACTTATTTTGGGTGTTGGGATGAAAGCACACCTACTATCTTGAGTGAAAATCATGATGGATTCCGGTCATTACGAGATGTATGGATGGTACCCTTTTTCTTTGATCCTATAGGACCGTTCAGAATGTTTATGGATGGTTGAGTAATTCCCCATCCCAATATGCACTTAGAATTCCATGTAGATGAAAAATTATGTCCCCGCATACTTATTACATATAGAAAGATGCAATATATAACTAAAATATATATGTATTATCATTATATATATTGTTACTGATGAGAAACTTATTCTAGTCAGGGGCCAAAGCAAGTAGAGTCAGACAACTGTCCTATTGGAACCTAAGACGACATGAATTATTTATTCAGAACTTCTTATTATTATGTTCTAATTTAATTCTACTTTACCATATATTAAAAGACTAGATTTTGTGATAGACACCATTGGTGGTGGCATACTAGGATTTTATCTCACACCTTTCTCGGGCTGACATTTCCCTGAGGTACATGAGACGATACCTTGTTCACAGGGCCATAGATTATTTCTTATTCTATTTTCCATGTACCTTGGATTTTAGAAAAATGAACTAAGTCATAGATCATGATGTTTGAGGAGATCAACCTAGGGTATTTTTATTCTTTTCTTATTCTTTTACTACCCCATTTCATGTAATATTCGAAAATTATACTATTTTAATTAATGTATCATCATATAGTCATGTATCATTGATGTATATTGGTGTTTTCCATATCCTAATCTATTTAGGTCATTTTATGTTTCTCTATATTTTAGTCATTAGTAATTTTTCTTTTTCTTGTTATTTATTTTCATATTTACCATTTTTCTAATTTGTTCATGAGGGTATAGTCACCCCACATTAACCTCCTTAGATCCCCCACAACTAGTCTGTATCCTCTAACGTACGGGAATGAACTCTTGAGGCCATGTTTCTATTTGTTTAGAGGTCAACTGGGTTGGGATGTTACAAAGTGTTATTAAAGGATACAATTTTCCTTTGTGTTATTATTTTCGGATGGATGGAAAGAGTCTAGGAATGTGTTAGTACATGTTAAAGAGGCATGTCATGGAGTGATCACCCCTATCATGGGGAAATGTCTAAGTGGTGAAAGATGGGATTGTTTCTTTGTGTTCTTTGTTATTATAGTTGATAATGATATAACCTTGACAGAAAGGGATTAAATGATAGGTTTAGGGCCTAGTAAATTTTTTTTGGCAGTACCTAGTGATAGAGACATTGCTTATGCATTCATAAGGTAATATTTATAGGTAGGTATAACCATTAGTGCATAATGGCAATAAAAAATTTTGTGGCCTTCAGAAAAATGGTTCTGTTCAGGTACCATTTTCCATTGTAGGACTCTTAGATTCTAAAATTCACCATTTTTTGGATGGTTGGTTGTTTTATTATTAATCATTTTTATGGTCACAAGAATCAAGTAGATATCAATTTAAGTAGGTTATAAATCGATAGGTTATTGTGGGACTCTTATTAGGTCTTCTTACCCAATATTAATATTCAGTAATATACGACTAGGTACATTTTCATCAAGGTTATTGGTCATATTGGGTAATTTGACTCTAGGATAAATCTATTGTATGAATCACCTGATACATGGATGCAAATAGTGTACAAACTAAAATAATATTAAGGTTGTGCCAACTTTCTAATGAAACACAAGTCAGGGTGCATTCATGTGTACAGAATCCTTCAAGTAGATAAATCATAAAATGAAATGATTGAGTTCTATGAAATAATTGAGCCTTGTGTTGTTGAGTACATTCTCAGGTCATCTCTAGAGTATAATGACCTGGGTGATAAAATTATCATGATCTACCAAATTTTTGGGATGCTGTTACACTATGATTTGGTGTTTTGACATATTAGTTCAGTTGGTTTTGGCTTTTATTCCACATTCTATAATGCTTGTGATCATGTCTCGGAGAAGTGTCACAAATGAGCTTAAGGTGAATATGATCTTGCACTGTTATAAGAGGATATTCTATATCTTAATTTGATTAATAATAAACTCTTATGGTGGGGAGAATATCTTTGGTTCTAGTAAATATGTGTGCTTCTAGGTAGAATAGAGAAAATGGAGGAATACCATTTGAAAATGGTCAGTGGTGTCTTTGGATGCCATTCAGGTTGTTTTATCTTGTAACATGTTAGTGATTGAAAGGAATCATGATAGTAATACAGTTGGATGAGTCTAAAATCCTTAAGAAACAACATCCATCAGGGATGGACATTGGTGGTTCAGTTTGTACGATCTTAAGATTCCTCATGTGGTAATCTCTTGTGATCAGATAATGATGATGCATCTGTAGGTGAAGTCAAGATTCATCCAATAAGACAACCAATATTAGTTTGAGTGTTCTTCTTTACAGTGGTAGAGTATGGATGGTTGGAATAAATTCCAATAAATTCATCTTGTATGTGATAGAAGTGTCTTGAATCCATTATGGTAATCCTCAATATCCTCTTAGTGAACTCTTCTTTATGAGACAAGAAAATTCCCTATCATGGCATTGTCTTTGATGCACTAAGAGGGAATCAGTTTACACACTAAGATTAATGTTTCAAAAGTCCTTGTATTTAAATAAAAAATATTTAATAGAGTTTTGTTCTAGGAACATGATGTTTATCAAGGTAAGGCTAGTCCTGAGTAATACGTTGGTTCCCATGTAGGGACTCCTTAGATGTATTTTTTTGCGACCAACGATTTTCCTCTAACTTGAATTCCAGGTGGATGTTGCTCTGGTCTCATTAAATGAAATCATATTGACTTATTAGCCTTGTACATATGCATCACTTATAAAAATAGAGTAAATACTACATTATTTTAGATCCTTATACTCTATTTTAATGAGTCTGATGTTATCCTAGACATATTTTCTGGCTTATATGTGATGTTTAAAGGTGAAAATTCTAGTGGACTCAACCAAGGATAAACCCCTATTTATGAGGGGTATAATAGATTATACGGTATAGTGATTTCTATATTTGGTAATGGAACTAGATGTTAATTATAGGCTTTAGTAAAAATTCTCATGGTAAACATGAGATGACATGAAGAAAGGCATTCCAATTCCGATTGCAAAACATCATCTGTCTAATTATGGAATTTCAAAATAACTCAACTGGAGTGGCATGATTTTTTTTCCACTTTTCAAATTGAATATGGTTGGTGAAGATATATTTTTTTCACGCTTCCAGGTGGAGGAGAGTGTTGTTTTTGTTAGTAGGGACTCCTTGTGAAATTCCAGCAAGGACAGACTAAAATGAGGATAGTGGTCGAATGGACCATTTTACTAGTTCAAAGTTATTCTAAGAGAATCATTAAAATGTTTATGGTGTTATTTTTAGGCAGTTTAGATAGTGGTTGTATGATGGCTCAAAATTATTCCTTTGGGATGTTATGACCTATGGTGGGGAGCACCATTGACTATATATTTAAAGACATGATGATGTGATCATGTATCTAGATAAATGAGATAGGGTAATAACTATTTGGTGATTCTATATCAAAAAAATGATTTTTGGATCATTATTTCACTGTGTATGTGCTGCATTCTTAAGTGATATCTTGAATCCTATGACTTCCTTTCAATTTTTCTCTTCCCCACAGTTGCAATATTTTGGTGTGAGATAATTTGTCCTATTTTCAGGGTTGATGTTAATTTCTTCCATTTCTCTCAAACTAGCCGAAATCAGGGGTGGGTATTGGACAAATAGAGATTATTATGTATGAGGTAGGTGGTCTATAAAACATTCACCCTATTTCTATTGATTATAAAATATTTGGATTTTTCCACACTCCATCCTTTTCCACAAGTCATTATAAAATGAGTTATTAATTTTAAAATTTTATATGAAAGATCTATTAATCCATTTGATGCATTCTAAGTAACTAGCAGATGAAACCCTTGATCATTAACACCCCATGATAGTGATATCTTAATTTTCAACATTTTAATTAAATGATTAAATGACTTTAATGCCTTCTAATGATTTTTGTTAGATTATAAATGAAATTCCCCTTATAGGTAATTGACCAATTGATATTGGAACCTTTGCAATGTTTCTTCTAGACTTGTAAATTAACATTATGTTTTTTGTAGATTTCTATAATATTTTTTGTGAATCGAGTTATACTTCTTTAATGTGATTCTTGTTTGAGATAAATGAATTTTTTGTTAAGAGCATAATGTTTTATAATGTTACCCATTTTATGAGGTGTGATGTATTTTCACATACTATGTGTTGATATGTGATTTAATCATGCTTGTCCTATTGGATTTGATGTCATCTTATGCCATTATTATATCAATTTATGTGGAGTTCTTTGTACATGACCTTAAATGGATTGAATAAGGTGGAGTTACCTTCCCTGTGACCAACTATTTCAAAGACCAACCACCTTTTAAGTGGGTTGGAATGACTTGAATCTAGGAATCCTTTCCCTTAAAAATTATATTTCATATTCAAACTAAATAGTTTAAATTAAATGGAATTAGTTTGGGTGGTGTGACCACGCTACTTTCTATATTTAAATAATAATGGATTATGTGAATTGTAATAAATGTTACGCACTTGTTTATATTTTGATTTTGGATTTTATTGAGAGGTAATAAATTATTATAAATATGATTATGCCTTTGATGTAAGCTATGTAATGATGGTAATGGTTTTGTTGGGAATGATTTTTAATGCTCAATTGCATTAAGTGTTGAGAATGATGTCTCACACCATTGACACTATTTTGACTATTGGAATGACACATCATGTCCCTTATTTTGGGTGTCATCATGCTGACACAAACACTATCTGAAGTGAAGAGAATGTCATCTCCCAATTAATATGATATGTTGGTTTTGTGACATTTTACTTGAGCTTAGGATCATTTAGACTGGTTATGGATGACTGAGTTATACCACAATCCATCCTATAACATGTATTCCGGGTATATGTTTATTTACATCTGTACATACTTATTAAATTAGGCGGATGCAATATGTAACTAAAATATATATGTATTACTATATTTTTTTTTTCTATCAAATACACATTCCAGCCATGGTCTGATGGAAGTAGAGTTCGACATGTGTCCTATTGGAACCACTGATGATAGATATTTATTTATTCATCACATATTGTTATTTTGTTATATTTTCATACTATTTTATCTTATATTCATACACTAGAATTATCCATAGACACCGTTGATAGTGGAATAATGGGATTTTATCTCAGACCCTGATTGGACCTCCATTGAATTGGGATCATGAATACATCCCATGATTGTAGAACCGTGGATTATTGGTCGTTTTGTTGTGCTTGAACCTGTTAGTTTGGAGAAGGTGACTGATAATTATCTCAAGATGCTCAAGCAGATCATCAACATGGATTTTTATTATTTTCTTACTCATGTACTACACTATTGTCTGTTTTATTATATATTTATACTATTTAAGTTTGGTTATAATCATCTGGATTTACAAGAATTTTTTGAATATTGTCACTAGGCATCTCTTTGTCAATTTATAGTATTCTTCCATTTCTTTGTCTTTCCGTCTTTACTACTTCCATTATTTTTTGTTATTTATTTTATAATATACCAATGTGATACTCAGATCACGAGGGAAAAGTCTCCCCAACATCATCTCATTAGAAACATTCTACTAGTCAATAGCCTCTGCTAATAGGGGAGGTGTGCTTGAGGCCATGAGGTGACTATTCTGTATACTGGTTTAGTGGTCAGTCAGGTCAGGATGTTAAGAAATACCAATGGAAAAGATTGTGGTTATTATTTATGAAATTTTATGAATCATATCATATAATATCAACAAAATAGATTCCATAGAGAAGTATTTTAAAATATAATTATAATATTATTTAAAAAACATGTCACTCCTTAAATTGTTTTTATTTTAAAAGTACCTCTAGGGATTTCAATAGTCCTCATATATTTATGTTGAAATTGATTTGTTTGTAAATGAGTGGTTAGCATTCTCAATGGAAGATTGTGTATTGAAATCATGAATAGATATCTTGATACTACTTTTTTTTTGGTTTTATCATCGTTTTATTCTTAATATGATTCGATGTATATATTATTAGATTAAAATTGGAATTTTAGTAAAAACATTAGATTCAAAAAAAAGTTCAGATTGTTCTAATATTTTAGGACAAAAATCCATGGGTCATTTGTGAAATGCTCTAATAATTCACACCTCAATACAAAACATAGATTAGCTGGTATGATTGAAAGTGTTTGTTATAAGTTCAAAATTTACATTTTAGTTCAAAACATGTATCACTAAATGAAAATTGTGCAAAATCGTTCATATTGTAATGAAAAAGTAGTAAAATGAAATATAAGTCTTTTTGTACATGTAAGAATTAGTATCATGTCAAATAGACACAAGATGTTATCAATATGAATCAAAGTGGATGTTTTTAGTTCAAAATCATGTTTTCACTAATAATTAAAAAGTGACATATGAAAAAAATATTCATATTTTTTTGATGCATTTAGAAAATTATCCATAATTAATTTGTGACATTTAATAATCCAATA
This sequence comes from Viscum album, assembly GCA_963277665.1. Taxonomy (NCBI): domain Eukaryota; kingdom Viridiplantae; phylum Streptophyta; class Magnoliopsida; order Santalales; family Viscaceae; genus Viscum; species Viscum album. Next base: position 1,936,278,461 of record OY728136.1, on the reverse strand, counting down.
AACCTAAATTTGACACATGGTGTGACCAATATGACTCTAAGTGTGTATTTTATTTAAAGTTAATATTTTAGTTAAATAGAAAACTTACATAATCAAAACCATTGAAAGACATTTGGATTGAATCTATAAGGACCCAAAACCGAGTTTCCTAGATCCTGGGTTTGATTTATCTCATTGTTATAAGATAGAAGGAGTCATATCCCTAAATGGACGAATACTTTAGTATACTTATTAAATACATGCTTGATTCATGAATTATATTTGAATACAAAAATTACAACATAAATTTTTTCGATAATAAAATATTCCATCTTGAGAATCCTTTCATATAATTCTTAGTAGACATCATAGATTCTGGAGTAAGGAAACAAAATAAAGGTGTGTATAAATTCTTGTTAAGGGTTAAAAACAACATAATCTATCATGAATAAATAATAATAATCAATATGTAAAGGTAAATAACTGAACAAACATGTCATACAATCAATAAACTGATAAGGAAGTGGATCAAGAGATAATATAAATGTGACAATATCATGGATAATAATTAATATTAAAATATAAATAACTAAAAACACAGCTAATTTATTCAATAAAATGACTATAATAACGTGATATGTCGTATTCACTACGAAAAGATAAATAATAGAAATCACATTCCATTTAATCAATCAACATATAATAAATTGAATCAAGAGATAATATCATTGTAAAAATATCATGGATAGTAATAACATAATTATTAAATATGGAAATTCATAATTGTATGAAATCATGTTCTCATGAGCATGATACCACTACTATCAAGAGGTTCCACATGATAGATTAAAATATATGTAGAAACCCATTAACATAAATCTTAGTGATTTGTCTCACAAGAACTATTCATATATGAAGGGGCTATATAATTTTGATCCCCACCCATCTCTATAGGTCCAAATAATTCCTCATATACCGAATGATATTTGTAATTCATGAATAAATATGCTTTAAAATCATATGTTCATATTGAGTAAAGGATATAGATGTTTCAATATTACCTCAGTCAATGAAATTACATTCAAAGTGAAACATCATGTATATAAATGAGATATGGTTTATGAAATATGAATTTCTAGGATAAATAATGTTGATATATAGAGAAAAGTTATTTTATAATGATCAGAGGAAATTGAATTCTTCATGGGGAAGTTATTGCCTACACAAAAGAAACAAAAAAGTGAATGTATATACTATCCTTGGTAAAAATAATCATAAACCATCCTGAGGAAGAATAAGGATGGTATCAATACAACAGATCCCCATTAGAGTAATAATAAAGGGGGTTTCTCATTGATAAATAGAATTACCATAAAAGGTTCCTTAAATATATTCTTGAGGAAAATATCATTTTTATTTTGATAATCAATTTTTAAAACATTAAATATTCTAAAAATAATTTTCATTGGAACAAAATTTTAAAAACTAAGAATACTGGTAATATTAAAAAAATGTATCAATAAAAATATCCTTGTAAAATGGTAGAGGAAAAAACAATCAAATTATGGTTATTGTGATGGGTAATTCTATACAATCTGTAAAAGTTAAAAACAACATTTCTTTTACACTATAAATTGTTTAGATAAGTTCTTTCTTTTAAAAAACAATGAGATGAGGAATTTCAAAATTATTTTTTTATAAAAGGTAAATATGGATAAAATTTCATTAATAAATTATTTTTAATAGGGTTTCTTTTTGAATTATTTTAGAAAACAATATTTTGGAAAAAAACTAATTTCTGACTGAAGAGTGATAAAATGTATGTTTTTCATAAATAAATTTATCAACTATTTTATGTACCAAAGACTGTAAAAATTTTAATATTAATTTAAAATAACATAAACTGATATATTATTATTATAAAATGATTAAATTTTTCCATTCAGTGGAAATAAATTTATATTCAATATCTATTTGAATGAGATTGTGAAATAAAACCTCAAAAAGTTCAAAACGTTGAAGTGAGAATTAATTAATTGATCAATTATGTGTATCACCACAAAATCAATTTAGAATGTATAAACAAAACATAATATAGCCTAAATATATTACATAGATAATCATATAATATGACTGATGATGACTAATTAAAATAACCCAAGGAAAATAAATTGAGTTATGATATTTTATACAACTTGGTAACTGTTTTTTTCAAACCTCCTTAGATTATATAATTCAAAATGAAAAATAAAATAAAATAAATAATGAATTTTACATGATATTATAGATAAACGGGATAATTTTTACCAAATGACAAACAAACTTGGTTCATAACATTACAATATTCCTCAATAAAATGAAATTTAATTGGAATCTCTTACATCATGATTACTTTTAGTTGAACATTATTCCAAATTATGTATAGTTATTTTAAACAAGTTATTAACATACAAAATTATCATATTAATATATATAATTTTATATTTTATCCATTTATAACATCTTATCTTCTTTTGATTAATAATCATTCATTATTTTCGTTGTTTTGGATGTCAATATTTTGGGTTTCCCATGCATGTTTTGTCACTAAAGGGCTATAATTAGACATATTATATAGTCAAATCATCTCTAGAATAATTATCGTGAAAAAATTATCATTTTTATACATAAATTATATTTTTATGACCTTTCATGAAATAATTAATTGAAAATTAATTACATTGTAATCATGGAGACTTTAGGTCGTACGTATGTATAAGTAACATTTTCAGCTTTCAATGATCATTATGGAAAAAAGGTATGTAATATTTTATCCTTCATAAATTATAATATTATCATTAATAACATATTATTTCTTTTCATATACATATATATAACATCTATTTTTTTTGGTGATTAAAAGAGAGACACATGGATTTGTGAAGGTGGTATTCCACATGTACATGAACAATGTTTTAATAACAAAGTGAGTGAAAAGGTAAGAATGTAAATAATATATATTATCTTTATAGAATTAAATATTATTATCAATATAATAAATATGTCATTTATATCAGTTATATTTATTAACTTTATCCCAAACCCCTTTTATGTAAAGCATTTTTGAAAAAGGAATCACATCGCTTCGCGAGGCGGCAGTGTGTCGTACACAGGAGTAACATTATCATATCTCCTATGGAATAAATTTTTATAAGGTTTATATGATATAATTAATATAGATGTATAATTATTTTATAAATACATTATATGTACTTTACATCCAATTTCATACCTGACTAAAAAATGTTGTAATGAAAAAAGTAATAACACCGGTTTACAAGGCGATAGTCCACCGTAAAGGCAGATAATTATTTAATAACACATTTCATGGATGTGGAAGTGTTTATAGGTAATTTACTTACAATAAATACACCTCAGTATAGTAATGATATATAGGGTTTCATGTTCACATGGTTTAAAAATAATTGATGAATGTAGAGGAAGAAGAATATATAAACTCTCATTTAAGAGTGCTACATGTTCTTCAAGCATCCTCCTTTTGTTCTCAATAAAATCCCCCCTAATGGGATTTATGAAAAAAATTATGTATTGAATGTTGAGTAGAGATATAGTGTCCTTTTATAAGTGAGGTGAGTGGCTGAATTTTATTTTTATGAAAATATTGAATCATAACTATGTTTTTATCATTCCAAAATATTCAAAAACTGGTCCATTCTCAGACATTGAATGGTTAATGTGGAAACATGTCTAGAACAATAGTTTTCAGAAATATTTTAGGTCATTTTATACCATTATCTTTATAGATTAACTATGGGTAAATTAGTTATTACCTTAACCACGATAAATATATTTTTTCTTTTCACTATTCATTATGATCATAAGTTTTGTCGACATTATTATTCAAAAAAAATTAGTCTTATTCCATATATGGAATAATTTTTTTCCAAAATGAATTCATCAAACTGAATGTTAATTTATTATTAATTTCAAAGAAGTGACAAGAATGCATGTTTTAAAGAGAAAATGTCCAAAAGTTTACAATATTTTTTTCAATATTCAAATTGAAAATGATTCCAATGACCTAAATTGAATTAATAGATATATAATTGAACTAATTTTACAATAAAAAAAAATTAAAAATATAATTCATCTTTATAAATATTGTGAATGAGAAGGCACTTTTTAAATAAAATTCTGTATTTTTAACAATTCATTTTTAAAATGAAACATCCAATAAAAATAAAAAAATCCCCCGAATATAATTTTGATTTTCTAATTTAATAAAAATTAGTTCATTTTTTCAAATAAATATTCCTAAATTTAAGAAATTAGTTTTTTTGTTCTGTTCACAAATCATGAATAGACTATCTTTTAGAAAAATTTGGTTCTTCAGAAAATATTTTGTCTTACTTTTAAATAATTTTTTTATAATAAATTGAAAAATAATACATGTGTATAATATCTATATTTTAATAATTTATTTAATCATATTCATAATCACCAGTCCAATTTCAATGTGATAACATATATATTCAGTAATAATATTAATAATATATTATTTTTCAGAAAAAACATTATTTTTCAAGTAATGCTAGTTATCAAAGAAAATTTTTGTAGTGTGAAATGAAATCTAAACTCAGTATTTCATGTAATGAAAGAAATTGAAGATATTTGATTTGTTGAAAAACTAATATATCATAAATTCTCTGGTTATTATATTGTATTCCAATTGTGGAGATGCATTTTATAAATTTTATTAAAGGTAATGTCATTATTTTATAATTTTAGGGTGTTACATTATCCCAACTTTAAATAAATTGTTTCCTGGAAATTTAAACATGCTCATGGATATCAATGGTTTGAAATTTGAAATTTAGTTTTTTGAAAACCCACATTCTAATTTTTTTAATAAAATAACCTACTAATAATAGTGAAATTGAAGTACAAAGGTCACATGGAATAACAAATATCTTGGTTTTCAATATATATGAAAATTAGTGGAAAGTGATTATATGGACATCTAAGAAAAGTGTAAATATTTATAGGGAGTGATTGTGGTCATTTATATCAATAAAGTGAATGATCAATGGAATGTTAAACTCCTCAAAACCATAAATATGAGATGATTTAAATAAACATATGATTTATTGTATATAAATGTAATAGGGAAAAAAATTTCTTACAAGATCCTTACCTTAAAGCTAAGGAATAATTTTGTTTTTAATAATATAAGTAAATATACTTGATAAATTTTTATTTAAAAAAAATTAACATTTTATTGTGCTTCATTCTATTTCAAATTAATCACTTACACCAAGAAATGAATACCCAAAAATACATATTTTTATTCCTAACGAACTAAAATTCAGTTTTAAAATATCGTAATATCCATAAAAGAGTGATATGTCTTTCTGATCGTCTTTAATTATTTTCCAATATGAATATGGTAAGAACATGTTTCCCAATATAATACGTTAATCTCTAAACCATAAAATTAACAATATTGGTTCATCATTAATTTTTATTCATCTAATCATTTAACTAAAATAATTAAATATTAACCCAGATATCACATAGGTTAGTAGTAGGTGATAACCCTTATCACCAATCAATTATGGGTTCATGCCCTGAGACCTTAAAGGATGTAACAGGTTTTCACCAACTATATGACATTTCCATTTTCTAAACTATATTAATATAATCCCTACAACTTTCCGAAAACAATATTATTTACATTCTTGAAATAAAATTTATCATTAAATAGTTTTTTTACTATGGATTTAAAAAAAATATTTTTTTTTCCAAAAAGTCAAATAATCTTATTTAATTGTTATGAAAATGTCATTAATGATTATATCATCCATGATTTTTATGAATACCACTATAATTATGTCTATAAAATATAAAAAAATTATTCAATAAATAAAATTTCCACTAAAATATATACTTGACATAAATTTCCACCAAAATGTCTTTAATCCAGTAACATTCCTACCACACTCATTCTTAAAAAGATTATTTCAGAATTTCAACGTATGATCTTCCTTAAAATAATAACAGATGATGGTTTCCATAACTCTTATGATAATTAATACACATGTTCTTCAAAAATGTAAGAGAATCTGTAGAAGTTTTCTTATTCTTCTACCAAAATACAAATAGAAAAAAATACTTATAAAATTTAATTATTGAATCCAAATACCAAAATACATTATCCATTTTTTCATCATTAGTCCTTCCGTATTATAGGGTCTACCATTTTTGAGAGATAATTGAACCGAGAAATTCCTAGTTTCCTCGTACTTATGAAAATGAACTATAAGTGGATCACTATGAGGATATTTATTTCTTTCCATAATAATATTTATTTCTCATCAATTTTTTTTCGTTATTCCCTTCCTTTCCACACATAATTCATTTTAATTTTCCATTTAGACATTTTCATGGGAGCATCCTTCCCCATTTAAGACATGGTGTAAATCGATCATTGTTTTCTACATGGTCTCCACCAATTTATCTCTTAAAAAACTCCATAATTATCTTTATTTATAGTTCTGAAAGCTGGTTAAGGTATAAGTTATTACTAATATTTCTGGAAAACTGATTAGGAATAATCATGATATTTTTATCTTCTATGATAATCCCATTTTGTTTCATGTGGTCACCATATTTTCCTTCATATTAATTGTTATCATAATTTCATTAGGTCCTAGAAATTTACTAATACTAAAAATCATTTAATGCCCAACAGTAATAATAATGGGAATACCATATATTTATTTATAGGATATCTATATCATTAAACAATATTTTAAATACAAGACAACATAGTATTATCCTAGTTTACTCATTTTCATCATCAATTTAAATCAATTATCATGGGTTTAAATTAAAATTTTAATTATCTAATGCATATACCCTAGGAGAATCAAACTAATTGTGCAGTTAGTCCCAGTTTTGTGTACCATGTGATGATTGGGACATGCCTAATGCATATTTTTTAGAGTTATTACTCCTAGGTACCTTTATTCCAGTATCATTTCTACTTTTATTTTCTAGATATGGATTTATTTCTATGAGAACAAACATAGTAAATTTCTTACCAAAAATATATGTTGTTCTTAAACATATCCTTAGTTTCTGTTATTGTTTTATGTTACCTAATATATGTTTCCTAAATCTAGTTTAAAAGGTTTCTAATAAACATTCTCTATGACCAACTATAGTGTCCCTAACCCTAGTATCCTGGAGATGGTTCCTACTTTAATAAATTAGATTAAGATATATGTAATCGAATCCTGAAGGACCGAATGGTTTTGTGTTCATTGTAAACTAGATACATACTTGATTCATTCATTACATTTGAACTCAAAAATTATAAAGAAAATTCCCGATAATAACATTTTTCCATCTAGAAGATTCTTGTGTATCATTTATAGCACACTTCATCGATTCCCGAGAAATGGGAAAAATAGGGGTGAGCTAAAATGCTCACTAAGGGTTAAGTACAACAGAATCTATCATGAATCAAGACAAATAATCAATATTAAAAGGTAAATAACAGAACACATATGCCATATAATAAAAAAAACTATAGGAAGCCCATCAAAAGATAATATCAATGAAAATATATCACAAATAATAATCAATATGGTAAGGTAAATAACTAAAAACACATACCACTAAACAAATAAATTACTATACTAAATAGATAAGGAATAATCAATATATAAAAGTAAATAACTAAAAACAGATACCATTTAATCAATAAAAAATGAATGAAATGCATACAAAGATAAAATAATTGTAAAAATCACATGGAAAACAATAACTGATATCTTAATGAAAGAAATTTTTAATTATTGGAATTCATGTTCTTAGGCACACAATAATTCTTCTATAAATACCTATCACAAGATGGTTTAAAATATTGGTAGAAACCCATTTAATTCTATATTACTGCCTTATCTCATGAGACCTACCGAGGCATTAAGGGCGATATTATTATGAGCCCCACCCATCACCGCATGTCGAAATCATTCCAAATCTATCTAATGATTGAATTAATTAATTAATCAAAAAGGCTTAAAATCAAATATCTTTATTGGGTAAAGTATATAAATATATCAATATTTTAATATTAAATAAAACAAATTAAAAAGTAAAACACCTTATATAGAAACATTATAAAATTTAAGAAATAATCATATCCTTGACAAATAATATAGATATTTTTGGGGAAATTTAATTACAAATGATAATAAAAAAGTGAAAATTTAAAGTGGAAGTTAATAACTATTAAAATAAAACTAGTAAATGAATTTTTATTCAATCCTTGGTCAAAATAAATACAATCAATTTAGGGGAATAATAAAGATGGTATCAATACAACATATCTCTGTTGTATTAATAATATTTTTCAATTGAACAATAGAAATACCTTAAAAACATCTTTAAAAACATTCTTGATGAGAATAAACCTTTTCACTTTGAAAATCACTTTTTAAAACCTAAAACGTTTTAAAAATCTCTTTTATTGAAAATAACATTTTAAAAATTGATTTATAGAATATTCTGAAAAAAAAATTATCAAGAAAATACATGTATTGTTGAAATGTAATCATTAAATAAATCTAGTTCTTGACATTGGGTCATTTCATACATGTGATACAAGTAGAAAAGAAAATTCGTTTTTCATTTTTAAAAGGTTACAAAACTGTCATGTTTGGAAAAAGGAAAGAATAATAATTATAATTTTTCAAGAAAGTAAAATTTGGTAAAAACATATTTATGGATTCCATTAGAATAAGTTAGATACATTTTTGAAATCATTTTTAGGAAATATTGTTTTGGAAGAAAACTGACTTTTGACCGAAGAGAGAAATAAAGATGGATTCTAGGAAGAACATTTTATTAAAAATATTAACTACCAATAAGTGCAAAAATATAACTATTAAATTAAATAGAATAAAATAAAATGGTTTTATTATAAAATCGTCAAATAATTTTCTTCCATGGAAAAATAAGTATCAAAATCGTGATTAGAATGTGACTTTGAAATAAACACTCTAAAATATCATAACATTGAAGTCAGAATTATTAAATAAAAAGATTGTGCGTATAAAATATAAATCCACACAAAATAATTGGAAACAAAACATAATATAATAAAAATTTATCAGACACATAATTTTATAATATCTGGGATGACAAAGATATAATATTACCCAATGAAAATAAATCAAGTTAGGAAATTCTATACAACATGGAAACCATTAAGTAACATACCCTTAAATGAAATAATTCAAATTGATACTTAAAATACAACTAATAATGATGTATTCTTGATATTACATGTCATAGGGGCATTATATATACTATATAAAAAAAACTAAGTGAATAAAATTACAATATTCTACAATGAAATGAAATTGAGTTGATATCTCGTACCTTACACTTAATTTTGGTTGAACATCCTTGAAACTTATATATATTGGTTTTAAATAGGTTATAATCTTACTATAGAACCATATTAATATTTATAATATCATATATGACACCTTTATAACATCTTATCACCTTCCAATAATAATCCTTCTTTATTTTCATTGTTTCTGGTGTAATTGGATTGTTTTCTAATTAATATTTTAACCTTAAATATATATTTATTTCAGAGATTTATAGTTCTATTATCTTCATAATAATAATAATGCCGAAATTATCATATTTATATATAAATTAAACTTTTTATAAAAATCATACTTTTTTTGGAAATGAATTATATTATGATTATGCAGATGGTTTTCCATACGTATGCATGAGTAACGTTTTCATATTTCAATTTTCATTATGTAAAATATGTATGTTATATTTTATACTTAATAAATATTAATAGTATCATAAATACCATATTTTTTTAGATATATATATATATATAGAATCCAGGTGGTGGGGTTATGAAAGGAGAGTCCCATCATTTCTTGAATGCAGTTGTCCACATGTCTACGAATGATGTTATCAAATTTAAGTGATTGAAAAGGTAATAAATAAAATGATATTTATTATAATTTCAAAATGATAAAATTTCAATTAATGTCTTAATTATGTTATTTATATCATAGATACTAACTAAATTTATCCTTATCACCTTTTATGTAAATCGTTTGTTAAAAAAATATTCAAATCGCTTCACGAGGCGGTAGTTATCCATAAACACAATAGACTTTATAGTATACCATATGGAATTGAATGTAAAAAGTTATATATGTTATAATGAATAAAATGGTATAATAATATTTTCAATGTATTATATATACATTATATCTATCATCATAGCTAACCATGAAATGTGGTAATGGAAAAACAAATGACATCGTTTCCCAAGGTTGTAGTCTGCAATACACCGAAATAATGATTATGTAACCAATTTAACAGAACATTAGGTTTTATTAGGTCAGTACCTTAAAATAAAAACATTAAATTATATTTAATATAAAAATTTTATGTTATAAACAATATTTTATAAGAAATTAATGAGGAGTATGATGCAATAAAAAAATTCTCATTAAAGAACATTTCCTCTTCCATGGGTATCCTCCTAATGTTTTCACCAAAATCATTAATTAGTGGATTTATTCCAACTATAATACATATATGATGAGATATGGGTAGTTTTTAGGATAGTTTAGAAGGTTTTTAGAAACTAAATCGGTTTGAAGTTATGGAGAAGATAGGAGAGAGAGTTTCTTCTTATAAGTGAGGTGAGTGGCACACTTGTTATTTTTATAATGGACTCAATCATGCCGAACTTTTTACCAATAAATAGGACTCGAAATGGGAAATTCCGAAAATTAGAATATTCAAGGTAGACATATGGCCACAATATGTGTTTTTCAAAAGTTCATAGCTCATTTGAACCTTATCTTCTTAGTTTAAACCCTTGGTAAATAAGTTATTACCTTAAATTTTGTAGATAATTTGTGTTGTTTCCACTATTAATTTACATTAAAAACTAACACAAACATAATATAAATTAGAAATTATTATTATTCCAATTGTGGAATACATTTTTTCAAATTCTAATTCACAAAAGTGAAAAAATGTAATTAAAAATTAATCCCGTAGACTAAATGCGAAAACATGTTTTTTTAATAGAAAATTTTCAAAAGATTACATAGATATTATATCAAAATTAAATGTTAAAATGATTCCAATAACACAAATTTTGTTAATAGATATACAGTTTTAAAAAAATTACTTAAAATAAATTCAAAATATAATATATCTCTATAAATAATTTTAATGAGAAGACAGTATTCAATAAAAATTCTATATTTTTCCATATTCATTGAATAATGAAACATTTCAAAATATACCAACAAATAACCCTAATATAATTTTTATATTCTGATTTAAAATTTTGTGATATTTTTATTTAATAAAATTTCTAATATTTATAAAAATTAATTTTAAATTATGTGCACAAATTTCAAGTTTACCATCTTTTAGAAAATTGTAGTTTCTTAGAAATTATTTATTTTTCTTTTAAATGATTCCTATTCTATTTCAAATAAATAGACAAATAATAAAAGTGGGTAAAACATATATTATCATAATCTAGTTAGTCATATTCGTACTCACCATTATAATGGCTAGGTGATAAGTATCATATTAAATTATCATTCTATCGTTACATTGTTGTTCGGTAAAATATGGATTTTCATGTAATGAATGTTATCTATGACAAAAAATTTGAATGACAAAAAATTCTAAAATCATTATTGTGTGGAATGAAATTTATTTATGTCATTTAATTTATTAAAAAGTAAATATATCATAATGTATCAAGGTATTATATTTTATTCTTTGCTCAATGTTGTGTGTCATAAACTTTGTCAAATTCAGTGTTCATATATAGAATTTTGAGATGTTTTGGTTTTGATACATTAGAAAAAAATTAGTAAGTCGTTTTTGTCATGAAACAATTAAATACACATCAATATGACAAATGGTTTTTTGGTATGAATCAATGTGTCTTTTATCCATCTAAAGTGGAAATTTTATTTCAAAATGTGTGTTACACATTAAAAATCTAGAAAAAAATTCCAAATGAATTGATTTTTAAGGAAAATGATTCATAAGTCCTTTTGGATATTTAATAATTAGAATCATATCCAATTGACACATGATGTGACTAGTATGAATCAATGTGGATTCTCTTAGTTTAAAATTACTTTTTAGTCAAAAGGATAGGTGAAAAAATCAGAATAGAGAAAATGTATAAATTTTTTGACACATTATGAAAAGGAACCTTTTTCCATATTTGATGTGTATGAATCTTCCTTACATTATTTTTACATATGGTATGACCAGTATGAGTCCAAGTTTGTATTTTATTAAAATTCGACATTTTAGTAAAAAAGAGAAGTGATATATTCATGAATGATCAAACACATTTAGATTGATTTGATAATTTAATAAAATTATCTATAAATAATGTTCTACATATAGGGATCATCCTCACATCAATCTGATTCCTGGTGTTCCCATTATAACTCAAAGTTTCTTTTATCAGTATATAATTTAGGTTTTTTAAAAAACTCATGACACACATTTAAAACCTAGAAAATTCACTTGGATTGTTTGGGTATATTTGGAAAATGATTCATTTATCATTTGTGATGTGTGTGAATCAATATCATGTCATACTGAAGCACAATGTTACCAGTATGACTAAATGTGTGTGTTTTCTGTTTAAGATGACATCATATTAAAAGTGGCGTACTCAAAACTGGGGAAATTAATTCATATTGTTTTGATAAATTTTTTCTATGATCCATATGTCATATATTATTTGTGGGAATCTGATGCACCACAATCTGATGCACAGTGTGACTTTTATGACTCAAAGTGTGTTTGTTTATTTTAAATTATCATTTAAGTAAAAAAGAAATGTGACAAACTCAAAACCATGAAAAAATTCATATTGTTTTTATACATTAATAAAACTATCCATAAGTCATTGTTTATGTCTAGGAACTATCCAAAGCATAATCCAATACACAGTGTTCCTAGTATGACTGAAAGTGTCCTTTATCAGTATAAATATGACAGTTTAGTTCAAGACATGTGTCCCTCGATAAAAAACAATAAAATGTGCTCTCATTGTAATGAAAATTTAAGAAGATGATTAATAAGTCATTTTTAACATATTAAAATTAGACTCATAACTAATAGACACACTATGGGACTGGTATGCCTCATAGTTCATGTTTTCTGTTTAAAATAACATTTTATTAAAAAACAAAATTGACATACTCAAAACTAAGAAAACACATTCTTATCATCATGATACCTCATGAATGTTATCCCTAAGTAATTATGATGTATAGGAATCAGTTGAACCACAATCTGACACCTGGCATGACAGGTATGACTCAAAGGGTGTCTTTTTTTCAATTGAAATTTTTTGTAAAGAATACAAGTGACATACTGAAAACCAATAAACTGAATTTAAATTGTTTTTATACTTTAAGGAAAAAATATTAGTCATTTTTGAAATTTATTAATAAGATGAACTTAAATCTGATAAACATTATTCCCAATATTTTTCAAAGTGTGTCCTTTTATTTAAAAATGAATTTTTTAGGAAAGAAAAGTGACCTAATCAAAAATAAGAAAACACTTTTTGATTTTATTGATAAATTAGAAAAAAGATACAAGTTATTTTTTGATGTGTAGGAATCATCCTCACCTCAATGTGATACACGATGTTATCGATATTACTCTGAGTTTCCATTATCTGGTTAAATTGTATGTTACTCACTAAAACCAATCAAATGATCTCAAATTGTTCTGATAATTTAAGAACATAATTAATTAATCAATTTTGAAGTGCTTTAGTATTTATCAAATCAATTCAAAATATGATGTGAATGGTATTAAATAAAGTGTGTGTTTTTAGTATAAAATGAAATTTTAGAGAAAAATGTGTAGGAATTTTCCACACCTCAATCGGATGCATGATGTGACTAGAATATCTCCAAGTGTGTCTATTTATTTAAAATTGAAATTTTATCAATTAAAAAAGTTCCACAATCAAAAATGAAAAAATATATTAAGATTATTTTCATAATTTTGGATAATGATCCATAAGTCAATAGTGATGTGTAGGAATTATCCACACCACAATCTGATACATGGTGTGATCGATATAATAGAATGTCTCCATTGTCAATTTAAAATAAAAATTTCATTAACGTATTGGTTCATATTTTTGTTTAATATATATATATATATATATATATATATATATATTTGTCGTACAACTAACATAATAATTATTATCTTATATAGGTGTATAATTTTTCTTAAGTTTGGATGGTTTTTTGGCAACCAAAACCATGATCAGGATTTTTGAGAGAGGGTCAGCTTCTAAAGATAATGAAATGATTGATGATTTTTAATGTTTTTGATAATTTGAACATAATAATTTAATTTTACAAATCAATATTTTTAATTTATATAATATAGTGTTTTCTTTGTAGTTCTTATAATAATTAAAATATTAATTTTCTATATCCTATATTTTCTACTACCACTGCCTATATTTTTTGTGTATATATTATGGTAGTGTGTTTTAATATCAAAAAAACATTTCATTAATGTGGTAGTTATGATCGATATTTCTATCTCTAAAAAATTGGACCCTTAATCAGAAATTTTCTTACCATTGATAAAGGACCCCCTTATAAAGGCACTTTGGAAAACAACATTTTTTAGCATTGTTAATGGATTTTTATAGAACTGTGTTTAGACCAATGTGTTGTAGTGTAAGATTTATCCTCTTCCAAATTTATATTTTCATTTCAAAATAATATTTTTTTAGTTTATTTGATTAATTTTATAAACCTATAATGAATATTTAATAATATGTATTATATTTTCATGTTTGAAAATCCATTGTTTATGAACATGGAACACTTCTACATCACAAAGTGTATTATTTTAATTAGTTATGTTATTATTCTCATAAAATAATGAAACTAAATCTTATTTGGTAGAATCTATGGGAAAATCCTATTGTATGATTTTTAGATTAATTTATCATATAGACTCCAAATCCAATATTTATAGATTAATATAGAATTCCCAGTCTTTTTCTATACAAAATAACCCAACCTCAAATAACTCTTGACAAAAAACACTTTCTTCATAAGCTGACTCTACCGTTCCCTCTGTATACCCATCCCCTTATTTTCCCAAGATCTTAATATGATCCTCCCAAGTATTTTGAAGCATACTCTCAAGGTAAGGGGTCCCTTTATTCTCCACTTTGTTCAAGAATCTCTTTAAATGATTGGTTTTGTTTCCTAATGGATTATTATGAGATGTGTTTTCATATATCCATGTAACTATCCTTATGTTTTCCATGTGATGAGAGACCCCTTTTACCTACAGTAAGCACTTAAATGAATCGTTATGTATCCCAATTATGCTTTCAAAATCATCCTACAATTTTCCATGAAAAAAAATTCTATAGTGAATACCCATTAGAATTTCCACTCAAAGGTATTCACATAATTTCCCCTATCTTTCATTTTTATAGACTTAAATGTATGTATGTAACACTTATTAATCTTAGGGTTAAAAGTGATGAAATATACCCAGATGTTGTATGATCTAATAAGCACACTTATGGATATAAATTATATGAAAGTGATGGCCTGTCTCAAAAATTATATAGGCTTCCAATGAATTGGGTAATTTTTTACAAATGGGACTCTATTTATAGTTCACAAGAGGTTATAATATTTAAATTATGTTATGATGTCTTAAAGATAATTCTGGACTTATTTTTATAATTCCAATTTTGTTTTTGTTTCCATATCCCTATAATTACTTCATGATATATTTGTATAACATGATTTGGTATTAATTTTTATGATTATTTACCATTTTATGTCTTGATGATATGTTTATTGACACATATTTATTATTTTCATCTTGTTATTATTTGATTATTCCATTACATGACTTTATAGCTAATATTTTTTTATGAACATCCCCAGGTTATCCCATGTAGTTCTTAATGATCCATTAAATATAAGGGAATGTTTTTGGGAATTAAAATAGTGATATTATGCTCATGTTTTAATATATTTATTCATATACATTATTTACTAATGAAACTGGGCCTCTGTATCTTCATGGATTTTATTATGTGTAACACTATGTGATATATCATGAAATAATGTGTACTAAAATATGGGTGGTAATTTTAGGAATTAGCGGAATGTTTTTTATTTTGGTGGATTGGGATTAAAAAAAATATAGTTAAAGAATTTGTGATTAGTCTAAACATTGGGAAAAATACCTAAATTTTGGTAGTTTATTTATTAAGTGGTTTATAAGAAAATAAATCCCTATCTGGATTCTAAAAGAGGTTGTGGATCTAGAAGAGTTGTACTTAGTGGCAATAAATCAGAAAAGTGTGCTTTGATATGGACATGATTGACACCAAGATCATGAAAATGGGTCTTTATTAACACATGGTTAGGAACTCCTACGTGATATTCTTTGTAAATATTGAAATATCTTTATGAACCATTATGAAAGGAACAAAATTACAATGGGATTCTATATTAGGAAATACAACATGGATAACTTAGATTTGAAACATATAATTCATAGGTTATGGAATATATATCATTTATGATTCATCCAACCAAAGTCAAGGGAAATATTAAAACTGCACAAATGAGTTTCCCAACCCAATGGGAGGAAGATTCATGAATATGAGAAAAAATATTTCTCAATTAGATTAGTCTCTGAACCAAAAAATGAATAAGGTTGAATTTCATATCACCATAATAAAATAAGAATTTAATTAAGAACATTATGAGATAAAGGTCTATTAAATTTAGTAAAGTTTCTGAACATTTAATAATGAGAAAATGGATCAAATCCATTGAAAATATCTTCTATATGGTTTAATTCTCCATGTTAGTGAAGTTCATGTTAGAGATTTTTCATACAAATATAAATGTTGATAAATAGAGGATTTTGGTTAAGAATTTGAATCTCAAGAATGATAAAAAATAAATGGAGATGAAGATATTCTGGAAATATTTTTCCAAAAAAATATATTTCATTTACTGTCTAATTTAATATTGGGAGGGATTTTTTTGGCCTCATGTAAAATGATGAGATATTCATCATGGCATATAAAGTAAAACTTAAAATACTTTCAAGATACACCATTATCTTTTTAATTACCCTTTTAAGTAATATTTCTAACTTATTTGGTCGACTAAGGTTGATTTTACAAAAACATTTATCCATTTGGGACTTTGTCAACTATATGGAAATTGTATGATGTGGCCTTAAATTTGAAATAGAGATAAGTGAATCTCAAGGCTATCATGGGTAAAATAAGTAGAAAATAATGTTTAATTCTACATGTATGATGAAAAAATATAATAGTAAGAAGAAATTACATCATCCCACCAATCAAAAGTTTTCTATAATGAATCCTATATATTTTATGATGGGGATGAGGAAATTCATTATTTGCAGTGTGGAAGGACACCAAGCTAGTGATAGAAGGTGAGATAAACCCACCAATATGATGGAAAAAAGGAATGATACAATCAAACTATATATTATTTTCAAAAAAAATATTATTTAAATGAAATATGATACTTGAATCAATATGCTAAGCTGCGTATTTTCGAAGATAACAGAAGACAACAACTTCTAATTTATAGAGATAAAGAGTGAGCTTATGCTACTCCAACTATTGTGGTGGATCCTGAAAGTAACAAGTTAATACGTGAACTATATATTCATTCAAAAATAACATACACACTATTTGATTATGATTATATTCATTCTTTCTTATCATCAATGATTAATAAAAATATTTAAACACCTCCAAAAAACATCAAAGATTATTTATCAGTGAAGATGATTAATGGGTAAATTATTTCATCCCATGAATAAAAATCATCCCCTATCCCAATTTTTTGGATTATTTTCTTCATAAACCGAGTGTTTCTCCCTTTAGAGTAGTTTTATACAATTAGGGGAATGTGTTTTCTTTCCTAATATAAATCTAACATAAAATTCTGTGAGAAGGAAATCACCCTCTATATCAAGAATCATGCTCTAATGCAATACCAGTACAAGGAGGAGGATAAAACTCTTTTGGAACCATAATTTAAAGAATAAGTTATATTAACTTATGTTCAATAGTATATATAAAAACGTTTTTGACTAAGGAAAATATAATACATTACATCATGACCACTGTGATAAAATTTACTAATGTGTTTTATGAGTAATTCTCATGTCTTCCTCATAGCTGAGTGGTTGAGTTCAGCATTGATATTATGCTTGGATCATTGAAAATATCCATGAATCCATATTGAATTTACATTTTTGATCATAATAAAATGAATAAACAACTAAATTTGAATCTATTAAAGGTGTTTATATGTCCATGTTCTTCACCATAGCATGTACAAGTCCTTTTTTGGAAGAGTAAGTATGTGTCAATACACATTTTCATTGATTATTAAGAGCTAAAAATGATTATAATAAATAACAAGTATCACAATACATGGATTTATGGCTTGCGTAATGAGCTATGTAGAGCCCAGTACTTCTATAAGTTGGATCTTTGGTTGGGATACAATCATGTAAAGGTGAACAATAAAGATATACCCAAGTTCATTTTTTGTATATCGTATGGGATCTTTGAGTTATAGTGATTCCATTGTGACTCAATAATGCTATATAAATCTTCACGTACTTGATGACTCGATTCTTTAGTGATTACCTTAAAAAATCAGTATTCCTTACTGATGATATTCTTGTCATGTAAAAAATAATTTAATAACATGATGAGCATTTTAATTTTGAATAAAATTCTTTCCAAAATGATAATTTATTTGAAAATTATAGAAAATACGTGTTATGGTTTGATAAAGTAACTTTCATGGGTTGTTAAATCAACAGAAAATGTATACATGTTGATCTTACAAGAAATGAATGCAATTAAAGGATTTTAAAAACAAAATCTAAGAGACAATTAAATAATTTAAATGGATTAACTAGATACTATTGCTGATCTATGAGAAAATTTATATTATTTTCAATCTTAATAACCAAGATAACAAAAAAGGAAGTCATGATTTTAAAGATATATGAATGAAAAGATAGCAATAAATAGTTCAATAAAAGGCCAATAATTCTACCTGTACTGACATTTCATACCAATAATGAAGTATTCTGATATATAATTATGTATTTGGAAATTTCTTGGGTTGTGTAATCAGTCAAGATGAAAAAGTGATATCATATTCCTCCCTTAAATTAAATATCCCTGAGAAGAACTACCCAAAAGATGATCTGGAATGGGATATGGTGATATTTTTATTAAGGATTTGGAGAGATTATATCAAAATAGAAATGTGTGATGTATACACAAATCAAAAAATCACAACTATATATTCACAGAAAAAAGATTAATATTTTCCAATTTAGCTGGTTAGATTTGATCACAAATTATGATTGTTTAATCCATTACCATCATAGTAAGGCTGACAAAGTGGGTGTTCCTCTATGAAGAATGGATACTACAACCTTATCCATAATGTGGATTAAAAGGGATCCAATATTATTAAAAATGAAAAATTTTGGACATGGGAATAATAAATGGATCGATATCCTACCTTAATCAAATAAATGATCAACATCCGTTATTAAGAAGATAAAGGAAGCCTTGGAAGTTAATGAGGTTCTTCAGAAAATGGTTGCGGATATCCCAATGTTAAAATTCTCTAAATATGGTGATATAAATTTTGGAATCAGGATATTTATCCCATCAAAAGTATTACCATAGAGAAATATTCTAGATGATGCACATTGTTCATCCTTCCTTATTCATCTAGGAATCACTATGATTTATAGATATTTGAAAAAAAAATCTTGGAAGGATAACATGAAGTTAGATATTGTGGAGTTTGAATCTTGATTATTCGTATACCAACCAGTCAAGGTTGAATGAAAACGGTCTAAGGTTATTGTAACAACCCCATATTTTGTGAAATATATATTTTTTTAATTAATTTACTCTTGTTGATATTCGTCATTTAATGAAAGCTGAATATAGTTTTTAATATTAAATAACTAATTTTTCCTTTCATTTCATACAACAGTTAGATTATCTAGTGGTGTAGGTAATACAATGTTTCGCTTTTGTTACAAGCAATGTTGACTTCCTTCGATAGCATGTGTTACATGCAAGACCTAGTTTTACCAAACTATATAATACTTTTAATATTATTTTTTATCTTTTATTATATTCATCACCAATACATTAATATGGAAGTTATTAATACAATATTATTTAAAAAATTGAATAAAATGAACCATATTAATTATAAATAAAAGTAAGAACTATTTGAAAATAATGAAACTTAGTTTCAAATAAAAATATATGTAAACACCATTTTAAATAAATATATTAAAAAACACAATTGATGAATGTTTTTTAAAAAAATTCATTTGTTATCAATTAAATAAATATTTTTCAAAACATATCCATTAGACTTGTTAGGGATAAGATAAGAATAAATCCAATTATATGAATAAAAATAATTTTTCTTTTTTTAAAAGTTAATTTTACCCCATTTTAATGGTGAACCCATTTTAAATGTAATTTTTGAAAAATTAATAATTGTTATATTATAAAATAAACTTAATTTTTTAAATAAAGTTATCCAAATTATCTTTTGGATAATTTATGGTACTTTTTTGGATAAGTTTCATATTTCGACAAATAGTGAAAATTACTATATTTTTGTTAATATTTTCTTTTTCATATGATTTATTTATAAGGATAAATGACATGTTAATTTTTTTAATGTTAAATTCGATCATATATAAATCAATTAATACATTTTGGATTATTGTAATTCTTTTAATTTTGAAATTGGATTAAAAAATGTAGCAAACTTTTGAATGTTTGTAATTTAAAAACACGTTTTTTCATCCCATCTGTGAGATTAAATTTAAATTAATTTCATAAAATTAAATGATTTAAATTTTGAAAAATTTATTTAATAATTGTAATATTAATAATTTATAATTTATAATAATTTTAACTTAGTTTTTTTACAAAATTATTAGTCAAATTGATTAAAAGTAATTACAATGATTAAGAAAAACATTAGCTTAACAAGGGACTAAATCATATAATTTAGGAATAAAATGACCTATAAACTTTTACAAAATACATTAGAAGGAAATATGTCTAAAATATATACCATTTAATATAATTGGGTCAATTATTGGAGCCACGTTACATGGGAAAATGTGGGTGGAATTCCCTTTTCAAAAATATACAAGAATGCCACTCCTCCTCCACTATAAAAGGCACTAACCCCTCCCATTTATTCAAAAATATCAAGCAACATGGATAATAAGAAATAAAAATTAATAATCTCCAAATTTACCTCCCTTAATCGTAGAATCCTAACTTTTGTAATTGAATCCATCCAATAAATTTTATTAGGGAAAACTCAGAGGAGTCAGCCAAAGATGGTGTATGATCATTTTTCAAGATACTTTGTTTTATTTTCATTCTCCACCCACTAAACTTTTTTTATAATATTAAAATATAATAAAATCAATAAAATATGCATTCTTAGTTGATTTTATTCTTTATTTATACCTTAAATTACCCAAACAATCATCTAATCAGTAATGAATTTACAGTTCTTAAGTACGGAAAACTACTGCCTCATGAAATGATGTTCATTTTTTCATTACCAACTTGAATGATAAAGAATTATGATGGAAAATATATTTTTATAATTTATATATATATGATATATATTTTTTATTTGTTATTATATAAATATTATATAAATCATAACACAATTCATTCCATTTTTCATAACAAAGATAACATCGTTTGTGGATGTGTGGACAACTGCCTCCTCAAACTGATGTGATTTTTTCACACATCCCATTGAATGTATTAAGGTTGGTTTTAGTAAAATTATATGATATATATGAAATAATAATTCTTATGGAAAGATATTATATATATATATATACATCATTTACTATCTTTTCTTTAATGCGATGATAAAACTGAAGCATATTTAATGCATACGTACGACCTTCTATCTCAATGAATGGTGTATTCTTTTTAATATTTATATGTTTTATAAATTCCTATAAATATTTATATAATAAATATATATTATATATAATTAAATTATAATTTATATAAATAATAATTCATGATCTATGTAAGATGTCCAAGAATAACATGTCAAAACACATACGACAAACAAAGTTGGTATTGCACGAAGAATTACATTAACATGGAATTGCTAATAAGCAGGTAATATAAAGTAATAAGTTAATAATATATGGTGTTATATATAAGTTTTTTTTAGATTTATAATAATCTTATATTTATTAAATTTTATCTCAATTTTTATTTCTTTGAAAAATATGCTTGTTTATGCACCTATATTTTTTTATGAGGGATATATACTACCCTTGACACGTTATATCTAGAATTTAAATATTTTTATGATATGTTAAGCTTCATTTAATGTATTTATTTTTATTGTATTATTATTCAATGTTACCATAATGGTAACAATTTATAGCTACAATCACATTATTTATCGAGATTGTTTGTGATTATGATTCCATTGATGAAATATTATGACCTATACCTCATGAAATCTCATGAATTTTTATTCCCTATGATTATTAATGTCATATCCACGTAATGGTACCATTTTTCTACTCTTTTTTACTTAATATAACCCAGTAAATGTTTTTAGGAAAATCCTATTCTATTTCTTCTTTAGGTTTGAAATATGTATTCTTTCAAAACAAGATTTTCTAAAAAATAATTCATATATATTCTAGAATAATAATTTTATGGTTAAATCAAATTTGTATAAATGTTTTATCATTTTAAAAAATATTTTGATAATGAATATTCAGGAATTTTTCAGATCAAGGCACTTTTCAAAACATTGAAGGTGCAAAAAGAATGTTCGGAATATACGAACATACTCTCTATCCTGACCATAATTTAATCGATGATTCCTCTGTATGTTTACATAATTTTTTAATTATTTTTTTCCTAGTAATATATAAAATTTTAGAATTAAAAATGGCTTTAATTGAAAAGTAGTTTTAAAAAAACCATTTCTATTTAAAAGGTGTTTAAATGATTTTCAGATATTCTTTTATATTTCTTCAAAAGTTTGTTTTAAATGGAAATGATTTCAATTATTTAAAAGATTATTTTATATGTTTTAAATTTATTTTCGAATAAAAATGTTTTCAAGCTTATTTAAAGGATTTCATTATTATATTCAAAGAAAATTATTTGGAAAATTTTATATATTCTAAAGAGTAATTTTCAATGAAAAGTTATGTTCCAAGCGTTCTTTCAAAATCCTTATCCATCTAAGATGTCTTATTTGATCATGATTTATTCTTTACATGGGATATGATACAAGTATTATATTAATATTATTTCTTTAAATGGTATATTTTTGGATGTCTGGATGTTTTTAAAACCAGATTATCTTCAATGAGTTATACCAAGAAAAATTCTTATGAAACCATCTTAATTTCAAGGATTATTCTAGGATGAACTGATTATGAAACCTATATATTTACCATATTTTATGATATTTTTTAATTCTTATGATACCCATTTCATTTCAGGGGTTATGATATGATGTTTATAAAAACCATCTATTTTTATGTGATATGATATAATGAAAGTTTCATTATCATGAGACACATATATGTATGATTCCATCATGCGATTGGTGGGACCAATATCTACATCAAATGTATTGGGTATTGATAAATGGTGTATGAGATAAAATGGTACATGGGTAATAACTCATGCTCGAAAACAAGAAGCTACACTGGTTGTAGCCCAAACCTAAAATTAAGTAGGTAGATGAGTTACCATCTAAGACTGAAAGTAATAGTGTATGAAGGCTATTATCCCATTCTCAAATCCCATGTCCAAGGAAAAATAATATGGTGAACATGTTTTATCCAAATAATGAAAAGAAGAGGGTATATGGGCTATTTTCCCAATGCCAAAGCAGGTACATTGATGATTACCCCAAGAATAACATGTTATGACAGTCTTGGTAGGTAACCATTACTTAATATTTTCTTTGATTTTGAAAATACCCCATATTCCAGGTCTTAGACCTATGTATTATTTCATGAATTATTCTCCTGATTTCATTATGATTCATGGATTAAAAACTACTAATATATACACCATGATTTAAATTTTTGATCTTTAATATGAAAGGTACGGTCTTATAATGTTATGATCACATCTTCATACCCATACGATCATGTTTACACATATAAATATAACTTTTTTACCCTCATTGAGAAAATGATATCACCAATTTTTATGGTCCCTTCCCTAGTTTATGAAGGTATGTATTAGGTATGATTTTTCTAATAAGAGTTCTAGTCATGAAGGACTCATTGGGAAATAATGTTGCTCACTTATGTACCAGTGCTTATGATATTAGTTTTTCAGAGGCTCTAAGATAATACTATCATTGGATGTTTGTTCTTTTAATTTATTAAGTATTATGAAAAAGTGATGTAATGTTAATGTATGAAAGGAGAGGGTCACTATTGTTGGTATCAGTGAAATATTTTACTTATCCTTTAGAAACTAGGATGAGGAAACACTACTTGGAACTCTAACGATGTGTCTAAGGATAAGTAATGGGGTATGGAAAAGTATAGGAATATGTCTTGGAATTTTGGTTATATATCTAGCTGGTTATTTCCAAGAAATAATTTTATATCTGAAAACTACAAGTCAATGAGGTTCTAGAAAAGATGTACCTAGAAGAAAAAACTCTGACAAGGTGCATTAGACCTAACTTGAGTAAAACCTGGTACATAACAACTGCACTTAATGCACAACTAAATTGACACTATTATAAGATATACTTTGGGAATTCACAAACTCTTCATGAACCATCATGAATGATTTAATAATAAGTATTCTTTGAAATAAAATAGGCTAAACTGATGGTTTGAAGTATTAATGAAGTTATCAAAATTTAAAAATCATGTAAGTGCTTTTTAATGATTACGTGGTTCCTAAAAATGATAACCATTTATTTCACTATGCTCTTTGGTTTTAATAAATGTTTGGAACCTAAAGGAACTACATTAATGGTTACTAAGATGGAAAATGAAATGATTGTTTTCCTAAGAATCCTAATACTATAGATATGGAAGAAAAAATCTCATTTCTATGCTCACCCATATTTCTATTGCTGTGAATCAAGCTCACTAAAAAAAATAGGAAAACGGGGAACACCATTCAATTGAATCCTTCATGAGGTAGAATAGAACTTCTTTCAGTGGGACTTATGATCCACTTGTTTTGAACATTGGATCAGTACCACTGAAAATATATTACCTGTTCTTGGGTTTTTGTAACATGATAAAGGTATTCTGCATGTTTATCAATTGGATGTTTAAGTATTCTAGTGGTGGATTCCAATCAATAATATACAGAATCATGATCAAATTGAATCCATGGATTGGGATGAGCTCATTTACTTGTTCTTCAATAAGTACTTCCCTCTTGTTATTCATATGAATAAACAAATGGACTTCCTTTAGTAGAAGAAAATGGAGGATGTCTATATCGGTACATATGGGGATAATTCTATAAGACATGCAAGGTATGATTCCTAAATTATTTCCCAGCCAAAAAGTATGGTTGATTGGTTCTTTGGTGGCATAAATGCTTGTTTGAAAATGGAATTTTCCATAAGTGACTTTAGTGGATATGAAGAGATTGTGAGTTGTTCAATTAAAGTTGAAATGGAGGTTGGAGTTACATAACAATCTCTTTTTTTTCCAAGAAATCGAAGATGGATTTCAATGGAAAATATAAAAACACTATATATAAGAAGATAATCCTTCCTTTATGATATATTAGTGGAAACAAGAATGAAGGGAATTCTATTAAAGGGAATAATAAATTTTTTATGAGTGGACATTGTGAATATTTTCCAAAAAATTTCCCAAATCCAATGGTTCAGGATGGTGATCAACACAGAAAACCATTGAAGATAATTGATAAAGGGGAATCATATGAAATCACAATAGATTAAAAGATCCATTATACTGGGGGCACTCTAGAGTGGGTAATTTCTTATGGGATTATTATAAAAATAAAATTGATGAAAATATTATTTTATATTCTTATGTGGAACTTGGTATGATTCTAAGCATTCAATATCTATCTCTATATTAATTTTGAATTAATGAAATAACATTGAATTTATAGATTTACATAAGTGAACCCAAGATTCTAATAAGAAGTTTTTTATATGATATTATCCTATTTAATGAACAAAAATTCCTTTATAACTTGAAATCATTTGGGTTTTCGATAGGGATTTATGGTAAGTCAGGTTATAACCATGTTTGAATAGAATATATGATGAGTAATTCACATAGTTAGAATTTGAAAACCAATATTTACTTTGTGATATTTATGGGATCAATGTTAAGATAATTTCAGGACCATATTTCCAATGTTATATATTTTAACCTTTCAGAAGGATTATATGGTTAAACACTTATGGAAAATATATGTTTTACTTTAGATGAAGCTTCTAAGATGAATGTAGTATCCTGCCACATGTGGAATTATTCACATTGGATAACTTGTGATAACCTTTTTGTTCTGATATATGGAATAACCTATCATTTTATTTACGAATATCATGATCTAATAATGAATTGGGAATGAACAATTCACCTAAATTTCCTGAAATAATAGATGTAGTGGAAATTGATATAGGAATAATAATAGGTGAGGTTTTCCTAAAATCATGAAAGAGTATCTTTTCCAAAAATTATTCAAATTTACAAAACAGGATCTTAAAACCAAAAATTCCATTCTAATACCTTAAATTCAAAAGAACCACATGGATCCTTAGATCATCATAGATTTATCTATTTGTGATTTTTAACATTCTCAAAACCATGTTCTCCATCACCCGCCACCAAAACATGATAGCCATGCTTCTCTTCTGTGTCCAGGTTTTCACTTCCCACCAATATTATCATTTACGAAAACCTAGTATAGAGTTACTTTGGGTAACCACTATGTTTATAACATTTAATTTTAAAATTATGTTTTATGTATTAATTTTTATGAAGTGGGTTTCTAGGGACACAATTTTCAAGTATTAAACCTTTAATTATCTTGATTAAGTTAGGGGTGAAATTCATTTTAAAGGGGTAGAATGTAACACCTTGAGATATTGTGAATAATTATTTTCGAATTAATTTAAACTTTTTAATATTTTTCATTTCAGTAAAAAATGAATATAGTTTTTTATATGATATCACTATATTGGGATTGTGTTTCATGTAAAACATAAAATATCTTGTGGTACTCTCAACACAATGTTTGGATTATGTAATGTGAAATGTTCAGTTCCTTCGATATCCTACTTAACATGTAAGACCTAGTTTTAACAAACTATATGATAATATTAATATTATTGTTAAAATATTATTATAGTTGTTCCCTAAAAATAAATATATAAGTTACGAGTAAAATATTATTTTTACAAGTGAATAAAATAATCCCTTTTAGTAAGAAATACAAGAAATAAATATTTGAAAATAATAAAATTACTTTTCTAAGAAAACAATGTAAAAACACCATTTTATTTTAATAAATTTGAAAAACCACTATTGAGGAATATTTATAATAATATTTATATGTTATATATTAAATAATTTTTTACACATATCCAATAGACGTGATATTTAAATGATAAAAATAAACACAATTATATGAATAAAAATAGGATTTGTTCTAAAGTTTAAATTTACAACCTTTTAATGGAGAAACAGTTTAAAATATTTTTTTGAAATATTTATAATTTTTATATTATAAAATAAACATTATTTTTGAATGAAAAATAACAAAATTTACATCGGTTGATTTTTTTAATTTTTCAGAGAAGTTTTATATTTCAACGAAGACTGAAAAATATTGAATTTTAATTGAAAACATATTTTTCTTATGATTTATTTAATAGATTAAATGATATTTTAAATTGGTATTAAAGAAAAATTATATCTATTACATATCAATTAATAAGTTTTGGGTCATTAGTAACAATTTATCTTTGAAATTGGATATAAATTCTAACCAATTTTTTGAACATTTTCACTTTTAAAAGGCATATTCTCTACCTATCTGTGAGATTAAAATTTAATTAATTTCAAAAAATCATGTGGTTTTTATTTGTAAAAATGGATTCAATATTTTGAATAATCATAATTTATAATTTATAATTTGTCCAATTTATTTTCTTAAAAAAAATATCAATGGAAGTGATTAAAAATAATTACAATGATTTTGAGACAAATTTGCTTAACTGGGGACTAAACCTTATACTTAAGGGAAAAATTGACCTCAAAACTTGTAAAAGATCCATTTTGTGAAAATATTAAGACCTTATAATCTCATGGATAAAATTGGGCCTATTATTGGAGACACATGACATGGAGAAACGTGGGTGGAATTCCCATATCAAAAATTTTCAAGAATGTCACTCAACCTCCACTATAAAAAGGCAATTGCCCCTTCCAATTATTCACACATCCAAAGATATTTGGCTCAAAACGTATAATAAAATAATCTCCTAATTTTTTATGTTAATACTATAATATTATATTTGGTAAGATTTACATCCAATGAATCTCTTTGGTGTAATCCAAACAAAGTTACCCAAAGAAGAGGTATCACCCTTCCTCAAGCTCCTTTTTTTATTTTCCTTATCCACACTATAAAATATTCTTATTATATACTTAAATAATATAATAACTATCTAAAATATTATTATATGTTTTTATTCTAAACATTATTCATATAAATAAATACACCTCTATCTAATGGCCAACAAACTTACCATTCTTGTGTACGACGAAGTACAGCCTCACAAAACAATGTTGTTCATTTTCCTTTATCACATATTATGGTTGAGAATTATGATAGAATATCTATTTTATATGATATATATAATTTTTATGATGTATTTATTATTATTTAATTATTATATAAATCATACATTCATTATTTCTATTTATTGTAACTATGACAACTTCATTTTTTGAAGTGTTGATTACCGCCTCCCCAAAGCGAAGTGATTAATTCACACATTACATGGAATCTGTTAATAAAGGGTTTGGTAAAATTATATGAAATATATGACATAATAACTACACTCTATTTATATTTCATATATACATATACAAATATCTATATTTCATTAACTTTATTTCTTTCAATACAGTAATAAAACGGAAGTGTTCAAGCATACATTCGGCATACTGTCTCCATGAAGGGTGTATTATGATTAGTTTTTATATATTTTATAAATTACTATAAAAATTTATATACCAAACATATATTAAATATAAATTATTTTTTACTTATTTGAAATTATTAAATCATGATCTATGTTATAGGACCAAGAATAACAAATCATCAAACATACGATAAACAAAGTCGTTATTACCTGAAACATTATTTAAACAAGGAATTGTTAATAAAATTGTAATATTGAGTAATAATTGGATAATATATGGTTTTATATATATTAATAATGTAATTTTTTAGATTTATAATAAAATTTTATTTAATATAATTGATATTTTGAACATGTACAATGAATGTCCACACTTAAGGTCATGGAATTTCATCTCACATTACAGTTCTATGAGATACGTGCCTTATTAAACGCTCATATATATATTGTGGTTTGTATAATTCCCATGGATGTATTATACTAATCTTATAATTAATTTTCAAGGTATTTAAATATCCATTTTATGATATTTATTTGATGGGGACAATCCTTCAATAATTACAAAATTGGTAAATTAATATAATTTCGATTTTCCTTCTTTGTGAAAAATGCCATTTTATATCCTATATTTCTCTATGATGTGTGTATAATAAAATTACCATCATATATCATTAATATAATTATTTTAATGAAATAGTAAGATTAATATATGTTTATTCTTTCCATTATATTGTGATTCCATGTTACCAAAGTGGTAAATATTTATAGCTACAATCTCACCATTTATAGAGATTGGTTATGATTATGCTTCTATTGATGAAATATTTTGATTAATATCTTAAATAATGTCATGAATTTTATTAAACTGGGGTTGTTCATGTTTTATACAAATAATGGTTCCACTTTTACACTATGTGGTACTTCTAATACTTAAGGAACTGTTTTTATAAAATTCTGACATTATTTCTCTTTTCTATTGGAAATATATGTTATTCTAAAACAATGTTTTCTAAAAAATGATTTCAAATAAGTATCAACATTATCATTTTATGTTTAAATGAAATTTTTACTAATGTATTATATTTTTACAAATGGTTTTAAATGGAATCATTTTTACATTTTTTTATTGAGGTGTTTTTCTAAACATTTAAGGTGAAATTGTAATGTTCAGAATGTACAGACCTACAAACCATCATGAACATCATTTACATGATTAACCATTTGTAAGTTTTTAAGGATATTGTTTTCAGGAAATTTTTTTACCTAATATTAACGAAATTCTTTATTTTTTAAATTTGTCTCCAAAGAAGAAGGGTTTTCAAAAACAATTGTTTTAAAAAAAGTTTTTTAAAAGGTTTTCAAAGATTCCATTATATATTTCCAAAGAGTTATTTTGAAAGAAAATAATTTCAATGATTCCAAATATTATTTTATAGGTTTTGAAATTATATTAAATGAAAAATGATTTCAAAATTTTATCAATATTCTTTATTAAATTTCAATATTATATTAAAATATGGGGATTTGAAAATGTTTTATGTTTTAAAAAGTGATTTTAAAAGAAATTTTATATTCCAAGTGATATTTAAAAATCATTCTCCATATATGATGAAATACAAGGTTATAGTTAATGACTAACTACGGATAAAATCCATGTATACCATTCATATTATTCCTGTGAATAGTCTATACATTGTTGGCATTATGTTTTTAAAATATGTTTCTCTTCAACGGGTTATACCAAGATAAATGCTTATGATAACTTCTTCTTTTCATTGGTTATTGTTGGAAGAAATTTTCATGTAACCAGTATATTTTTCATAGATTTTGGTATTATTTAATTTTTATGATAACCATTTAATTTCAGGGATGATGATATGATGTTTATAAAACCCATCACTTTTTATGTTTCATGATATAATGAATGTTTTATTATCTTGTGGCACATGCATGTATGATTTTATTATTTTGAGGGTGGGGACTATATCTCTATAAAAATAATTTTGTAATGATAAATGGTATATGACTTTCAATTTTACACTTGTTCTATACCAATACAGAAAACAATAATGCACATTGGTCATAGCTGAAGCATGAAAATAATCATGTACACAGGTTATTTCCCAAGCCTGAAAGTAAGAGGGTACACAGGTTGTAGACCAAGAAAACAAATAATAGGGTTTATGGTTTGTTATCCCAATCTTGATGCAGGCCCTTGGGTGATTCGCTGAATCATGATATGTTATGAAGGTTCTGGTCAATATCCTTAACATCTGACATTCTATGATCATGTGTATGCCATAAATTCAATATCTTACTCATATGGTAGGTTTTCAGGGCTAATTCTCTTGATTACATTACAATTCATGTCATAAAAATTAATATATTTTTTCCATGATTTTTGTTTATAATATTTGATATGTAGGGTATGATCCTCTAATGTTATGATCACGTCATCGTACCCATATGATCATGGTTATGTTTACATATCTCACTTTTTTACGCTTACTGAGCATATGTTCTCCCCAATTTTTATGTTTACTTCCACAAGTAATAAAGGTATTTAATAAGTACGATGTGTTTAAGAAGGTTGATAGTCATGATGAACCTAGTGGGATATAATATAGCCCACTATTGTACCTGTTTTTATATTTCCAGTTTTCAAAAGGCACTAGGATAATATGATATTTGGGAATCTATTTGTGTAATGAATTAAGAATTCGAAAAAATTGATGTAATGAAAATATATGAAAATAAAATTTCTTTATAGGTATGATGATAATATTTCATAAAATTCAATGGAAATGAGAAAACATAACCATGGATTTCATCATAGGAGTCCCAAAAATATGTAATGGTTATTATGCCCTCTTTGTATTGGTCGATCACCTTACGGTGTCAACAAATTTTATTGTTATCAATGAAGATTTATCCTTCAAAAAAATGAAAATATATACATGGTATAAGTGTAAAATAATACAAGTAGTTACAATCCACATTTTATCTAATTGGGATTTAAGGTTTACCTTGAGGTTCTAGAGTAGCAATCAACAAATCATAGATATAGAGATGAGTTTGAGTACTACTTATCACCCTCAGAATGATGGTCATTTTGAGGGGACGAATAGAACTCAAAATGATATATTTAGATGATTTTTAATGTATTTTCATGTATTTTGGGATCATCACCATCACCAATTGGAGTTCTCATATAACAAAAATTTCAATTACCTAATTAAAATGGAACATTGTGAGGATTTGTATGGGAAGAGGTGTTGATATCTAACATGATAGGATGAAATTGGAGTGAAGAAGTTTAGGAGAAGTAATCTTAACTAATAAATGACCAAGATTTCTCAAACCAATTTGTGTTACATGAAATACTCACAAATTTGATGGAAAATCCTTGTATTCAATCATTGATGAGACTTTGAGCTTGAGTTTACAGATAAAGTGTTCCTTCATATACTAAAAGAAAATCATGAGGTTTGTGAATACTAGAACTCCATACAAAGATACATAACCCCTTAGACATCCTTTTTTGCATTGAATAACTATCCTATCAAATATCCCTCCCACCAAACCTATCTCAAGTGCAAGACATGTTATATGTATCCCTCTTAAGGATGTAAATACTCGACCCCACACAAGCAATGAATAGATAGTTGTTACAATTAGATAATGATATTTCATATGAGGAGTGTATGGTCATGAGATTAGATTTTATAGACAATGTTACATGAAACATGACAACTCTCCTCATCAAAGGGTTTTGGAATAACTAAACGTTTGAGGAAGAGAAATGGGAACCTAATGAAGTAGTGAAACAGAAGTACCCTAATAAGTTTTAGTGTTTGAAATGAAAATTTAAAGTGTGAAATATATTAAGGGGGGATGAATGTAATGGATCAAAATTTTATAAATGAAATTACCTTTTTCTGTAAATACATTCATTATTATGTATTTTACTTATAGAAAATTCAGGAACTACATTGATTATTTCACACCATTTATTGTCTATTATATTAATAATAGCATTACACATAATATACATTGATAATATTATAGTTATATAGTCACCATTAGGATTATTCTATATTAAGGCTTATGGTTAATACAATTAAAATTGAAAAAGGAAGATATGGCCCCATCATATAGGATCATACCCTATGTAACACATTTACAAGAGCTTCTGAGGGACCTAACATAACCGAGATTTTACCTTAACTAGGCCAAATATGAGATTAAAAAGATTAATCATGAGAGAAGACATTTATGGTAAAATTTCTAGCTTATAATGATCAAATCCCAGACCCTGTATGCCTTTCCACCCCAAGAAAATCTTAAAATTTCACAACTTACCCAATATATTCACAAGTGTAATAAAGGGAAATGTGTCTAGGTAATAATAGTATGAATTTGTATATTTGTTTTATAAATTAATGGCTATATTTATCTTTTATTGTTACTTTACAATGGATTAAATAATAAATTTGATAAACATTTAATTTTGATACACGGAAGAAAAAATTGTATTTTTGGGGATATGTATAGTTTTAACGAAGACAAAATTTTTGATGAAATCATGAACAATTCAAATAATTGATATTTTAATAAAATATTATTTTTTGATAATATTCATTATATATCTATGATAATATTTTTTAAAGGGGTCAAAGAACTTTTACTGTAAAAATAATATTTTTCAACAAATGGGAAATTTTGATTTAAATTATTACATTATCATATAAAGAGATTTTTTTAAAAAAAATATAAATTTTTAAATCTTCGTGTTGAAATTATTCAGTGGTTAATTTTCCCTAATTTTCTTGAACAGTCAAATTTTATGTACAAATACAATGTGGTATAATTATATGGTATGCATTTTGAAATCATAAAATCTAAAATGTGACGAAATAATTTATATACAAAATATCCAAGACCAAAATTATGTTTCCCATTTATAAGAATGTGTTTTGGAGTTATTTATCGAATTTTTAAACCCTTAACTAATCCTCCAAAATCTATATTATATTTTATGGTTTTAATATTAATTATTTACTTGTATGAATCACTTACACATCACCATTGGTATTATATTAATTAATTAGGTTCTTATAATTATAAAATAATTAAATACACCCATTTTTGGTGTAAATAAAAGGGAAAACAATTGTTTGTTTTGTGGTTTGGAATAATTTGTCATTAGAAGGTACAAACCTACATTTACAAAGTAAAATAGAATTCGCCTCTCTTTTTCTATATAAACACACCAAACCTCCCATTCATATTCTCTGAAAACCCTTTTAACTTGAAGTTACTCTATCCTTTCATCTACAGTTCCCTTTTAGGGTATCCTCATGTTCTTATGAAGATCATACCATGAATTTATAAGTGCCCTCTAAAGGAAAGGGATCCTCTCCTTAACCACATTATTGAAGATCATTCTCTATATTATCAATTTCTAATTCCAACTATTCATATTTTGAAAGGTTTTAACAGATCTCTATTACTATCTCTAATATTTACATATTATGTTAGAACCCTTTCACAATAATTTACCCATTCCATAAATCTTTATGCAAAACTCTTATGATGCCTAAAAAATCATGAGATTTTCCATGTCAAACATTTTTTGTAGTGAATTTCCATTCCCTTTTACACCTAAAAGTATTAAAATAATTTCAAATATTATTAATTGAATTTGTATTGATGTATATATAACCCACACTCCATGATGATAGGATTAAAATTTATGAATTATATCTTTATGCTGTATAATCTATGTTTCAAACTAATTCATGTACATGATATGAAATTGATGGGTGGGTTGGAAATTAAATTACCCTCAAATGCATTGGGTAATGATTTTTTTCTCATTACATGTCATGTGTTGTGTATGGTATGTTATCATATACAAAATGTGTTATTTTTTCATTGTGTTTATCATTTGAATATGTTTATGATGTCATGTTTTATCTTATTTCCACATTCCTATGTTTACTTCATGATATTATTAACTATCATGGTTGAATGTTCATGTATATGAATCTAAAAAAATTTATGTCCACTTGATTTGATTTTTGAATCTAATTTATTAATTTAATCATGTAATACTTTGAAAATTCCCTTAATAATATTTATATCTCACCCATTTCTTATTTATTTCCTTGGGATATCCCATGTAGTTTTAGAAGATCCAAGGACAGTAAGGGCATGGTTTGGTGTTTTTAAATATTGATGTTTTACTCATGTTTTAAGTTATTTATTCTTGTAACTAATTTCCAAAAATTACTAGGTCTTAAGACATTATATAGTTATATTCTATATACCTTATTGATATAATTATAAATTAAATTGTATTAATATAAGGGTTTTCCTAGGTTTAATACCAAGTAACAAAAAGTGATTATTCATTTCAAAAAAAAATACATATGATTCCAGGGTGGAAGTCGAAAAAAATTATGAAAATATTCCCAGCATATAACGAATCCATGATAATATGAAATTTACAATTTTTTTATCCTTGTGAATCATACCAATGATAGTGAATGACAAAATTACATTGGCCATATCAAAACCAAACTCCTCCTCCTAGACTCCAAAGTGCATCTGATGAAAAATTATGATAAATTTCTAATCATCTTTTTTCGAATTTAAATCATGATAATGTAACTTCCTTATAAAAAAATCAATAACTGTATTAAAGTTTTCAATATATAGAAAATTTCAATGTCAAATGAACTATTATTTCCCATCCATCATGTTTTCCACAGGTTCATGTATTTTAGAGGAAATATGTAAACAAAATATTTATTTTATGAATATCTTAAAAGATTTTCCCCAAAATATATATTTATACTAAATTTTTATGGAATACACAGCCAAATTTATTTCCAAATCATCAATTAGATAATTCTACTAATGATGTGGAAGTTTATGTGATCTATACGCCTCTGTATGATACCCCTGCAAAAGGATGGAACCAAAACCTGTATCTAAAGAAAAAAAATCATATAGCCTTGAACAACATATAGTAATCTGAGAATAATTACTAATGTAAAACACCTCTTCAGTTCATCAAAGTATTCTAATCACTCAAAATCACACAATACATTCACCCCCATTCAGGTGACTATGACCATGGTCTTGAAAACTTCTAGAAATACATTATGAACTACTGACCGTGTCCCATAAAATATACGAAGCTATATATGCCAAATACATATCGTGGTTCATCCCATGACATGAGAACTGCCACATTTTGCAGATCAAATATGATACAATGTTTCAAGATCATGTTCCCCAACAACATAGACTCTTTGATCCTAAATTTGAACATTTAGAATTTAGTATAATGGGAGTTATCACAAAAAATTCCAAAACATGACATAAGGGATAAAAATTATCTTCCCTAATATTAGATTACACTATATTATCATCCATTTACATGATGAAAAAGTTTCACTATTTTGTAGGAAAATAAATTTCAGTAATTCCATAATGACCACAAGTGTGTTAATTAGTCCAAAATACATCACATGGTACACAAAATAGACAAGCCTACTCCAAAAGGGGATCATTGGAATATTACACTTATTGATTATGACATGATGTTAATAAGACTAAAGAAATATTTTATAAAAACACTTTTCCCCATTTAACTTATCAAACTAATCATCGATACAATGTAGGGAATATTTTCTTATGACTATTACTCGAATAAGCATATGATAATTGATGCATAAGGGAAGAGTACCATAATATTTATTAGATAAAAGAGATGGTTCTTACCAAGATAAAACATTTATGTATATAAAACCCTTATATATAAAATAATACAAATTTTTTTTAAATCTTTCAACTCATTGAGATATATACGGTATATTGAAAATGATATCGATTGTGGTCCAAGAACCATGTTAATTAAGAAATCCACCTTCGGATCAAGAGGAAAACTGAAGGATTTATCTGAAAACTATAGGAAAACAAATAAATACTAAAAGAATATAACCAATAAAAGATTTTTATCATAGCTAAAATTTAGGAAAAAAAACTACTTACTAAGATCTAGAAGAGTTGTCCCCTATCTACTGGGCCATGGAACCCATTCTCTTTCAAACACATGGGATATCCCATTGGAATCATTGAATAAATTGATCATATTATATAAATAAATTTAGGCCTTTTGAGTGATCAAACAATCTATTTAGATATTAATATCAAAGAGGTCTATGTTGTGAACTATGAAATCCAAAATTATCTCCACATCACACATAATTAATTATCAAAAGGGACAACAGAAACTCTTCTTCATATTATTTCATATAGGTATCACAAATTTCATTATGAATATAATGTGCTCTTTTTTAAATTTTAGAAGATCCACCATATGAGTAGATACAGAGTAGTAAGAGGAACCTATATTAGATAAAGTAGTTATTAATGTTAAAGAAATATAAAAACAACTTCCCATAGTCATAGTACTTGCATGAAAGTTAATAGGATACTCTTCCACTATGTGTACAAGTTTCATTATAATGGCTTATGGATGGAACACTATAGTCCAAGAAGCATATGACTACACTATAGATAATATAAGTTTATAAGAGGTTGTACTAGAGTTTCTAAAATATTTCTCTTTAAAACACTTCTACAGGTCACCGTAGTGACCTCATGAGTTGGAAAACAATTGCAGACAAAGAGGAAAGGTGTTTCATATACCCATCTATCCGCACTTGTATCATGTAATTACACTAGCCTATGTTCATGGTTTAGGATTTCTCCTCTATGAAGATCCAAAACTCTTTCCCCCATGAAAATCACTAATCATCCAGTTTACCTAATAAGAACCACCAGAGCCACTATGAGTGGGGAACGAGACTCTAGTTCATCTTGACTTACCCGTGATGTCAAAATCTTCTACCAATTCTCCATCAAATTCCTTAAAATAGGTTTTTAAGCTTTACCATGATGAACTATGACCAAATATCTGGTCGAAAACCTATATGAAATCTCTAATAATTAAACATCAAATTAGACACAACATATAGAGAAAATACTGATAGATCAATAAAACAATTATTCTACTACCTAAATAAGATGTAAAATTTTTCAAGGGTTAATAGATCCATTGGTTTCACCATGGTCATGGATTCCTAGTAAAATGTATTGGTAAAAATTTCATTTATGTACTTCCACTCCAATCCCTCATATATCTTATCTAATACAATCGACTTCCACCAACTTTTAATGGGACATTAAATCTTATTGATGACATGCCGAAATTTGACTAAATCGAGAGACTCCATGAATTCAAAAAGGATTTTTATATTTACAAACCATTAATTGGACTCTTATGAATCACTTGTAAAAACAAAAGATGTTGGATTATAGTAGATAAACTCCTAGTCCTAATTCTTATCTAAATCCCATAAAGTCTCCACCTCCCGAGCCTAAACATAGTAATGGGTCACACCTTGGTCCATATAATGGATTATAAACACCACTGATTCAATTAGATTATGATAAAATAGAGTGTTTTTGTTTCATGGTTCCTTAATAATACCCTATTAATGAATCACTAGAACTCTTATTTGAGGCCTGGTACTGCAAATCAACAGAAAAAGATACACAATAACTTGAGATCCAAAAAACTATTATGAAATAAAAAAATACATGTAAATCCAAATTATCAGTTGACATAGAAAAAATAATATCAAGGATTAATATACTATATATCTTAGATACATATTTACAAAATCATATGGAAACATAAGTCTCAACATGACGAGAGATTGATGGGAAGTCTCATGTAATATACCATTTATATTACCATATTCCCCTCTATTATATTCCAAATGATACCAATATTTATACAACAGATGGAAACAAATAAACCACCAGTGTATTGTAATTTTTTCCAAACCAACCAGATTACACAAACTATTCATAACCCCTGGTGGGTGTGACATAACCTTATGGGTGTTCCTGATCCCCACATACTAGTGGCATACACTTGGTCATAACGAAATTCCATTGGGAATAATTTTTTCTGAAGTAACCAGAGACACCATGATATAAATATGAAATATGTGGACATGAAAAAAACATAATAATAGGATAAATGTATAAATATTAAGAATTCCAACTACCAAAGTGTTTTAAATTCCCAATGTACTCATAAGATTTAATGTCCCAACTTCATTTGATATGATGTCACCACCAGACTCCCACACCCTACTATCTAACAAACGTTCATCCACTATGTGATCCTTTCCCTTACCTACATTAGTTAAAAAAATGATATTCATAAACCCAATGGTGTATATTCAATGGGATAAAAAGAGCATAGTATGATCCCACCAAATGATTCATAAGTATAATTTATTAAATAAACCAATTTATCTCAACTAAATAATGAAAGTTAATGACATACAATTCCACTCGCTTTAATACAAATCAAGTATTAATAATTCTTTTAAATTTTTTTAAGAAACACCAGTAACCCAGTTTTCAAATCATTTTCATAATTGTTCATAATATTTTTTGGTAAAGTAATCACTATAAAAAAATTATATAGGTGTCAATTATTCTTTGTCAATGAATATCCATTTAGCACTATTATGATCAGCGGGTAACTTAGTGTGCACATTATCCTAGAGGAATGGGTCTAGGCTATAAAAGTTTACTCCCAAGAGTGGATTCTTGAAAAAACCTAAGAAACCGTGTGTAGATATTGTCATAGTATAATTGGACTTTGGGGATTTATTTCATACATGATGATGTACCCCTGACTCTTCATCAATCAAATTCACTTTTACCACATTATAGTCATTGATAAGTAATTTCATCACTTAAACAACACCAAAAATTATTTTAAAGCATTTGATTTATCGACATAAAAAAATCAATTTTAAAAACCATAATAAAAAACCATATTTTAGTAAATCCTTATTCATGCCTTCAACCAACTTATTAATCTATTTAAAATATAAATAATGAAGGGTTCACCAGACAAAATCTAATTATTAAACCATTTATGTGGAATCAATTGTAAAATAAAGAAACATAGTAAAAAATTGAGAAATTATGATTTGAGGGTCCTAGGATTTGAGAAGGAATAAGAAATCAAGAATTACCAACCATAAATTTCAAAAAATTAATTTTCTAGAATTGAGAAAACCAATGGGAATAATTACCATAAAAACATTCAAACAACCCACTATAAGGATTTAATATCAAAACTACACCCCTCAATTACACAATGGATCTAAAAGTAATAACATTATAATAAAAGCTACAAAAATAAGTAACTTTTTTTGATTCATAGAGAGAAATAATATGAATTGGAAGAATGAGATAAAAAAGAGATAGACTTACCCTAAGTTGACTATGGCGTCTATTAACATAATGATATGCCATGTAATTGGAATGAGAAACATAAAGATGTCCAAAAAAGATTCTATGTTCAAAAGGATCATATTAGGGGTAAAAGAAGAGAATTTTAAATTTAAATAATTGTATTGTGTGGATAAAATTATATTATTTCTAAAACCA
Organism: Viscum album; assembly: GCA_963277665.1. Classification (NCBI taxonomy): domain Eukaryota; kingdom Viridiplantae; phylum Streptophyta; class Magnoliopsida; order Santalales; family Viscaceae; genus Viscum; species Viscum album. The sequence continues at coordinate 1,936,237,464 of OY728136.1, read as the reverse complement.
TTCCATTATAGACTGGTTCCACTGGCTAGTTGTTGTCCACTATAAGGAAGTCGTTAGTACCATACAGATTTTCTAAAACAATTGGAACCCCATGGCTTGGATGGTGAAGTTGTTATTGGAAATACATTCATCCATCCTACCATTGTATGGCTAGTAGACTGCAATTGGAGTGCCAGTGTACTTATTGTTGGAATACCCTACATCCACTATGCCACCATGTAGTTGGTTTCTCTGAATGGCTATCCGTTGGACTATCTATGGGTATTCTAGCTATAGTATTGTATCGCACCTTGAGTCAAACACTTAGGATACTTCCAAAAATATTTTAAAATACTAATTACTATATTTTTGACCCATATTTCCTATCAAAACCAATAAAATATTATAGAAAATTTAGGCCCAACAAATTATAGAAATAAAATAAATCGTGATTGAAGTCGTACATAAAAACAATACAGGTATATTACAGTTTTTAAAAGATAACATGGTAAATAACTATTTCATATAATAAAGGAACATGATCATAGATAAGTAAGGAAAAATGTTCTAATTTTGGTAACACCATGACCCCCCCTCTTTGGGTGTATTAAGTACCAAAATATTATATTATAGCTCAATGGTTCCAAATTTTCATTCAATCTTAGTATTTTTTGGAGATTTATTTCACATATAGATCTTATTTTAATGTCATATATATCAATGAATATAAATTTTATGGATGTTATAATCGAATTTTTTTTATTCTTATATGTTTGTGGTAAAAAGTTTGTGAAATTTATTCCATATTAGGTTTATTTTTCTAAATAAATGAGATAATTTTAAATTAGAGGATATAGAATATATTGATGTCATGTTTATCTAATGAGGCTTATAATAACATTAGTCATTATAATATTTATTTTGAGATATGGAATTTTTGGCTGCAATGTATTTCAAAATAATTAAAATGAATCAATAGAATCAATATATTGTTAGTGATTTTTATAAAATAGCTCAATACTTAGATGTAAAAATTACAGAGTGTGAAATATATCTAAAAGCTATAGGAATTAAAACTAGAATAAAGACATCAAGAAGTTGGGAAATACTATCTTGGTAAAAATAAGTATTTCTTTATATATATATTTTTCTTAACAAACAAAATATTCCTCTTGTAAATCGAAATATTTACATTTCTAATAATTATTCTATTTTGAGAATTTATTATGTTAAAAAATGGGGACTTTTGGGGAAATGCATTGGTGGGATATGGGACATCAAGAATTATGTTTTACATTAATGTCTAAATAAGGAACAAATTATTCTTTCAAAAAATATTTATATGAAAAAATTAATACTTTTTTTCAAATAGGTAATGATTTATAGAGATTAAATGATAAGAAAGAGAATAAAAATGAAATAGTAAAGTGATATGATTAACACATTTTTGTCTAAAAAACTGATCTTATAAAAGATAAAACATCATGGAGAATCATATATTTTACATAAATAAAAAATGAATTGTAGATGAAAAATATGAATCTTATAAATAAATCTAATCTTGAAAATTTTGAATAATGATTGTTATAAAACCTCAACCCAAGAAACCTAGAGTAATTGTTTACATTATTAATCTCTTAAAATATATAAGTTATCTCACCACACAAGATCGATAAGTTTATCAGCTTTATAAAACTAGATACATAAATTAGACCCATATTATACAAGAAAATATGAAATAAATAATTACATAAGAAACAATCTAATAGCCAAGAAATAATTGAAGATATAATTCTTCATATTACAGGGAAACTAAAAAATATTGTGGGTGTTCTCGTATTCTCTATAAGTGTTATGTACAATGAACTTTTTAATGATTAAATAAATCATAATAAATATGGAATATTGGATAATAAAACACGCATTCCATTTAATGAAAAACATGGTTTCAATGAACTAACATGGCTAATATCAATAAAAAATCTCATGGATAATATAAAAATAATTCTTAATAGAGGAATTAAATAATCCGATGCATTCATGATCAAGGCCTTTATACCAATATATATTTAATATTATCTTCAAGGCATATCAATTAAGAAATCATTATTAAAAAATTGACAGTTGTGAAATAGATTCCCATATAAAAAGGCATGCCCAATATTTTTTCATATAATACCTATTAATGCATCATGGGTCTATATATAACTAAGCCCCATATCTATCTTTCATGTCTTATTCATTACTCAAATTATTGGATGACTTATGCAATTTGAAAATCAATAATTATTTGGGAAGAATCAACAATAAACAACACCAATATTTCCCTATTAACTGAAATAACATAACAATAACTCAACAATTAATAATATATATAGAAATTGTATATAGTTAAAGGATCATCGAAATTAAAATTATTATTTATTAATCCCTAATTTTAAAAATATAAACATTAATGAGAAAAATATTTCCCAATGAATAGTGTGGATTGATAGAGAACATGGTCACGAGAAAGTGAATGTTCTAAAAATAAGGTATAAAAAATTTTCTGTTAAAGATGATAGAAGACAATAGATTCAATAGAAATAATGGTATGGTAATAAAACCAAGGATTTATACAATAAAATAGGAGAAATTTATTAATATTAACGTATTTTTAACTTTATGTAAAAATGGATTCACAAAAAACTTCTCAAAATTATATTCATTCCCTTAAAAAAATAATACCCTTTTCATCTAATATCATTTTAAATAAAAAATAAAAAATCATTTTGAAAATGATTTTCTTTGAAAATAAAAATGGAAATTAATAAATAAATCTTGAGAATATATATTATTCATGATGGTGGGAAAAGAGATTTTGATGGTGTATGTAAAAAAAGGATTCTAATAAAACGAATTTTAAAAGGAACCTCATTTAAATATAATAAAAAGGTTCCTTTTAAAGAATTTAATAGGAATTCAAACATAGGTAAAAAGATATTAATAAATGTTTATATAATCATAAATACATACATGATTTTTTTTGAGAAAATATGGAAATGGAATGAATGTTTCAGGAGGAAAGCATAAAAACAATCTTTTTAAGAGAAATTCCCTTTCATTAAACTAACATGTTGATTACAGATCCAATAAGAGAAATAATAGAAAATGAACATGAAAACCCAAACATATCTGTAGGATATGAAAATATTTGGGGTTAAAGACATTAGGATTATATGAATTTCCCAAAGGAAACATGAACGTATACAATCACAACATAAATTGAGACTATAATAGATATCCCTTAACCCAATTTCTAATTGCGTCCATAGTTATTTCCCCCCCTGGTATAATAAAATTTACTTTTTTATTCTCCAAAAAAATAACTATATACATACTTATAATATCATATGTGATCCAAATATAACAATTCAACACCAATTTATTAATAATTATTTATTAAAATCAACAATTCTAAGTGTTAAATGTTTTGTTTTTAAAATTTGTTTTGGTTCAGTAGATTCGGTACTTCCATATTTACCAGGGATCCATAAAATTCATATTTTTACAATGAAAAATATATATTATATATTAATTATATACATATTTTTAACCATCCATGAATGGATTACATAAAAAATTAATCACATCACTTCTTAGAGGTGGTAGTATTTATAAAGGCATAAGTTCTCATTTTTTAATGAATGTTGGCGTAAGAAGGTAAATTATATAATATATTTACATAATAATAATTCTTTAAAAAATATAATTTATATATCATTATTTCCACCTTTATAACCATACATTTTAAATGGTTATGAAAAAATGAATTACAACACCTCGTAGAGACAGTAGGTTGTACATTTGCATGACAAATGTTTTTTTTTCCATATGATTATAATGAGATGAAAATGAATATAAAAAGTAATAAAATTTTATTATATTGAATATAATTATATTATTTTATCATAATGGTTAGGATAGGATTACATATTTAAACGTATAAATAATAAAGAAAAACCATGGTTCATAACTATACCACTTATTTGGACAACCTCTTTAAATTTATACCTAAAACCTTATTAGGATTGTATTGTAATAAAACAAATCCAACTATAATATGTTTAGGAATGTTGGGAAAGGATATGGTTAGGTATTGGATGAGACATGAGGCTTAGGAAGTGTAGAGAATATAAGGTGTGTGGTGTCATTTTATAAGTTAGGTAGTGGAAAACATGGAATTTTTAATGTGGTTTAAATATATTATAGTCTTATTAAAGCCAGATTTCCCCAATATGAAACATATTAGAAGATAGGATGAGAAAGGTTCAAAATATTACTAGAAAATATTATTTATAATTTTTTTAGTTTATTTTAATCCCTATCATTTTAATTGTAACCCTTTTCATCTGTTTTATACCTTATTATCAGCACTAGATTTTTACATTATTTTTATTCATAATAACAAAAAATTATGGTGGAATCAACACCGAATTTTGGATTGGTGAAAAAAATATGGATTCTGTTTTATCATATTTAATTTCTATAGGTTAAATATTTTAATATGAATATAGACACGAAAAACATGATTAAAAATAGTTTTCAGAAAATACTTTTTTAATACAAATAATCATCTCATAACACAATCAAGTATAATTTTGATTCCTAATTAATTAATTATATTGTTTGTATAAATTACATACTCTGTTTATTTTATTATCAAATTCAAACCAAAATTATACTATTATTTTACATGATGTAATGAAAAATAATGGTACCTTAACAAAAATTAGTATTTTTCACTATCCATAAAAAAGTAACTACAAATAAAAAATCTAAAAATCAACCAAATATAAATTTGATATAATAAATTCCAAATGATAATAATTTATGTAAACTGAATGGATACATTTTGGTAATTTAATTTTTAATATCATTCATTAATAAAGATATTTACATTGGGATATTTTTTTTGAAAGAAAAGTATACATAATATAATTAAATATTGGCTGTTTCATTTTATCCTCTTTAAAAAAAATTCTTCCTAAAAAATTAAAAATATCACATCCTAAAAATTTTGGGCATTTATTGACCTTAAATTCTTCAGCTTCCCAATCTTTTTTTCTATTTTATGATTCCTCTTAAGTAACATAACCAATCGAGTCATCAGATTTTACAACACATGTCCTCCATTATCAATAATATAGAAGGGATCTTTATAGAATTATAAATCATTTTCCATTTCTATTTCATCATTGGTGAGAACATGCATTGGTTTTGGAATATGCATCCTCAATAAAGAGTTATGGAACACTTAATGAACTTTAGAAAGCATATATGAAATTTCTAAAAGATGACCCACAACCACAATTCATTATTGAATTTCAGAAGGAAAAATTTACCTAGGACCTAGTTTAAATTTCTTATAAAACCTTATTAAACACTTCTATTGAGATGAATTAAAGAAAAAAATATCTCCCACATGAAATTTTAAATACATCCTATGGTTATCTACATGTATCTTTTCTCTTCTTTGAGCTTCATTGATATACTGTTAATAGTTCTCAATTCTTCCATTTTTTCCTCAACAAGATATGGTACTAAGAGACTTATTTCACCAAATTAATCCAAATAAATTGTTTTATGATATATTTTTCAATAAAAAGCATTATATAGTTCCATTTGAATTATATAATGTGAGATATTATTATAAAAAAAATTCACTAAAGTAAAATAATAAAACCATTCACCCTGAATGTCAAGTAATAATTCCGTCAATATGTCTTAGAATGTTTGATTAGTCCTTTTAGAGTATATATTCTATAAAAATTATAGTGTTAAGATACTTCATGTGAATTTTCTAATATTTTAATGTAAACCTTGGGTAATAATTATATACAATTAAAATTGGTGCACCATAATGTCCGAAAAATTCAATAATATAGAGACATAAGCAGTTATTAGGTGGTATATCTTCCCTTATAGACACAAAATGTGTGATATTGGTTTGCTGATAAATAATAACCCATATGGTATCAATCTTTTCAAGAGTCATTGTTGATCCACTGAAAATTACCATAATAGTATCATCTAATTTGCATAATGGAATAAGTAGTAGTTCTATTAATTATTTAGGATGTTTTCTCTTATCCTTGATATATTGAAAACCCAAAAATCATGAAACATAGTATGAAATTTCCCATTTTATTTTATCCCACAATTTTTATTCCATAATATACTGATACCTTTTGGTGATACAAATTTTTATAGAGATATTTGAGCTGTGAACATCATCTAATAATTATTTTTTTACACGATCATTGATTTTCCACATATCCTCTTTATAATGTTCAAAATACCATCTTTATAGAATAATTCCTCCAAATTCACCTCATTCACATCATTTTTTATAATTTTATCCTCATCAAGCTAACAATATTTTATTTTCACTAATAATAATGGGTTGGAAATCATGTTTAATATATGTGAAATTACTATTCGTTAATGATTCACATAAACCATTTTAAAAAATCCATTAACATATGATATTTGTAAATCAAAATTTGAGTTAAAACTATATGATAATTCCAACTCAATGCATAACCACCAAATTTTCATTCACATGGTGGTAGTGTATTTAGAAATAATAATACTTGAGTAACTCTTACCATCACATTTTCTTCATGTTGATCTCATTTAGTGATAAGATTTATTTCGAATATTGTTGATAATTATATATTTCACATTTTTATTAAAAATGCAATTCTTCCATATCATTAATTAATATACTACAACTACAAACTTCAAATCATGGGTTAGATAATTCTATCCATGGATCTTTAACTACCTTCATTCATATACTATAACTCTATAATTCAATATATTAACCTATCCATGTCCCTTTTTGATGCATCAATCTATATATAAAATACAATCCTTTTTCTGGTAAATTCTATATCAATGCATTGACTAATCTTGTGTTTAATTCTTAAAGAATTTATTCAAATTATTCTAACTATACTAACTTAACCCCTTTATGTGTCAAATTGGTTTTATGCATAGCTGATATAGATTTTTTTCAATGAATCATCGATATTAACCTTGTTAAAAAAGATACTACATACCATGGTTGGAATTATCCATTCCACCTCTATAATTTTCTTTAAAGGATCAACTGATATTCAATTCTAAGAGACAATATACATAACAAAATAAACTTCCTAAATCCAGAAATAAATTTCTTAAAAATTTCCATATAACTAATTTTCTTAAGATACTTATAAATGATTTCACAATGGCTTTTATACTCATAATAGTTCATAGAGTATAGAAATATTTCTTTAATAAATACCACAATAAAATTATCAAGGTAATTTCTAAATACTATTTTTATCAGATCCATAAAAATAGAGAACAAATTATTAGATCTGTTGGATATTAAAACAAATTTGTATTGTCTGTACCCCATTTGAACTATTGTCTTCGGAATATCCTCCTTCATTTACATCAATTTATGAATCCTATAATATTGATTAATCATGGAACAGTATTGATATACCTGATGATTATCAAAAAGGATATATATGAAATTCATGTGACACTTTTTCACCATTGTAATAGAATTCATTTCCCTATAATCGGTGCAAAAACTCATAGACCCAACATTCTTCTTTACAAATAGATAAGGGGGAAACTATGGTGAAACCCTAGGGTTTATAAATCCAGTGTCCCATAACTACTATTGTTTTTCCTTTATATTAATTTATCCCACTATGTTCATCCTATATGGAGTATTAGATTTTGGTTTTCCTTCAAGTATGAGTTCAATAAAAAATTCAACTTCACACTCAGGTGGATATATAGGTATTTATTTAAGAAATAAGTGAATTTATTCTTTCAAAATAGGTACATACTATATTCTAAGGATACCTTTTCCATTAATTACTTAAATTATCTCTTCAAAAATAAGAATTTAATTAATTTTAGATGATTTATGTGGATCCATACAAGATTTAAATAATGTATTCTCCCCTTTTATTCCTAGTTATTTCACATATCCATCAGAAATAATAATATCTTTCTCTTAAAAATATATAATTTCATTTAAATTTGAAATAAAATATAGATATAGTTTTATATCAAATTCAACCATAACTATAATAATAAAATTTACAAATACAACATTTATATCTATAATAATGGGAAAAGACTAACACATCGTTGTTTTAATAACATTTCTTCTATGATTATTTATTGAAAACTCTCCTCTAACAATCCTAGATAAATATATAATGTTCATAGAAAACAGAGAAAATATAAATGATTGAAAAAGATCCAAAATCAAATAATGTGTTAGATATTTTTTTGTGATCTAAGTATAAAAAATCATATACTTGAGAACATGAACCTCAACTATAGTCATCCCGTTAGCTTGGCCTTTTACCCATTACCTCTTCAGTGGGATGTTCCATAGTTAGTTGGGACATTAGATTTAATAAATCCATATCTCATTATATCTAAAGCACTAGATAATAGTAGTATCCTTATTTTATATGAATTCAAGAGATTTATAACCCCTTTATTAATAATTGAATCAAATTCATATTTCTCTATGTATGTACTAATGTGTTTCTTTCTTTTATTGTCATTGGATAAAAAATACCATCCTCCCTTTCTTCTTCATTAAAACATTTATCTTTTCTTTATGATTAACGAATATTTTTATTTATATCCCTTAAACATATAAAATCAAGAGAATTATTTATTTTTCTTTATTTAACTTCATGAAATATCAATATAAAATAAAAAATTAAGAATCCATACCCATTTGGAGAAATGAATTAATTACAACAAATAAATTTTAACTATTACATTCTTGATTACATATGTAGTATGTAACAAGCATATATTATATTGTAAATTTGGACTCATAATCTAAAACACATTATTCTTCCATCTATTTTAATTAGAAAAAATTCCTCTCAATTTTAGATCATTGTTCTATAGAAAACTATTTCTTAATGAAAATTAATTCAAAATTTCTATATTCTCTACTTTCTATTTCATCATTCTCCTTGATGTTATGGATCAATGATCACCACTAATCAACATCCCTCTTCTGAAAATATACAACCAGAATAAAATTTCCCATTTATTTAATTTCCAAATTTACGATTATGTTTTAAAGGGGTTTAATTTATTATCCAATTAAATATGTATTAGTATTTCCAACAGAAATTGAGGGGTATGTCACATAAAGTAATCAAGAATACATGAATCATTCTGTGGAATAATAATTTTATCCATACAGGTGTTGGATCCCTTTCTTCGATGATACAACATCTCTAGAAAATGGAGCATACTTTTTTAGCTCATATTAATCATTATTATTGACCATATAGTATATATATATAAATGTTTTTAAATACCCTATGGTATTAATGTAAATATGACTTTAGTTATGTATATTTAAAACCTAGCTCAAAAAGTTGCTACTAAACATCATTGGATAAAAATATAACACCCAAACTGTAGGTAACCAGTACTTGTGTTTGCATTATTTCATTGGTATGATATATAAGGGATCTCACCGCATAGGGAAAATTTGTTTAAAAGTCATTGAAAATAATATATATTAATAATTATTATATTATATCTGAAATATAAAAAACATAGCATAAGAAGAATCTTGCATCTATGAAATCATTAATAATATCCTTCTTCAAGTCACAGGGAAAGGAAAAACATAAAAAGAGATATAAAATAATTATTAAGGGTTATATAAAATGGAATCTATCATGGGTAAATTAGGAATAATAAATATTAGAGCATAGATAATCAATACACATTCCACTCAATCAACAACTTAATTTCGAAGAACATCCATAAATTTTATCAACATAAAAATCACATGGATAATGGAAATTAAATTCATTATATTGTAATTGCATAATTTTCAACATTCATGATCATGTAATCTCATTAAGGATATCATGAATCATACCAAAAATGGATTTATGCTAATACATTATTCATACTAAATTGGTTGTTGTAAATAAGATAACCATATAATACGAAATACCTTTTTTGTCTCATGAGAGTCATCGATGCATAAATGGTATACCAATAACTAATACCCACCTATAACATGGACATCTTATATATTCCACACATATTTAATGATTAATAAAATGAATTCAAAAAAAATTCCTAGTCAATTAAAAATTATCCAAATTTAATAGAGAATTCAAAATATCAATATTTACATAGAAAATAAAAAATCATACTTAATAATATTAATTCAACTAATTTCGTATATAAAAATGGTATAGAGTTGAAAAAAAATGAAAAAATAAATAATTATAAATTCACCCATTATATTAATAATTAGGACCAGAAGATGAAAAATAATTTCTTATAAATAATGAATAGAGATACAGATCCTGATCACATGAATAAGAATGATATCAATATAAGGTATAATCCATTATCTGTTAAAGATGAATGAAGACAATTGATGCAAGAAAAGGTAGTTTTTTAAATATAAAATATCAATTTGTTATGAAAATATGAGGAATAAAATAAAAATTTCTTCCATGTAACTTCATGTAAGAACTGATTTATAAAAAAAATTGATAAAAATATTTAGATATGAATTTAAGAAAATAATTTTCATTTATGTTGATATAATTATTTGTAAAAATTAACAAAACATTAATAAAAATATTTTATTTCTAAATAACTAGGGAATAATTTTAATACATATTCAAAATAGGGATTATACATGATGGTAGGGAAATTAGGTCATCTGTTGTATGTTAGAAAAAATATTATATTTTCACCTTATGTAGAAAGTACCTCAAATTGAAAGTGGCATGAATTTTCATTTTATACCACATCATAGAAATTAAAAAATAGGTGAAAATTTCATTAATATATACTTTTGGAATATTAAAAACATTCAATAAATTTTTAAAGAAACTATGGTATTTTTAGAATAATGTTTCAAAGGATACATCGAATCACAAATTTTAAGATAAAATCCCTTAATTGTAACTTACTTGTTGAATATTTATCCAACAAGAGAAAAAATGGAAATTAATCATTTAAAACCAAACAATATTTATAGGATCCAGAAATTTTTGGCTTTTAATATTTTACTATCACATAATATTACTAATGGAAATATGAACATAATTAATCTTGAAACAAAATGAGATTGTAACAAAAATCCATTACTAGAAGTTCAACTAGAATCATAAGTGATTTTAATCACCTATATAATAAATTTAAATTTTTAATTATTTTAAATAAATAGAAAATAAATTCTAATAGTGTCTTATATGACCTACTTATAATGTTTCTACATACATTTATCAATAAATATTTATGAAAATCGTTATTTCTGATTGTTATCTTTTTCATTTTCATATATAATTTGGTTCAGTAGTTTCTGTACTTGAATATTTATCATGTATAAATCATATATAGATTGAATATAATGGTAGATATATCATATATATTCATTATATAAGAATTTATAATCACCCATGAATTATATATTAGAAAAATGAACCACGTCGCTTCATAGATGTGGTAGTCCACATGTACGCATGAGCACAATTTTCATTTTTTAACGAGTAGTAGGAGAAGAAGGTAAATGATATATTTTATTTCATAGTCATAATTATTTAAAAAATAAAATATATATTTCATTAATATCACCTATATAACTGTACAACTGAAATGGTGATTAAAAGTTGAATAACACCACTACGTGGGGGCGATACGTCGTACATATGCACAAATGTTTTTTACTTTTTTGATATTAAGAATAGGAGATGGAAAAGGGTTATAATATAAATAAAATTATATTTGAATATATGTGATATAATTATGTAATTATACAACTTTTTTTATGAGAGGTTTTAAGGAATTAAAAAAATATATAAAAAGAAAACCCTCAGTTCAGAACAATACCTCTTCTTTGGAAAACCTCATATTTATAACTATGATTTCATTAGGATTATTTTTTAATCAACCCATGAACTATTGAATATGTGGGTTTTTTACAAAAATATTTGGGAATATATTTTATGATATAATATTCTCTTTTATTGTTGATAGGGGGAGGTGGTGTTCTTTTATAAGTGAGGGAGCAGACACATATGGAAATTTTCTAATGATTAAAATATATTAATGTATTAATTAAGAAAAATATATACACATTTACTCTTAATAAAATAAGGTATTATATGGGGTATAAATATCAATATAAAATAAGATTTATATTTTTTTTCATTTTTACCCTTATCATTTTACCTTTAACACTTCTCACCAGTTATAACAATTACCATGGTAAATGAATTTTTTTACAAATATTAATATTGATAATAAACAAATTATGACTTGTAATCATTAAAGAATTTTTATTTTTTAATAATAAATATGGAACATATTTTATCAAATTTAATTTAGATAATTGTAATATTTAAATTTAAAATGAAACTCATAATACACGATAAAAATGGATTTTAGAATAATAAATATGAAACCCAAAAATTAAAATTATACTAATATCAAGTATAATATTGATTATTATGTAATTAATTATATTATTTCTAACTAAATTAGACTTATATTACCATATTATTGAATCTAAAATATAATATTACTTTTATATTACTTTATATAATGAAAAGGTGGAAATTTCATGAAAATCTATTTGTTTCACTATTCACTTAAAAATAAAAAACCATATTAATCTAAAAACTACAGCTTAAAATAATTTTGAAATGATGAATTGAAAGATTAATTTAATTTATTTGAATTGAAATTTTAAAAAATGTTTTTTTAATCGCGTTCATGAAAATATATATTGGAATTATAATATGTTTTTTTAAAGAACACCATACCTACTATAATTTAATGTTAAGTGCTATAATTAAAGTAAGTGATTCGGAAAATCGAAAAACCAGTACTTGAAATTAATTCTTTTGAGAGAAAACCACAATATTATGGGTCTCATGTCAATTTTATGGCTAGTAATAATTAATACCTTTGTATGAATTCAATAAAAAATCAACACAAACCTTCATGAACTGATTAAAATATTTCTCAAAGAAATATAAGAATACAATGATATATTTACCGAAATATTTAACACACAATGGGTATGTGCATGGAAGTAAGAAGGAGAAATAATTGAGGGTAATTTACTTCTATCACATCAAAATAAATGCTATAATATCACATGATCCAAAAAAGGGATGAATATGTCATGATATAATCATATACCTATATATATATAAGAAAATACGTATGTAAGGAGGAAAATTATGGTTCAATTAAATCCTAATTTTATTTGTTTGATAATGGAAAATACAGAAAGAAGTAAGACATTCTAGAGGTTTTTTATCTAGTGTATTCAAAATGGATTTTGAAGAAAGATAATAAACAGGTATGGGTAGAGATTAAGATGGATGAATTGGACCTCATGGGAAGAAAAGTAGGCATAAAATATTAAATCTTACATGTTACCATTTATATGAAAAAATGAAGATTAACAAAATTGGTAAAGTTTCACTTATATGAAGAAATAAAAATTTTAGTGTAAAATGATGTCATAAATCTCAAATAGAAGAAACCCATATAAGTATCACTCTTGGAAAGAAGCCCAAGATAATGATGAAAATCAATTATAATTTAAGAGTTTGAATGAAGAAATGTTCAACTTGTGGAATTAAAAAGATGATCTCTAAGGCATAGAAAAAGGGATCATCAATAAAGACCAACCACGAACCTAAACTAGACAATGATGTTGGTATCCCTTATCCCTTTAACTATACATGTTATCCTAAATATTAATATATCTATTCAATAAATAAAAAATAAAAAAAGAGAGAATTATGAGTGTCATATCTTATCATCTAAATTTGATAAGTTGTCATCCTGAAGAAAAAATGATAGAATCTATTATTATATACTAGAATATGGAGTCCAATTAATATAAATCCTTATTTGAGATATCTATGTGTCCAATATATGATCCAATTCTACATATAGTTTTGGGAAATTTTTGGAGGTCTGTAAAAATTATTCCAGACCCCAAAAAGGGGTTTAGGAGCTATTTGAAGGTGAATGATATTGAAGAGTAAATAGAGAGGCTTGGGGTGGATTAGAAACATTCATGGAGTTTTTTTTTTACCTTTTTATAATATAAAATGATATTATCATCTAAGTGGTGTTTTATGACCACCATAAGTTACTTGGAGAAATATTTCTATCAATAAATTGTATAATTGTGTTTTTTCATATTTTATATTCAACTCAAAAAAGTAGTTTTCCATCAAGTGGATAATCACAAAATTGTATCTAGATGATAAAAAAATCATGGCAAGAATAATTTAAAGACATAAGGGTAACTCAATCATATTTTAATAATGTGATATTCATTATAAATAATTGTTGTACATGAGATTCAATTAAAATAAATGTTTTTATTTTAATAAGTGGTAAAAAAATATTTTTTAGTTGGTATGTTCTTTATATTTTAGATTTTATTTTTATATTCTTATATTTTTGTTAGAGGTTTATTATGTTCACAAGAGTTTCTATTAATCAAGATAAAAATAATTTGTAATTAAATTTTATTTAGTAATATATTGAATAGTAATAATTTTTAAATAAACACTTCTTTCATTTTGTAATCTCAATCTCAATAGGCTTAGAGGATTTGATAATATGTTTTTTACAAGTTGTAGGATCACCCATTATATTTTAGAAGGAATAATATAGTTATTATATTTAAATTAGTAATAAGTTAATGTTTTAATTAAATTTATAAGATATATGTTTGAAGTCATTGTGATAATAATTATATTGTATATTCACATTGAATATAAAGCTAAATATTTAATGGGATATTTAAATCACTAAATAAGAAATTTATACAAGTGTGATAATGTGATGTTTTCTCTTGAATGGTATTGTGATGAGCTTGTATGGATAATGTCAGGTCCAATTAAGATTATTAAATGAATAGTCAGGCAAAAGGGGGAGATAATTTACATTACGATAATGAGTAACCCTTTATTTTTATTGAAAATTTGGGGAGAAAAATATGAGACATATTTTTTTAAATACTATCAATTTGAGGTTATTTATGAAAACATGAATGTTTTGATTGGATTTGTTGAAAATATATAAGGTATTATTGACATTTAATTTTAATTATTAAGGATTTATTATTCTTATAAGGAGGTTGGATGAGTTTTATGACAGTATAAACATTTTGAAACTTATAGAACTTGATGAAGGAATTTAATTATTAAAATTAAAATTAGAGTTGCATGATGTTATATAAGTGTTGAATATGATTCTGTCAGAATGAATATATATATATATATAATAATTGATTTTTTTTAGAAATGTAATTTTGGTTGTAATATAGAAACCAACATCAAGTGAATACTAACTTGATCATCCTATTATGATTAATTGCAGCTGTACTAAATTTTACATTCAACCTAATGGTGGTAGTTCATGTGAGAACCTAAGTGGATCTACAGTAGTACATGATAGTGTAATGGTGTGCCCAAATTTTAATATAAGGGATATATTCTTAATAGGTGTGTTAAAATTGGGAGTCACTATTCATATTAAAACTACATGGGATTCATAAACTAGTAAAACAATGACCTTGTTAAATATTATAAGAGTATGAATTAGTATTAAAATATATTAATAAGGGAATTCCTCAGTACTCTCAAAATGAGGATGACCTCATTACAAGGACAAAGCTATCATGTAAAGAATTGGAGGATTCACATGTGTTTTGTTTCACTCATGATGATGAAAATATACTCTCTATAATGATCATATATGTAGTCTACGCAAGTGTAAAGTAGTTTGATGTTATATTTTGGATGAATTCATAAATATTTACATGAATAGAGTTTGATGAAAATATAAGCTTTAAGTAATGTTTTAATTCCATGATTTTCAAAATAGTTTTCTATGAAATTACTTTACTAAAATGAAAATGTCTAAATGGATATATATTAAGATATTATGGATCAAGTGGACATCATTAATCATTGAGGTATCAGAGGTTTAATATGGTAAATGTGTGTGGGTATGTTTGTTTACATTATTTTTAAAGAGGTTGGAGAATTATAGCTTTTAGTAGGGGCTTAACTCATGGGTATTCATATTTTTGAATATGAATACCCTTCATTTAGATTTTTTCAAGGTGATTTTACTTCTGATTGAGGATGGATTTATGGTTTGTTTTTACTCTTCATATATAGAAGATGAATCATGATAAGGGAGTTATAATATAATATTTATGAAATAAATAGAGACCAATTCCTATACAAAAGATTTGGTCCACAATAAGAAGTGTAGGAGAGTATGTGAAAAACATATACAGTTAGCTGAAGTAAGGGGTGGGAGAGGAAAGTTTTTAAAAAATTAAACATCCCATTTTATATAAATAGAAGAAGACGATGATTCAAAATGATGTCCAGTTTCTTAAAAGTAATGTTGAAAAGGGAGAGGGGGGAGGGTAACCAATACTACATCTTGATGAAGAAGATTAATTTTGTAAAAGTATATTGGTTGTTTTCAAATTTTATCTATATAGGAAGTTTTATTGATGAGGTTTGGTGATAATAATAGGTGAAACTTTCTCTAATAAGGATTTGAGTTCATTCGAATATTAAAATTTTAATATATTGTATTAGAGGTATACGGTCATGAATATGGTATTAATGATGAAACCTATGTTCCTCATGAATAAGAACCTCATATATATATATACTATTGACGAAGGCCAACATCATCTATAAACTATCCAAAACTTATTTTAATGTTTTCTGTGAGATAGGAAGGAGGGGGGAGTGACACATTGACCATTACTGAATATTTAATAAATCTATTTGAAAAAATTTAATGTTAGTATTACCTCCCAAGGAAACTTGTTCATCATTTGGGTGTGCTCCATAGAATATCCTATTTTGGTGACCAATTTAAAATATGGTGTTATTGTGTACTATAATTTTTACATTTTTCCATGGTGTGTGATATTGATTTTTTAGAAACGAAAACTGGTTTAATGATTATTCCTTCTTAAATGTGTATAGAATCATGATGAAGTAAGTAAGAAAGAAAATGTATAAATTGGCTGAAAACATGATTCAACCAACTATAAGGGTGTCTTAGATCAAGATAAAGGACTATTTGGATTCAATAATATATCATCTTGAATAAATCTGGAATGATTAGTCAACAATGATGATTAAATTTTTGGGATCAATATGGATGTCCAAATTCAATGATATTTCACAATATATTGGAAGGAATTATATTTTTAATTTAGTTAAAAATTCTATATGCATATTCTCTAAATAAGTGGACTAATAAAATAAATATTTATTAGCATAATTTTTTTACAAGATTCAATGATAGATTATATATATTTACTTTTCACCAAATTCATTTTTCCATTAGTTCTAAAATTAAAATGATAAAAATTCGAGAAACATGGGGAAAATTTTCTAGAAGTCTCCATTTTTGAATTGTGTAATCCCCATATAAATAAATTCATTTACATTTAATTCATCAAATATTTAGGCATAATCTTGGATAAAAACACATGTATTATAATATTATATATATCATTGGATCCAAAATTCCATATTCTGAGATATTTCTTGAGTGGATAGTCAAAAAAATTTCAAAAAAATCATTATATAATATCTCATGGGAATTATTTCATTACAATCATATTGATCATCAAAATATTTCTAATAGGCTGAGAGATAAACTATCAAAAACTTGATTCATACAATGAAATCTACATTTATACAATGAAATCTACTCTATTTTCATTAATTTCTTAATTTTCCCATCTTGATTTTATAAACCATCAATAGTATCTTTGAAATTCAACTTAAATTTTAATTCAAGATACGTCATCTATTTTTTCATAAAATGTTTGTAGTATTAATTTTGAGTTCTAAAACTAATAACATTTATATTAATACCCCTTCCGAATCATTAATTTAATTCTTTATCAAGTTAGTGTATTTCTTTTCTTCAAGTGTGTGTGTCAATTTTTAATTAAACACTTTTCCTTTCTCATTTATTTATTTTCATTTTAAATAAAAACCATATATATTACAATAATAATATTTATGACCATAATGAATGTTTAAATCCCACATTGAGGTGAGTCTTTTGTTGGGGATGTTAAGTAATTTTGAGTTCTTAGGATTTTAATGTTCTTCAAATTAACATTGATTTGGTTAAACTAAAATGTAAGGGATTAATGAATTAAATTCATTTATAATGGAATTACTTGAATTATTAAAACCATGAATACACTAGGGCCCATAAAATATTTAACAATCAATAACTATTTATTCCAAAATATTAATACCCTTGTTAAGGCGTGGATTTAATTTTTAACATTTGGGTAATCTAATTAAAATTATACTATTAGGTGGAAGTAAATATAATGAAATTTTCTATGAGGTTAAATTAAATCATAATATTATATATCCAGTAATGATATTTCACCATTCCATTTCACTGAAGAAACTCAATGTAAAAAAATCAACCATTTCACCTATTATTTGTTTAAAATCCCCCCCCCCACAATTAAAAAGACAAAATAATACAATTGATTCAAAATATATATTACCATCACTGAGGATTCTACTAGACTAGTATATTAATATTATATTAAATAACCTAACCACTTAAAACAATAAGGGATAGAAATCCATGATTCAAATGGAATCGTTTCCTAGGATAGTGCAAAAAAGAGGCATTTTATAATAATTTCCGTCAAAAACCACCCTTAAAAATGAAACTAAAATCTAGAAAATAGAAAAAATGAAAAAATATGAGAAAACCACTCCAAAGAAATACCATTCCATATAAATTCACCACCATTCACTTGGAAAAAATTTTAATGCTCTTTTAAATTCCGCATTATCTCCAAGACAACCCCTCATATTTTTTAGACTGAGAAGTCGAGAGAACCCTTCATTAAATTATGGGTACATTAGGAAAAATAAAAATACACTTAGACCATTAGTTTTTTATCCCATTGATCAATACATAGACAATTCTATGAAAAAAAACTTAAATGAAAGTTTCCCCCTAGTATGAATTACTGACACCTTGGTATTCAATATTCTAAAATCAAATAAGATTTTAATCTAAAATAATGTTGATTTTTACCATGTCATTTGAACATATGGGTCTTGTATTCGAACAGAACTTGAATTTTCAATTTATTGTAAACTAAAATTTTGAAATATTGGGTTTTGATCAATAATTAAAGAGTATTAGTGTCCCAAGATTATGTTTTTTAATAATTTTTTTGGATCAAAAGCTTCTTTATACTCGTAGATGATTACTAAGAGTTTTTCATGTTGTTTCAAAAGTTTATATTGATTCAATCAGGGGTGCATAGTTTGGTGTGCATGGTATAAATGGAACCAGGATTCTACTTGATAATAAGGATGTGTTCAATTAAATTTCTATGTCCCTCAATTTTATAAAATGGATATCATATAGTTTATGGAATACCTTGTTGATTCATGGGTGAATCATACACCGTAGTTTTTACATTGGGATTAAATAATAGTTTGAATACAGTTATATAAATACATAAAAAATATAATAAACTAAGGTTATTCCAATTCTTATAGTCATAATATGGTATGGTAAATTGTGTGACAAAACGATGTTATAATTGTATGGATTGATAGTCCATATCACATGGATGGCATAGAGTTTGAAAAACTACCTAGTGAAACCCATCCACGCATTAAAATCTTGTTTTTACCTATTATCACTTTCATATTTTCAACATTGAGACCATTATTTATTTTCCTCTTCCTTGTGTGTGACTCAAATGATTCCCCAACTCCTTCTCCCTTCATTCTTCCTCATATTTGTGGCTTTTTAGGTGCAATTATTCACTGTTTAAGTTGGGTTTCATCCTCTTACTTCCTGCATTTATCATTTAATATGATTTATTATAATATTAGATTTCATGATGTTTATCTTTAGTTAAAATTACATCTTTCAATGGTGAAATTGACCAAGCATCAAGGGGATTTATTTGCAATTTTGATGAGGTAATTATGTAGTTATAACTTTCTACCTCCTTGAATTGTTTCAAAAATGGTATTTTCTTCCACCTAAATTATTATGGTTTATATATTAAATTAAATTAAATTTGTAATTATTTTTTCCCACATAATATAGATTTTTTATAAATTGTTATAAGGGGAAAACACAGACCATCCAGCTATTGTTGGTAACCATTCAGGTGATAATCAGGACCCATGTGACATTTTTGGAAATATACCAATTTTAAATTTAATTATTTAATAAATTATAAATTTTTATAATTAATTTAATAATTTTTTTCAGCATTTAGGTTCTTAGGAATAAGGGAAGTGGATAGTGGTGTTGGGATGACGTTGGCCAAGATTGGGAAAGCCTCGGCGGGATGTGTTGGCCTGTGAAGAAAAGGGGAAAACATAAAACAAGGTGGGTGGTATTCATACTCACCCCTTCACTTTTATATAGTATATTTATATATATTTGGAAGTGTGGAATCTCCACTAAATAAAATCTCCCCTTGAACTGTCAACTATCACAAGTAAATAAAAATTATATGTTTAATTTTGATTGAATTCCCTAAGAGTCTAAACAAGGTGCCAACGACATGCTGGGCCTTGTGCACTGGTTAGGTCACCTTAGCCACCAAGGTCTGAGGTTAGGACATAAATAATTTCATATGAGATTTGGACCCACATTAGGGGTGTTAGTTAAAATAAATTAAATAGTTATTATATAGTTTCAATATCATATTATCCCTTAGAAACTTCTGAGAGGTGTTATGGGAGGACCTAAGATGAATAGAGCAAGAGGGCCATGTCAAAACCCTTATTAAACCTTAGATCCAATTAGATCATTGAAAAAACATGGTTAATTGATACTTTTATTATATAATATGTTTTTCCAAGGAGGAAAGGCCATATTATGAACATACATGGGTTCGGTGCATGGACTTACCTAGTGTAGTTTTTTGGTCTTTGGAAGGGATTTATGCCATCCATTAGGATGATGACTTGTCTATCTTTTGAGTCCATGTATCATTAATTCATTTAGAATGGGTTTGATGCCTCTTTGATAAGGGATGTGACCCTAGAAATGAATGAGGTTGAGGACCCCATATTGGGTGACCCTGTCATATGATGAGACATAGGGGCCCCTAACATGTTATCCAACAATATTTTTACATGGTGGACATTGGGTACAAGGGTAAAGAAATTTATGTGGGATAAAAGAATTCATCAAACCCCGCAGATTTATTTTTTTATAAATAATAGAGAAGACACCCTTGGGAGAAGTATTATTTTTATTTGACATGGTATATGTTGGTGGGGTGGAAATTTATTTATATATTTAAAAATTCATACAGGTGTAGTATTTTGTTTCTGGATGGAAAATATTATCGAGGGGGTCTTGATTGTTCAAAAATAAAACTCCCTTAGGAGAAGTTTTTTTTATCATTGGATGGGAAACCCCTCATAGGGTAGGAAGATGTAACTGTTGGGTAGGAAAACTGCTAGAGGGGGGTTCTTTGTTACAACTGGATAAGAGAACTCTCATATGGGATATATTTTTTAATGTGGGTTTTTTCCCTAGTTGAAAAAACATATCATGGGGGAGGTCCATGATCCTTGATATGAATACAAGGGAGGTATGGTTATGTTATATTAGGTGGTATGGTCAAAACTATAAGCTCAAGGACACCCAAAAACTAGACAATGAACGTATTGACAACCAGGATCATGGATCTAGGGATTAAAAATGGTTTGGTGCATGGTATATGTGATAGAATTGTCTATGTGATGTGCCTAGAGGTACTCCAACACTAGTTGATGTGGGTTGTTTTGGTAGTTTTTAATTTATTTTCAATAGTTTTTTATTTATATATTTAATGTCACATGAAAATATCACTTCAATACTTGCATATATGGTACCAAGTTTGTGATTATTTATAGAGTTTTGTACTCATACACTCCATGAGACGTCATTGCACTTAGGTACTCATGAATACTATTACTTGGATATGGGTACAAGTTGGGTGGTGCCTAGGTTTTTCTTCATCAAGTGGGATGGATTGGATGGGATTAAGGGATTAGGATAAGGTTAGGCTTGGTGTTAGAATTTGATCCATATTTTTATTTTTATTCTATTTTCCCCATATTTTTTTATCTTCCTAGTGGGAGACAAATTGGGTGTACCAACCTAAATGATCATTTTATTTTTTATAACATATTCAGATTATTTATTATTTTTATGTACTATGATGTATATGACTCGTGTTAATATTACTATTATTAGGAACTCTGATATGGGGGTATAATCTCCCAATGTTACTGCCTTATACCTCACTCATTGTTACAAGCCTCTAATATATGGTGTGGAATGCCTAAAGTATAGTAGCATCTACTGGTCTAGGAATTGATGAGTGGTTCAAGGTGGTGGTATATTGAAAGGAGGAATCAATGATACATTTTTTTAGTTGTGGCATTCTGTATAGGAGACATAGGAATGTGTTAGAGACTTACATGGATACCAAGCTAATGAATTGTGAAAACAATCTCCAATAAAATGTCCCAGTTCTCAGGGCCAAAGTGTTTCTATTATTAATATGTGATGTAATGATTGATATGTTTTTCTACTCTTGTATAATACATGAATGTTCAGATTTATGATTTATAATTTATTGATTTTTGGATCATGGTACGTTTCCAAAAATCTATTTATTATTTTTCACACATTGACTCTAGAGGCATGTGGATTCTCATACATCATGAGTAGTCATGTAGAATTAATGTAAATATTTTCCTACAATTGTATTGTTATAACTGATCATAGGTCCAATTTTTTAATGTTTTATAAAAAGATCAAATTATATTTTTGGGTATATGTTATTGGTGGAGTTTTACTCAGAAAAACTACTCTATGTATGTATCTTTTTCAGGTATTAGATCATGTGCATATTATGTGAGATTCTAAATGATAGGAATGTCCATAAAGTTCTAATTTAATACTATGTGTAGTGATCCTAGTGTCTCAGTGTATTTATGTGATTATTTTTCATGACACCCCCTTAAGAGGTACACTTTTTTTCATGTTCAGTTACTTATTGTGTTAGTAACGACCAATGTGGATTTTTCCAATATTTCGTTGAATGGAAATCTACTTAATTGAACCAGTGAATATGGTTTCCCTTTGCATCGACCACGTATCATAATGTCTTTTTCTAGGATAATGGTGACCAATGTGTTTTTATTCCCAATGTAGAAATCTCCCGGGTGGATTATCGGGGATAATTATTTCCCTTTGAGGATGACGATGTGTGTGGGATATATCCAGTGTGTTTTTTAGAGAAACTAGTGTTGGTGTTTAGTCACATTGGATGTTGTTGATCATTTTATATGAGAGTGTATATTATTCCATAGAGTTGCGACATCTCTTGAGACTCAACCTATGTGCCATGGAGAGGGAGGGAGATCTAGTGACCCTTCGATATGTGATATAGTCTCCTCAGTCAACCTATGTCTCGTTATGATCAATGGTATCCAAAGAGAGGGGTAATTCTGGGGTTTTCCCTTAGATATGGGGAAGAATATATGGATTATTTGAGTATAATATCATTGCACATGATGTGTGAATAACTATACCCCATGAGAATATTTATTATCTAAAGGATTTGGGACAAGGAATCAACATGGGTGCTAGTGTCATTGTAATGACCCAGGTATTTATAGAATAATAATTTTTTAATATTTTTTAATATTTATTAATATGAAATAATTTTTATTATTAAAGGGCATGTTTTTTTATATATCACACTCAACACGCAATAACTAGTTTTTTTCTGAAATATTATGTTGCACACAACTTTGAGTTAAACTAAAAATAATAATATATTCTTATTATTATTATTTTAAATGGTAGATAATTCCTAGCTGTTGTGTTGCAGAAAATGAAAAAAACTAAATACAATATGATTATACATGTTTTTTAAAAATGTTTACATTTATCAAATAAATTTTAGAGTCTTAGAATAAGAGTGAATCTAATTATAAGCAGTAAATACTCTAATATTTTTTAAATGTCAGTTTACCACATTTTGATGGGGAAACCATTTTAAATATAGTTTTCGATTCCTTTATATGATCTATTTTACAAAAATAAATTTATTCTTCAAATTCGGAATATTAAAATTTACATTTTATAATTTTTTTATGAATTTCTCTTAAAGACCATTTTTAAGGAATATTGAGAAATACTACATTTTAAGTCAAAACTACATTTTCATATAATTTATGTATATTGTCAGATATTACTTTTAATGGGTTTTAAAATTTAATTGGATTATATTTTTATCATTTAATAAAATTTCTTTCATTGGATATAATTTCACATTTAAATTGAACATAAACCCATGACAATCTTTTGAAAGTTATTAATTCTTAAAAACCCGCCTTTTGTTTTTGACAATAGGAATAAATTTTTAATTAATTTTTGAAACATCTGTGTTTTGAATTTGGAAAAAAGGATTTCATATTTGGAAACATAATGTCTATATTGTGTAAATAAGTACCTTTTACTTTTATACATTATGAAGATTAACATCTATAATTATTTTATTTACAATTGTTAAAGTTTAAATCTAGTAAATAATTTTAAATAAATAATATTATAATAATACCAAACTAAACTAAAAAGTGTCTTAATACTATTTTATGAGATATGATAGACCATGGGAATCCTTGGGTCAATTTTGGGATCCCATGGAGCCAACTGGATGTGAAAATGACATTTCATAATAATTAATTTAAATTAAAGAAGATTATAATATAAACATGTATTTTTTACAAAAACAAATTTTATATGGGGATATCTAAGTGATATCATCAACTATAAATAGTAATTAAAAATAAAAATTTTTTACTAAATCATGGTATTTTATTTATAATTTCTATACATCAAATAAATAAATATTTGTTTGACACAATGATGATCTAGTGATTTCCTTATTAATGAATAATATTAATAAATGATATTATAAATATTAAAATAAATTTATTATAAACCTTTTTTATTCCATCCAAGAATTTTATGAATGATTTTGAATTGTTATATTTGAATTAATGATGTTTTTTGTAAATAATCAAATTGTTATATATATTTTTAAAAGTCACGGTATGAACATTATAAAAAATTCATATTAATGAGTTTTAAAAAAAATACTACTTTATTAAATGTTATAATAGTCATAAAAATCTAACATTCAGTCAAGTGAAATAGATAATGTTTAAAATTTCATTAATTGGCCACTTTTGATTCTATTTTCATTTCATTGTAACTATATTAACCATATAGTATCAATATACAAGAAGACATGGTAAGAGTAATATTAGTTATCTATAGGTTATTGCTAAAGTATAATATTATATTTGTGACCTATACTTGTCTAAAACCTATTTTTTGAGAGGTTTTTGACCCAAAAAATCTTATCTTTGAAATAAATTAATTTCAGACCATTTGAAGCCTAATTTATTTTTATAATAAAATAATATTTCAATACCTTCCAAAAGTGACCATACTCCCCCTTATAAAAGCGAATCACCTATAACCATTTAATCACACCACTAAATACTTTTATATCATAAAAAATCTGACCAAATAAGATCCAAAAATCCCTATATTCCTAATATAATCATTACATTAAGCATAATAAAATTAAATAAATCCTTTTGACTGAAATAAATGGCAGTTACAGATTTTAAGAGGTAGTATCTTCTCTAAGTTCCTTTACTTTATTTTATATCTTCACTCTCTATTCTATTCTTATTATATGATTACATAAAAACCCCAGTATCCTCAATATTATAGGATGTTTTTTTAGAATTATTAGAACTACACTTACACACACCCCCATTTAATGGATACGAACATACTATTTTTTTGTACGGGGAACTATTGTCTCGCGAAACAATGATTATTCAATTTTCTCCTCCAACCTATCATGGTGGCCATTTTTATGGAACTATATTTATATATGATATATATTATATTAATATTGTCTCTATGCTTCTATTTTTTATTTAAATCATACCTTTATGCTTTCCATAATTTGTAAATATGATAATTTCATTTGAGAAAGTGCGTACTACCGCCCCCTCAAAGTGATATGACTCATTTGTGCAATACATGGAACATATAAATCATGAAATTAATTAAATTATGTAATGTATATAAAATATGATATTATCCTGGAATTATTATATACCTATGTATCATTTAGTTTTCATTCCATTAAATATAAAAAATAATTGAAAGTGGCGTTCATGCATACATACGACTTACCGTCTCCCTGAACGGTGTGTTTTATTCCATATGTCCAAATGTTATATAATATTATAAATACATATATAATTGATCTATATAAATTTGCAATAGATATATATTTTATTTAAATCATGAATATTTTTCTGTAGATAATGGACTTTGAGCCATATGGAAGATTTGTAATTATATCATGTTTATTTTAAACTCAAGTGTCGAATACTGAAAAAACGAATGATATTAAGATAAATAATTATTTAATTCTTATAATGTTGTAATAAGTGATATAAATGGAATAATAAAATTGAAAAATGTTCTGATGAATGTATAAATTAACTTTAGATTATAATTCGCGAAGAACAAGGAAAATATGAGGCAAGTCAGACTCAAGGTAAAGGAAATTATCAGCCTCCCCTTTTAGTCAAAGACTTCTTTTATGTTCTGCCTTATAATTTCAAATTTATTATGTTGGGATATGTTATTTTATATCCATATTTCGGTAAATTTTATTCCCATGTGATGAGAGACCCTTTTCTTACTCATCAACTCATTTTCAGAATTTTTATGTGACGACGTTAGGCTGCTGAATTTTCATTAGGGGATTTCTAAACTGAACTTCCACTCATTGAGTTTTACATATACATTGTAGATTATATTATGGAGAGATTATTTTGGGAATCACTTTTATTTATTTAAGTTGTGATTTCCACTTCCTATTTCATGGATATACTTTTGCAACACATAATCACATCATTGATAAATTCTTACGTCAATGATACAATATTTGTAAGGGACTTTGTATCAATATCCATTCATTGTGGAATATTTTTATTTCTGCATGACTTTATTTTATATGGTTTATAAAACCCTTTTTCTTTTAATTTCATTCAAAGGGAATCTTTTTTCTACGAATCATTTCACTAAATGAGAAAAGTAATGTTTGTTTTTAATGTATGCGGTGACAACGACCTTCTTGCCCCATGAGAATTATTTGATATTTGGATTACATAACAAGATGTAATGTATTTAAAAAGAATAATAAATACCATGTACCCTTTTTTTTGAAAATGGTTTTGAGAAAAAATTGATTATGTCAATATCGTGAAATATTAAATTGTGTTTGTAATGTAGAAAAGTCATCTTTCATTTAGGCTTGTTTTATGTGTTATGATTATGTCATGGTTCTTGGGAATTGTTTGGGTATACGGGCTATTCTTTGATAATCCAAGGAAAGGTGAGACTGAGATAGCCCTCCAATGCATTGGGTAAAATGACGAAGGTAAATATTAATGTTTCTCCGACAGGATTTAGGGAATATACTGTGATGGGTATTCCAAACGTAACTCACTGTGTAGTTGTGAAAGCTATAATGCAAGTATGTTATAGATTCCACAAGTTACCTTTATGATTTAAGTTTTCTATGTGTTATTCATAAATCTTATTATTTCTGAATTATGAGTATGATCTATGCTTTATGATTGAAAAGTATGTTTTTTTAATTTATATTTATTCAATAAATAATGTTTTCTTCACTTATTTTATATCCCTTACTGAGGTTTTTATGCTCATCCCATGTTTTTGAATTTTTTTTTCATATGGTATAAATAAGGGTAAGAAAAAGGAATAATTCATGAAGATTTATATTAATAAAATAATTCTTATTTTATTTTAACTATTTTTATTTTTGTGAAAAACATTTGATAGAGAATAAGTGTCTACATTGTAATTTTCGAGATGTAATGTAATAATTATGGCCTAATTCTCTAATACAATAAACCTGAAAAGATCCCAAATGAATAATTCTTGAAATAACTCAAGATTATGTAATGTTTATTGCTCGGTCCATATAGTTGGTATCAATGATCGACTTAGATAACTTTAGAGGTCAGGGTGTTATTTTATAATATGTGACATGACCAGAATGGTTAGCATATTAGAAAGCATTATAATTTTTTAGATAAATTGAATGTGTTTAAGATAACATGAATACATATGTATTAGTGTTTACCCTCCTTATAAGATACTATATTATGATTTTATTGATATACTCACACTAGAATTTTTGGGGTTTAGTAAAGAACTGGATCTAACAGGAACTAATGTAACAATGGATGTGAATGAAACTGTGACATTTTTTGAATGAGAAATTGAATGAAATTGTAGTGTCATTGAGAACTCTTGTTGTTTTTCATAACAAAATATCTGGAGTCATTATTGACCACTTGAACACTGGTGATTTTTATAAGGCATTGTAAATGCGAGAAATGAATCCTTATGGATGTTCAGGTAATAATCATAATGGTGAGTATATTCAAAATCCTATGTGTAATGGATGTAAAAAGAAACACCTAGGTAAATGCTTCAAATGGATGGGAATATATTATAGATGTGGTAATGAATGTCCTAAATCAATAACATATCATTAAAAAAGGAAGCATTCTGTTGACTCCAAGAAAGGGAAATAAGTTCTTTCTAAGGGACCACATGATTGTTTTAAATGAGGTGTACATGGTAATTATGAAAATTTATATCCTACGAAGAATTATCGTGAATGGAATTAGTCAGACCATACAAATATATTTTTACCAATACCTAATTCCATTTTAATTGAAGATAAAGAAAAAGAAAATGACCTTTGAAAGGTATAGATTATTTATTAGATGATGTTTTAATATTATGAAAATATTAAAACATTAAGAAAGAATTTTTTAGGAAGGATGTATAAAAGAATAATATGAAAAAACATGTATAAAGGATCTTGAGTTATTGTTCAATGATAAATATGTTTACATTTTAGGAATAGGGGAGTTATGTTGGATTTATGGATGATGATATGGTTAAATGTATTAATGATGGGATTACATTGGATGAATTATTGTATTTGTAACCCTTATGTATTTTATATAAAAATGTTAATTGAGGATTAATTATCTTTTCTATTGTAGATATAGTTATAAAGAAGCATTAGAATTTATATGATCCTAGTTAGTATGACTTATTTTTTTAGTTAAATGATTTTATGGATCAAGAATATGTTTATTTGGGAACTTATGTTTTATCAAATGGATATCCTTAGTATAAGAAATTGGTTTTGTGATTAAGTGATAAATGTTATCTTGGAATATGTTCTTTATTTTGGGAACATTGTGGCTAAGGAAAATAGAATACTATGTGATTTCATTTGTGGAGTAATGGTTGAAATATTATATTGGAAGAACTTATTTTTTGATTATGGTGATATGGGTTATTTATGGAAATGATTAACCTATCATATAGAATATGTGGTTTGGTAAATTACTTTTCTTTTTGAGACTTTAAGATTAGTTGATGTTATTTGGAGATAAATGTTAAGATTTATCATGGAAGATCATGTGATCAGATCCTTCTAAATTTTGGGTTTCAATTTTACTAGGATTATATTGAAAAATTTTAAGGAAATTTTTATATTGAATGGTATTTTCTGAACTTTGGGCACATCCTGTTTAATTTTAGAGATTAAGAGTAGTATTTCTTTTTATAAAGGATTTTCCTTTTGGGGGATTATCTAATCCCATGCTAACCATTTGGATTTAGGATAATATCTAAAGATACGAGAAATGTATTGTTCATCTTTTTTAGATTATATGATTCCCTAAAAGTTGATTCTAGTGCTTCACGTGTAACCAAGTCTTCTTTAACAGTCATCCTTTTGAAAAAAGATGAGTTTGTGGTAGAAATTTATTGAAAGATGAAACATTAATTGAAAAGTAAATATATTTCCTTATGTTATTAGAAAATCTCCTAAATAAATTCTGTAACATTATGAAAATGAATATAAAACAAAAAAACATTTTCTGTTTACTTTTCCGACTAGGGAAGCAATGGCCGTTTAACCTTTAACATGTTTGTCAGTCTCTAGTGTTCAACTTTCTCCTGATCATGTTTTATATCACTATCCATAAAAACATGACACTTATTTTCTCTTAAATATACATGTTTTCCAACATGGAATCCTAGTATTTGTTATCTTAGGTGATCCTTTTACTTCTCTTTCTTTCATTTAAAGAGATATTTTTATTGACTGTTTTTCTGATTTGGGACTCTAAATGATGTTTCTGTGCCAAATTTTAAAATTGAGGGGACACATTTTCTCAAAATGGCGGAAGGGTATAACTACCTAGGTATTTATAGAATAACAATTTTTTCCTTTTTATTAATATATATGAATAATATATTTTTAATTTTTCATTAAAGGGGGCATTTTTTATATTTTTACTCATCACGCAACAACAGGTTTCTTTAAAATCTTACGTTTCCCACAAGTTTGAGTTATACTGAAAAAATAAAATAATAATATTCTCATTTTAAATGGTATTTAATGTCTGCCGTTTTATTGGTGGAAATGGATTGAACTAACTAGAATATGATTATACATATTGGTCAAAAATATTTTCATTTATCCAATAAATTTTAGAAGCTTAAAATAAGAGTGAATCTAATTTTAAGCATGAAATACTCTAATATTTTTAAAAGGTCGGTTTACCTCTTTTTGGTGGTGATCCCTTTTTAAAAATTTTTTTACAACTTTATATGTTCTATATAAAAAAATAAATATATTATTTATAATAAGTACATAAATATTTACTTTGGATAAATTGTTTCTGATTTTTCGATAAAGTTCATTTTTAATGAATATTTTAAAATACGGCATTTTATGTCAAAACTGTCTTTTCACCTATTTTTTTATATAGTTATATTGTAATTTTATATGGTTTTTAAGTGTAAATATAATATATTTTTATAATTTAATCCAATTTTATTCATTTTAAGTAATTGTTTATTTAAATTGGACATTAACACATATCAATCTTTTAAAATTTATTACTTCTTAAAAACCTGCTTTTTATTTTTGACAATGGGAATTAATTTTAAATTAATTTATGAAACTTCTATATTTTGAATATGGAAAAATGTATTAAATATTTTGAATCATAATGTTAAATTTTTTAAATATATACAATTTTTTAGGTATTATGAATATTAACTTCTGTAATTATTTTATTTACCATGGTTAAAGGGTTAATCTGAAAAATGAGGGTAAAAAAATAATACTATAATAATTTTAAACTACCCTAAAACATGTCTTCATCCTATAATATTAGATATTTCTTACCATTTTTATCCTTGAGTCGATTTTGGGACCCCATGGGACCACTTGGATGTGAAAAAGACATTTTATAAGAATTAATTAAATGTAAAGAAAAATATAACATAAACATGTGGTTTGTACTAAAACAGTTTTTATATGTCGATATATAAGTGATGTATCAGAATATAAATATTCATTAGAAAGATGAAAATATTTGTTATATCATGGTATTTTATTTATAGTTTTTAGAAATCAAATCTATAAATATATTTATGACATAATGATGATGTGGTGATTTTCGTATTAATGAATGATTTTAATAAATGAGATTATAAATATTGAAATAAATTTACATTAAAACGTTTTATGCCATAAAATACTTTTATGAATTTCTATGACTTGTTATGTTTGAATTAAGGATGTTTTTTCTAAATTATCAAATTTTTTATGGAATGTTTTAAAGCGATGATATGAATAGTATAAAAATTGATGTAAATGAGTTTTTAAAACAAATAGTATTTTATTCAATGATTTAATAGTCCCAAAAAAATAATATTAGGAAAAATGACCTAGATAATGTCTAAAAGTTCATTAATGAACCACTTAAGGTTCTATTGTCATTTTATAGTAACTATATTAACCGTATAGTATGAATATACAATAAGACATGGTAAGAGTCAAATTAGTCAACTAAGGGTTAAAGCTAAAATATAAGCTTACATTTGTTACCAAAACTTGTATAAAACCT
Source organism: Viscum album (assembly GCA_963277665.1). NCBI lineage: Eukaryota > Viridiplantae > Streptophyta > Magnoliopsida > Santalales > Viscaceae > Viscum > Viscum album. Next base: position 1,936,205,167 of record OY728136.1, on the reverse strand, counting down.
ATTTTTGGTGAGTTTTGTGACCCAAAATAATCTTATATTTGATATAAATGAATTTTGGACCATTTGAAACCAGAGAATGTTTTATAATAAAATAATATTTCTATACCATCACAAAGTTCCCATCCTCCCTGTTATAAACGGGAGTCACCTCTACCCATTAAATCACACCACTATATCAACATGCCTCATCATCAAACTACAAAAATAAGCTCCCAAAATCCATTTATTCATCTTAGAAGTCTTACTTTAGGCAGAAGGCAATTCAAGAAAGCCCTCTGGCTCAAATAAAAGGGAGTTATAGGTTTTAAGAGGCAGATTCTTCTCTAAGATCCTTTCCAATATTTTACTTCTTCACTCTCCATTATATTATTAATATTTGATTACAAAAAAAACAATAGTATCCTAAATATACAATGATTTTTTCTGAGGATTATTGTAACAACACTTACACACACCACCATCTAAGGGATATGAACTTACTGTTTTTGTGTACGGTGAACTACTCTCTCACGAAATAATGATTGATCAATTTTCTTCTACCACCTCTTAGGGTGGATATTATGATGGAACTGTATTTATATGTTATATATATCATTTTTATATTGTCTCTATTCTTCTATTTATTTATTTAAAAAACAACTTTCTCCTTTCTATAATATGTAAATATGATCATTTTATTTGAGGTCGTGCGGACTACCGCCCCCTCAAAGTGATATGACTCATTCATACCATACATGTAATCTATAAATTATGTAATTAATGAAATTATGAAAAGTATATAAAATATTATATTATAGTGTAATTATAATATACATATGTTTCATTTGTTTTTCATTTTTTAAATATGAAAAATAAATGAAAGTAGTGTTCATGCGTACTTACATCTTACCATCTCCATGTATAGTGAATTTCATTTCATATATCCAAATGTTATAGAATAATACAAATAAAAATATAATGGATCTAAATACATATATACGGGATATATATCATATTTAAATCATGAATATTGTTCTTGAGATAATGGACATTCGACCACATGGACAATTAGTAATTATATCAACATCATTTTCAACTCATGTACCGAATATCGACAAAAAAACATATATTAACATAAATAATTATGTAATGTTTATAACATGGTAATAAGTGAAATAAAAGGAATAATATACTTTAAAAATGTTCTGGGTTAGGTATACATTAACTTTAGTTTATTATTCAGGTAGAACAAGCAACATACGAGACAAGTTAGACTTAAAGGTTATGGAACCTCTCACCCTCCTCTTTTAGTCAAAGACTTATTTTATGTTATTTCTTTTACATTATATTTTCTAATGTTGTTATATGTTCTTATATATAATTATTTCTATAAATTTTATTTCCAAGTGATTAGAAACACTTTGTCTCTCATCAACTCATTTTATAAAATTTTATGTGACGTTATTAGGCAGCTAAATTTTTGTAAGGGAATTTCTAAACTCAACATCCACTCATTGGTATTTAAACACACTATGTTGATTATATGATACAAATATTTTTTGTGGAATAACTGTTTATTTATTTATGTTATAATTTCCAATTTCAATTTGTGTGGATATACTTTTGCAACAATTAACCTATCCATTGGTAAATTTTAATGTTCATTAAAAGGGAATCTTTTTTTATGAGGCATTTTTCTAAATGACAAAAGGAATATTTCTTTTTAATGTACATAGTAACAACATACTTTTTTTTCTATGAGAATTATTTGATATTTTGATTCCTTAAGAAGCCGTAATATTTTTAAAGGGAAAATAAACACCATACTCCCTTTTTATTGAATGTTATTTTGAGAAAGCAATGATTTTTTCAATATCGTGAAATTTTATACTGTGATTGGAATGTATAAACATTATAGTTCTTTTATTCATGTATTTTATGTTATGATTGTGTTATGTTTCGTGGGAACTATTTACATATATTTCTGGTTTCATGATAAACTGGGGGCGGGGGATCCAAAGATAGATCTCCAATTAATTGGGCAACGTGATGGAGAAAAACATTAATGTTTCTCCAATGAGATTTAGGGAACATACTATGATGGGTATTCCAAATGTAACTCACTATATAGTTGTGAAATATACAATGTAAGTATGTTTTGGATTCCACAAGATACCTTTATGATTTAGGATTTATATGTGTTATTCAAAAATCTTTTAATTTCCTGAGGTATGTTAAAGGTGAATGCTTTATGATTGAAAAGTTTGTTTTTTTGAGTTATATGTATTCATAGAATAATGTTTTCGTCCATTTTTTATATCGCTTCCCAAATCTTTTTTTGATGATACAATGGTTTTGAAATTATTTTCATATGGTATATAGAATGGTAAGAGAAATGAAGAATTCAAGAATATTTATATCAATAAAAAAATCGTTTTTTATTTTAAAGAGTTTTATTTTTGGGGAAAAACGGATAGAGAAAAAGTGTCTACTTTATAATTTTGAAGATGTAATGTAATAGTTATGGCCTAAATATCAAAAACTCTAAACATGTACAGATACTGAATGTTGAATTCTAGACTTAATTGAATATTATGTAATGTTTAAGGTTGGGACCTTATAGTTGGTATCAAAGGTCAGTATAGATAATTTTAAAGGTTAAGGAGCCATTTAAGCATAAGTGAAATAACCATGATGTTTAGCATATTAGAAAGAGTCGGAATTATTTTTGATAAATTGAATGATTTTAAGATAACATGAATAAGTATATATTTGTATTTACCATCCTTATAACATGTTATGTGCTAATTTTATTGATATAATTAAACTCAAACTTTTGATTCTAGTAAATGGATGGATTTTGCAGGCACTAAAGTAACAATGGATTTGAGGGAAACTGTAGTGATTTTTTGAATGATAAACAGAAGAATATGAGAGCTACAATGAGAAATATTGTGGTTATTTTCATCCAACTATCTGGATTCAGGATTGACCACTTGAAACATGGTGTTTTTTATAAGGCATCGTATATGAAAGAAACAAATCCCTAGTGAAATTAAGGTAATAATCATAATGGTGAGTATATTCAAAAACATATATGTCAATAATTTGGAAATAAACAACTAGTAAAATGATTCAAAGGGATGGGAATATTTTATAGATGTGGTACTGAAGATCATAAAGCAATAACCTATCATGTAAAAAGGAAGCGTTCAGTTGACTCTTAGAAAGGGAAAGATACTCTTTCTAAGGGATCAATTGAATGTTTTAAATGTGGTGTGCTTGGACATTATGCAAAGAGATGTCATGTGAAGAAGGTTCGAGAATGGGATCAGAAGGACCATACAAATATATGTTTAACAATACCTAATTCCATTCCAATCTAATATGAGGAAACTAAAAATGACCTATGAAATGTATGGATTATTTATTAGATGATGTTTTGCACGTACTGAAATCATAGGACATTAAGCACGATTTTTTTTGGAAGGATGTATAAAAGAATTATATGGGAAAACATGGATAAAGGACAACGAATTAATGTTTGATGATTAAAGAGTCTACATTTTTCGAATTGAAGAGTTATGCTGGATCTATGGATGATGAAATTATTAAATATATTAATGATTTGATTACATTTGAAGACTTATAGTATTTTTAACCCTTAAGTTTATTATATAAAAATTTTAATTGATCAAGAATTAGCTTCTATTTTGTGTATATAGTTATAATGAACCATTAGGGTTTATATGATCCTGGATTTGAGGAAATTATGGGTTATTAGTTTTTGGGAAGAAAAATGTGATTTATGATAAAACCATTGAGGTTAAAAAATATCATGCATATTTATAAGGATTTTATATCATTTATTTAATTTTATTATAATTATTTGGTTTTTGAAAAAGGAAAACATGCAGACTATTTGAAAACCCATAACATCGGTCAAAGTTACGGGAATTGAACCCACAATGAAAGTGAGACTATGATTTATTTCCTACCACTAGACTACGATAATTCCTCGATTAGTATGACTTATTATTTTTAGTTAAATGAATTTATGTATCAAGAATAATTTTATTTGGGAACTTATGTTCTATCAAATGGATACCCTTTGTATAGGAAAATGATTTGTTGATTAAGTGATAAATGTTTTTTGGAAGACGTTCTCTCTTTTGGGAACACTATGCTTAAGTAAAATAGAATAATTTGGGATTTGATTTGTGGAGAAATGGTTGAAATATTATATTTGAAGAATCATTTTTTTTACATATGATTGTTTGGGTTATTTGTTGGATTGATTAACCTATCGTAGGGAATATGTGATTACGTTAATTACTTTTCAGTATGTGACATTAAGAGTAGTTGATGTTATTTGGAGATAAATGTTAAGATTTATCATGGAAGACTATGTGATCATATCCTTTTGAATTTTGGGTTTCAATATGTGTTGGATTATTTTGAAGATTTTTTAGTACAATTGTGTATTGAATGGTCTTTGTTGAACTTTGGGTATTGTTTGTTCAATTTTTGAGATTTGGAGTAGTATTTAATTATATAAATGATTGTCATTTTTTGAGATTATAGGATCTTATACTAACTTTTTTGCTATTGGTTAAAGTATAAAGATATTTGAAATATATATATCATATTTGGGGGATTATATGATTCTATTGAAGTTGATTCTAGCGCTTCAAGAGTGACCAAGTCACCTTGAATACTCATCATTTGGAGAAAAGATGAGTTTTTGGTAGAATGTTATTAAAATATGAAACTATACTTGAAAAGTAATTATATTTCCTAATATTATTATTCAATATCGTAAATAAATTCGGAAACCTTATGTAAGCAAACATAAAACAGAAAAAAGTTTAGATTATTTTTCTTACTAGGTAATCAAATACCGTTAAATCTAACACATGTTTAATATTTTCGGGTGGTTGACTTTCTCATGATCATGTTTTCAATCACTCTACATCAAAATATGACACTTAGTTTGTCTTCTATATCCATGTTTTCCAAAATGGAATCATAGTATGGGTTATATCAAGTGATCTTTTTAATTATATTTATTTATGTTAAATTTATTGTTTTATTGACTCTTTTTCCAATTTGGGACTCTCAATGATGTTTTCGGGTGCAATTTTAAAATTGCGAGGACATAATTTCTAAAAGGGAAGGAAGGATGTAAAGACCCATGTATTTATAGAATAATAAATTTTTCATTTTTATTAATATAGATGAATAAGATATTATTATTATTTTAATTAAAGGGGACATTATTTCACACAGTGTACTCAATATGCAACAAAGGGTTTCTTTAAAATCTTACGTTCTACAAAACTTTGAGTTATACCAAAAAAATTACATAACATTATTATTATTTTAAATTGTAGTTAATTCCAAGACGTTGTGTTGGGGAAAATGAATAGAACTAACTACATTATTATTATACAAGTCTGTTAAATATATTTACATTTATCAAATAAATTTTAGTGGCTTAAGATAAGAGTGAATCTGACTATAATCCTGGAATACTCTTGAATTTATAAAAGGATGGTTTACTGCATTTTGATGGAGAACCATGTTTAAATGTAGTTTTTGAATACTTTATATGTTCAATTTTAATAAATATTCTTCTTTTTTAAAAGTGGAATAATCAAAATATAATTTGGATAAATTTTTGGTAATTTTCTGATACAGTACCTTTTTAATGAATAGGGAAAAATACTGCATTTTAAGCCAACACTGCCTTTTCATATTATTTATTTATATTGATAGATTGTACTTTTTATTAGTTTTATAGTGTAATTGGAATATGTTTTTATCATTTAATACAATTTTTTTCATTGGAAGTAATTTCACTTTTAAATTGGACATAAACATATGTCAATCTTTTGATAGTTATTATTTCTTAAAAACCCACGTATTGTTTTTGACAATTGGAATTAATTTTCAATTAATTACTGAAACATCAGTGTTTTGAATTTTAAAAAATGGATTCCCTATTTGGAATTATATGTTCCAAATTTTCTTAATAGCTACAATTTATTTTTATACATTGTGAATCGTAACTTTAGTGATTATTTTATTTACCATGGTTAAATGGTAAATATGGTAAATAAGGGTAAAAAAATAATATTATAATAATATTAAACTACCCTAACACATGTGATAATCCTATTTTATAAGATATTTCTGACCATTAGCATCCTTAGGTCGATTTTGGGACCCCATGGATCCACTTGTATGTGAAAATGACATTTTATAAGAATTAATTTTAAGTTATGATAAATATGACATAAACATGTCTTTTTAATTAAAAAAATTTTATATTGGTTAATATGAGTGATATATTCGACTATAAGAAGTCATTATAAATCTAAAATGATATCCCAAATCATGGTATTTTATTTATAATTTTTATACATCAAATAAATAAATATATTTATGAGAAAATGATGATGTAGTGATTTCCTTATTAATTAATGATTTTAATAAATGATATTATAAATATTAAAATAAACTTATTTTTAAACATTTTATGCCATCCAAAAATTTAATGAATTATTATGACATATTATATTTCAATAAATTATATTTTTTAAAGTATCCTATAGTTATGCATTTCTTAAAAAGTCATGACATAAATGAGTTTTAAAAACAATACTATTTTATTAAATGATATAATAGGCCTAAAAATATAAGATTCAGATAAATGAATAATATAATTATTAATATGTCATTAATTAACAACTTTATATTCTATTAGAATTTTATAGTAACTATATTAACCATATAGTATGAATATACAAGAAGACGTGGTAAGAGTAAAATTACATAAGTAGGTGTTAAATAAAAAAGATATGGTTAAATTTGGGACCTAGACATATCTAAAAACTATTTTCTGAGAATTTTTAGACCAAGAAGCATATTATATTTGAAATAAATCAATTTTGGAACTTTTGAAACTGAAAAGAGTTTTATAATAAAATAATATTTCAATACCTTCCTAAAGTGCCCCTCCACCCACTTATAAAAGTGTATCACCTATACCCATTTAATCACACCATTCAATCACATTGGCTCATACAATATCAGAACAAATAATATATAAAATATACCTCTCTTTCTCCTAGAATCCTTACTTTAGGCATAAGGTAATTCAAGAAATCCATTTGTCTCAAATCAATGGGATTTACACATTTTAAGGGGTAACGTTTTTTCTAAGTTCCTCTACATTATTTTACTTCTTCACTCCCTATTATATTATTATTATTTTATTAAATACAAAAACCAGTATACTAAATATATTAAAATTTATTTATGATAATTATTCTTAAATAGACTTACACACACCTCCATCTAAGGGATACGAACATATAGTTTCTGTGTACGACGAACTACTACCCCACGAAGCGATGATTGTTCAATGTTCTCATACCACCTTTCATGGTTTCCATTATAATGGAACTATATTTATAAATGATATATATTATATTTATATTTTCCCCATTTTTCTTTTTTTATTTATATCACTCTTTTATTCTTTCCATAATGTGTAAATACGATGATTTCATTTGAAGAAGTGCGGACTAATGCCCCCTAAAAGTGATAGGACTAATTCATGCCTTAAAAAAACATAAAAAAGATGGAATAATGAACATATGTAACATATTTAAAATATGATATTATAATTGAATTATAATATACCACTGTATCATTTTGTTTCCATTCATTTAAATATGAAAAATAAATTTTAAAGTAGCATGCATGCGTACGCACGACTTACCATCTCCATGAATAGTGCATTTTATTTCATATCATCAAATATTATGGACTATTTTAAATACATATATAATGGATCTAAATAAATTTATAATTGATATATATGATATTTAAATCATGAATACTATTCTGGACATAATGGAATTTTGACCACTTGGACAATTTGTAATTATTTCAAGTTCATTTTCAACTCAAGTACCGAATATCGACAAAACAACAGATATTAACTTAAATAATTATGCAATGTTTATAACCTAGTAATAAGTGATTTAAATGGAATAATAAACTTGAAAATGTTCCAAGTATAAATTAACTTACGATTATTATTCAGGAATAACAAGGATCATATGAGACAAGTCGGACTCAAGGTAAGGAAACCTTTCACCCTCCTCTTTAAGTCAAAGACATATTTTATGTTATGTATTCTAATTTATTTTTTTTATGTTGGATTATGTTCATATTTATCATTATTTATTTTTATTTTATGTCTGTGTTATTAGATACCACTTTCCCCTTAATCATATCATTTTTTGAATTTTTATGTGACGTCGTTAGGCTGCTGAATTTTTGTAAGGGGATTTCTAAACCCAACTTCCACTCATTATGTTTTACACATACTTTGTTGATTATATTATGCCATGATTGTGTGTGGAATAAATATTTATTTATTTATGATATAATTTCCTCTTTCCATTGCATGGATATACTTTTTCAATACATAATCACTCCATTGATAAATTCTTACGTCTTTGATTCAATATTTTTAATATACATTGTCTCTACCTCCTTTAAATGAGGCATATTTTGATTTATACAAGACATTATTTTATACATTATATAAACCCATTTTACTTTTAATTTCATTCAAAGGGAATATTTTTATTACAAATTGTTTTAATAAACAACAAAAATAATTTTTTTAATGTATGTTGGGACAACATACTTTCCGCTGCCACGAGAATTATCTGATATTTGTATTCTTTAACAAGTTGTAATTTTTTTAAAATGAAAATAAATACCATACACTGTTTTTATTGAAAACAGTTTTGAGAAATAATTTATTATTTCAATATCATGAAATGTCATAATGTGATTAGAATGTAGAAATTTTATCATAATTTTGTACTTGTTTTATATGTTTTGATTATGTTATTGTCTATGGTAATTGTTTACATATACAAGTGGTTCCATGATAAACCAAGCTCTGCTGAGCCGAAGATAGATCTTCAATGCATTGGGTAATGTGATGAAGGTAAATGTCAATTTTTCTCCTAAGAGATTTTGGGAATAAACTTTGATGGTTATTCCAAACATAACTCCCTAAGTAGCAGTGATAGCTACAATGTAAGTATGTTATAGATGTCACAATTTACCTTTATGATTTATTATTTCTATGTGTTATTCATAAATCTTATGATTTCGTGAGGTATGTTAAATATCTACATTCTATAATTGAAATGTGTGATTTTTTATTTATATGTATTCACGTAAAAAAAATTTCTTCCATTATTTTATATCACTTACTGAGATTTTTATGCTCATCCCAGGTTTTTGAAATTTTTTCACTGGCTATAAAGAATGGAAAGAGAAAAAAAGAATTCATGAATATTTATGTCAAGAAAATAATTAAAGTATTATTTTAGGGAATTTTATTTTTTTAAAACAATTGGATAGACAAGACATGTATATATTGTAATTTTCGAGATGTAATGTATTATTTAGGTACATATTCCCTAAAACTCTTAACCTGAAAAGATCATCAGTGTTAAATTCTTAACTTAACTCAATATTGTGTAATTTTTAAGGATGAGGCATTATAGTCATGGAATCAAGGATAGTTTTTAGGGCTGGACCAGTTGAGTTCTTATACATGATGACTCTCGGCGTGATCTAAAAATGTGGAGAGATCACGGGTTGGAACTTATAAATTATAAAGGCACTGGCTGGTGGAATAATTTGTGGTTAATCCTAGCATTGGTACATTTCATAATTTTCAATATGACTTCCTATGGTTTTCATAATTTGATTGAAGTAACATTTGGTAGATGAATCATTTTTATTTTTGAATGGTGATCCTTGATATATGAGATATATCTTGGGATGTTTTTGATGGTTGCATCTAGGATGTCCTTATCTTAGCTTGTTAACATGCCACATACCATGGTCAACCAATTTTGGTAATGTTTGTCTAATGGGATAATAGATTAGGTTCCAATGACTCAGTAGTACAGAGGCATACACAATTGTTCATAAATTAAATTGAGATAGTATGTAATTATTATGTGTGGTCCATAAAATTTTTTTTGTTGGTGATACATATGTTTGGAGAGATTATTAATAGGGTTTAGTGAGTTGGTTATGGACAATAATATCAATATAATTTTTTATTGTGTCTTAGGTGGAGTGACATGAATTAAATTATAGTTGAAGCTATTAAGGTTCCACTTGATGAGTGGAATATGTAATGGAATAAGGTGGGGAGTATACTAGTGTCCAGTTGGGAGTTGATAACCTCATCTTGGATTGAACATTGAATAATGGTGTGTGATTGTTTCTATGAGCTAAGAAAATTTTATGTAGTGAGGTTTTATGATGAAAAATAGGTATGGGTTATTTTTCCATGCCCAACAATTTTGATTGATGATGAACATAATATAGGCCATAAAGATTAGGATTTCTATATGGTGACACCATATCTAGGAAAAATATACTATGGGGAGTTGGATGTTTTCCAAGGTTATACAACCTTTATGTGAGGGTGATTAGGGGTGAATGAAACTGGTCATTGTGAGGTCATTTTGGCATATTGTTTCTAGTGAGTAAATGGATCTAAATTCATTTCGACTCCTCAGTGAATCGTAGGTTTATATTTTTAAATGATATTAGTTGTAGTCTGAGCCTCATCCAGAGGCCCAACACGAATTGATATAATTCAAACATGATTGGGGTTTATATTTGTTCTTGAACATGGTGTGGTAGAGAACAATTACACATTTTTGTGGTTGAGGATTCCTCAGTGGAGTTTCACAAGATGTCAAGTATGGTGTTAAGAATGTATTTTTAAATAATCACATACAACCTCTAGTGATAACGGTATCGTGATTATGTGATTTGGAAGTGTATATTTGGCCTAGTTCAAGAATCATGGGACTAGTTGGCCAATGAAGTGAGGAGTATTGGTTTTTCATCAAATTAGGTATAGACAGTAGAAAACCACATTACGTTCTTTTCTCTAAATACAACCAACAAAATTGGGCATTAACTAAGGATTTTTTTGTGAAATACTATGAATCAATGATTTATAAATTGATTGTGAGTACACCTAAACTTTGATATAGAACTGTAAAAAAATAATGGATACCTGAGTTTTTTCAGCTTCTTCATGTGTCTTGCGATTTAGTGTGTCAATAAATATACAAAGATTATTTACGGACAACAGGAAATGTGAGTCAATCTGACATTATCATGGTTTTTAGGAATCCTATTTTGAATTGGATTTATGTTCTATGTCTTATGGTAGAATCATAATGGGTCATATGGAAAATTGATGGATAATCCTTGGGTATCTTGAACAAATAGTCATGATTAAGCATAACCATATTGTTTTAATGGTTAATTGTGATAATGATATTAGTTTTAGAGGTTTAATCACCATGAGAATAATTTTAATTTTTTATGTTCATTAATCATTAATAGAGGAAAAACATATATTTTGAGGAAAATTAATGACTGGGGTTGGTTAGGATGTATGGTTGAATGACCACTAGGAAATATTGGGGATTATTGGTATTGGTGTTTGGAGTTTGTAATGAAAATTTTGTATCCATGTTTCTTAAATTCATTAGGAATGTGAATTTTAAGATTTTTTAATAGATCATTTTGAAAATGAGGATTCATATTAATAAAATGATATTTTGAGAATCTATATTTTGTTATTATTGAATATTTTTTTGGGGATTGATAGGTTCCTTATATTCTTGGGTGAGTCTCAAGGGGTTATGGTTATGTTTTAAGAGTATTGTAGGTTTTTGTACAAGTTTAAAAAATTCATGTGTATGATTTAGTAGGAACTATACAACATCCTGAGCATGAGTTTGGTTTTCGTCAATTTTTATAGTGCATGGTGTTCTATCATTATTAGTTCATTATTTAAAGGAAACCATACTTGATCCACTATGTACTATGTATCTTGGTTTATTATAATTAGGTAATCAAATATAGTTCGGGAATGATTATATAAAAATAGTGTGAAATTTTATCGATTGTGGTAGATCCATTTTTCATGGTTGACATAAGGTTTTGTAAACCACATGTCATAAATGTGTGAGAGAACTATACTTAGATATTTTTAAGGGAACATTTACTATTCTATTTTTCAAACCAGGTGTCCAATTTTTTCTGGCCATTGAAGTGATATTTTACCTTTACCCATTTTTATTATTATGTTATGATACCCCTATTTTTTATACTCATCCTGATGTGAAACCTAGATAAATATCTTCCCTCCTACCTCATTTATTATTCATTTTATTTTATTTGTTTGAGGTGTTTTAGGTGTTATTATTTGGGGTTTATGGGGATTTTCCTCTTCTTACTCACTCCCTTTCTCTTTCCCTAGGTATTATATACATTTTAAAACCTATGTTTCCGGTTCTGGTTGAAATAAAACTATATAATTATCTAATTAACGAAGAATCAAGGGTTTTTTTATGAATTTTTGAGGGAATTATATAATTCTATATAACTTCCACAATCTGATGATTTAAAAAAGTAATGTCATGCAAAAAATTAATATGAGTTTTCAATTAAATTAAATGTAATTTGTAATTTTTTCTAACATTATGATATATCTTTTTCCTTGCGTTGTGTATGTGGAATGACTTTTTAAATATTTGTAGGGTTAGTCAATGTTTGGGAAAGTGTCAGACACACGGTGATAATTTTAGATTTGCGAATATTTTGAAATTAATTATTTATTTAATTATAATTGGTTATAATTAAATAAATATTGGTTTTTGGTTTGATTTAGGCTATCGAGATTGTTGAAAATTGATGGTGGTGGTTGGAGTCCTTGGATAAGGAAGGGTGATCCTTAGAGGGATCATCTATACTGTGAGGAAATTTGAAACAAAATCAAATGATATAAGGGATCCTTTTTCTAAATATATGGATGTAATGTATTAATTTTATATGGATTTAAATTTTCATGATTTAAATTGAATTGGAATCCCATTGAATCATTAATTATAACTCTTAAATTAAATTAATATTTTTAATCAATGTTGAATGACTTGAGAGATCGAACAATGTACATAGTCCATGTTGGCCCTTGTTTAATGGCAAGGTCTCCATAGCCATAGAGGACCAAATACATGACCTAAATAGTTTTCACTATGTACATAGACCAATAATTGGGGATTTTATCTTCAACAATTAAATAATAATGACATAATAGACCTTTCATACGATCCCTGAGATACCTCTAATAGAAGGTTCAGTTTGACCTGAGATAAATAGCTCGTACAGGCCATGTGATAAACCTTATTACCCCTAAGAGAAGCTGGACTCTTTGAACATTACATGGGTGAGAGATCCATTCCCTATGGTGTGTGTTTGGAACTTGAGGAAATTCTATAGGTAAATAGAATTGATCTGGGTGAATGGACAAAACTGGAGATTTTTTGGGTTTTGGGACACGTTTTAAGCCATCCCTCAGGAGTGATGCCTTGTCTTATTATTAAGAATCTAATATTAAGGAAATTTATGTATTATGTAATGCCTCTATAAAATGGGAGATACCCAAGACATGACTGACATAGATGACCATATGTTTTGTTCCCCCATTTTGTGGTGATACCTGGGATCCTTAGCTGGTTCCTATATGATTTTCGTCCCAACTGAGTGGTGTTCACGGGTAAGGATAGTGATAAGAGGTTTAGGTATTCATCCAACCACTCATATTACTTTATTTTTATAAAACATCTTGAAAAAATGTTGGAATGTGTTATTTTGATTTTGATTGATAAAAACCACTAGGTTTGGTATCTGGTTAATTTTTGGGAGAACACCCATAAGGGAGGTCTTTAATTTATGCATGGAAAATGATCTTGGAATATCCTATGATATTGGCCAATAAAACACCTGTGTGAAATTTATGTTTTGCTATTGGTTGAGAAAGATTCTATAGAGAATGTAGCTATTACTAATGGATGAATGAACTCTCACAGGTGAGGTGTATATTACTATTATATTAGAAAACTAACACAGTTGAGGTTCATCGTACCCCCTAGCTGAGAAATCTTTCATAGGGAAAATCCATGATAAATGATTTATATAGTGAGGAGTCCAAATACTATTATATTTTGAGAAACATTCAGCATGATTTTCTCATATACACCCCAACACTAGATGATTTTGGTATCATCAAATGGGTTTATAGACCTAAGGTTTATGATTTTTTTGGTATATGGTACATAGGTTGTAAAAGTCAACATAATGTGCTACGTGGAACTCGAGGACTATCCAAGGTAGGTGCAGGTGATCATTTACATATACCTATGGATGGAAAATGGTTTCGCATATGGTACATAGGTTTTCACATTCCTCATGATGTACTAAGAGCCACTCCCACATTGGCTAAAGTATGTATTTTTGGTTATATTATTATTTATCTTCATTAGTAGTTTTATTATGAAGAACATTCTAAATAAAAAGATCACTACTTTGATATATGAATTAGACTGTATTGGTGGTCCCCTACTGAGTTTTTTACTCACACATTAATTGAGCTACCATTTCACTTGGGTACCCTAGCTGACTTTTAGTTGGTTATAGACATAATTTGGGTGAGGTATGAGTTTTTACATTATTAAGTGTGATGTCTTGGAAGTGATTATGAGATCTGGGTTTGGTTAGTCTTAATGTTAGGAATAATTATCCTTTTTTTGTTTTTTTTGTATATGTAATTATCCAAGTGAGTGATATAACATGTATTCTTTCTTCATTGGTACTTTTTTATTTTTAAATTATATCTAAATTATTTATTATTCCCTTATACTATTATTTTTATGATGATTTATTACTTTATTGTAATTTTACACAATGATACGGGGGTATAGTCTACCCACAATACTACATAAGATATAGGATTTAGTAAAAACCCGATGGTATATGGGGAGGCACACTCAAGGTAATACAGAAACTATCAGTCTTGTACGAACTAGTGATATAGTGTTTCACGGCATTAAGTGATTCATCTACTAACTCATTCGAATGGTTTATCTTGTGAGGATCCTTATCATCATCTTAAAGAGTTCCATGTACTATTTTATACTATAAGGCCTCATGGGGTTTCTGAAGAACTTATAAAACTCAAAGTATTTACATTCTCCCTATCTATCCCAACAATTTCATGTAACTACTACCTCTTTATTGGTTCGATAAATTCTTTTAATGAAATGAAGCATCTATTCTAACATAAATTCGTTCCCACTTCTCAAACTGACTCTATTATATTATAAAGTAGTGGAATTCTTCAATTCCAATTTGAACCATTCAGATAATTTTTTTTGTGTACTAAAAATCATGCAACAACTATCTGACAACATCAAATCATAGAAAAAATTCTGATATAATATTTCTACGAGGGGTTATTGATTGTGTAAATAACCATTTTTTGACATTGAAAATAATGGTGATCATATAAAAAATTTTATTTATATTCAAAATAGGAAAGGTTACATATATCCAAACAATTAACAATTATATATCCAATCACCTTTTCACATGATGAAATACCAAGAAATTAAAGTCAATTAAACCAAACAATATGATTGAGTAGATGAGTGAGCTTACTAGTCTCATGAAGAAACCAGTTATAGCTACCAAATCTCCAAACTCATGTTTATCATATTCACAATTCCCTAAACCTATAAAAAGTTATGGTATATGTAACACACCCAATTATCCAATATATAATTGACCAATATTACAAGATAATATATAATATTATTCTACACTAATGATATTGAATGAAACATTTTCCCAGAGGAACCCAATCCCTTGACCACCAAGTAAGCTTGTTATAAATTCAAACCAACCACACTATTATCCCTTCACTCCAACCTATAATTAGGGATGGAATGATTATCCCGGATTTTGGTACAACAATCATATATATGAAACCCCTCAAATTTTTCCTAGAAATAAAATTTATCTCCACTATGGTCATGGTAAGATTAAATTCCGAAAAAAATATTCAATTATTCCACAAAATCAATGGGGAAATCCACCTACTCCTGATTTTCACTATTCAAGTGAGTCTACCCAATTATAAAAACATTATAACCAATTTTCCAAGAAAAATAATCATGTAAATAAATTTTCTATACATGAATCATCTTCCAAGAAACCATGGCAATGTGTCATAATATAACATTCTACCTTCACCAATTCAAATCGAAAGAAAATTGAAAATTATATTGTCTATATTTCTACCCATAAAAGCCAAAAATAAAAAAATAATTATTCAAAAAATATAGTTAGACAATAACTCTAAAATAATTTAAATGTAATTGAAATTTCACTTAGATTAAAAAATAATGACTATGTGAATCATTTTGATCCCTTTAAAAAATTGTAACTATTGAAAATGTGTATGAAATTATTATAGAGACAGAAAATCTGAAACCTATTTTTTACCCCCTTTAATTTTTTATCCAACAAAATTCTATTTCTATAAGCCTTATAAAATTCAATAAATCCAGAAAACTAAATCCTAAATCCATAAATATGTTGATATATATCGAAGTCAACATCCATCCCTTATATTCTATAAAAAATGTCCCTAATTTCAAAATATTCCTGAAAATATTATCTACACATAAAATTAAACAGGATGCCACTAAATAAGCATCATATTAAATAGTTTTTCTCAGAATTTAAAACTCCACAAGACCAAGAATATTTCATTAAAAATAGAAATATGATTGTTTTAAAATACACTAATTGACCTAAGATCCTACATAATTGTCATTTAAAAATATATATTCATTATTCTTGGATTAATTACCTTTCAAAATTTATGCATAGTAATATAATTAGTGAATAGAATCCAAAAATTCTTTAAATGAATAATTGAGGTTCATATTTTCCATGTTCTTGAGAGAGCATTCCCTAATAAATTCAATGTACATGGTATGGAAGGTGAAACAACTTATTGATAACAAACTCTATTTCTTGGAAGTTCCTTCCTCATCACTAATAGGAAAAAATTTATTAAAATTGTAGAATATTATCCATATAATTTGGTGACCAACTAGTAATGTTCTATATATTCCATGCCATATAATTCCCTTTAGATAAACATACATCATTCTCCATCCATTTTTCTAAACACTCTCTTGAATATTAAGTGAACATTTTACCATTATCCTTTTCTTCCACTATTTATAATGGAGTTTTTGATATCTATATACTCAATAATAACATGATCGATGGTGAAACTGAAATTAACCGTTCTTATTTATGCCCTATTTAGGAAACAGATATGAAAAACTCTCAATTTTTAATATAAAATTGACATCAACTATTCCAACTTTTATGGTAGTGATACCAAATAGTTTATACCAACTGAAAATCCTTCTTCAATTCTCAATATTCATTACTAAAAATGAATAGTGTAACTGATCTCAAACCACTTCCTAAACCCCTAAAGTATGAATTCATCTTTCATGATCACTCTTACCAGTTTATCATCTATAATTCGCATTCTTAATGTGAGAAATTAAGCCTCATGCATGTATTATTATAAAATGTAAAAGGATGTACCCAATATTTCGTTACTAAAATCAACCCTACTCACTTCACGAGTCATATACATATAAAGTAATCTAATAATACCATAAGAAAGCTCCAAAGAATACTAAATACACTTATTCTTGAGGTTTCATAGTAATATATTATGAAGCTTCTCAAATATATTATTATCTACACTATATTTCATAGTGAGTGGGTTTGTCCAATTTTAATGGTTTATAAAAACTACGAATAACTATTTTCACCATTGAACATGGAGAAATGGTTCCAAATTTAGTGACAAATCAATGTACTTTTGTATGTATTATTGATAATTTAATGTTAAAACAAGAAAAACAACCACCCTCTACCCATCATGGACCAGATTCTAGAATGTTTTTATTTTTGGACAAATTATTAGTTTCTTTGTGGATACAATGTATATTTTCAAAACCATGTCATACCATAGTTCTAATAAAAAAATCACTTACCCATTTGAAGTATAATAATATACAATAATTCATTTTGGCCTTTTTAATACTCATTTAAAATTCTATAGGTGTATATTCAGAATATTTTCATAATATTTTAATACTTATTCAAACTTTTTCATGGGTTATTTTACCATTTATGTTCCCTTATTTTAATTATTTTTATTCAATATCATCAGTTCTAAAAAATTCATTAATAGTAAAAAAATATAGAAATTTGAAAAATATAAATTTTTGGTTACTAGGGGATTTTTATTGGAAATATACTCTATCAATAAATTACTCAACTTGATCTCACCAAAATTGATTTAATCCAATCACATCTTAATAAATTGTTACTTTCTTAGAAATGTTAGTTTATATTTGGGATTTATACAAAATTCATCATGATTTCACTCTGTGTCACCCTATGACTTTAAAATGATTCACTCGTCATTTTTTATGAGGGTTATAAATAAATATTCCTTGAACTCAAAAATATAGTCACATATACCCCAATCATTTAGACTATTTGATGTCATTTTCCATTTAAATCGATGTGTGATGTATTTGATAGGTCCATAGGGAATTTACATGGTTATAGAAAATATAATATTCCATGATTCATCTTTTATTCCTAAAAAATATAAGACGATGCTCAATCCCATTATAGTTCCACAAAAAAGTAATCTTAGCCATAGTTTTTTGTATAAATTAATGCCCAACCACATAGATTCCAAATTCATTATTTTCATATAAAATTCAAAATTAATGCTCATAATAAAATGTTATTAAAAATCAGTTATAATAAGATGGTTTCTATTGAATCATGAATTTTATCTTTATACTGTTGACTTACCTAAAAAACATATCCTTGATCATGTGAATATAATTTCTAAATAAACCAATTCTGAAATTTTATTTCCTACATTCCTGAAAAATAATTTCCCATCTTTGACTCCAAAATTAACATGGTATTATCCAATTATAATTTATACTATATTTTTTATCATTTTGTAAATGTTTTTGATGTAGTAAAAATAAAATTAACAGGTAAATCAAAAATATTTTTTTGGGGAGATATGATATTTGGAAAGAAAATTCATATATGGTATTTCAAACACAACTACAAATTTGGGTTTATCTAGTAAAAATATTTATCTTCACTAACATAGGCCCTTATAATGGGTTTCTTTTTCATCAATAAAAAATCACTGATAAAGGGGGACATTTATCAGTACTTGAAAAAGCACTGATAACGGGGGGCCTTTATGAGTGATATTAAAAAATTGCTAATATAGGTGGATTTTTATCACTACTAATAAAAAATAACTAGTAAAGGGATATCTTATCATTTCTAGAAAAAATAACTTTTAATGGGGAGACCTTATGAGATATATCAAAAAAACACTGATAAATCTGGACCTTTATCGACACTTTTATTTAGTGCTGATAAAGTCACCCATTTATCGGTGCTTTTTTAATTGTGTAGATAAGAGGAATATTTCATAAAAAATTATATGAAGTTAAAAATAATATACAAATATATAAATAGAATAAATTTTATTAAAAATTATTTATATAAGGAAAAATACACACCTACATTTAATATGTAAGATATATAGTGAAAATAGATTATAAAAAAACTTGAAAAGACTAGTTAATAATTTTCTAATTGTTATCTAGTAATAGAAATTTAATAAAACTAAGATAATATAAAAATACAATAAAATAATGACTGATTTATGATAAGTTTAAAACACACTACTGGAACTTCAAACAACTATATCATTTGATATGGTTGTCCTCTTAAGCTCTAACACGTATCAAATCAAATCTTCTGAAGTAATAAAATCTATATTGGCCTAGGGGACCTCATTCGCTATTTTTTGAAGGTTAAATGGATTTGAAGAGCTGTAAAAATATGTTTTTAGTTTGGATACCCTAATTTTTTAATATTTGAATGTATTTCAAGTCATTTAAGAGATGGTTCATGTCCATTTTCAGTGGAGACATAATTTGTTTTTAGAGATTATATTAATATTAATATTATGGTTTTAAAATTGTATAATTTTTCATATTATATTTTATCTACAATTAAATATATTCAAATTTTCTAATATTTACATATAAAGAATCAATTTTAGAACTACGCATTGAAAAATATTAACATAAAAATGTATTTTTAAATATATAAAATATGTGAAAATATATATTAATTATTAATTTTATTTAAAATCATAAATTATCAATTTATTTTGTAAAGACAAGGAAATCTCATGGAATGTTTTTTTTAAAAAACAACGTAATTTTATGAGTCCGTAAAAATTTACGTTGCTTGATTCTAAGGCCCGGTGTGCCCGAAATCAATTTCTGAAGTTTTGTTCGAGTACGTTCAATAAACGTGCGAGCGGGATTTTATAACTTTTCAACCAGTGCTTAGAATTGAAATATGAGGTCATTGTTGATCTCACAGTGCCGGTATTTTCATAAAAAGACATTCACCTAGATGACAGTTGGTCATGAATGGAAGATAGTTTTTTGGTTTTTAATAAATGTCAAATAAAAATAAGTGTGTAGCTTATTTTTATTTATGGTGGTTAAAACCTCCAAGACGTGGTAATAGGTGGGGGCCACCACACCATAACCTCCCATTAGAGGTTATGGTGGTGGGGCCCACCCACAGATAACCTCCCTTGGGAGGACATTTTTTCGGTGGGGACCACCCAGGCTTGTAACCCTTTGGAACCCCCAAATTAAGTTGAGAAACCTTAAAACATCCCTTTGGTTAATTTTTTCCAACTCTCATAACTTAATTGAAACTCTCCACCTCCCCTAATTTTGTATTTGAACAAATTCCAACCCATTAATTAAATGAGTTGTCTCATTTAATTAAACACAACAATTTGTATTGTTGTGCCCACAAATAATATACATCTACTTCTATTATTCTTCCCTTGGCTTTTTGGTGGAGCTTGGGGAGGAGAAGAACTCTCCAATGAAAAATTCTAAGAACGTCGGCAATGCTTCTTCCTTGGTCTTCTACCCCAAACACTTTTAAATGCACGAGCTTGATTTTGGAGTGTGTGACGAACGCGGCGAACAACAAAATGATGTCCGCCTTTTTGTGACATTGTCAATGAATAACAATACGTGGTAGGGGGATTTAAGATTGATGTGTTTCTGTTCTTCATCGAACAAATCGTGGTTTATGAATCGCCAAATTTTATCACCATAATGCGGAGAGCTCGGGCCGCATGAACACATTATGACCCTCCCCCTTTTTTCCCTCATTTTTTTGACGACAGAGGCGGACCAACGGTAGCCGGCACCGGGCCGACCGCAAAGGAATCCAGCCGCGAAAAAATCCAACCACGAAGAAACCGGCGGCATAAGGCCGCCGGGACACCAGAAGGGCGCTGCACTGTTGTGCCACCTGGAAGAAAGGGACGCGGTAGAAGGGTGCGGTGTGGTCGCGCCACATGGGAGAGGTCAGTCGTGGCTAGGGAATGCTACGGTGGAGGATCATGGGCAGCCAGCATTTGGCCCACCGTCGGTGGTGCGGAACCGGCTGGCCGCTCGGCCAGCCAGACAAGGCGGGACCCTCTTGGGTCTCGCGGGCTACCGAACCGACACTTAGCTACAATTCCATTTTAAAAGTATGGGGAATGACACCACCCCCCATGTGGCCAACCCAGCCACGCAAGTCGCCAGCCAGCCGGGCCACGCGGGCTGCCAGCCGGGCCACATGGGCCGCCAGCCAGCCGGGCCACGCGGTCCGCCCTAAGGTAGGTCCGCCCTCAGTCCGGGCCGCACCCTTGAGTCGGGTCAAACCCGCGGGCCGGGTCGGACCCCGGACCGGACCCAGGTCAGGCCAGGTCAGTCCGACTGGCTCGGACCGTACCCGGACCCGTTATGGCCTCTTTTCACCTTTTCACCCATAACATGGGCTACATGTGTTTTATCAACAAACCATCTACGACAATAGAAATCATAAGGCAAAATGGTTCTTTAGGCATACCCCACTTGAGGTTTGGACACAGTTGGGGTACGGTCGGGTTGGTTTGAACTTAAAATGCAACCAGGCCCCTAGAACGGAAATGCCAATAACTCACAGACCGGGCATCCGATTGACGCCTCGTCTGTTGCGTTGAGACCCCTATGATGAGGAGGACCTTTGAGATACTTCTAAATGAGACTTCATGACATTTGGGGAATCAACCTGTAGCTCGTGGAGAGGATCCTTCGGGAGAAGGGTGAGCAGAGTACGGAGACCTAGTAGATGGATGAGACATAATGACTACTGACCTTTTAACTCGGAGTGTTTCAACTAGACCAGTGGGAAGCGTCTCTGTGTGACGCGGCAGGCCCACAGTGGGGAGAGCCTCTGTGTGATGCAGAAAACCCAGGGTACTCGACAGGAGGAGTACTTCAGCAGGCTACGAGGGGGAGAGCCTCTGTGTGACGCTGGAGACCTACTATGGGGAGCGCCACTGTGTGATGCACCAGACCCATGATGCTCGACAGGAGGAGTACCACAGTAGTTCAGGATAGTGGGAAGCTCCTCTGTGTGATGTGGCAGGCCCACAATACTCTATAGAGGAGGAGTGCACCAGAAGTCGAGGTTTTGACAGTTTGACTGGGAGTGTTACATGTAATCACCCTAGAATAAAATCCTTGTTTTATGCTTAGTCAAAGACTTTTGTGTTTTCCTCATGATTGAGATGGGTTACTAGATAACTTAGGTATATGTATGGGAATATACCTAAGAAATGGTTATCCGTTGAATCCATGCTTTGTGGTTTATCCTTGTCAGATTTTGTGAGACATTGACTGTCTCGGTGTCTCTACTGAGAATCGTCCTACTCACCCCTGCACAGGCTATGCCTGCACCTCATTGTGTCAGTTGTAGATGACGGACTGCACTGACTGAGGTAGAGAGTAGTAGAACTCGATGGTACCCAAAGGTGGACCACTCGGTGTGATGGTACACTAAGCAGATGGACAGACGTGGAGTGCTGAGAAGGACATCTGTACCTACCCTTCAGGTAGGAACCCTGGAAGACGACCCAATAACTTCATTGCTTTTCTTCTATTTTACTTGATTTCAGTTGTACCAGTACTTTACTGTTGGGCTTGTATTTCTGGCCCCTTTTACTTTCCATCACTTCTTCTGCATACAGTTTTTCTTAGTGTTTTGCTTCAAGTTGTGTACTATGATTATATGTGTTTGATTTTTATAAAGGCAATGCCTTTACAACTTAGGGATTTACTACTTTTATGCTAGTCACTATCCCATGTCCTTTGGAAGGCGGGCTTGGGGTAGTCACGATACGGGCCCCGGGGTATGGGTGTGTTTTCAAAAGTTTTTATTTAAGTCAACTCAACCAGGTCAGCTCACCAGGTATAAACTTTTGACCATGTCACATATGTTTCTTTCGGGATGCCTCCCCGCAGAGCCTCGAGATTTGTACGCTCTGACAGTCCACTGAGCGATGAGGCCTCGGTGTAGGGACCTTTACCAGTGGAGGCAGCAGCGGTACCACTTCTCGTTGAGACACCAATGCCACCATCCCTAGCAGCAGATGATGCATGTCATTTGAGCAGGTTGCCTAATTTCTACCACCAGAGGCCACCCATGTTTCAGGGGGAGACGGACCTACAGGTGGCTGAGGATTGGTTGGAGGCTATTGTAAGAGTCTTCAGGCTAGTAGGGACACCAGAAGACCTCATGGTGATCCTTGCTGCATGTCTCCTTTGGGTAGCATGAGGTAGATGGTGGAGCCTGATGCACCAGGTGCATGATGAGGCGACACTGCTATGTACAGACTTCGAGAGCCTATTCTGGGTGGAATTTGTTCCAGAGACCCTATGAGTGGTACGGATACATGAGCTACTACATCTGCAGTAGGGCAGCATGACAGTAGCATAGTACTCGGCGAGGTTCAACGAACTCTAATGCTACTCTATGAATATGGTACGAGACCCATTATTTAGAACCCAAACCATCGAGAAGGGGTCCAAGTGAGAGATTAGGTCATCGATGATCTCCCTCAGCATCCCGACATAGGTAGGGGTGTTAGAGTGAGCCCTCTTAGTGGAGAGTTTTCTTGCTGAGAAGTCTCTAGCAGTGAGACCCACCACTAGTCGACACGTAGCGAAGTCTTCTGCAGCTGGAAGTAGACATACGATGAAGAAGTCCAAGAGGATCAAACCCATGGGTGGACAACAGCAGGACTCACGATCTATTATTCGGGGCACCCGGGGTAGTGACTTACCTACCAGGAGCAGGCAGTGTTACACATGCGGCGGGCAGGGTGACATGGCTCGTGATTGTATGACCCGCCATTCAGTTGATCAACAGTCAGTTGAGGGACCTCCCAGGAAGAGGCAGAGGTTTGATCAAGGCGTTCCATAGGGCACAGGAAGAAATGGAAGAGGAGCTGGTTGAGCAGCTGGTTGTGGATGACGTTATGAGGTGCTTCCACCACCACCACCTGGAGGACCACCCCGACCGTAGGAACTAGGTGGATAGGGGAGAGCTCAGCTTCAGGAATCTAAGGAATATGACCATGGTGCTCTGCAGATGATTTGAGGTATGATCTGTGTCTCCTCCACCTTAACTGAAGTTCTTATAAACACAGGTGCAAGTCACTATTTCATTTCCACTTCCCTCGTTCGAAGCTCAGAGATTCCAACAGAGTCGTTTTCTCAATCTTTATAGCTAGAGACTCCTACGGGAGCAGACTCGACAATTACACACTGGTTCCAGCAGTGTATGCTTACCCTAGTAGGAGAGAGCCTCTGTTGGGATCTCCTTGTAGCGACGTCGAGGCCTTACGACGTCATCTTGGGTATCGACGAGTTATCTACAGTCCATGCCCAGATCGACTGTATTAGGTGAAAAGTGTGGTGTTTCCGCACAGATGGGACTAGGTTTACCTTCAATGGCGAGAACGGAACCTTTGAAGAACAGTATGGACATACTCAGAGGAGGGTGCTACTGATCACTCACCAGTTGGCTTGCCTTACCCTCGGAGCAGTTGATGTGGAGAGTCCGACTTATCCTATAGTGGTGGACCAGTACGCGGATGTCTTCCCTGATGATGTCCCAAGACTACCTCCACATAGAGATTTTCATTTATACATTGACCTATACAATGGGATGACACCGATATCTACTCCAACATTTCGGATGGCTCCCGCTGATCTTCGTGAGATGCGGGTACAGCTGGAGGACATGCAGGGGAAGGGATTCATCCAGCCTAGTGTTTGTCCCTGAGCAACCCCTATTCTATTCTCCAAGAAAGTGTATGGGATCTTGAGGATTTGTGTCGACTACCATTTCTTGAACTAGGTGACCGTTAAGAACAAGTACCCACTCTTGAGGATTGACGACCTCTTTGATCAGCTCAAGGGATCACGGTGGTTCTTGAAGATATACCTCATATCAGGCTATCACCATCTCAGAGTTCAAGATTAGGATGTGCAGAAGACAGAATTTAGGTGTCAGTATGTCCACTATGTGTTCTCGGTTATTCCCTTCCACATAACCAACGCTCTAGCAGTGTTCATGTGTCTCATGAACCGGACCTTCCGAACATAACACAATCATTTTGTCATGGTCTTTATCGACGACATTCTAATCTACTCGACGATATTCTAATCTACTCGACTACTGAGGAGGAGCATGCCTACCATTTAAAGGTAGTACTGGACACACTCCAAGAGAACCAGCGTTATGGTACGGAATTGAAGTGCCAGTTTTGGATTCAAGAGATTCACTTCTCGGGACACATAATCTCGGAGGTAGAAGTTGCAGTCGATCCAGCAAAGATTGAAGCGGCAATTTCTTGGCAGCCACCCAGGAGTGTGAAGGAGGTACAGTGTTTCTTGGGCCTGGATGGATACTACCAGAGATTCGTTTCAGACTTCTCTAGAGTTTTACCACCACTATCAGCCTTGACGAAGAAGGGGCAACACTTCGTGTGGTCGAAGAGATGCCATCAGAGCATTCCGGAGTTGAGGCAGAGGATAACTAGTGCCCCCATTTTGAGGCTTCTAGAGGAATGTGTAGGGTACGTAGTCTTATGAGACGCATCAGGGATTGGACTCGATTGTGTCCTGATGTAGGATCAAGCTCTGATCGCGTATGGTTCTCGGCATCTGAGACAACACAACCTGAACTATGCTACCCATGACCTGTAGTTAGTAGTAGTGGTCTTCGCCTTGAAGATTTGGAGGCACTATGTGATGGAAGAACATTTTACCATGTACTCTGATCACAAGAGTCTTAGGTATAAATTCTCTCTTAAAGACCTGAACATCAGACATCGATGACTGCTTGAGTTCCTCCAAGACTATGACTTCAAGATAGTCTATACTCACAGGAATGGGAACGTTTTTGCAGATGCACTTAGTAGGAGAACAGGTAAACTAATGCTAGGAGAGGTGACAGAGCAGCTGGCTGCCTTGTAGATATTCTTTGTGGATATGGACGGAGAATCCTATCCATAGTCTCCTACAGTCACTCCTCCACTACTTCAGCGAGTCAGGGAGGGGCAGCGTGTGGATGCTTACTGCTGGCCACGACGTGTTCAGTTATCCAAAAGAGAGGCACCTGATAGATTTTCTGAATGTGGGGAGCACTCCATCCTCTACAGAGGATTTACTATTATACCAGTATCACTTTAGGAGGAAGTGTTGAGAGATATTCATACATCCCCTCTAGATGTACATCCAAGAGTGGTGAAGATGTATCAGGAACCCAAACGACAGCACTTGTGTCCTGGTATGAAGAAGGTAGTAGCTGAGCTTGTCTCACAATGCCTTACTTTTCAGCTGGTGAAGGCAGAGCACCAGGTACCATCAGGCTTGGTACAACCCCTAGTGGTCCCAAAGTGGATGTGGTATGGGATATCCATGGACTTCATGACGGGTCTTCCTCGTACATCCAAGAGTCACAATTCGTTATGGGTGATCATTGATTGACTCACCAAGTCATCCCTCTTTATACCAATCAGAGATCAGGGCTCAGTAGAGAGCTTGGGACACCTCTATATACAAAAGATAGTGCGTTTTCATGGATTAACTTCTTATATTGTCTCCAACCATGACGCACAGTTTACTTTCCGGCTATGGAAGGGGTGAAGGAGGCTTTCAAGACGCAGCTACATATGAACACCTCCTTCAATCCTATGACAGATGACCAGACTGAGTGGGCCATTCAGACCCTGGAGGACATGCTCCGTGCATGTTTCCCTGACTTCGGTCACACCTGGGAGGATCACTTTCCTTTGGTGGAGTTTTCATACATCAACAGTTTTCACTCCACCATTGGTATGACACCTTCTGAGGCATTGTATGGTCAACCTTGTAGATCGCCACTGTTCTGGACAGACCCAGGGGAGTCAGCACTAGTGGGACCAAAGATGGTATGGGCTACCATGGAGAAGGTGCAGATCATCCAAGAGTAGATGAAGACAAAACAGAGCAGACAGAAGTCGTAGGGTGACAGGAGACGGAGACCTCTGGAGTTCGAGGATGGCGACCACATCTTCCTATGGGTGTCACCTCGACGAGGTCTATGGAGATTTGGCTGAGGCGAAATGTTGTCTCCATTATTAATAGGACCTTTCCAGGTTCTCAGCAAGGTAGGATAGGTGGCTTACCGCTTAGCTCTTCCACGTCAGTTGCACCGGGTTCACAATGTCTTCCACGTATCGCTGCTGAGGAGATACGTGCATGAACCTTCCCACATCAGTGAACATGGAGAGTTGGACGTCAACGATGTTGAGACTTTCACGGAGGTTCAAGTGGGGATTTAGGATCGAAAGGAGTGGGTCCTCCTTGGATGGTCGATATCACTGGTGTGCGTTCACTGGCAGCACGGGAACCTCTAGGAGAGCACAAGGGTGCGGGAGGCTCAAATGCATGCTCAGTACCCCCATTTGTTCCAATAGTTGAAATTGTAACTTACAAGGACGTAAAGCACTGAGGTGGGGAGAATGTAAAGACCCGAAAATTCAGTGGATTTTTTTAAATAAATGGTAATTTTGCGAGTATGCGAAAATTTATGGTGCTTGATTCTGAGGCTCAGTGTTCCTGAAATCAATTTATTAAGTTTTGTACATGTACGTTCAGTAATTGTGCGATAGGTATTTTATAAATTTTGAGCTGGTGCTCGAAATTGAAATCTGAGGGCACCGATGATATCACTGCACTGGTGTTCATTTAAGAAGACTTTCACCTAAAAGGAAGTTGATCGAGAATGGAAGATATTTTTTGGGATTTTAATAAAAATAAAATAAATATAATTGTGTATCTAATTTTTATTTTTGGTGGTTAAAAAATCCAAGACGTGGCTAGAGGTGGGGGCCACCACCCCATAACCACCCATGAGAGGTTATAGTGTTGGGGCCCACCCGCACATAACCTCCCTTCGGAGGATATTATTTTCGGTGGGGACCACCTGGTCTTGTAACACCTTGGAACCCCCCAATTAAGTGGAGAAACCATAAAACATCTCTTTTTTTTTAAATTTTTTCCAACTCTCTTCACTTAATTTAAACTCTATAACTCCCCTAATTTGGAATTTGAACAAATTCCAACCCATTAAATAAATGAGATATCTCATTTAATTAAACTCAAAAATTAGTATTGTTGTGCCAAAAAATAATTGACATCTTCTTCTATTATTTTTCCCTTGGGTTTTTGGTGGAGCTTGGGGAGGAGACGAACTCTCCAACGAAGAACGCGAAGAACCCTGGTGCCGCTCTTACTCGGTCTTCTACCCTGAACACTTTTTGACGCACGATCTTGATTTGGGAGTGCATGACAAACGCAACGATCAAAGAAACGACATCTGCCTTTCTATGACATCATCAACGAACAACAGTACGAGGTAGGGGGATTTAATATTGATTTGTTTCCATTTTTCATCAAACAAATCATTGTTTTTGAATCTCCAAATGTTATCTCCATAATGTGGAGAGGTCAGGCCGCACGAACATGGCCCGACCCTCCCCCTTTGCTTGTCCTCAATTTTTGAAGACAGGGGCGGAGCAACGACGGCCTGCGTCGGGCTGACATCAAAGGAAACCAGCCGCGAAGAAATCTGGCCATGATGAAACCGGTGGCACAAGGCCGCTAGGTCTGTGAAAGGGGGAAACACCGTCGTGTCGCGCGGATTAAAGGGTCGCGGCTAGGCCGAGCCGTGATAGATGGGTATAGCATCGTCGCACCGCGCAGAGTAGGTGATCTGCGGCCAGGGTGGGCACGGCAGAGGAGCAGGGGTGGCCAACATCGGTTCGGTCGCCTGTGTTGCGGAACCAGCTGGCCGCTCGACCAGTAGGACAAAGCGGGACCCTCCTGGTTCGCACGGGCTACTAAATCAGCGCTTAGCACCAGTTTCGTTTAGAAGGCAGGGTAGCACAACACCCCCCCCCCCACATGGGGCCAGGTGGGCCACGCGGGGCGCTAGCTAGCTGATCCACATAGGCCGCCAGCCAGCCGGGCCATACGAGCCACCCACGGGTCGGGCCGCCCACTCCGGTCGGGCCGCCCACTTGGGAGAGGCCGCACCCTCGGGCGGGCCGGACTCGTGGGCTAGGTAGGACCCGCGGACTGGGTCGGACCCCATACCAGACCCGGGTCGGGCTAGGTCAGTCCGACTGGCTCGGACCGGACCCGGACCTGCTATGGCCTGTTTTCACCTTTCCGCCCATAACATGGGCTAGGGGTATCCGATCGAAGAACCGTCTACGGTGACAGAAATATTAGAGTGAGACGATTCTTTAGGCATACACCACTTGAGGATGGGACACAGTTGGGGTACGGTCTAGTTGGTTTGAATTTAAAATCCAACCGGGCCCCTGAAACGGAAATGCCAATAACTCACAGATCGGGCGTCTGATTAACGCACTTTCTGTTTCATTGAGACACCTATGATGAGGCAGACCTTAGAGATACTTATACATGGGACTTCGTGATAGTTGGAGAATCGACCTGTAGATGATGGGGAAGATCCTTCTTGAGACGAGTGAGCAGATTACGGAGACCTTAAAGCCGGCTGAGACCTGACGACTGCAGATCTTTCGACTCGGAGTGTTTTGACTAGCCCAGTGGAAAGCTCCTCTGTGTGACGTAGTAGACCCACAGTGGGGAGCACCTCTGTGTGTCGCGGAAGACCCACAATACTCGACAGGAGTAGAACCTCAGCAGGCTACGAGGGGGAGCAACTCCGTGTGAGGTGGAAAACCCACAGTGGGGAGCGCCTCTATGTGACGCAACATACCTAGGGTGCTCGACAGGATGAGTACCAAAACAGTCCAAGATAGTGGGAAGCGCCTCTATGTGATGCGGCTGGCCCATAGTACTCTATAGATGAGGTGTACACCATAAAACAAGGTTTCAACCATTTGACTCAGAGTGTTACATGTTATCACTCTATAATAAAATTCTAGTTTTGAGCCGAGTCAAAGAATTTTGTATTTTCCTCATGATTAAGATGAGTTACTAGATAACTTAGGTATATGTATGGGCATATACCTAAGTAATGGTTATCTGTTGAATCTATAATTTTTGGTTTATCTTTGTCTGATTTTGTGACACCTTGAGGGTCTTGGGGTCCCTACTGAGTATCTTCATACTCACCCCTGCAAGGCCTATGCCCGCACCTCGTTGTGTTGGGTGCAGACGACGGACAGCGTTGACTGAGGCAGAGAGTAGGAGGACTGGATGGTACCCGGAGGTGGACCACTCAGTGTGATAGTGCACGGAGCAGACGGACGGATGTGGAGTGCTGATGAGGTCATCTATACTTACCCTTCAGGCAGGAACCCCGGAGGATGACCCAATTGCTGCTTTACATTTCTTCTGTTGTAATTGCTTTCAGTCTTACCTGTACTTTACTGTTGGGATTGTATTTTTGGCCCCGTTTACTTTCCAGAACTTCTTCTACATACAGTTTTTCTTAGTGTTTTTCTTCGAGTTGTGTACTCTGATTTTGTGTGTTTACTTGTTATAAAGTCAATGGCTTCCCAGCATAGGGATTTATGCTTTTGGTGCTAGTCGCCAGCCCCTTGCCTATGGAAGGCAGATTTGGGGTAGTCACGATACGGGCCCCGGGGGACGGGTCGTGACATTATTTACCATATAAAAATGAATTAACATTTATATACCTATCTAATATTTATATGTAAACATGTGTGTTTCAATAAAAAAAATATTTATGTGTATATTCTAATATATATAAATGTTTGTGCATGTATGTGAAAAATATATCTGTGTACATGTGTGTGTGTCTGTGTTTGTAAATATGTGTGTATGTATTATGTATATATAACATATTTAAATGCATTTTTATAAATATATTATTTTAATTAATTAAATATAGTATATAAATATTTTTATAGAAAATATTTATAAATACATTATAAGAAATTAGTTTCTTAATATACAATTCTGTATGTAAATATAAATAATTATATATATTTTTTATATATACATATTAATATATATGTAAGGTAAAAAATGTATATTTATATGTAAAATATATATAAATATTTTGGAAATTTAATTAAAAATAATTAAATATAATACTATTGAAATTAGTAAATATATATTTTATTTAAAACAATACCTAATCAATTTTAAAATTATTAAAATATATGAATATATATTCATATACAAATTTATGTTGATTTTTTGTATATACATATTGTTCATATTAATTGTGAGATATATATTTATATTTATATTCTAATATATTAAATCAATATTACTATATAATATATTTAAAAAAGTTATATATGTATATATATAACACACACATGAAAACATATATTTTATAAATGTATCTAAATATATATATGTATATATGAATGAAATAGATTTATGTAAATATAGAAATAAAAATATAACATTCATAAAATGAAAAATAAAATATGTTAGGGTAGTAGTAAGGTGTTTCCTAGTTGAATACCATTCATGGGTATAAGTGAAGGTGCACTTGTGTGGGTGACTAGTTTTCTTGCACTGAGAATGTGGATTTTTGAGTGCTATTGGGGGTGGGAACGGAGATCATATATGTGGGGTGACTTAAAAATATACATTAAATAAAATTTTATCATTTCTGGAAAAGGTCACTAATTAATGTTTCCTTTATCAGCTCTTTTTAGCACTGATAAAGACCCCATTTATCAGAATTAAAAAATCACAGATAATTGAAACCATTGTTGGGTTAGAAAAAATCATGGATAAAGGCCCCTCATCAGCAATTTTCTTTAGCACTGATAAGGGGTGCCTTTATCTATTATTTTTTTTCTATCACTGATAAACGCCGACTATAAACATTGCACTAGTAGTCATAATTTTTTTGTGCTAATAAATCCTATTTCTTGAACTATGAAAATAATTTTTTGTAGTAGTTAAAGATGTGTTGATGATGGGTGGAATTCCTCAATTTTGTCATTATGCCACTCATTTCCTTTATATAGATACATTGATCCAAAAAGGGCATCCTAAAAGGTCCTAGAGTCCAAATTATTCTAGCATTTACTCTTCAGGGACTCAAATATGTTATTTAAATAATATCCCACAAGAAACAAAATTAGAATAATTTCAAAAAGATATGATATTCCACAAAAATCATTAGAATTCTATAAAATATTTTATATATGAGGTAATGATATCATGGATCTCTTCCTACCTTACACTAGTTTTATATACATTCTTCTCACTATCAATTTTTTTTTAAATTTGTTAAGGCCAAATTCACTAGAAAATTTAATGGTTATCATATTATATAATTCTTCAAAACACACATTATCCATATATTTGGAAGTCCACATGCCATTTTTATTGACTTGAGAACCAATTTTTTTAAACTCACCATGTATTATCTATTGAAAAAATATGGCCATGTGTATAAAACATCCACTACTGATTATCCCCAAAAAATGCATTGCTGGAGATTTCAAACATGGAAGCTAAAAGAGTTCTTGTTTGAATTATTTTTCCCACATGAAATATTAGTCTAAAAATCTCTTTTGGAATTTGTGATTATTGAACTACCTATAATACAACCATTGGTATGCCTCCATTTTGGCTAGTATTTGGTAATTATTTTATTTTACTAGTTATTCTTTAACATAAATCATTTTGACCTATAATACCTATAAAATTTATCATAAAAAATATGGTATAGATATATATATATACTATTAAATAAACTCAAGGATATTAAAAAAAATTCTTTTGATAATTCCTATCTCATTAATGGAAAATATATAGTACTTGTTAACAAAAACATACTATAAAAACTATTTCATGAAGTTGAAAAGGAAATATTTTAAAGATATTTCTTCTGGATTTATATTGGTAAGATAATTTTAACTCGAATGGTAATGTTGTAGTTCATTATGTTTACAAATTGGGTGTAGAAAAAATCCACGATCCTTTTACTAGAAGAATATTCTCGATTAATGGGTACTAGTTAATTCATTATTCTTACAGAACACATTCCCTCATGGCCACATAAATATCAATTGAATCAATAACTACTAGAATAAACTCACTTCTAAATAAATAAGGATATATGCCCTACCTAAACCATAATACACAACATTAAGATTAACTCCCCTATCTTTCTTTCTATATCAAAATTATTCTCTCTTTACCTCTCTCTTTATCTCTCTCTTCTTATCTATT
The DNA here is from genome assembly GCA_963277665.1 of Viscum album. Lineage (NCBI taxonomy): Eukaryota > Viridiplantae > Streptophyta > Magnoliopsida > Santalales > Viscaceae > Viscum > Viscum album. Next base: position 1,936,171,427 of record OY728136.1, on the reverse strand, counting down.
TCCAATGTTCTCTCTATTTCTTCTTTGGTTTCTAACTCATTATACATCAACCACTTCCATCCATCCTCTCATTCATTTGTGCGTGTTTTTGAAAATTTAAAATACCATAATTACTCAACATTAAATTTTAACATTTTGTCGAACCATTTTTTGGTAGTCAATATATTGTTTTCTATCTATATGGACTTCCATTTTTTTGAAAACATGGATGAATTTTTTATTTTGAATTCCAATAATTTTTAAATACTCAACATTTCAATGTAAAATGATTTTCCCAGACCTATAAGGAATAACTTAGGTGTTAATGATAATAACCCCTTTGGCTACATTTTTCAAAGTGTATGTTTTCACCATCGATTATTAGCCTTGAATTTGATGAACTTCGATATTATTTTCCTGAATCAATGTTCCTTAAAATAATGGAGGTATTTTATCAGACCCATTAGAATCAAAATATCCAAATACCCACCTGGTACCCACATTTAATATATCCTTTTTAAATAATAATTTTGATAATGAGAAAACTTTATTATGTCTATTATAAAGAACTAAAACCATGTCTTGAACAATATGTAAAATCAATTTCATTGAATATTTTTTTTACAACATATTTTTTTTATTATGGATTTCATTTAGGGAATAATATTATGAATTTTACAGTACTATTCATATAATTGTGTGTAATAATATTTTTATGTGTGGGGGATAATATTTCATTCTGTTAGGGTTAAAAATGAAATTATATTTATTTATTCAATACAAATTTCATTGAAATGTGTTAATAAAGGAATAAAAGTGAAGAAAATGAAAATAAAAATTAAAAAAGAAATTAAACAGATTTTATTTAAGAAAGTAACACTTTTAACATATATAATTTAATCATTGTTTTTTATATATTTTTTCAATTTTCATTCTCATAATTTTCTCTATCTTTATCTCTTGTGTATTTCTTCACAAACTTTTTCCCTTATATTTTATTTCATTCCCTTTCATGTCCAATTTTCAAAAATTGTGCATTACTTATTCCAGGTTTTTTTTACACCATTAAACTCTTTCTGTCAGTTTCTACCATCCCATTGCCACTGAAAACACCTAAAACAATCATCTTGAGTTTTGTGTAGTTTTATATGGGAATGGGAGCTGATATCTACTAAAAAATATTATATTTTCAGTTTTTTGGTGAATGGGTGAACTTATTTATAAATTAACATCATTTTTATAGGAGTGAGTTTTGTGTAACAATAATTTATGATTCCAATTTGTATCATGAAAAATTATTTTTTTTAAGAAAATATATCCATTAAAATAGGTGATAAAAAACATTATAGATTAGATGAAAAATATAAACCCCCTTGATTATGGAAAAAAAATTAAATATATTTTTTTGAGTGAAAACGATTTTCTTCTATGTAACTATTTTATCTTGAGAACATGAAATGTGACAATTATGGTGGATTTAAGATAATATGATTTTTCATGATTTTAAATTACTCACATTACTTACATTCCACTTGAAAATGAAATTTTCAACCAATAATATTGTTTTCATCATAAACATATATGTACAAGATTGTTAAAATTAATCCAATTTCTCTAACGTCTATTATTCTCATCATATGACTTTATATACCAATCTAAATTTTGTAGTTTTGATTTTTTAGGATTACCAATTCAATTTACAGAAACTAGTTAAACTGAATCATTGACTATTTAGAATTTTGAAGCGCCATTTAGATCACACATGTGGCATCATTGAATCCATAATATAAACTGGACCTAAAATGAATATTTTAGTTTTGGGGTCAAAATATAATTCTATATTCAATTAAATTTCACAATATGTTCTAAAACATTTCATAATAATTTCGAAAATATACCAAGTCCTAATTCAACCAATATGTGTCCTTGAAAAGTAAATACTTTCAACCCCAAAAGTATATAAGGAATTCAAGGAAAACTCTCTTACATTGAATATTTATCCAATCCAATATCCCAATGGATCTAAAATTTCACTCATAGAAATTCATGAAAACGGTAATAAATTTTTAAAATATTTTTTTAGATTGTGGCTTCTTTGTAGGCCCAAATTCAATCACATATTGAACAATTATAAATTACATATAATCAAATATAGTATCACAATTTTGTAGGTAAATAGGCATTTATTTGTATCTAACTATCTAATGGATGAGAAATTTTATGGGTGGATGTTGAACCAAAATCTAATAAACATTATTCAAGATCATGTATCAATAAAATGTTTTCTTATCTATGATATGGTGCATCCAACTTACTAAACAATAAATTATGTGAAGAAAAACCTCCCCCATAGACTATAATGTCATACCCTCAATCTCCTTGGAAAATTGTGGTATTTTAGAAGTCATGGTGGATATTTTTCACCAACATAACTTCATATAGTGTATTACAGGACCTTGTAAACTCTTATTTTCTACAAGAGAATACCCTTCCCCACCCATACTTTCATTGTTTTCTCTTCTTGATCTCTTGTAACATTGTAAGTCTTTTTTAAATTCCAATTAATGATAATGAAAGTATCAGAAATAAATAATTGTATTTTCTCTTTATATTATGTTAATTAGGGGTTTTAAAATTATGTTTCTTTTTTTGTAATCCCCTTTCCAAATCTCATTTTAAAATGACCACATGTTTGTGTTTTATTTTTTTAGCATTCTTTTTGTGTGAAAAAAAATTTATTGCATCTTTCTTTATCTTATTCTTCTAAATAAACACAAAAAATATCATAATCAAATTATTTTTTACCTTAATTTTTGATTAAATCACTCAATGTGTCTATTTATAATTTGGGAATGGGATTGAAACTTTTTACTAATTAAATGTTTTTAAAATTAAAATTTGATAGTTAAAGAATATTTTTCATGGATTAATGACACATCATGAATAAACATTTTAATCCAAGGATTATTAAATCCTAAAATTTTATAGGGTTTGATAAATATTTAACCCTATATAAATTATAAATTTCTAATATTTTCCCCTTAGTTAAGGCATTAATTAATGTTTTATAATTTTGAAACTCTAAACAAAATAATATTAGGAACTAAATGAAAATTTCAGCCATTATTTTGAAAATAACAATGATATAATATGATTACATCATGAATAATTTACTCACCCTAATCTATTTAAAATAGCTAAATCAACATAATAACATCAATAAATTCAAAAAATCAAAGAAAAAAACACCCCCATTAAAAATATAATAGAAAAAAATTAATTAAAAAATATATTACCAAAATTGGGGATTCTTCCTGAGTTCCACTAGATGCATTAAAAATGAAACCATATCCTAGATGGTCAGTGGGAAAAATAATCTTTGATTTATATCACTTTCTTAACATAATATGAATCTAACATGTATATAGTTTCCCCTTCCCCAGGACAAAAATTCAACTTTATCATCCTTTTTCCATAACAAATTATTTTTAAGAAACATAATTCAATAGTTATTTCTATACATAATGTGATTTAATTAAAAAATCATTCTATGTTTTTATATTTTGTCAAACTCACCATCATATCTGTCATAAATTCATTGAAAACCTACTAACATGTGGACAAATATTATTTATTTTTTCTATTCTAAGAATAGTTTTATTTCAAATATTTTATTGTCGCACTTGAAGTTTTTAGTATTTGGTGTGAGAATTTCATCACTAGTATTTATCATTACATTTCTGGATTGGGAGAATACAAGTTCATTAATTGATATCACTTTAGTGGAATGAATAGTCACATACTTCAACATTTAATATAAATAATAATATACAAACATACATATCTAATAATAATGATAAGTCTTATACAAATTGAATTCCTCAAATGAAAACATATTTGGATTATATAGAGGTTTATTTATTTTGAATATCATCATTACAAATAAAATTCATTTTTTTAACTTTAAGCCATAGTATGGAACAAATAACTTTAACGATATGGATGAAGAAACCATCAATGTTCTCAATGAATTACATCTTCAAATCACCAAATTTTTATGAGATGATTGTATGTTTTCCATATAAACGTTTTTTACCTAATTAAATATTCGATAAGTTATATAACATTCACATTATGATTGTATATATTGAGATGACCTAGACTAACACTCTAGGGTCCAATTCTAAAAAAATTAAGTAAAAACCATATTCAATACCAAGTGAGATATCATAAGATAAACATTCATATATATCACATTATATTTATAATTCAGACATTATATATCATATTAATCACACAATCCAAAAAAATAAAATATTTATTTTCTTTAGAGAATATCTACCTTGAAGACATATTTCAACACATTGTGAACATTTCTCCACAATCACGCCAGAGATGACCTCCTTTTATTCATCAGATTTTTCAAACACACTTACATGTCTTGAGGAATTGAAATAATAAGAAGGGGTTAAAAGATTGTTACGTAAGGGAAACATTATACAAGAGTCTCATGAGGGTTAGATCATAAAAAAATATGAGAAATTTTTTTACGAAATAAATATATAATTAAAAATATCAATGAAAGATAATAGTTTTCAAAAATTCAATATTGAAGGAAATTAAATTCCATATTATCAAATATATTATATAGAGTATGTGTTTTGTATATATTTAATTATACAAAATCATAACATAGTGGAATAATATAATATTTACAAAGTATATAGAAAAAAGTTTGGAACACAACCATAACTTCCACAAATCGTGTTGTGAATATATAAATGAAATTCACATTGTGAAGATAATAATAATAAACATGGCCCAAATTTTGGACATAATAATATTGTATATGCATCATGATATGAATATAAAAATAATATACGTATCACATGTAGTGAACATAAATATAAGATACCTGCATCACATTGTTAATATAACAGAAATATGCATGATCACATGTTAGTGATTTTAATTGTTTCACACGTGTTTTGAAATACCGATGTAGTTCCCCATATGTTGAAACATATTTTACCAATACTAAATTATTTATGATACATGAATATATGTTCAATAATTATTTATAATTTTCTAATATTATTTCATAATATTTTTAGTTATGATTCAATAAAATAAAATTTATGATAATCTTATTTTGTTAATTTGTCATGAATGAAATGTGTAATCTTAATAATGTTTTTAATGTTATTATTAAAATTATAAAAACAAAAAACATATATTAATATCATGTTATAATGGTAATTAATCACCCATAACCATGCATTATAAGATGATTATTGTTCCATTCATATAGGTTTTTAGAAAGAAACAAACAAAAACTTATTGTAATGAATGGGTGTGTATGAAAGTGATAATATCATAATATCAAAATAATAATTAAATTATTCATATTTAATTAAGGATATAAATAATAATTTAAAAAACATGGATGAATAATTTATGATAAGAATCTATTAGAAACAAAAAGTAAATCACTTTCCTTCTTTGTATGCTCATTTAAAGATGTTATATTTTAAATGATCCCTTATTCTTAATAATACTAATAGAATAACTCATTTATATTTAATATAATTTAATGATGTCTTAAATAACATAATAATTCATTAAATTAACTTTGATAACTATAAAAGAATGAAGGTGATGAAAGATAAAATATTTTATTCTGAGAGGTTGTAGTCTACACTTAACACAAACTACATATTCATTTTTTTAATGTATGGGTGAAGATAGATAATGGTCATAAATTAATATAATAAAATTTAAATATAATAATGACATTAATATTATTATATTTTTTTGGTTATAATTTTGTTTGAGGAGGGTACATTAGAAAAATATATAAGATAAAGTTAGAGAGTGGATTATAATGACATTGAGATACTACATCTTCACTTGAATGATACCTTAAAATGTTATGCTTTTGAACTAAAAAAAGTCTCAAAAAAAATTTATGATATGTAAAATGGTTTGGTATTCATGATGAATATGAAGGGTAAGTATTTCTTATTGTTGCTGGATGTGAGTAATTTTATTGGTGATAGTAGGGAATTATCCTTTAAATTAAAAGTTAGGTGAGGGGTAATGATTGATTCACATGAGTTCTAGGTGAGATATGTAATGAACTGAAATTTAATAAATGGAATTCCCCTTTAAAATGAATATATTAATTTTTTTTGTAGATATGTTATAGAAAACAATGTTCACTACTTTGGTTATATTTGACAGTTATAAGTTAAAACATGTAAGATTTAAAATACCAATTAAAGAATTATAACCATTGAAATATACATGGTAAAGTGGTAATTATGAAAAGAATATATTAAGGGTTATGATATTATCTAATCGACATTGAAAAAATAAGCTATGGCCTAGACCATAAGGATCCTTCCTTATGAATCTTGTTTATCAGAGCTTCCATGGGAGATGACATCGCTGAGATTTTTGCCTAACCAATCCCATTTTGAGATTCAAATACTGAAGCATGAGATAAATAAATAATGAGGGAATTTAATGCTTATCAAGATCACATACCAACCCATGTTCATCGAACCACCCTATGAAAGTGACACCATCACAAACCTTACCCTTTGGCATAAGATGGTGTAATAAGGGGTTATCTACCTAGACCCTAATAGTATGAATTTTTATATTATTATATTTATTTAAATAATGAGTATGCTTATACCATTTTATATTTACTTTATAAATGATTAAATTATTAGTTTCATAAAAATTATATTTTAATAAGATGAAAAAAAATATTATTTTTTTTGAAATGTATAATTTCAACCAAAACACTCTTTTTGATGAATTAAATTGTTTTTAAAATAATTTATATTTTAATAAAATATTATTATTAAATAATATTTAATTAAATATAAATTAATAGATTATTTTATGAAGCCAATGGTAATTTCTATATGGGTTAGAAAAACATTATTAGCATGAAAACCGATATTTTTTAAAAATTATTGATTTTTTATTTAAAAGTGTAAATTTTATTGTTTATAAAATTATTTTGAAAAGATAAACACATTATTTGAAATCATCACCAATAATTAGCCAAAGGATACTTTTTAATAATTTCAAGAGGCATTAGAATTTATGATAAAAATTAAATTAAGTACAAATACACAGTATGCATTATGACATAATAAAATCCAAAAAGTGATTTAAGAAATACTATAAATTGTTTTAAAGAACAAAATTATATTATCACTTTAAAATAATATTTTCTTGATGTTCTTTTATTAATTTTAAAAACACATAATGACTGCTCAAAAACCTGTATTATATTTTAGGGATTTAAAATTAATTTATTATGAAAATGAGTTAATTTCAAATCACCAAGGGTATTATTTTATGGAATTTGGTTCATAACCATAAAAAATTATGAAAAAAACTCTTATTTGACCGAAACTATGTGAAAAACCATGGTTTGGTTTTTTGTGTTGATTATTTTTTTATTTTTATTTGGAAACCTATGTTCAAAAATTAATAAATAATGCACCTATATTTTTCTATAAAAACCCACCCAACCTCCCCACAATATTTTTGGGTAATGTTTTAATATCATGAGATGCTATTTGTGGAAAATAATAGTTTACCCTGGGTACTCCTTTTTATGATTTATTGGAAATTATTTTTGACTTCTATTTATGAATTAAGATTTTATGTTGTTTAGAAAATCCCATGTTACCTTAATGTTATTATCTTATATCATTTTTTTATATTTATGATAATCACCCCTCTTATATTACCTTTATTTGAATATTTACACACAATTACTAGTTTAACCTATTATATTTTTTATTAATCAATATAAAAATCCTTTTTGATTCATTAATTTGACTGGTACAATAAAATTTTATGAATTTCTATCAATGATGAAATAGTGGTCATTAAAAATCAGGGTTAATTGGGGTATGGAGATATAAAGTGGAAGATGAATTTTAATTCTAGTGATATTATTATGAAATCTCTTGGTGAAAATAAATTCTAACATCCCATTTGTAAGAAGTGTTGTAAGAATAATCCTATATAATTTTGAATAGTACAGGGAAATATATAGGGTTTGGAAAGAAGTCCCCCTAAAAAGTGATTATAGATGGAAAAAACAAACCAATGTGATTTAATAAAGGAATACACCAGTAAAACATCAACCTATTTTATATTGTTTCAACTATAATGAACAATATTACTCTGTGAATAAATTCACAAATCCAATGGTTGTCCACGAAAAATGACAACAATATCCTCCCAGGTCTAGAGATTTAGGACGAGATTTTTTCATCCAAACTTGCGATGTTGATCTGGAATACAAGTGGTGAAATGTATTCTAGTAATTCTTTTATGTATAATGAAATAATTTTTTTTATTCTAGTTCTATGAATTCTTGCATGTCATGAAAGTTAGGATAACTATTCAAACACTACATCAAAACGTAGAAGTAACTTAATTTGGGAAAATGGGTGATTGGGAAACTATTGCATCCCAAGTATATAAATTCAACAATGAATATATTTGTGGGATGGATTTTCAAGAAAACCATGTGATACTCTATTTAGTGTAATTATAAGTTATTTTAGGAATGGATTTTATTCTTTTTATAGATCTAATATAAATTTTCATGGGAATGAAATCACAGTTTGTATAAATAATTACCCTAGGATTATATACAAGTGTAAGGAGGTGTTGAATATCTTTGGTATCACCATATCAATAAGGAGTAATATTTCCTTCTGATAAATCTTTTCTACCTCAAATGATTGATGCAAAAGAAAAAAACAAGCCTTAATGATATTCTAATTATGTGGTAATGCACTTATGTGTTTCTTAAATAATTTTATAGTGATCATACTAGTCAAGATGTGGAGTTCTCAATAGAACTTATACCTAGATATTTTTTAATTTCCAATAATATATATAAAATATCCTCTATTTGTCTTCAAGAGTTGTAGAATATACTATAGTGGAATCTGGTTAAAGGGTTTATATACCCTGGTGCTTTACTATGGGGTGCATTATTCCATTTTATTAAGAAGACGGATGGGTTGATGCACCTCTACATAGATTATCTAGAGCTCCACAGCATCATGATAAAGAAAATCTATCCCCTTACATAGATTAATTAGTATTTTGATCATATACACCAGGTAAAATACTTCTCTATGGTGTATTCCGGTCACGATATAATCATGTAAATGTGAAGAATGAAGATATTTCAAATACATTTTTTCATACATGGTAACGGAACAACGAGTTCGTAGTGATTCAATTAGGGATCACAAATGCTCCAAATAACATCCTAGACTTAACAAACATATTATTCATGGACTACCAAAAAAATATCATTTATAGTCTTTATAGATGATGTTATTATCTACTGTAAAAACAAGGAGGAGCACGAGGAGTATTTTATTGTTGTACTAACCACCATATAGAAAGAAAAGTTATATGGGAAGTATAATAAATTCATTTTATCGATATATAAAGTAACATTTATATGGAATGTTATCATCAACAATGGGATATATATGGATCCTTTAAAAATATTTTCAATTGAATTATGGACTATAATAATATTACAAACAAGGATCTATAGTTTCCATTTTTTAGTTAGGTACTATCATAAATTTGTTTTAAACCTCTCATGATTTTCAATCCCAATAACCTAGATAAATCAATGGGTGTACAAGTTTTTATTTACAAATTATTTTGAAGAGAGATTTAAATTGTCAAATAAGAAGCTAATATCTTCACATGTACTTACATTACCCACTATTGGGGAAGGATTTAGGATCTACAATAATGTTTCTAAAAATGGATTGGGTTGTGCACTCATGAATGTCGAAAAATTGATAATTTTTCCTCCAATCAACTGAAGATCCAAAACAAAAACTACCCAATGAAAAATTAATAATTGGATATAGTGATATTAATGTTTAATATTTGGTGAATTTATATCACACATAATTTTTTGTTTCTATCCATTGTACTAGATTATCATTTGGATCATAATTTTTATTCCGATTTCAGGATGTTCTAGATTTAAATTTTATGTTTTTGAGGTTTTTGGTTCTTTTTTTAGACCTATTATTGGATACTGTGAATCGAATGTGTGGTAGGTGTCTTGAAAAATTAGTTTTTCACACTCATAGTGGATTTTTTATGGGGTTTGTTTGATGTGTGGTTAATAACTTTGATTTAGATGAGTTTCAGGGTGAAAAGGGGGATTTTTTGCGGACTTTTTCTAGGTCGTACGATATAGGAGCATGGTTAGTTTAACTATGTAGAAATTGTGGAGGGGCTAGCATGGCTTGAACCTAGTTTAAATAAAAAATATTGAGAATGTTTTCATCCCATATAGAACTAGATAGTGGTAGATTTCATGGTTCATGCACGGTTTGTCAAATTGTGCATGCTAACCATGAAACCCACTCAAGGAAGGGTATTTTGTGGTTTTTCTTTATTTTTATTTGGGGTTTCTCCCCTTGGACTCCGGACCCCATTAAAACTTCTCTGAATTGGATTCCTCCCTTGGTGGTTTGTGGCTCCTCTAACCCCTCTACGTGGGATTCAAGTTGATATCTTGGTGATTCTTCACTCAGATCTAAAGGTTAAGGCTCCATTATCCTTCTTACCATACCCTAGTTCTATGGATTATGATTTTATGGGAATGTTTTGCTCAGTTTTTTGGGGGTCTTTCTTCTCAGTGTTCCTTGAGGTTTTTCTTTCCTCTAGGAACCCTAGTATAGTCTTTCCAGCTATGGATTGTTGGAGCAGAAGCAGTTTGAGGTAGGATCCTTTCCACCCATCCTTTAATGTTCTGTTTTCATTGATTGATTTATTTTTTCAAATATATTAATTATTAAATAGTGGTGTTTCAGGATTAGAAATATTTTTTCTAGTACAATAGTTTTTTTCATAATCACTTTGTTTGGTGATATGGATTTGGTGGGTTTTTCCTGCCACGCCCTCATTAACTTTCCCAGTAGGATATTCTATATTGTTTGTGATTCTAAAGTTCATGATTTAGTTTTATAAATGAGAATTTGTTCCTAAAAATTGTGATTGGTGTTTCCGTGAGGGGTTTTTATGTTGTTTTAGTATATAAAATCATTTGTTTAGAGTTTTTTGAAAAAGGCATGATCTGTCGAAATGACATGTGGATCATTTGGAATTTATATTAAATGGTTCAATTTGGAAAACTGTCCTAGGGGTGGGTCAATTTCCTTTTTGGTTGAATATGATATGGGAACATCCTCGGTAAGGGACCTCCCTTGTTTGATAATTATTTTAGGGAAATGGATAATTGTTGGGGTGGCTGAGGTGGAGCTGATTTGTGTGATAAGCATAAGGACCTTTACATGTGGCTTGTTTCATGGTTTGATATAGAACAACCCTTTAAAAACATAGCATGGGATCTTAGCATAGTAAAGAAGAATTTTGAGAATGATTACAACACTGGTAGTTCACACATTGGCTAGTGTCACATAGTAGATGGATATTAGAGTTTATTACTATGGGATTGGGCACCTTGGTTTTTACTGAGTTATGTTGTTCGGGAGTTGGGGATTTTTTATTTAATCATGTATGGCATGATATTGAGGATGGGGTCACATGTTTTAGAATGTTTTGCTTCTCTTATAAGTTCAAAGGTTTTCTTGTGTTCCTCCATTGCTAGTATGGATAGAGTAATTGTCGTCATTGTGTGGAATCATTATCCTCATTCTTGGTTTTGGTATTTTTCTAAAAATGATAATGTTTGGTTTGTTAAAAAGGTTTCAGGTATGTTGTTTTAAAAGAACTAGTATTTTTCATCTTTTCCACTATTTCAAAAAATGGAAACTTTTTATTTGGTTCTTTTAGCCCCCTTCTCCACTTGATCCTTGTTTTAAAGCATGAGGAAAATGGATTGTGATTTTGACTTGTTTTTATTAAAGTACAAGTGTGGAAAAATGATCTTTATATGTATTATTTACAACCTTTTAATCAATGTTTTTTATTTAAAGTACGTACGATGAGATTTTAATTATTTAGGCCTACCTACTAAATTTTAATACTCATTCCTATAGTGTTTTCTTGTTTTTAGTTTCTAATACATGTTCCATATTCGGTTTAATTTCCTTGGGATATAGTTGGTAACTGATTGGAGAGTGACCCTCAAGGTCACATGGAGGTGTCTTTAGATTTCGGTTGACTTTTTTAATTTAGGTTTTTTGTGTGAATTATTTTATTACTTTCTTATTCACAAATATAATGAATATATTGTTTCAAAAATATATTGAGTTTGGATTGCTCTTTTATTTATTCCTCTTCATTTAATTGGTTTTATATTTGGAAAAATTATTCACATAGTTTTCTACTATGATGTCATCAGAACTTTTCATCAGCATAGGTGGACTGAGAATGCCTCTCAAGCCTTTCCAAAGATCAGCTCGGGTGATTGATTTAGGGTTGACCTAGATTGGTTTGTTAAAAAATGATATCTGAGCTAGGTTGTTTTGAGGATCTTTCTTTTTATAGTTCCCATTATAATTAGGGTATGTCATGGTAGAAGGTGTAGGATTGTTTGCCTCGAGGTGTAGTAATAGGAATGACATCATGAACACTCACTTGTTCCAATCCTCGGGTTACCATGGGATGTCCGAGTGTATTGTTTTCTTTTGGTTCTTGTAGATTGTGTGATATTGGATAATGAAAATGGATTCTGGTAAGTGTGATTTGTGATCTCACAAGGCCTACAAAGCCATGTGGATCCAGGGGAATTAATCTCGAATTCTACTCATGACGATGGTGTGATTGTAAAATGGACCCCAATCATATGGTCAGGTCACCCATCAAAACTAGTTTCCCCTTTTTGTATCATTTATCTCTACAATAAAATTTTCAATTGTTTTGAATTGTTTTGTTTTGGAATTGAAAAATTAAAAATTAAAAATTGTAATGTATTAGTTTTGGAATGTGGAAAATGGGTTTCACAACATACATTAATGAGGTATTTCAAAAGTCGTTTATTGTAAGCTGATTTTTTAGGTAAAATAAAAATAGTTTAACCAAACATGATTTTTATAAACTAAATATAGATTTCATTGAAATTATGTTTTTTTAAGTAGAAATTTATTTTAAAAAGAGATTTAGAATTTATTATATATAAGAACAAATTAGTTTTTATTCAAATTGTTCTAGATGTAATGTGGTTTTTGGAATTATTGTAAATTTTTTGAATGAGATGAATCAGTTTTATTTTGATTCATTTTTTTCCCGTTCTATATTTTCAGTTTTTTACTATTAAGATTTAAATTTTGAGTTTTTTGGTGTTTTCTTTTGGCGTATGGTCAGTGCATATTTTGGGAAAACTATGAGGTTCGCTCGATGTAACTGTTCGAGCTATGTTTTGGTTTTGGTTTAGAGTTCACATGCCAAAAATGGTTTTTCCATCCATGTTTAAAGCATGTGGGAAGCCACTTCTTCATGATATAACTATAACACACTGATGGTGCATGGTCTTCTAAACAATGCAGCCAAACTGTGTTGTTACCCATGTTGTCAAGTGAGAGGCGCAATGTTTTTTAAACTTTGTGGTATAACCATGAATAGTGCCCAGGTGTCTTAAAAATGTGAAAACTTGGGGTTTATGGAAAATAGTTGTTTGGAAGAGGGTGTTTGTTTTGGGGTTTTTATTTAAATGAAAAGTATTGGGTTATTAAGGAAATGATTTTGATTAAATGGGAACTACAATTTTCTAGAAAACAATTCTATAAAAAGAATTAAAAAGGGAATTTTTAAAGGAATCCATGGGATTTATTTTAATGAAATGAATACATGGATTGATATTTAGTGTTTGAAAAATAGTTTGAAATGATAGTTGCTGAGATTTTTCAATGTTTTATGACTTGTAAAATTTTAATGTTCTTTTGACCTTTAGTATTTCTATAGGCGATCACATGCCCAGATATTTGAGGAATGCTTTTGGAATGTGCCACGATTGGCAAGGGTTGTTGGATTCATGATGTGGCATGGAATGTGCAAGATTGAGGTCCCACAGAATACCATTGGTGAGTGTGAAACCCACCATGTTGTTTTCATTGAAAATGTTATTGAGAGGAATGTAATGATGTTTTGAAAAACTAGAAGTTGTATGGTTTGTTTTCCCTTTAGTTGGGAAGTGTTAATTATAAGTAGTTTTTATTTTAAAATTTTGTTGGTGTTTTTTTTAAGTGATTTTTTGTGTATTTATAGAAAATATTTTTTTTGGGAGGATATGTCTTGTTTCCCATATGGGGCCTGATGTTTATTCAAGGTGTGTTTTGGTTTATGAGATGGTTTTTTAAGATCATGGTTTTATAATTTCCTATTGTTCTCCCTCATTGATATTTGATGAATTTTAATGGTGTAGCTATGGGTGGTTCCACATTATAATTATTTCCAGTTGATCAAACTTTGTATTTCATTCTTGAGTTTCAAAATTTCTATCTACCTACCTGAAGGATACCCAAACTTATTTCCTGTAGTAGAGAGCTATTTGGGATCAACAAAAAGTGCATTACTGTTCTAGTGTTTCTATTGATTATATAAGTTTTTCTCGATGGTTTTTTGTTTGTTTTGTTGGGATCCTTGTTCATTATCTTCCTTGTTCAGAGTGAGAATGATTTATGCATGTATCTTTCAAGTCGCTATTAGGGTAAAGGGGTGTGGTTTGAGGAAGTAAGTTTCTTGGTGTGTCTTGATCTTCTGTTTTTAATTAGAGTGTCGTATGGACACTTATGGCTCCAAAAACAAGTTTGATTATGTATTAGCATATCTTGAATGCGAGGGAGTGGATGCTTCAAACATAAGGGCTCTAGGCAACAACCTGGGAGTGAAGCTAGTGCATGGTTAGGAATCCTGATGGTGTGAGGAGTTCAACTAAGATCGTGGTTCCACCATTGCGGTGAAGCATCTTATATGTTTCTCTTTTTGTATCATTGTCTCTTCAAACTCACCCTTTTTGTAAAGTGCATGATGGACTTATTCTTTATGCAATGTCTATGATTCTGCCTCCTTGGATGTGAGTTTTTGATTAGTGCCATTGCATTGACTTCCCATGTGAATATCTTTCATCCTTGGTTTATCGCTATCTGTAGGTGACGATTCATGGGTTGTTGTAGGTTGTGGTTTCAGTGTTCCAATCATTGGTCCCGCCCCTCCATTTCCCTTTAGGTGGGGGTTATTGGTTTGTGTAATGAATTTTTCAGGTTTTTTTAATCTTGTTAGTTAATAATGTTGGGAAGACCCACCATGGGTCCTGTTGAAAATTCTTCTATGAAAAATCAGTACAAGGTTACATCAAACGGTAGGGAGTCAATTTTTTGCTCCCACTATTGGTGATCTATTTTGGTTTGGTTTCGGTGTTAGTCTTGTTGAAGTGTCTTTATTTTGAAGTTTCACGATTTCTGAGTTTCCTTTTTGGTTTCGTTAAATGTTGGAATTTTTGGATTTCACCCAACAATTATATTCAAATTATGGTTGTGAATGGCATGGATCTAATTTTCTATTTATTCTTGGGAAGTGATTTTAGTTTTTTGGTCTGTTTCGGGGATGTGGCATAAGTTTATTTTGACAATTTTGGGATTTTTTTTTGATCAAGGGGTTGGATCATTCTGTATTGATAATCCTTATTCATCGATCGATTAACTAGAAAATGTTGTGGCTTTCAGGGGGAAGAAAGCATTAATTTTTGGCAGAATTGTCATTCCCAGTTTTTTTCTGACTATATACAGGTTTATCATTATAAACATATATTTTCTTCTGACATTCAGGTGTTCCAGATTTAAATTTGACTTTTCAGAGGTTTTGGGTGCTTATATTTAGACCTACTCTTGGTTAGCGTGAAAGGTATGAGGAGGAGGTTTCGTGGAAAATAAGTTTGTAACACTCCTAGTGGTGCCTTTTTATTGTGTTTGTTTAATCGGTGGTTTATCCCCTAGAGTTAGACATGTTTTTGGGTGAAAAGGGTTATTTTTGGGGACTTTTTTCAAGTTTCACGGTTAAGGCATGGAGTTAGTATAACCATATAGTATGTGTGTAGTGGCTCAAATAGTTTATGCATGGTTTAACTAACTATACAGCCAATGTGTTCAACCCATCCACCACTAGACAGTAGTAGATTGAACGTTTTTCACATGGTTTGTTGAACCATGTGATCTAACTGTGCAACCCTCTCAGGAAATAGTATTTTGAATTTTTTTTCCCTAATTTTTAATTGGGGTTTCTCTCCATGGATCCCCCATTTAAATTCCTCCAATTAGGATGCCTCTCATAGTAATTTTTTGGCTCCAACAAGTCCCTCTATGTGGAATTCAAGGTGATTTTAGGGTCATTATTCACCTAGTTAAAAACGTTAGTTCTCTCTTCTCCTTCTTCTTTTCTTATATCCCATCTTCTTTTTCTTCCCAAAGACTTGTTTCCATTTTCTATAATTTTATTGTCTAGGGTTGCCATATTCTTGGGGTTTTTTTATCTCAGTGTTCCTTGATGTTGTTTTTTCCTCTCAAAACCCTTGTTGAGTCTTCCCAACGTGGTGTTATTTGAGTGGAAGCAGTTCGTGGTACGATCACTTTGAACCTCTAATTTAATGTTATGTTTTCATTAATTTATTAGATTTTTTCACCACTCTTAATTATTAAATAGTGGTGTTTCATGCTTAGAATGATTTTTTTATGTGAAAAAAAAATATGCTTACTCGGTTTGTATGTGTGTTATGGATTTGGTGGGTGCTTCATGCCAAGTGCTCGTAAAATTTTCATATTGGGTTTTATAACAAGTTTATGATTCTTAAAGGAATCATTTTGTTTTATAAATGATGTGGTGTTCCTCATAAGTATGATTGGTGTTTCCAAAAATAATTTATATCTTGTTTTTCTATAAAAAATGATTTGGGTAGAGTTATTTGAAAATGGTTTGATGTGTGGAAATGTCCTGGGGAAAATTTGGAATTTTTGTTAAATGGTTCCATTTGTAAAACCCTATTAGTGGAAAGCCTCTAGGCTTGTTGGTTGAATATGATATGGGAGAATCCTCAGTTTGGGGCCTCCCTTGTGTAATGATTTTTTAAGGAAAGGTATCCCCCATGGGGTGTCTAGGGAGGTTATAGTTTGTGTGATATGCATGATGGCCTAGGTATGGGCTTGTTTCTTGATTTGAAGTATCACACGACTTTACCAACATATCATGGGAACCTAGCAGAGAATAGAAGAATTATGAGAATGATTTCTATATTGGTAATACAAGCATTAACCAATGTACCATATTAGGTGAATATTCAGGTTTATTAATATGGATTGGTCCCCTCAGTCTGTCCTGAGATAGGGTGGTTGGGCGTATGTGTATTTGAATTTCATCGTGTGTGACATTCTATAGGGGATGAGTTCACATATATTAGTAAGTTTTAGTTCTCCTTTGAGTTCCTTGGTTTTTATGTGTTCCTCTTTTGTAAGTGAGGTTTGATTCATTTCTCTTTTTGTGTAGAATCAAGATCTTTGTGCTTGGTTTTGGTATTTTCCTGAAAAATTGAGAATGTGTGGTTTGTAAAAAATGTCTTCAGTAATATGTTTGGAAAGAACTAAAATTTACCCCTTTTTCACTTGCGTAAAAAAAATTAACACTTCTTATCTGGTTCTCATGGCCCCCTTCTCCCATTGAAACTTTGTTTGAAGCATGAGGGATGTGGATTGTGATTTTGATTCTAATACATTAAAGGAAAAGTTTGAAAATAATATTTTTATATATTTTATGTCAAACATGTTAGTCATGTTTTTTTATTTAAATGATGTGCATTGGGAATAGAATTATTTGGACCTACCTACTAAGTTTTAATAAACTTTCCTATAGTGTTTTCATGTTTTTAGTTTCTACAATATGTTCTGGCTTTGGTTCAATTTCCTTGGGTGATAGTTGGTTATGGAATGGAGAGAGAACCATAGGGTCACACAGAGGCATCTTGGGTGATAGGATTAGTTTGGTTACTCAGGTTCTGTGTGTGGTCCAGTTTTTTGATTTCCTATTTGTAAATTTTAATAATGTAATGTTTTAAAAGTATATTGAGTTTAGTGGGATCTTTTATTTATTACAAAACTTTTTTTGCTTTTATATTTGAAGAAATTGGTTTATCTTTTTCTCTTATGATGCCCTTGGAACTTTTTGCTAGGATGGAAGGATCGGGAATGCCTCTTGATCATTTCCACATATCGGCTTGGGTGACTAGTTTAGGGTCGATTTGGGTTGGTTCGTGAAAATTTTTCTCTATAAGGAGAGATGTGAAATTTATACAGATCATAAAATACTCAAGTATATATTCAAATATTAGATCATTATTGACTTTTAAAGGTCGTTAGAACTTCAATACCTTGATATGTGTTTGAAATTACCTCTATAGAGAACAGACAATATTCTGTAGCATATTTTACTCACAATGATGAGATTAAATGACTCACGAAATATATAGCTATTATAACCTAGTAGTTAAATTAAAAGGAATGAATATTATTAACTAATTTATGACATATATATATATTACCTTATTTATAAATCTTTTGTAAACAGACTATCAATTTATAGTAATATAATTTTTTTCTTCTAATATATGTTTTCGTCAAAAATGTTATTTCTTTAGTCTCATGAAAAAATATTAAAATTTATATTTTAGATTTTAGAAAATTTATATTAAAATTTTAAATTTCAATTTCAATTTTTTATATTAATGTTTAATTTCATATAAATATATGTATTTTTCATAAAATATTTATTTTTAGTGATTAGTGGGAAATTATGTTTTCTTGTAAAAAAGTCATTTCATTCCAATAAATTAAGAAAATTTAAAAGTAAAATTATGCTATGAATAATAATTTTAATTAATCAATTATTATTTAGTAATACTTATTACAATTAATAACATTTTCATAGTCTTTATATTTTATTTTAGTATAAATAAATTTTTTTTAATAACATTATTCGCTAAAAAATAGTGTAAAGTGAGTAATGTTTTTAAATAGCAATTTATTAAAAAACACATAAATATGAATGATTTAAAAGAAAATTATTTATTATATATCAATGTATATTAATTTATATTCTGAAAATTTTTATTTTTCATATAGGTAATAAAAATCGTATTTCTCTTGAAAAATATACTTCTTTAAAACATGTTATTCATCATGTCTCCTAGTTTTATTATAAATTAAATATTTCTTCTTATATGAATTGAATTTGATAAAATGGATTCATTATTTTGAATTAGAAAAATACATATTATCTATTAATAACAAATGATGTTTATGCATAATTAATAATGAAAACAACAAATATTAATTAATATAGTTAAGGAGAGAACGATTTTACCAGGGGATAATCAAAAAATATAAGGGTTTAAATGAAAAATATTATTAGTCTAAAAGATATTTTATCTCCATAATTAGACCATATAAATTCTATGGATTGATATTTTTTCATTTTTATCGTTTTGAAATGTGAAAATTTTGGGTAGAACTATTTCTTTTCAAAAATTACAAGTTTTCCAGTCACCTCACTTAAACAAAGTCACTCCCTATCCTCTCTTATATACACCATAAAATAAATATGACTAGACCAATACCTACTATAATGTAATTTTTACTTAGCTCTGATGTCTTATATAACTTATTTAATTATAAATTTATCCCATGACGCCTTTCAGGGCTTACCTAATATGGTTTTTTGAAGAAGATGTATCATTCTTAACTGGTATATTCATTTTATATTTCTTCCAAATCCTTGAAATATTATTCAATTACTCTTATATAATAACATTACTATACACCATATACTAATATTATAATATTTTAGGTCCATAAACTAAATCCAAATCATCTTCCAAGAAATGGGTTTTAAAATAATCATTCATTTGTACGATGGACTATCATGTCACTAACCATTCTTATTCATTTTCCATCATCTCCTCTCACATGTTGATGTAAATATGGGTTTAAAGTATACATATGGTATTTGTAACATATTTAAACTTCGAGAAACATTATATTATATATACCTTTTTACCTTCCCTTCCATGATTGATATGATAATGTCGCTTGGTTGTACGACAGACAACCGCCTTGCAAAAAGATGTGATTGTTTTCACTAACACTTTACAAGGTGAGAAATAAGGATAAAGTTAATGAATATATATGATATAAATGACATATTTATTATATTAATTACATATTTATCATAATTAAAATATAATGTATATATTTTTTCTTACATTGAAAAATAAAAACTTCGTTTGTGTGCATATGGGGGCTACGACATCCACAAAGCGAAGTGACATATTTTCATATCCACAACACATTAATGATAAAAATATGTATATTTATTTAAATATATGTCATTTATTATATTATTATAATTAAGTAAATATAAAATATTTCATGCCATATTTCCATAATGATTGTTGAAAAATAGAAATGAAACTCATTTGTTTGTACAACATACCTTCTCCATGATTGTAACATAGTTTATTTTCCAAAGGCATATTTCCTAAATGGATTTAAAATTATAATTGAAGAATAAATATGATATATTTGTTATTATTATTATTATTATAGATAATTTTAAGTAATTAACACTTTTATCTTGGTGAAAACACAGAAGTTGTTTTAAAATAATGAAAAAAATGACCTCAAAACACCCTATGTGGACTTAATTATTTAACTATTTTAATATGAAATTGATGTGAAATAAAATAAATGATTTATTTATAAGGTAATAAACCTGAAAATTATTATTAAGGAATCAAATAATTCATTTAATCAATATATAATGGAGTTAAAATACCCACATGGAAATTTTGGACTCAAGGTAAGGGTTTTCTCATATCAATTTTTCTTTTCTATGTGACATATTCCATATTCAAAACATGATTTTATTATGCGGTGAATACACGGACAAAATTATATTTAATAAAATCAATCCATCATAAATTATGGTATTTTATGTATTTATTTATATAATTTCATTCAATTGGAATTGAAATGAAATTAACCTAGTGGTAAACAATTTCGTGACTCAATTTCATTTCATTGGGTTATAATACTTCTTCACTGATATTATTAGGTTTTGATTATGTGTGTAATGACTTTTTATTATTATATGTTGTATTTAAAATTATTTTATCTTTCATTCAATTTGATACACATAATTTAATCATAATTAATTCTTAAATTAAATTATATGAATTTTGTAAGGATTATTCGTCTAAAATTATATTTCATTGAGACATATGTTTGTTATATGAGCCTATATTCATTTGTGATGTGAATATTCTGATATTTGACATTTTATATCATGAAAAAATGATGATATTTAAGTACCATTTTTGGTCACTCATTCATGGACCTAATGATTTATGTGTAACCAAATTGTAAAAATCATTATGCTAAAATATCCTTTTTTTAGATTATTTATGCTCAATGTTCATCTGGAGAAAATAATGTGATATTATTTTATTTAACCAGAAATATTTTATTATACTCTAGTTATGAATGTGTTTAACATGTTTGGTTTCCATTTACTCTAAAATTTATTATTGAATCCTCAATGAAATCATTTGTATGTGATACTGATATAGTATTTTCTTTTATATATGGTACCACTCTCATAATATCCGTGTCTTCTATGAAATTCTACAAAAAATATTATTTTATAAAAATAAATAATTTCTTAAATACATTTTACATGAACATTAACCTTCTTCAAAAAAAATTTAAAATCAAATTTCTAAACATTTTCCAAATGGGTCACTTTTGAATATATTTTCCCAAATGTTTGGAAAATAATTTACATTTTTTACACTTATAGAAAGAATAGATTTTCTACCAATTATGTCTAATATTTTTCTTGAATTTTACATTATATTATTCCATGGTTATTTTCAAAAAATGTTAGGGAATTTTTATTTTTAAAATTTGATTTTGAAAATAAAAATGGTTATTTTCCTCAAAAAAAAATTAAAGACATTTTTATGTAATATTCATTAATCAAAATCAATAACCCATGTTGTTAATTATACACCTATAGGGATATTTTCCTATGATAAGATCAACAATATTTTTATGTAAGAATTATTATTAGTTCAAAGATATTGTTATGAAACTTGTATCTTTTCAAAAAGTAAATCATGTTTCAAAGACATAGTTATGGGACCTATTTATTTTCCATTAGTTAATTGTGTTTCAAAAATAGTTTTTTTGAACACCTTTATTCCCCACGATATTGTCTTGTTTCAAAGAAACTATTATTGATAACATTTCTATTGCCTCAGTTAGTTAAAATCAAATATAATTTTATGGATCCATTTTATTCTCCCTATGATAATAATGTTTCAAATATATTTTACATTGAACTCGTTTCTTTTCTATGGGATAATCAATATATGAAATAAATAATGATTTATTGTGAGTTCTTTATGGGTTATAAGATCTATTTAATTTGATTATGGTTATTGTACATTTATATACCATGGGTTTTCCAAGGTGGTGTGGGGTATGCCTGATATATATTATACAAAGGGTACACCCAGATAGCATCGGTTTCTCCCGATAGGGATTATACAATGGTTTCATCTATACAGTGCTCCAATGTATTGGGAAAATATTTTTTTCTATGGAGAATTATATTGGAATTTATTCATATTGGTATTCTATGTGTAAGGGTTCTATATGATTTCAAGGAATATAAAGTCCCAAGATAGCAATGTTGAGTCAACAAGGTTTCCCTATGAATCTTCCATTCCTCTATGTTTTGAAAATCACAAACACTCTATCTTAAGGAAAATTATATTTTCCATAAGAATTATCTTAATATAGAAAATTTTCCTTCAACAATGAAATTTATACTAAATTATGTTTTCATTATTAATTTTATAGTTTCACTAAATCTAACTCATTTTATTCTGAAGACTAGAAATCATTTTCGCCTCTAAAACCTTAGAAACATATAAATACTTAGATATAGAGTATTCTGTTTTCAAGTTTCAAATTCAGAATCTGAATTCTCTGAAATTCAAAATCTGAATTCCTCAGAATTCAGACTCTAAATTCTTTGAAATTCAGACTCCAAATTCTATGAAATTTAGACTCTGAATTCTCTGAAATTCAGACCTTGAATTCCTCAAAATTCGGACTCCCAATTCCATAGAATTCAGACTTATAATTCTTCATAATTTTCACTCTGAATTCCTCTTAATTCAGAATTTGAATTCCACAGAATTACGACTCTGAATTTCTCATGTTTCAGACTCTAAAATCCTCATAATTCCAAAAATTAATTCTTTAAAATTCAGACTCCAAATTCATTGGAATTCAGAATCCAAAATCTATAGAATTACGGTTCTGAATTCTTTGGAAAATATAATCCAAATATCAATATATTATAGTCTCTTAATTTTTTTTTGTTACACTCTGAACATTCATTTTTCCTTAGACTCCAAAAATTAGATTTTGTTAAGAAACATTATTTTTCTTAATTGTGTTATAGATATAATGCAATGTCGTACAATCTATTTCTAAATAACCATTTTTTGAGTGACAGGTGTATAGGTCCCTCCGAGATTCCGGAAAAAAATATGACTATTCGATAATGGAGACGAATGTTGGAAAAGTGTTGATAAATATGAGATCATTTGAATGAGATAAATTTTGGTTGATGTAAAGACCTGTAAAATTCAAGGGAAATTTTTTCTTCATTTTCTTTGAAATTTTACAAGAACGTGGTTTCAGACGGCTCTTGATTCCGAGGCCCAGAGTGCCCAGAATTTCTATCCGAAGTTTAGCTCGGGTACGTTCAGTGAACGAATGAGCGGGAATTTCTAACTTTTAAACTGGTGCCCAGAATCGAATTCCGAGGGCACCGATGGAACCGCAGCACCGGTAATTACTTAGGAACTCCTGTTTTAGGAGTTGCGTTTAGACGAGGGGAGTTATTAATTTTTGTGGTAGTTGAAAATAAAAATTTAACAATTTTTATTTTTCCCACTTGGTAGTTTTATCCTATGTAAGGATGTTGGGGGTGGGACCCACTGTGATAACCAACCCTGAGAAGATAAGGTAGGGTGGGACCCACACGAGCCCAACCCCTCACTTTCCTAACCCCTCTAAACACCCAAATTTATGTTTTGCTAACTTATCTCCTCATTAATTTTATAACATCTTATGTTAATAACTTAAGGGAGTTAAATGTGGGTTTTGGAATTTTCAAACTCATGAAATTCAAAAACCTATTTTGGGTTAATAAAATAAGTGGGAGGATTATTTTATTTTGGGGTTAGTTTTTCTTATGGTGGAGACTTGGGAGGAAAGGGAAAAGGGTTTGAGGAAGTCTTCTTCTTCTTCAAATTCGACGAAGAATGTGAAGAACACCTCAGACTCCGATGAAGAACATCGTCCTTAGTGAAGAACATCTCCGCCGAAGAACGCGAAGAACTTCTCCAACGACGTTTCCTCTTCGGACGCACCTCGACGTCAACGGAATCGACGTTCGTTTTCCGCGACGCCCGACCTCCACGATGCTTGTCTTCCGCGGCTCGTTGACGTGCACCATTCTTGAAACCGAGGTAGGGGATTTATTTTAATTAATTCTGTTCATGATTCTAGTTTGTCGATCTTTGTGGATTTTGACTAAATGTTATCGTTTCACGAGAGGGGGTCGGACCGCACAAACACGACTGACCCTCCTATTTTATCGTTGTTGATACTTTGTGGTTTGGACAGAATGGCGTGGTGTCGTCGCACCGCACCAAATGAACCAAGCCGCGGCCGGTTCTAGGCCGCGGCGGAGCAGGGTGACCGGCGGCCAGTTACGGGCCACCGGTGTCGGCGAAGAAGGGGACCGGTCGTCGCTGGTCCCGTGGAGGCTAGAACCGGCCGACCGGGGAAGGTTGGCCAGACAGGTGTGCAGCCGGCAGTTCAAACCCCCGGCTGGTCAACCAAAACGGCCCCCTTAATTGGGGGGGGGGGGTTACACAGGGGGGTAGGACCCCCCTCCCCCCCCTTGCCGAAACGGCTCAGCCAAAGGCCTAGCTGGCCAGTGCGCTAGGCGCGTTGTGCCCATGCCGGACCGGCCGCCTGGCCGGTCTGCCAGGCCGGGACGAGTTCAGGCCGGGCCGCGCCCAGCCGGGCCGGGCAGCGCTGGGCCCGGCTGCGCCCAGCCGGGCTGGGCTGCACCAGGCCGAGCCGCGCCGGGCCATGCCGACCCGGTTCAGGCCGACCGGGGGGTCTCAGGCCAGGTCGGTCTGGGCCCGAAACCCCCGTTTTCGGACCATTTGGGTTCAATTGACAATAACTCGGGCTACGGACCTCCGATCGACGCACCGTCAGTTGCGATGCGATCCTTGAATCGAGATGGTCGTTTCGGTATATCACACTCAAGGTTTAGGAATACATTGAGTTCAGCGGGGTTGGTTCGTACACGAAACCAACCGGGCCCTCGGAGCAGAAACACTCATATCTTGAGCTACGGACGTCCGGTGTACGTTTCGTCGACTTTGTTGAGTTCCTCTTAGTGAGACGGATCTCTTGGCTTACTCCGCCCGAGGTTTGGATGCAGGTGGAGTACGGGCGGGTTGGTTTTACCTTCAAAACCAACCGGGCCCCGGGGACAAAAAAGCCAATAACTCTCAGACGAGGCGTCTGATTGACACGCCGTCTGCGACTTTGAGTTCTTGTTGACGATACAGATCTTTTGGATACATCAACTCTGGACTATGTGTCAGTTGATGTATCAGCCTCTCGGCTCGTGGAGCGGACCCTCCCGAACGAGCTTGCTGTGTGCGGGAACCCTAGTGCGGGCTGCGACTGCTACTGTGATGACGACGACTGTACAGAGATCCTCAGTGGATTCGACGGCAACGACTACAGCACTCAGCAATCCTATGTGGATCAGTGCTACCGATCCTGTGCGGGTCTGATCCTGTGTGGGTCAGCGCTCAGCGGTTCTGTGTGAGCCAGCGCCTACAGATCCTGTGTGGGTCTGATCCTGTGTGGGTCTTTGTGGGGGTTAGTTTCCTACTGATCCTGTGTGGGTCTTTGCGGGGGTTAGTACCTATCGATCCTTTGTGGGTCCGACGACTTAGATGGATCAGTGATCATCTCTATCGTCTTCGAAGAAGTATACCTGGGTGAGTTGAATCCTGTTGGCTTTCATGTGTGGATTGTGTTGTGCTATCCTATGTGGATTACGTTTTGCTTTCCTGTGTGGAATACGGATACTTTCCTGTGTGGACTGGGTTGTACATGGGCTCAGAGGTTGGAGTGTATTGGAATTGATTACTTAGGTATATGTATGGGCATATACCTAAGCAGTGTCCATTTTTACTTCGTGATTGTATCTTTCCTTTGTGGTTTATCTTTTGTGGATTTTTGGAGACCTTCGGGGGTCTTGGGGTCCCTACTGAGTAGCTTATACTCACCCCTGCATGGGCTATGCCCGCACTACATTGTGTTGGTTGCAGATGACGGACAACGTTGATCGTGGTTGTGGCTTGCGGAGCAGGAGAGGTGGAACACTGGGCGGGATATACTCGGAGCGGACGGTGGAACCCGAGGAGCAGTGGAGCTATCTGTACCCACCCTTCAGGTGGAATTTCCACTGGATAGCTCGGCATTGCGGCTTTACTTTACAGTTTTATTTCTATCTTTCGAGTTGTACTTTACTTTCAGTTTGGGTTTGTATACTGGCCCATTTACCTTTTTCCGCACTTACTGTTGTACCAGCTTCTACTAAGTGTTTACTTCTTCTGTTGCTTACTCTGTGGTGTTTGTTTACTTTACAAAGGAAATGCCTTCCCTTTTACTGGGATTTTACGCCTTGGTGCTAGTCGCCAGCCCCTGGCCTATGGAAGGAGGGCTTGGGGTAGTCACGGCACGGGCCCCGAGACGGGTCTTGACAAATTGGTATCAGAGGAGTTCGGTTCTACTCTAGAACTTGGGACTCTGATCTTTTCTATGTGAAGCAATAGTGTTTAGCGTATTGGGTGTGGTTATCAGTCCAGGGAGTCCAGTGTTGGTGCGGCGACCGATGTATCCGTACACCAGGACCCTGACTTCTGATTTCCTACTTAATGTACGAAAACATTGATTGCATGTGTGTTTCAAGTTTTCTTTGTGATTACATTATATCAGCTCACCAGGTATACTGTTCTGACCATGGCGCACCTGTTTCCTTTTCAGGATGGCCCCACGACGGCAGCCAGCTAGGGTTCCGAGAGTCGAGCATGACGACAGCCCACCGAGCGACGAGTCCTTGGTGCAGGGCCCTTTGTCAGCAGTGGCACTGGCGGTAGCTCTACCCACCGAGCCACCGATGCTCCCAGCACCAGCCGCTGACGATGCATGTCGCCTCAGTGCACTTCATGAGTTCCAGCGCTAGCGACCGCCTAGGATCCGCGGGGAGACGGACCCCCAGGCAGCCGAGGACTGGCTGGAGGCAGTGGTACGAATTTTTCGGTTAGTGAGGACAACAGCAGACCTCATGGTGATCCTCGCAGTGAGCCTACTTCAAGCAGCAGCAGGCCGATGGTGGAGCTTGATGCTCTAGGTGCACGATGATGCATCTCTACTCTGGACAGACTTTGAATGCCTTTTTCGCTCAGAGTTTGTCCCAGCCACCCTCTGTGCGGTGCGCATTCAAGAGCTTCTTCATCTGCGGCAGGGCAGCATGACGGTTGCCCAGTACTCATCGAGATTTACCGTTCTCTCGCGATACTCTACAGACATGGTACGAGACCCATTCTTCTGGGCCCGGACCTTTGAGCAGGGATTGAGACACGAGATCAGGGAATCGCTGATCTACCTCAGCAATCCGACTCAGACAGGAGTACTGGAGCGGGCCCTTTTGTTCGAGAGTTTTCTTGCTGAGTCTACACCAGCGCCGAGACCCACCGCAGGGCGGCATGTAGCAGAGTCTTCTGCAGCAGGCAGTCGACAGATAACTCTTGGGTCCAGGTAGACCAGACCCTCAGGCAGATGACCTCAGGACACTGGCTCAGCAGTGCGGGGCACACATCGTGGAGCCAGTCTTTCGAGAGGCAGACAGTACTAATCAGGCGGTGGGCAAGGCCACATGGCTCGTGATTTCTCAAATCGTCGTGCCGAGGAGCAGCAGACGGTTGAGGGACCACCGAGGCAGAGGGTCGACCGTGGCGGTCCGCAGGGAGGCGGAGGACGAGGCAGAGGAGCTGGCCGAGCAACAGGTGGTGGGCGACGCTTTGAGGCTCTACCACCACCACCACCAGGAGGTCCACCCCGACCACAGGGAGCTGGCGGGCAGAGACAGGCACAGCTCCAGGCAGTGGAGGCCTACGACCACGGCGCGCCGGAGATGATTCGAGGTATGATCTGTGTCTATTCCACCCTTGTTGCGGTACTTATAGACACAGGGGTGAGTCACTCTTTCTTAGATGCTTCCCTTGTTCGGAGATCGGAGATTCCGATAGAGACGTTTGCTCGATCCTTACGGCTAGAGACTCCTACGGGAGAAGACTCGATGATTACGCACTGGTGCCGGCAGTGTGAGCTAACTCTAGGAGGCGAGAGCTTCGGCTGGGATCTTCTTGTAGCGGCGTCAGGGCCTTACGACATCATCTTGGTCATGGTTTGGTTGTCTACATTTCATGCATAGATTGACTTTATTAGGCACACGGTGCGATGTGTACGCACCGACGGGAGTAGGTTCACCTTCACCGGCGAGAAGGGAGCCTTTGCAGCACAAGATGGACTTCCGCGAAGGAGAGTACATCCCATCACTCACCAGTTGGCTAGCCACATCCTAGGAGCTGTTGACATGCGGAGTCCTAGTTTTCCTGCAGTGGTGGATCAGTTTGCGGATGTCTTTCCCAATGATGTTCTAGGGCTACCTCCTCGTAGATAGGTAGACTTTTATATTGACATGTACCCCGGGATAGCCCCGATATCGACTCCAGCATATCGAATGGCCCCCGCTGAGCTTCGAGAAATACAGGTACAGTTGGAGGACTTGCAGGGCAAGGGGTTCATCCGACCCAGTGTTTCACCCTGGGCTTCCCCGATTTTGTTCGCCAAGAAGGCGGACTGGAGCTTGCGACTTTGTGTCTACTATCTTCTCCTGAACCAGGTGATAGTGAGGAACAAGTATCCGCTACCGAGGATTGATGACCTCTTTGATCAGCTCAAGGGAGCACGGTGGTTCTCGAAGATAGACCTCAGGTCAGGCTATCACCAGCTTAGAGTTCGAGACGAGGATGTGCAGAAGACGGCCTTCAGGTGTCGGTATGGCCACTATGAGCTCTTGGTTATTCCCTTCGGCGTAACCAATTCTCCAGCAGTGTTTATGGACCTCATGAACAGGATCTTTCCGCCATACCTCGATCTATTTGTCGTGGTCTTCATCGACGACATTTTGATTTACTCGACGACTGAGGAGGGACACGCCAACCGCTTACGGGTTGTACTAGACACACTCTGAGAGCACCAGCTTTATGGTAAGCTCTCGAAGTGTCAGTTTTGGATACGTGAGGTCCACTTCTTGGGACATGTCATTTCTGAGGCGGGAGTTGCAGTGGATCCTGCGAAGATCGAGGCAGTGCTAGCTTGGGAGCCACCCAGGAGAGTGACGAAGTTGCGGAGTTTCTTGGGACTAGCTAGATACTACCCGTAGATTTGTGCCAGACTTCTCCAGAGATGCGTCACCACTCTCAGCTTTGACGAAGAAGGGGAAACCCTTTGTGTGGTCAGACAGATGTCAGCAGAGCTTCCAGGAGCTGAGACATAGATTGACCAGCGCACCTATCTTGAGGTTGCCTGAGGAGGGAGTAGGGTACGTAGTCTACTGCGATGCATTAGGGACCAGACTCGGTTGTGTCCTAATGCAGGAGCAGGCAGTGATCGCCTATGGATCATGTCAGCTGAGGTCGCATGAGCAGAACTACACTACCCATGTCCTGGAGTTAGCAGCAATTGTCTTCGCTCTGAAGACATGGCGACACTATCTGATGGGCGAGCGCTTTATAGTCTTTTCTGACCATCAGAGTCTCAGGTACATCTTCTCACAGAAGGACATGAACCTGAGACAACGGCGATGGCTCAAGTTCCTCCATGACTATGACTTTTAGATAGTCTATACTCTTGGGGAGGGGAACCTGGTAGTCGATGCTCTCAGCAGGAGGAAGGGCATTCAGCTACTTGAGGAGGTGACAAAGCAGCTAGCCGTTTTGCAGATATCCTTTGTGGATAGATATGGAGCAGCCTTCCTTCAGTCTCTCACAGTCACTCCTCTACTACAGTAGCGGGTCAAAGAGGCCCAGTGAGGGGACGCTGACTGTGAGACGCGGCGTGCACAGATATCCTCAAGATAGGCACCTGATGGCTTCTCCCTTGGAGCAGAGCACGACATCCTTTTCAGAGGATGTACATTGGTACCAGTTGCTTTACAAGAGGAGGTGCTGAGAGAGTTTCACACTTTTCCTTTGGCGGTACATCCTAGAGTGGCGAAGATGTACCAGGATCTCAGACGATAGAACTGGTGGCCGGGCATGAAGAAGGTTGTGGCAGAGTTCCTTTCTCGATGCCTCACCTGCCAGCAGGTGAAGGCTGAGCACCAGGTACCAGCAGTCTTGGTACAACCCTTGGAGGCTCCATAGTGGAAGTGGGACGGCATATCTATGGACTTCGTGAATAGACTTCCATGCACTTCCAGAGGTCACGGCTCTATTTGGGTGATTGTCGACCGACTCACCAAGTCGGCTCACTTCTTACCCATCAGAGAGTAGGGCTCAGTGGAGAGCTTGGGACGACATTACGTTCAGGAGATTGTTCGGCTTCACGGTGTGCCATCATCTATCATCTCCAATCGAGATGCTCTCTTTACTTCTCGGCATTGGAAGGGGTTGCAGGAGGCGTTCGGGATGCAGCTACGTCTGAGCACAGCCTTTCACCCTCAGACGGATGGTAAGACGAAGAGGACCATTCAGACTCTCGAGGACATGCTTCGTGCATGCTTCCTCGACTTTGGTCGCAACTGGGAGGACCACCTACCCTTCGTGGATTTCGCGTACAACAATAGCTACAACTCCACCATCAGGATGGCACTATACGAGGCATTGTACGGCCGACCTTGCAGATCTCCTTTGTGCTGGACAGACCCTGGGGAGTCAGCACTTGTGGGACCGGAGATGGTCCAAGCCATGATAGAGAAGGTCCATGTCATCCAGGAGCAGATGAGGACAGCTCAGAGCCGATAAAAGTCTTATGCTGACAGGAGGCAGAGGCCACTAGAGTTTGAGGATGGTGACCACGTCTTTTTATGTGTCTCATCTCAACGTGGATTACGGAGATTTGGCCGAGGCGGAAAGTTGTCTCCACGCTTCATCGGACCATTCCAGGTCCTCAGCAGGATTGGCGAGGTGAATTATCGTCTGGCTCTACCACCTCAGTTGCACTGGGTGCACGATGTCTTCCACGTATCTCAGCTGAGGAGATACGTGCATGACCTGATGCACATCATTGACTATGGGGAGCTGGACGTTGATGATGGGGCGACTTTTGTGGAGGTCTCGGTGGAGATCGAGGATCGACAGGAGCGGGTCCTACATGGATGGTCAATTCCTCTAGTGCGCATCAGATGGCAGTACGGGAACCTCCAGGAGAGGACTTGGGAGCGGGAGGCTCAGATGCGTTCTCAGTACCCACATTTGATTCCCTAGTTTTCGATGTATCTTTACGGGGACGTAAAGCCCTGAGGTGGGAGTAATATAAAGACCCGTAAAATTCAAGGGAAATTTTTTCTTAATTTTCTTTGGAATTTTACAAGAACGTGGTTTCGAACGGCACTTAATTCCGAGGCCCGAAGTGCCCGGAATTTCTATCCGAAGATTAGCTCGGGTACGTTCAGTGAACGAATGAGCGGGAATTTCTAACTTTTGAATCGATTCCCAGAATCGAATTCCGAGGGCACCGATGCAACCCCAGCGCCGGTAATTGCTTAGAAACTCCTGTTTCGGAGTTGCGTTTACACGAGGGGAGTTATTAATTTTTGTGGTAGTTGAAAATAAAAATTTAAATTTTTTTATTTTTCCCACTTGGTAGTTTTATCCTAAGTAAGGATGTTGGGGGTGGGACCCACTTGTGATAACAATCCTTGAGAGTATAAGGTAGGGTGGGACCCACACGAGCCCAACCCCTCACTTTCCTAACCCCTCTAAACCCCCACATTTATGTTTTGCTCACTTATCTCCTCATTAATTTTATAACATCTTATGTTAATAACATAAGTGAGTTAAATGTGGGTTTTTGAATTTTCAAACTCTTGAAATTCAAAAACCTATGTTAGGTTACTAAAATAAGTGGGAGGATTATTTTATTTTGGGGTTAGTTTTTCTTGTGGTGGAGACTTGGGAGGAAAGGGCTAAGGGTTTGAGGAAGTCTTCTTCTTCTTCAACTTCAACGATGAACGTGAAGAACACCTCAGACTCCGATGAAGAACACCGTCCTTAGCGAAGAACATCTCCGCCAAAGAACGCGAAGAACTTCTCCAACGACGTTTCCTCTTCGGACGCACCTCGACGTCAATAGAATCGACTTTCGTTTTCCGCGACGCCCGACCTCTACGACGCTCGTCTTCCGCGACTCGTTGTCGTGCACCGTTCTTGAAACCGAGGAAGTGGATTTATTTTAACTAATTCT